>CAXIVR010000008.1:38266820-38923435 GCA_964035755.1 Teleogryllus oceanicus | reverse complement strand
GTGATTCAGTAGAGGTGTAGTAGTTCTTGTGAATAACAAATAGTTAATTGATTGATTGATCGATTTTTTCGTGTTTCCGGGCGCGTCAACTTCTTCGGTCATTAATCCCGTTAGTGTAGTGGATGTTCGTTTTTCACGGAAGATGGCGGTGATCTTCCCCCACTGGATGGAGAGATCCGGCGCCGACCTACCATCGGCTAGTGGGATTTCCCCCTAACCAGGACTCTCCGACCAGCGGGGCACCGCCCCAGCCGGGACAAGCTCTAAACTCCCGACCGGTTTCCCGGAATATGTGATAGTGTGGTGCACGTTAGTGTAAGTGTGTGTAAGAGTAGAGGATAGGACAAGGAAGAGGAAGGACAGATCGCGCGTGGTACGTGGCCCGTTTGTTAGGGTACTGCTCCGGCATTCCCCTGGTGTTTTTCTGAGAAACCACGGAAAACTACCGATCAGATTAGCCGGTTGCTAGCATTCTCCTCCAGACAGCAACTGAATTCGACCTAGCTGAAAAGCTAGTGTTGAAAATCCTGCCGCCGTCAGGACTCGAAACTAGGACCTCCCGGTTAGAGGTAAAAATAGTGAAGTTTAACAAAATAATGATTAAGTAACGATAAATATTTTTAAAAATTACATAGTTATCATTATAATCCCGAGTTTGTATCTGAATTTTCCAATTAGAAGTATAATTAAATATCATCTCTGATCATGTTTTGTCTGTCACAAACGGCTTTACCTTTGTCATGTGGACAGTGGGTGCTTATTGAATGCACTGAAGGAAGATTCTCATCGCGGCTTCAAATAATTGAAGTTAAATATTTAATTAGAACGCAGTAAAATTCCCATTTTGGCAACTTGTAAAATTCCCTCTTTCTCGGTCCTTAAAGCATCATGAAAACCGTGAGATCTTGTCTACTGGGTAGCATTGCCGGTAGATACAAAGTGATTGCCTTATATTCGGGAATTTCCGCGTGCTTCACTGTCGCAGGCGCTTGCAACACATCTCAGAAAGCTGAGTCGAAGACTTCGGAATCCACTCCTGAGCGCACTATGTTTATTATCAGAACGTGATTTTGAGATGGTTGACATTTTTCAATATGCACCACATATAATCCATCTTCAAAATGAAGTAACCGCTGAGATCATTCAAGAAAGAATCTTCCAGTGGAACGGTGCCGCATTTTGACTAGATAGAATTCGACTACGTCGAATTCAGTTGTTTTATGCGAAGAATTGTAGCGCCAATCTGCTTTAATCAGTACTTTTCCGCGGTTTCTCCAATCAGTACCACGTGAATGCGGGAGCAGTACCTTAACAATCGAGCGCGACCTTTCCTTCCTCTTCCTTATCCTATCCGCAGTGGTCACACTACACATGGTAACACTATTGCTTACATGTAGAGTTACGGTTGGAAAATATCATTCCCTCGCCTTTTGGGTGAGCTTCTTTTTTTACCTCTCTGTGAGAGCACCGAGCCTTCACGTTACAGGCCTGACAAAGGAGAAACCTTCCTCTTGGGTGGAGCGGAGGCAACGATTCATCGGATTTTACTGGAATTTATATTTTTTTAATATATATCGGAATTTTGATATGAATCTTTCTCTTAAGGAGGGATGGTTGGGATTATCAGAAGTTTAAAAATCGGAATTTTTTTTTTTAAAATTTTAAAAAATAAAGGATTTTGAATTGAATTTATTTAACTATTATTAATATAAGAACATTTATTATTTTTACTTAACGTGTACTGGACAGCTTCCATCCATTAAACTGTTCTCCAAATTTCAATAAATATCAAATGGTAATAACTGACAGCTAATTTTCTGCCACCACGTTAGATTGGTCATCTGCAAAAACCCCGCAGATCACACTCAGCCACTTTAATGTATCGCTAAATTAATATCGAAAAGTTATTTCCATGAGTTACAACTTAGCAAAATTTTATAAAGGATATTGAAGAAACAACGGATTCGGAATTTTTATTGAACGTGAACTGGACAGCGGAGATCTGTTAATCCCCAAATTTCAATAATTTTCAAATGTGTCTTTCGTTTTCAAAATTAACCGTCAACTGACGGTTAATTTTCTCCCAACCCTTTAGATTGCTCATTGCAAAAATCCCGCAGCTGCCCCCCTCCCAGCCACCCGTTTGCAGGGAGCGCACGGTGCTGGCGACAGCCTGCGCCTCCGAAATTGCTTCACCACCGCAGCCTTCAGGAGACGTGGGGCTGCTCTTTCGGGCTGGGCGCGCTGACCGCAGTCACGAAAAGGCTTCCTCTGCCGTCACTCCTGGACCTGTAGCAGTCCTCCTCGCCTCTTCCCGCCCCGGTGCACCTCCTACCGTTTTCCCACTCCCTCACCGGGAGCGGTGGCTCAGTGCATCAACGGATGTCACTGTAGCGCCTCTGACCGGGAGCCTAGGTTGAGTGGCGGAGGATTTTCGACACTGCTTTTGCTAGGTCGAATCAGTCGCTGTCTGGAGGAGAATTCTAGCGGCCGGCTGCTCTGATCGGTAGTTTTCCGTGGTTTCTCCGATGAACACCAGGCGAATACTGGAGCAGTGAACGGGCCACTGATGGCGCGCGATCTTTCCTTCCTCTTCCTTGTCCTATCCCCTCCCCTTAGACACACACTAATATGCACTACACTACCCCACATTCAGGGAGACCGGTCGGGAGCTTCGGCTGGGGCGGTGCCCCGCTGGTGGGAGACACCTGGTTAGGGGAAACCCCATTAACCGACTGTAGGTCGACGCCGAATTTTGCCATCCAGCGGTGAAAGATCACCGCCATCTCCCGAAGAAAGCACATGCACTACACTTACGTTTTTGAGAATGAAGATTTTTGTGTGCCAATCTTTACTTAAATCATTTTCACTCTAAAGAATAATTTGAATCTCTCCTTCAGAAAAAGAAACTATGCATTTGTTGCGGGCAACAAAACGATGTAAGAATAATGAAATTATCTTCGCTGAATTGGAGTCAAACGATTCGAGCTATTTCATTACGTTATTTTTAAAAACATTGAAATTTTTCGTAATTTATTATCATAGTGTATAGGAACAATAACAATGTGATTTTGGAAGTTTTGAATCCGTAATATCCCGTGTAAAGATCGTTTGCCTACAATATGGCGGAGAGCGCAATGTTTAATTTGTTACTATAGTGCTCGCCTCTCACTATAGGAGTAGTGGACCTTGGCTACGACCCATATCCACTGGCTCGCCTTTTGCATGCCCGCCGCCGTCGCCCCCACATGCCGTTGAGCACGTCTAATCCCCGATCACCCATGTCCACAACCTCGTTCCTCACCCCTTTGCATTCACTTGGTTCTCATCTTCAGAGTCGGACCCGCCTTCACCAACTCCGCCCTCGCCAACGCTGTCCTGGCTGCCCCATTACGTCTCCGCCTCGTCTTCTCCCGACTGTCTCATGATATTAATATCAGCCACTCTTTCTCTATTCCCCAACACATCTAATTAATTGCTTCTTGGCTGCATTTGATTCGCCCTTTCTTCGTTTCTTTGCTTTCCCAGCTCTCCCTGACACTCTCTACAACCTTCCCCGCCATAACGCATAACTGTTTCTCCTCACCCTCCTACGCCCGCTTGCCTTCGGCCTCCTCGACCTTCCTCCGCTGCAACGCCGCTCCGCTCCGCAAGGTGGGGAGGGTAGAAGCTGTATATGGCGGGGAGGGGAAGAGAGAAACGGGGAGTGGCAGGGAGGGGGGGGGGGCGAGGGAGGGACAGGGAGGGGGGGGGCGGAGCGGAGGTGCTAGGGGTGATGGAGTGGGACGGGGATAGGCAGGGATGGGTCAGGAGGGGGAGAGCATGGGGGATGATAGGAACTGAGCATGGCGGGGGGAACCGGCGGGCAGGAGGGGGGGCATGGGGGTCGCCGCTTTGGAGGCGTCGGCCCGCGTGCCAAGTGCCGACTTTGTGCTTTTTGCCGGTTTGGGCTTCTAATAACTTCCGGCCGAATGCCTCTGCGGAGTCGCCCCCTCGTTTGCGAACAGTCCGCTCGCTCGGCTTTCGAACCCAGACCCGCCGCCCCCCCGGGCCCTTTTCCCGGTGTGCAGGATAGCCCCAAAGTTGCCACTTTGGAGGTGATGGTAAGAGCTGAGCATGGCAGGGAGGGACAGGAGAAAGGGGGGGCAGGGATGGGGGGGGCAGGGAAGGACAGGACGGGGCAGGAGGAGAGGGCCGGGGGATGGTTAGGAGCTGAGCATGGCGGGGAGGGGCAGAGAGAACCGGGGAGTGGCGGGGCGCAGCTGGGACGGGACGGGAGGGCTGAGGCGGCCTCCTAAATTGAAACATTCCGACGAGACGGAGCCGCAAGCGATTAACCGCGCGCGTCCGTTCTGCACCGGCTCTCGCGCGACTTTTCCATTCCGCTTCCTTTCTGCCCTGCGACGCTCCCTGCACACGCCCCTCTTCTCGCCACGCTGCTTCGCCTTCACAGTCAGTGCCATCAAACTCTCATTAACACGAATTCCAAGGGGTCAAAATAATCAGCGTTCGTGTTACAAAAATTCGTGTTATTCTAGTATTGTATGTCCGTTTTACCATAAGGCCTGCCGGGACCAAAGTTTTGTTCGTGTTACGGTGAAATTCGTGTTAAGCGAGTTCGTGCTAACGAGGGATTACTATATTTTGTTTTCACATTTTCAAACTATCGTTTAATGGCCGCCCCGAACGATTGATCACTGAGGCAGGCGTGCAGCGGCGATCCCTTTCCGTGGAGTTGTGGATTCGAATTTCAGGAGACCCCAGGAGAAGGAACTTCCAATTCCAAAGTGTGGTTGTTTTTCCGTGTGTGATATGACAGGCTTCCTCATTCCAATTGCATTATTATTCGAGCCAGATACTTTCAGTCATGGTCTGCCTAAGGTGCGTGCTTGTTGGGCAAGCAAGGGAACGTGTCTCCTTGATGGTGTCATTTCCCTGATCCTGTGGGTTGTGAGATGGTGGGATGGACCTAACCACCGAGCATCTCCAGGTATCCGTTATCCCGTTATCCTTCCGTACCAGACACTTTCAATCAAACGGGCTAGCATAGCCGAGATTTCCTTCAGCACCTTCTTTAAACAATAGGAGAAAAATGGAGTTCTGCTTAAGAAGTGTTTTCGTTAACCGAGGAGAGGTAGGTCTCATCGTGTCACCAAGCTGAATAGGATACAATAAATTAAAGTGGACGCGTCATTGGTCAAGCTAAGGAACCCGCGGTGCGGAAGATTAGCGAGGTGTTGGTAAAGGAGGGTTTCCATCTGTGAAGTTAAACAGTGCCCGATCCGAAAGAACTGTGTTATCACTGACTTTGGAAGTCTTGAAAATTGGTCAATAGGTTTAAAACCGCAATCATCTGAAAATATGTATTACTAATATGATTTGTATCTTCGTAACCGTACTCCCCACGTCTTTTTTTTATTTATTTTACGTCAAAAAAACAGTTAAAAACTGCGTATGACGTGCTATGGGGAAAAGTGAATTGTGTGCACATTTTCAAAATTCTGTGATCCCTACACTAAGTCATATACTACTTAAATTTTGAATTTTGAAAGGGAGGAAAAAAACAAAAACTCCCATGTAATAAAATCTATTTTCAAGGATAAATAAGCAATAAATTTTGAATTTTGAAAGGGAGAAAAAAACAACAAAAAAACTCTCATGTAATAAAATCTATTTTCAAGGATAAATAAGCAATAAATTTTGGCTCTTATTACTTCCTGCCGCGACAACATGGAAACGATAATTTAAAATTTTGAATGGGAGAAAAACAAACACAAAAAACTCTCATGTAATAAAATCTTTGGAACTTTATGTCCAGAAGCAAGACAGGGGCCATCTCAGTATTTGCTCAATGGATCAGGGAAACTGGACGAAAAACCTGATCGAGATGGGTACTTACTTTGGTACTGACCTTACCTTTGGTCACACTAGAGTAACTTCAGCATGTAAGGTTGATATTGCGAGAATAAATGTAAGTTGCAATATTTCGTTACGTTACTTCTGTACCCTTGCGCCCAAGATCATTCACGAACTCTAAGGCGACTGCAGCCTCTTCGAATTTCTTTCATGACATGATAAAGAAACAGCTGAATCTAAGCCACTGCCAGAATGAGAATGATAGAGTACAGCAGTTCATATGCTCGGTTTCATGTGATGAAGGCAGCACGCGGCGGCCCTCTGCAGCGACCCGCATGCAACTTCCCACTAGACTACACCCGATGGCCCGAGGTCCTCCCATCCTCTGCCCCGCTGATACTTCAAGCAGGGATCTACACATACACTTGAATTTAAATCTAGTGACTCTTCAAGGTGACGAGCTGGAAGGAGAAGAGACACTATTATCATCCAATCGCGAGTTCCAATACCAAACGTTTGTTGTTACGAAGCTCCCGTTTGCCCCGTCCAGTTCCCTCTTCTTCCATCTTGTGACCTTGAAGAGAAATTACATTTAAGTATCGATAATAAGGGCTGGGCCGGAGCATATCCAGTGGGCCGCGCCCTTGAGCAGCCCTACTCTAAACCAGGGCTGCTCAAATGCAAGATTTCGTACCAATCAGTAGCGCCGACGCCCGCTAGCGGGCCACTCCCCTTCCTCTGGACCCGACTGCTTCAGTTCCCTCATTTGCCATTACCAAAACGAGCTACGCTTTCCTTCCCCTGCCCTCTGCTGACCTGCTGCTCCCTGCTGACTACCAGCAATAGGCCTCAGCTGTTGCCTGCAGATAAGCACTGGTACGGAGAACGCCCAGTTGTGCAACATGCTGACATTGTGCTCCGCACAATGACGAGCTGAGGTGGCTAAGGACATCAATTCATGACACTGCAGTGTCTCTGATTGGGAGGTCTTAGGTTTAGAGTTCCGACGGTGGCAAGGATTATCGGCACACAGCATGGTGGAATTAAACCGCTGTCTGGAGGAAAATTCTAGCAGCCTCGTACTTTAGATGACGCCTCTGGCACATTTTCCAAATTTTCAAAAAAATGGCTCCATTGTTTTCTTATTAAATTTGGATTTGGATAGTGTGAAGGACGTTGAAGAGAATTGAGCTGGTAAAGTTCGTTGAAAACCCTGATCTTTCGAAAATTGCAAAATCTTTAAATTTTTTCGAAGTCTTTCTACACCTAAAATATTATAGATAGAACTTTTCCCGTAATAAAATAATGTTCCTTAAAGATAGATTTTGATATAAAGCCATGACCAATTTTTCGAACATTTGAGTAATTTTGCATGAAAATGCGGGGGAGAAAGTACGTGCTGTTTAGCACCGCTAGTTCGAGAATGAATGATGATGATAAATGAAAAACGGTGTGTTTTTGATGTCTAATATTGTTTTGCTTGGGCATGGCGGAAATCTTATACGAACATAATATATTTTCCAAGATGTGAAGCTCGACGTAGGTGAAAGTGAGAATGTTCACAATAGATTTTATCAATAGACCATTTTAGGTGCACTTCATTATACTGCGGGGGCGCAATGGAAGAAGGATTATGTTTTTCACAGTCTTTTTTCGTATCTCTGCATTGTCTCTTGTCTCGTTATATATAACGAAATATTTCTTGAATTGAAATTGTAATTAAATTAAATGAAGCGTCCGTCTCTATGTTTTTAAATGAAGTATTCGTTTCCATTTGATTATTTCGTAACGACAATTAGTGAAATTTACAAAATCCACAAAATCCACAACCACAATCTTTATGTTCTAAGTTTTTTTAATACTACTCATTACTTGTTCATAATAGGATGATAACATCATCATATTCTGGAATCCATATTCCTTAGGCAGCACGCATGATGCACAATTTAATTTCTTCCTTTATGTTGCAGGTATGGTAAACATCAAGTTTCAAACATAAAGTAAATATCAAGCTTCGCAGAACTTCGAGTGACCTTCATTGCCGGTAAGCCCACGCGATTCTTAGCGACTGACTCAAGGACGTGTAATTACGTTTCTACCACACTAGACTTTGCAATATATAACAATTCCGAACTGATCATTGGCCTAACAATTCCGAATCGATTGCCGATTTATTGCCTAACAATTTCGAATCGATCGAAGAACTTAATCAATAAAATGAGATACAAAGACTTGATTCGTCCAAAGAAGATATTGTTAATTATAACTTTTTGACTAAAACAATTTTCTGATGAAGTATTATGAATACTATAAGTAACGTCTTCATATTTGAAATATTATCCAGAATTGGTTTACAGTATTACAATTATAGTAAAACCGAACGTCTCTCATTTTTACACCTTTAAAACTCCCTGTAGCGGAGATCACACGTCCGTCATATGTTCCGTGAGTTGACTGAGGCATTTGGATTGGCTGATTGATTGATTAACCCATTAACTGTCATGGTCCCCAATTAGGGATTTCAGACCTTTTTCATTGTTGCCTGACATTGAGTAATATAATGTGCGAATTTTATTTCTTCAATAGGTGTAACATTCTAAACGAAACATATAAGGAAGTTTTTTCATTCCTGAATGCCAGATGTCGATTTAGCTGTGAACGCTAAGGCATTGTATACTCCTGGCCAGGGTGTACGTATGACTTGGGTTGGTTCTAATCCCCATCTAAAGTCGTGCTTAGGTGCTATAAGTCTTTGGTTAAGTCGGAGGGAAAAGCCGGTGTAAAGAAAACGGTGGTTGGTCCGCACCGATGTTCCCGATTGGTCTCCCGGCATGTGTGGTAGTGTAGTGCATGTAAGTGTAAGTGTGTGTGTAAGGGGCGAGGATAGAACAAGGAAAGACATTCGCGTGGTGTTGCTAGGAGAAACCACAGAAAACTACTGATTAGAGCAGCCGGCTGCTAGAATTCTCCATCAGCCAGCTGCTGAATTCGACCTTGCTGTATAGCTAGTGTCGACAATACTGCCACCGCCGCGACTCAAATCCAAGGACCTCCCGGTCAGAGGTATTACAATGACATCAATTGTTGCCCTTAAACACGTAAGTCGATGTGAGTCATTTGTAGATTCGCAATACTTATCTCCTCCGTGCATACAGGTTTTGAACTTCATTCAAAAGCGGGTCAGCCGTTTATTTGCTTTACTAACGTTACCATTGACAGGCATTGAACATATTTGTGACTGTAGCTTCTTCCTCACTTTTCCTTGGGGCTTCTTTCTACCTGGCAATTATTTTCTCGTTCCCTCTTCCTCTGTTCAACGGTTCTATAGAAGCCCAAATGAAGTGTTTTCATTAACCTTTCCCGCAGCACTAAATGCAACTTTATTGCGACCGCGAATATTCTGTTCCCACAAGATTGCAAATTAGATACCGAGCGATGTTTATTTTGTCGATGTAGCTCAGAATAATGTAAGAAGAGTCTACATTTGGTTTTGAAAGCTCGATGTTTCGGAGCCGAAGTACTGTTGAATAATATCTCGAGGTGTATTTAAGTTTGTCAGACTCGTGGCTTAAATTTCAATCGACAAGTGGCTGTAATTTTAGTCAATTTATTATCTCTCTCTCCCCCTCTCCTTCTCTCTCACTCTGACTCTCTCTCTCCTCTCTCTCTCTCTCTCTCGTGTATATATAATATATAAGCATAAAGTGTGTATTACATTTACAGTACAACTTTTCACAGACCGATGTATTTGCTCCTTCAGGTACATCAGAGAAATCCAGTACGGTCTACATTTCAAGAATACAACAACCCATTTAATTTAAACCGACGGTCTCAAGAAAAACATTTCGAAGTAATAATATTAGTGTATAAATCCCCTCAAAATGAAATATTATCTTAAAGGCTCCAGCTGCAAATGTAGTGGCTCTGTTGGTAGGAGAGCGGAGAGGTGGAGTGTGGAGGGAAGGAGAAGTTGCGGGTGATGAACGGCGCGCAGGCAGAGAGGCACAGCGTTAAGCGCAAGGGCTCTCGATGTCGGCACTCGCGACGCGGGGAATGCAGGGCCTCGGGAGGCCGAGAGAGCGGAGAGCGGGATTGCGGGCAGCGGGCAACTGAAGAGCGGAAGGCGCAGATGCTGCTTCCGACGCTCTCGTTGCCCAGCTGCTCGCCACCCGCTGTCTCCCTGTGTTTCGCCCATGCTTCACGATGCTTCACCCACGCTTCACCCCATTCTTCACTCGGCTTCACCCACTCTTAACCGTTCTTCACCCGCACTTCACCTACGCTTCACCGAAGCTTTAGTCTTGCTTCACCGCTATTGCACAATGCTCGAAAATACCTCCCTGTTTTGGCCACAAACATACACACCGCGATGCTTCCTGCCCCGATATACACCAATGTGGCGCCCATTTCCCTCTGAACGCAGTGTCCCTGAGGCTTAAAAATATTTGATCCCAACTTCTTGATGCCCAGTCCTCATTTCCTCTCTCTCCTGGATGCTTGAGAGCCCCCGAATTTTCCGGATTTTCTCCTGGTCTTTTTCGTTTTATCATGCTACATTCTTTCGTATGTTTTCCCCGCCGGCAAATCTGTTAACAGTGCTGCGAGAAATCCTTCCGCGCCCACACCGACAAGTCGATGCAGTGTATGAAAAGCATCTACATATTCCCTGTCCTTTCGTTTCTCTTCGTCAAACCATCCCTTCTCATTCGTTCCCGCACAGCTCGCCCCGCCTCTCAGCTCCTATCCTCGCCTCGCCTTTTTAGCTCCCCCATCCTACCCTTCTACTTTGTGCCGAACATCATAGCTTCCTTTCCTTCCCAGATCCGCTCTTTCCTTATCCTGTACTCGTCCCTTGTCTCCCCATCCAGCCCCACCCCGCCCCTCGTCACCCTACCTCACCCTCTTCCGCCCTCTTTTGTCTTGCCTCCTTTTCTTCTTCCCCCCTTTCCTCTGCCTCCCTTTCCTCTGCCTCCCTTTCCTCTGCCTCCCTTTCCTCTGCCTCCTTTCCTCTGCCTCCTTTCCTCTGCCCCCTTTCCTCTGCCCCTTTCCTCTGCCCCCTTTCCTCTGCCTCCTTTCCTCTGCCTCCTTTCCTCTGCCTCCCTTTCCTCTGCCTCCCTTTCCTCTGCCCCCCTTTCCTCTGCCCCCCTTTCCTCTGCCTCCCTTTCCTCTGCCTCCCTTTCCTCTGCCTCCCTTTCCTCTGCCTCCCTTTCCTCTGCCTCCCTTTCCTCATTTCCATTTCCTGTCTCCGCCTCGTCACTATTCCTGGCACTCCCCTCCTCGAATGCTGCAGCGGCTGTGTGCGCAGGGCGGCGCGCTCAACGCGAGTGCAGCTGCGAGTTGAAGGGCCTCTCACAATCGGTGCTTGCGAGTCGGCGCTGCTTGGGCGGCGATTCCGTACCCAGATTCCGTAGAACTTGAGGCCCAGCGAGAAATCCTGCGGACAGAAACCTCACGATCATGTGAGTCCCGAATAACTGGGGCAGCATTCAGAAGAACACAACAAATAAATAATCAATTGGAAAGGAAACCGAAAGCGGATAAGTAAGTTTCTACAGGAGTGGTTGTAGACTAGTCCTCCAGTGCTGAGCCGGTGTGGACGTGGCGTGTACGTGCGGTGTGTGATGCCATATGTGCAGTATACTGCGTATATTTCATAATCTGCGCTCGATAAAATTTTATTCATGTAAAATATGTCATTTTAATCGAAGTTTGTTTTGAAATGTTTAATATAATTGACATATGATTAAGAGTTATTTTACAAATATATAATTTTTCATCATTTTTAAATTTTTTGCCAAATGAACTCCGGAATATCCGAGGTAATTGTTGTTTCAATTTTCTATAATTGCAAGTGCACTGTAGCTTGTTGCCCGGAGAAGTATGTAGCATTAAGCCGTATGTAGCTGCTAAGTACTCAAAGATCACTTGACGCGAGGATACTGAAGGAAAGAGAATTTTAAATGTAGTCAGAGAGGGTAGATATTCGATAATTCGCCAATTGTGACAGAGGAGTCACGTCTTTTTTTGTCGATTGTGGTGTTGGTATATCTTGCAACTTTGAAATCACCGGTTTTCACACTATTTTGGCTATCGACGAAGTCTGCTTTCCTTCCCTATATTTCTAGATCTCATTCTATGCCCGAGCGGGATTCAAATTCGCAGTTTTCTGTCCGAAATCACCAATTTAAGCGACATAGGCCACCGAGGTCATTACAAATAATAATTTATGAAGGTTAATAACCCTTTTGAAAATAAATCCAGTGCTTTTTTCGCAAATAAAACTCACGGTAAAAGCAGAATGTTGCCTTTGACGAGAGATCAAAATTAATTCGACTCCTCTCCGCGAAACGCTGAGGCGCTCGAGTACGAGCTCTGGGACCCTGAAACCTCCAGGCAAGCGGTCTTCATTTTCGTCAAAAAGAAGCAGTTTTCGGTGGAGAAAAATACGTTACGCGTTTTAATTAACGCCTAATTGAGTGAACGTTAGATCAGTTTCACAATTTAACACCAAAAGCGTTCATCGTCTACCGACGATTTGAACGACAGCCATTTGTATGCCTCGCTGTCCGCGACGTCAACGCTCTGTTAGGTTGTCAGGAGCCGCTGTTGCGAGCAAAAAGGAGAGATGAGCTGGCGATTTACGTGCAATTTCGCATCGTGTTTGAAGTTGACATTTGTCACTTCATTTCCTCCCTCTGCACTGAAAAACTATGAAGGTAAAAAAGGAAAGTGAAATTTAGACAACAAACTATTAAAACTATGCGTCTGGAAAATGTAGTTGAATGAAGTCTCCGGAAATTGTTTCCACGGACATCAAAACTGTGGTAATCTGGAGATTTTGTATTTAAATGTCGCTGGCAACCTCTAAGCTCAATGGTTTTTGGGATTTCGACGAGATTTTGATATATTTCATCATGATTGCCGTTTTGTAGTTTTGCAAGTTTTGAAAACTAGATGACTGTAAGCGAAATATATTACCTACAGCCAACAGCACAATCTGAACCGGCAGATTTTTTCGTTGATAGCATCGCCATGGAACTTAAATTGCCGTTTTCTTGTCTTCATATCTGCTTCTCACTTCTACCGATCATTAGGACCATCGAAACAAATTGCCATGTCAAAATATATTTCAGTGTCGTAAAGGTGTCGTATACGATTAATTCAATTATATCACTGTATGTAACTACCACGGGTTCGTCGCTAATTACAGTTCAAATATACGTAGTTATCTATCTTGTCTATCTATCTATCTATCTATCTATTTATCTATCTATCTATCTATCTATCTATCTATCTATCTATTTATCTCTCAGTTGCTGTTTTAAAACCATCGTTTGGATTTGGACGGGATATTATTAATATAGATGCTTTTATTTTGAGCATCGATGTTGGGAATAGCTTTTGTGGCACAAATTCGCCGTTTTTCCCGCAGCATTACGAAACGTTCTCTCCATACTGCGTAATCAGTAGAGAGACCGTAAAAATGGAGGAAAATGAGACCTACTACTTGCTTTTAAAGAAATATGATTTGGAAAGATTTTCTGTGACTTGATGTCGCAAGTTCACAATCGTCTCGACTTCACTCTAAAACCTTGGTTCTAGAAAATCTTTAGTTGAGAATTAACTATTTATGCTAATTCACCTGTCATCCACGAATATTTAAAAAAAATTGCTTTTATTCCGGGCACGATTACATAACTTACTCTTCTTACAAAGTTCTTGGTAAGGCGAGAAAGTAAAAAATTCATAATTCAATAATGTACAACCCACATTAGGAAATTTCCATTCACAAGTTGAAAGGGTTATTATTAGGTGGCGATTTAATAAAGTATAATTTTTTCTTTTCACTTTATTACAATTCCTTTTAGTTTCGACTTTAATTTTGATATGACAACAGGAAATGACCCATTTTCATTCATTTTATTCCTTTTTCGTCTTCGATTAATGTCTTTTTTACATTTTCCTGTAGTTTGTTATCATTTTTGCTGTTGTGATCTCATATGAACTAATCGTTGTACCTGCATACAAAAGTATCTCAAGCCTAAAAAAAAAAGACTGTGCAAAATTCAAAATCTCCTGTTTCGTCGCCCGAGTAATACCTTCTTTCGCCGCTAGATGGTGAAAGGAGCGTAGCGAAGTTTTGCTGGTCAGGCGGAAGAGTGTGCCTAATTGCCTGAGTCTGCCACGTAATATAAAGCATTAACTAACCAACTACAGCTCAACAACTTAGAAAAAAACATCATGGCGTCAATTACATCAGGAGGCGTGGTGAAGACATCCCGTACTGCTCTCGAGGGGGAGCTGACTGAGTTGAACCCAAAGACCGCCTACAACGATAGCTAATTCCCCTTGCATCTTTGTTCTCACGCTATGGCCGATATTCATTTGCCGAAAGCTTTTTGACCTTCGATTCACTATCTCATGAGCCTGGAATCTGTTCGACTTGGCAGGATAAACAGAGATACGAACATTTAACATCCCAGAGTTCCGGACGGTTGTCAAGGCCAGGCTGTCTTCCCCCGACCGCCCGGGCCGAGGCGGCTCTTAAGTCGGGGAACATGGGCTGCGAAGAGAGGGGACCTTCCCCTTCGGCACAGATCGCGCATGCGCAGACCAGTTTTTTTTTCTAAGTTGTCAAGCTACAACCACATTTTCATGGGTTGGGCGAACTGACACCAACACAACTGCCATTGCCGCCAAGTTTTAATGTGTTCGCCCCACTGTGCCGCCGCGCCCATAACACGAATTAGCCTCTCCACCCGGTTTCTCGCGGTCGCCATAATTTTCCGGGAGGGCCGTCTGCGGGGATTTACGGGGCGGGGCGTGTCGCCTTTGTGGTACGGCGGGCGGGCGGGCGGGCGGGTGAACCGTCGAGCGGGCGAGCGGGCGGGCGGGCGGGCGGGCAGTCGGGCGAGCGGGCGGCCGCGAGCGGGTTTGGCGGGCGGGCGGGCGGGCGGGCGGGCGGGCGGGCGGGCAAGCAGACGGGCGGGTAGGATGGCGAGTGGGCGGGTGGGTGGACGCGGGGCGGGCAGGCAGGCGAGCGACGGAGGGAGCTAGCGATCAGTGGGCTGGAATGGGCGGTCTCCATTGCCCCTGTCAATTTGGGTGGTAGCGCACTTCAGGATTGGGCTAACGCTCGCGCCATGCAGGCCACGCCTCCGTGGATGCATGCTATTTGCCGCATAGCGCAGCCGGGCGAATACCAACCGCATTCTACGGTCAACGTTTCCTAAGCCGTTTTCTTACCTTCTCAAGAAGACATAGCCCATCTCCATCTCGTTCTGTTTTCCTCCTTGGCATGAGGTTTGATTTCTACGTTTCTTGTGATCTCCTTAGAGTCAAATTGATCATTATAATTTATCCACTCCTGTAGATAAATTTATCCACTCCTGTGTTTTCCAGACTCATTTGCACGCCCTTTACAGCACTGCCATTGTTGAAACCATCACTTAAACATTTATGAAAGACAACATGATATCACTTACGTGCATCTGTCTTAACTCACACAATTCGGAAGATTCTTCCGCGTTCTCCTGTTTTCAAAGTTTTCCCGGAACTGTTGCGTGAATATCTATATGAGCTACTTATGAATGCAAACTTAACTAAAATGTTTACACCTTCCGAAACCCCGGATGAACGAATCGGGATGGAGTCGCACTATGCGATATAATGAAACGTGATATGGGATTAGCTGGGAAGCGAGGGGATTTTTCTAGGTAACGAATAGTCAAAGGATATTAGCTGGGAAGCAAAAGTGAAGGAAAACTGCCCGCGGGATACAGTTGGGCGATTGTTGGGGAAGTGATTTGTAAAGCTCCATTGTACTAAAACATCAGTACTGTATACCCACTCTCACAGAATATGGGCGATGCCCTGTGCGGCCAAATCTGGCTTTTCCACAGCTTGGACAACCATCGCTGGACACTTGACCAATCCTGGCGTCGAGGCGTATCCGCTCTTATCATTGGCTTTTTCTCCAAGTTTCAGACACGTCCCCTTCCTCCCTCGAAGATTTTCCCCCTAGTTATCTCAAAGGGCGGAGCAATTTCTGAGGTCAGTGACGCTGCCTCGCTAACGTGAGCAGGGGTAACAGGAGAGGAGGGGTAGAGGAAGAAGAGGAGGTAACAGGAGAGGGTACAGAAACGAAACGGATTGGTGCGCGGGCGCGAGGATCACTCCGCCAATTGCACTGGACGTTGGCCTGAACCCCGTGGACGCTGACGAACCAAGGGCAGCGGGTCACGGGATGGGTCTGTGACATTTTTATCGAGTTCTTTACCATAGAAATTAACTCTAATTTATAGTATCTAATATTGTGAATTTCGCGTGGCAGATTAAATTAATAGTATTGAAAGTTTTGTTTCATAAACTATTTTAAATGCTACGGTTCTAAAGCAAGGAACACTATCTATTACATAATAATTCTGGAACACAATATAATGCATTTACATAATATACACATTTCCTATCAAGCAAATTGAAATTCATGTTCACGTATTTAAAACTTGTATTTTGACATTATTACGCCTTTTACGTATAGAAATGCATAATACAATAATATTTTATTACGCATTATGAAAATGTAATCGCCCATTTTTCTATATGAGCAGGTGCATGCAAACAGTGATTTCGTTAATCATTAAAAATCACTGTTATGTCCAAGTAGATTATCATTGCAAATTGCTATTGTTAATATTGTTTAGACTATTTGTAAAATTGATGCAATTTTATAGTGATAATCGGGGAAAAGGAACTAGGGAACCTCTCATTAGAAATATTTCGAAAATATAATTGTCTTATTCTTCATATATTTTTCAAAAGTTGCTATTTTTCTGTTACACTGCTGAGAAGATTATATCTATCCCTTCCCAGTGATATATTTTTATTTATTTATTTATTTAAGGTAATATACAGGCAACATAACAAATCTGATATATTCGAATAGAGCTACAATACAATTAATTATTTTCAACATATCACATTGCATATATTAATAGCAAAATTGTAATAATTGATATCTTTAATAAATAGTTAATAATATAAACAGCAAATTTTTAATTCTTTTTTAATTTGTGGAAATTCACACCGAAGTTAAATATTTTCTTAAATATTTTGAATAACCACGTAGTAAAAAGAATAAATTTGAAACCTTAAAATGTTATTGAATCAATTTAATTTTCTTAAACGAGTTGCAGCTAAGAAAGAAACAAAACTTGTTTGAATAAACTTTTAAAGAGATTGAGTATTTAGTTGCAATTTCAATTCCGGGAATAATTTTCCAATTAAATATTTAAGCGGAACACAGTGTTTCGAAATCGTATTATTTTCCACTATGTTAGGGCTTTGTATGACCCCAGAAATGCTTCTGGAGTGTTTAGCCTGATTCAAGAAGCTCTCTCGCAATTCAAACATCCGGAAACCTTGACAATGGTTATCGAGGATTGAAGTAAGAAACGGTTTTTATTCACAGAAACACACCGTCCTTGTTTTCTAACGATTAATTGTGAAATACTTTAGCTATTGTAAGATATACGCATGACAACAATTTGTGCTCATAAGATCCCAATACTTGAATGCATATCGAACCTGAAAATACATTTGGTTTTAGATTAACACGGAAAACACAAGAGATTCAATGAGATCACAAGTTCTCAAATCTGAAAACTAAACTACAGTCTTTATTATTTTCACGAAATGAAACTTCATACCTTCTTAATAATATAAAAGAACCTATTGCTCAAATATCTTGTCACTACATAGTAAAATATTATCTGCAAAATTTTCTGAAAATTAGTATAAAAGTCAGTTAAAATATTTTTTATTAATTACAAGATTAAAAGAGTAAAACAGTAAAAATGACTAATTTTAAAAATGAAATAAATGACAAGACAGTGTTACATCAAAACGCAAAATTAGTTATAAAAGGCTTGTTAAAAATCATCCCCTTCACGCGTATTAGATTTATAAATCCATAGCTAAGAAAGTTTAAAGAGTTAGCGGAGGACAGTAGCCAGCATCTCTTCTATAGTCGACAAGCTATGCCTTCTTTCGGTTTCTTCATTATCGCAGTACAGAGCATGCTTTACAGTAAGGTCTGTTCTTCATTTCTTGGGGATGGGTGGGTAACTGCAATGAGATGTCCGTGCGAGAAGTGGCGTCTGATCCGAAGGTGAATAACAATTCCTTGCCCTCGGGCTTAGAGCCACGGATGACCACGACAAGGGTCTATGATCCTTGTGAGTTTGAAAAGAGTTCTACCTGTTTGCAATTCAAATGCATCGTTGATAAAATCTTTGGTAGTAAGAGTAGATATTAACATACAGATGTCTTTCTGGCTTCCTCGAGGCCAACTTTACTACCTAGTCAGGAGTGTTTCATTTCCACTTATCCCCACGTGGCCAGGGACACAGGAAAACGTAATTCAAATGATGGAGAATTGCGATATCTTCGATGTATTTGATGTTGATATACAAGTCAAAGGTTTACTAGGAGAGAAAGAGGAATGGACGACAAGGCCGTAGTTTTCCTGGGTTCGAAGCACGGGTTCCGCCTCGGACATAGATATGTGTGTTCGTGATGTCCTTACGTATTCCCTACAGAAAACCCCAAATATAAAAATCACAGTGGTCGTTATATGACCTAGTAGTTAAAAAGAGACATTAAAAATATATACAAAACAACAATTTCAATTGTCAAAGAAAAAATTTCACATATTTGAATTCAGACTTTCAATAACGTTGCCTAATAGACCTAAGGACTTTATTTCCTGGGTAAAATAGTATTATGCAAAATGAAATTCTATTTAATCAAAAATGAAATTTTCATATGGTCTGCTAATTCGATTATTATTTATAACTTAATATTCAACTCTCTCTGTGAGTGATTTTCACAATATTGTAATGATATTCATTGTAGCCAATACATATTTTATTCACACTTTCTATTTCTGTTGGTAAAATAAATTACATTATTAAACTGAAATTCATTGAATTTAATAATGTTCTTTCATTACAATATTTCCATAGTTTTTTAAGTTGAGGAACAGTGACGAAAAATAATTGGCTCTAATATTGAGTTAAGATTTCATTAAATATTTTACTATATTTTACATTCTCGAATGCGCAGCACAATTACAGAAACAATGATATCAAGTAAAAATAGTATTTAGAGTTTTGAAGGAAAATTGCTTTGAAATCACGAACTCAAAAATATTTCCAAAAAGACCTCCAGGAACATGTATTTATTTTTAGACTCGTTGTAGAAAAAGGACCTGTGTACGCGTGGTACCGCAAAAAAATTAAAACATTACTGACTTCTAAATCAATGATTCTTTTCAAAATTGATATTACACTAGTAAGTTCATTGGGACTTGGAATCCAATGATATTCCAATATTTCTGGAGGGTATGTTAATATGCTCATATTGCATTATTGAAACTTTTGAAAAAGAACTCTTTCTTTTTACTTTACACTTTCATTCGAATACACTATACCGTTATTACAAATACTGTAGTAAATGTCACCTTTTATTAATATCTCTGGGATTTTTCAACATTACAATTACTAATCTGTTTCAAATTCTCAAGAACTCTTACTCTCTTCTCGGTATAACTATTTCAAATGAAGTTATAAAAATTGTATGTTTTCCAAATTTAGAAAATTGCTTTGCAGTGAAAGCATACAAATTTTCCGTGAACGCATAATCTAAATTTTCATATATTGACTGCACTTTCTAAGGAGTAGAGAAAGTTACGTAATGTTACGCGAAAAACGGCGAATTGTCGGCAGAAAAACGCATACATAATCGCCCTTTGTGACGAAAAAATGGATAAATCCACTTGCTAAATTTAGAAGAAAAATCTCAAATCGTGGTGTAAAGCCAGAATCCATGTTTTGTGGTGGTTGATAGCGAAATCACTGACGAAATGTCTGTCCGTCCGTCCCCGAATAACGCTAGCGGCTAAACCGTTCAGCTCGATTCACCAAAATTTGATACTCCCAATCGATCTGGCTGATGTCGTAGCGCCTAAATTTGAAAAACCGATATTCAATTAGGGGAGGGTACTTTACATGTAGCCCTGGGACATTTTTCAAATGTTTCAACAATGGTTTCCATAATTTTTATTACAAATGTAATAAAAATGTAAATGCAATAATTGTTGATATTGGGAGGTGCATTTAAGAGAATATTGTTAGTCTCATGTTCGTTGAAACAGATTTTCAAAGTATTCCTACAAGTAAAATATTGAAATTTGAGATTTTTCCTCATGAAACTTTTTCCTTAAAGATAAGATTTTTAAATAAGATCATGCAATTTTGAAACTTTGAGTATTTTCAGCATAAGTTTCGTGAAAATACGGGTGAGAAAGCGCGCTGTTTTAGCATCACTAGTATTCTTTAAAACCGTCCCACTTCTAGACATTAGGCTCTTTCTCGAATAATTGCAAGTCCTCTTCTAGTTTTATTATGACAATGTGGTACTGAAGTATGCATGAAGAAAAGTAAAAATATTGTACTTTCTTCTATAGAGAAAGTTCGCATTCTATTAAATTATAATTATATTATATTAATATATTTTTATTATTCCCTTATATTATACATTTTTATATTATATTATATATCACAATATATTTAAATCTTAAAAGGATTGACCTCTGAAACGAAAAAATATATACTGAAACGATTATGTTCTATTTAGCATAGGTTTTATTATATTTTAACTACTTTTCTAAGTGGCAACTGAAACATAAATCGCTTTAGAAGCCGAATGGTTAACGTCATAGGTACGTTGTCGGCTTGCTAACGTTGTGAGTTCGAATCCAGAAGGTGATTTTTTTCTTCTTGTTACGGTGTGATTTCAGTAGTAATATGTCCAATATTTTGTAATTAATATTAATTTGAAAGACTTAGGGGCCCTGTGCGCTTCAGTTTTGTCGTCCCCATCAGTACGACGACTAGAAGCTCTGTTCTGCACCAACTGACCGAGGCGCTAGTGGTCCTTATTTTCGAGGAACTCTATATATTTTTGAAAATTGAAAAGTTAACTTTTCAAGACTACAAAATTGAAAATAGAGATCTTACTGGTTAAAACTCTTTTCCCAATCTGTACAGTATAATATTGCGGAGCAGTGACATTAGAGAAGAAAGTATGTGCTGTTGTAGTTCAACTACTTCGTTGTTTACATTATAAGCATTATAATTTCTTTAAGAAGCAATCAATCAACTATTTGCTGATAATTAAAATATTGTTAGCATTATATCATTCAAGTTTAGGTTACACGTTTTCATGAATAACGAATGCAAATTTGATCAACAAAGATCACACCCAAGCAACTAACTTTCGCCCAATCTCCCTAACTTGTAATATATGCAAATTACTAGAAAAAATGGTCTGCAACCGGCTGAGATGGATATTAGAAAGCACAAACAGAGTTAACACTGCAAATAAAAAGAATAGGAGAGATGGAGAATCTGACACTGATCATCAGCTGATTTTTATGATGCTGAAATTTAGGATATCTGTTTTAAAAGAAACATGTGTGGATATTGTCACTTGATACATCAGGTATATGTAAGAATGAGATACAAAGACAGCTGATTAACACTTGTCAAACTTGCAACAGTTGCAACATCTTAGCATTTATCATAAACTCTTCTAAACACAGGTATATTAGAGTCAGAACTAAGACACAATTTCGCAACCCACAGAGTTGACAATGGTCTTCCACAGATCAGTGTTTCTTGGGGCGTATTACCATAATTGCAATCAATGAAGTAAACCTGGTAGTCCAACACCCTGTAAAATATACCTTTTGCCGACGATATCACCCTGCTCGCAGTGGAAAATCTTTCAGACAACTGGAAATATCATGCAAGAAACATTAAATAAAATCAATAATTATCAATTAACCTAGATTCACAATTTCGAAAATAAAATCGGAATTTATAGTGTTTTCAAGAAGACGCAAGGACGGGAATGAAGGAATTCAACTTAGACTTGAACCTTTCAACTCAAAAGAACAAGTGTCTGTAAAATTCTTGGTATGCTTTTTGATTCTACTCACTCATGGAAACAACAGGTAGCTGCTCTAAAGTTGGAATGTAATAAGAGACTAAATGTAATAAAAATGTTGTCGTCCATCAAATGAGGTGCACAATCTGAATGTCTAGTCAAAATATACCAAGCATTCATTCAGGCCAAGTTGGATTACGGTGCAATAGTATATAACTCAGCATCCAAGAGAACACTGAAAATGTTAAACCCAATAATCACAAGCGCATGTCGCTTAAGCCTGGGCGCTTTTAGAACCAGTCCTGCTAATAGCCTATTAGTGGAAACAGGGCAAATACCATTAGTCCTGCGACGTAAAGTTTCGTCTAAATTGGTGCTTTCACCAACTTTTTATGACCCTCCTGTATACACAAATATTTTCAATAACCTAAAACATATCTTTATGAGGCCCACCCTCAATTCCCACTACCACTAAGAGAGATTCCTGGCACCTGAAGGAACTAATATTGTTGATCCAGTTACCTTACCTTAGATAAAGTTCTCCCATCCTGCCCCAGAGATCATAACAGTAACAAACATGACTTACAAACAGTCCTCACCTTTACTTCTGGTCCCAATGCTAATCAAGAATTTAACAACAAGTTTACAAAGAGAGTATGTCATCTGTCACTAAGTATATACAGATAGCTCAAAAGTGATGGAAAAGCTGTTGTGCATTCTATGTTCAGTCTTTCCAATATAGTGAATCGCAACGTCTCCCAGACAGTTTTTCCATTTGTTCATAAAGTGAAGCATGGGCAGTCCCAAGCCACTGAATTCAGTCTGGCAAACAAATTACTTTGCCCATTGGTAATACCCACTGACTCAATGACACCCCAGAAGCCATAGAGGCCAAACACAGAACCCACCATACAAAAATCCAAGAATTTGTGGCTTGGTCAAGGTGAAAAAGGACAGAAATCGAATTTATTTGGATCCCATCCCATAGGGGAATTGCTGGTAATGAGAAAAGCTGATAAATATGCAAAAATGGCAACATCATTTCTAAGTTTTGATTCACAAATTGTGGCACTCATAAAAGACATTAAAAGTTTTTCTGGACATCTTGCTTCAAATATTGGGACTCACAATGGAAATTAAAATCATCAAAATTGCTATCTAGTTGTGAACTCAGTACTGAACCAGCCCTGCCGAAAATCTGCCTTAAAAGAAGAGCAGTTATCATCACTAGATTGCTGGATCGGTCATTTTAATCTGAAATATTGCTATATATTTAAAAATGCGAATTCCAGAACCATGCCCTAAATGTGGTGAAAATAATATTCACACAACACCTTATCTTAGAATGCCCTGTATAAAAAGGAAAGAAACCTACTGAAACCAGAACCAACCTGGCACAAATTGTTCAGCTCTGAAGACGGTGTGCTAAAGTACTAAAGTTGCTAGACATTGTTAACTTAAGTAAGGTAATATAATATAAAATTGAATGTTATTAATTTTAAGTAACAATCTAATAATTGTGGACGCTTAATGTGTGTATACTAAATTGTGATACTTAAAGCATTGATGAGTTACTTAATTGGTGGTCGTTGATGACCTTTGATGTTAAAAACGACCTTTAAATAAACAAATAAAAAAAGTTTTCATGAATAACGAATGCAAATTTGTCCGGAAATTCTCTTAGTTGTGTTAATTGGAATGAAACATATAGTTACTTGTTTAATACTACGCGGTTCTGTATTTCAGACTGGTATGCTCAATGACGAGTTACAGTTCAGTCTTATCGCGTAATGTGGAGATTCTCTCACCTAAAGATATGGGAGGGGGCAAGATAGCAGTTCGCAGGATAGAAGTACTTCATGAGCCCTACTAATAAAGCATTAGTTCGAATCGAAATATTTCTAACTAGAATCAACTATAGAATAGTATCGCGCTGATGATTCCACATTCTTATCAAGAATGTGAGTTTGCTGTAACCTGAAGTAAATGTTGTATATCATAAGAACAATAAATGTCAAGAGAGAATTCATTCTACAACACCCCTCATTGGTGCTGTAAGGTACCTCTGCAGGATAGTCTGTGATTAAACGGGTAGTAGATAGAGGAATGGACGTCAGATCAAATCCTGCCGAATATATATTTTTTTACCTAATGCCTGGAACACATTAATCACTATCATCACGAGAGAGACATTCCAAAATTCTTGCAAGGAGGAACAAACTTGTTTTTGTAAACGATAATGTGATTATATTAAGATTGAAGTTGGTATCTTGTATTCCAAGCAATGTGACGAAATGAAATTTGGAAGAGATAGCTCAAATATTAACAGTGTCTCAATTGTAATATCATTATCATATATTTTTATGTAATGTTAGAAATAATATGAAAAGTCTGTACCAAGTTGTACAATCACTTCGTACTTATATATTTAACAGTTCTAGTGATAATCAGAATCCTTAACAAGTCTGTGGTTTATTATAAAATTTTGCACAAAGGTAATTTCTTCGGTCTTTATTAATTTAGAAAGGAATATGTCTTTTTTAGTTATCATCGTTTAACAGTTCCTTAGAGACTATTACGAACTCATTAAAATTACCATTTTGTGTTTGTGCCTTGTGATAAATGCTAACAGAACGTATCCTCATCTGTTTGTAACAATTGATAATTTTTATTTCTTTTTATGGTTTTCTTAAAATTTTTAATAAGTCTTTGTAGGTGGAGCCACATTTCAAAAATGTATTAACTCAAAACATAATAAAGTACGACTTGACGTGGTCATGAAAGAAATCAATAATTTTTTTATTATTATCTCCATTTTAAATAAACAATGTTTTGATACGGCTTATCTTAGTGCGGGGTAGACTGAGACTATGGTGAAAGGTTATTCAATCAGTCCCAATTTCACAAAGAAAATAAGGAATTTTAATTATTTAGTTATATCCAATGATTATCTGTTATTGTTTGTGTAGGTGATCCAATGCACAAATCACCTGTCATTTAGTCTCCAACATAGGAAAACAAGGAGGTGCGAATTTCTCGATCTCAAAATGTCTGGGATAATGTCACCTCTTTAAATCTAAATATTAAATTTATTATAAAATTCATAAATATGATAATCGGAGTGATAAATAAATATATTATCATGCATTGTTAAAACATCAGTTGTCTCTAATATTGCATTTTCCAGAAATTGTACTGCTTTTTTAGAACGAATATAAGCTTTAGGAGAATATGATTTCTATTGTCTTAAATGTTGTACTTCAGAGAAAATGGAGAATTACAGAACAAACATTTCGTATCTGTAGATACATTAAGGTTGTGTAGATTACTGAGAGACCAATAACTCTCTGTAGCTGAAATCGTTTGACACCGGTCTTAAATCGGAGGTATTGAGGATCGAGTTCCTGCGCGATGCCTTTTTTCTTCTGTTCCGCGTTCTGTTTTACCTAAGTCTGAGAATTAAAAGATAAGAATGTTTAGCGGAAATACTTGTATTTTATTTATTGCTTTATAAGATCTTTGCTGAACTTTATACTGGGGCCAATGTGTACTAGTTTTATCCCCGCTTTTATTACAAATATTTATACAAATGTGTATTTATTTCTATATTTAGTTAGTAAGAATTTAACCTAACCTCGCTTGGAATTAAGATAGTGAACGTTTTGACATACATTTTGTATTCACTTCCAAAAAGTTTGTCACAACTCTGACACTTTTATGGAAATGAAATATGAGGGCAGGCAATGTTTATCCTGTTCGTTAGTGATATCCATATTGTGATCTGATAACCGTATTAATTATACTAAAGATGTAATTCCCTTCGGGCAGGAATCAAACCCACTGTTCGATTTACGACCAGTTGCTCTGACCACTGAGCTTCCGAAAATGCGTTTTACAGTTGGGTTCTTTGGGCTTGTATTCTACGCATTTGATATTTGTCACCGCTGTCATCATTTATGTCAGTATGAGAAGGTTTGGACATTTAAGTAATTGATATCAAAGTTGTGGACTTTTAATAACGTCGTGCTCAGATTGTGACAAATTACTCGTTTTTTCTTGATTAGATAAATACATTCATATTTTCTTTGCACATGAATCATTTATGTAAAAATAAACTCACCTTGAAATGACAATCAGTAATGCAGAAAATTCTCAGTACTGTTTTTTGTATCTCAATTCTTTTGAACTAAGTTAACACGTTTAGATGGATTTGAACTATGATAATTCGTTATCTGGCACAAAACAAAACTTGTAATTTCGTTTTTCTTTCGTATACGCACGAATACATAGTATACGTAGTATATTCGTATAACGTATATACGTAGTGGTTTCAAAAGTGTATACGTAGTATAGAAAGTTATGTAATACGCGGAAAATCTGATTTCGCGATTAAACGGTATACACGTTTGGAGTCGAAAGCGGTTTTATCCAAACCGTCCGTTCATCCGTCTGCAATCACTACTAGTTTCAAACCACACGTACGATCCTTTCCAAATTGAAGAAACCCCTGTTTTTTTGGCTGTAGTTGAAGCTTGGAAATTTTGAAAAATTCTTCAAATTTGGGGGTACTTTACATGAAGCCTTTCGGACATTTTCAAAATTTTCTCAAACGGCTCCTAATTTTCTGGTAAGAATAGAGTAAAATACACTTAGAAGGATGACATAGTTCCAATTTTCTGTTAACTCTGAATTTTCGAAAATTTTAAAGTTTGAACATTTCAAGGTCATCCTACAACTACAAAATTGAAAACAGATTTGTCTTCAAATGAAATATGTTAGTCCATAATTCGTTCTGCATAACAATCATGTAGGCTTTCTGAAATGATGTTTCGTAAAAGTGCAAGCAATATTTACAATTTTAAAGAATTGCTTGAAATGCAAACTGCAATGAAACCGTTTTTCTTTTCTTACTATTAAACGTTTCAAAACCGATTTTGCGAAATCGTACTTTTATCGTTTCTTTGTTGTAAGCAACATTCCTGTTCGGCTAGCAAAACTCAACAAGTATCACCTGTCAACACATCCCAATATGTAAAGCATTGTATAAGTGACTGCGGGAGTGACGCTCGTGGTTCAGGTGCTTGTTTGAAGAACTGGAAGACCTGAGTTCACGTCCCTGGCCTGTTCATGCAACCCTTTATTTTTGACCATGTGTGAGATTTTAATTAATACTTTTCCTTTTTCAATAATTTAAGGTATGTATTTGCGGTTGTCGTTTGAGAGTTTTCTGTGAATGAAGTGTTAATAGTGTAACATTTGTTATATATTAAGAAACATTACTAATAACACGAGAAAATAAAGAGTTTATTTTTATATAAATGTGAGTAGATGTACAAAGATAACTGGTGTAATGATAGTGATTTTTCTTGGAAGTCAATAAATGTTTCTTAGATTCTAGTAATTACTTGCAGCAAATGAATTCTGAATGTCGGGTCAAGTCAAACTTGTCTGCTAGCCCAACGTTATCACGTCTAATAATCTCACCTTTGCAGAGGCGATATGGCTGAGCGTCAGGTTGTGAACCGGAAGGCAAAAATTACATAGTAATTGAACTGAAACATTCTATAGAATTAACCATTTTATAGTGCCATGTAGATTTCTTTGCTTTCTTATTGCCCTTAGAGGTAATTATTTAATATTTTAAATTGCAGAAGTGCGGAAAAGCAATGAGTTTGAAGACAAAATTCGTAAGATTCTAATTGAGAAACACGGAATATGTTTACACGTCTGTGTTGGTAGCAACTTTTTCTTAGGTGCGTGGCTTCACAATAGAGGAACGCGTGTTCAAATCCCGTACGATATCAGCGGTTTTTTACTTGACGAGCAATGAAAATAAATTCCTAATAACGATGTCGAGAATGTTCTAAACATTCCTTTTCTTTGCAAGAAAGATACCATTACAAAACTTGCGGAAAGAATTTGATACCGATTACTGTTTTACCAGATCATTCACTACCCATATTTTCCTGTTCATAGGGCCGTTTTTATTTTTACATTGGTACGTTCGTTTCTTCCCAATCCCTAATACTAGTATTACTGTCCTTTGTAATTAACTCTATTTATTTGTAATCTCACTGTTCTTTTGTCAAGTTTTCTAGCTGAAATTTTTCTTTGCTTTTAAAAATTAAGAAATGCTTACACTTCGCTACTACCAAAATATGAAGTAACTAGAGGTGCTAAGCAGAATGGGACAGACTCTTCAGCAAATGTTTATAATTTTGTGTGGACTGGTTTTAAGGTTCTTGCCAACTCACATAAGGTTCTTAAGCTGCTCTTCGTTGCCGGACATCTATCGCCGCACAAAATACATTTTTGACATTTTTCAACTCGGTTCAAATAGCCTTTTTCACAGGAATTCATTGAGTTTTTGAAAAACTTCCTAGTCATTTGAAGTGCACTTACCACAAGTTAATGACCTATACAAATCTATTCAAATGTCTATATTAACAGCGTGAGGTATTTCAAAAAATTACATTTGGGTACTTTAAAAACAATAGAATAGAGCAATATCTCTGTTTATGTCATCGGATAGGCTGTATTTGGTATTACCTCAACCAAAATTTAAAGAAAATTTGAGCTGCTTTTGAGAAAATTTTGTTTATGTAAATTTTAAATTGCAAATATTGCACGCCATATTGTGCGAAATCAACTAAAACTTTTAAAAAATTACATGACCTATTAAAAGATTCAATTATAAGTAACACATTTTATTTGAAGCAAAATCTTCTATCTTTAATTTTGTAGTTGTAGTAAGACGCCGCAAAATATTCAAATTTAGCGATTTTTCAAAATTCGGAGTTAACCGTGACAATTGGACATATTCTACCTTTATAAGCGTATTTTACTATAGAGTAAACAGTCCTTACAAGAAATTTACAGAAAAAATTTGAGCCGTTTTTGAAACAATTTAAATGTCCGGAAGGCTGCTAAATAGTCCCCAAAATTAATGAATGTTTTTCAAAATCGCATAGCTCAGCTCAGGCGAAAACGACAGGGGCTTCTTCAACGGAAAATCGCATGCATGGCTTAGGCGCTAGAGTTGTATTGTTGAAAAATAATTCTTGGTTTTTAAACCATGTATTTGTATAATAAATATCTGATTATTAGTTGAAGTAAATATGTTTATCATGCCCATTTGCTAACATTCTGAAAGGCTGCTATTGTTGTGAATGATATTGATTAATAAACAAGTCCATTATTAAATATTCTTCAATCATTCATTCAAGAGTATGCTATCACTATTTTATAAAGTGGCCGTTTTGTAAGCTTTAAAAAGTCTTCGTACACGCTTGTTGAACAAAATATATTACATTATTTATCACTAAGCATAAATTCCATTGCTTTGATTATTGTCTCTAGTCTTTGCAACATGATTTCAGCAACTGTTGTAGTCGCAGGGTCAGTTAAACGTCTTTTCTCTCAGACAAGCATGTTTAATAATATTTTTTTTATTAGACAAACTGTATTTTCTATTTTCAAACCCATAACTGACCACATATGACCTACAGGATCAGTACAGTGATTAGTGAATGTCATGGAATTCTAAGAAGTGAATGAATTTGATTTCTTAGTATTTCTTAGAAACCATCCCAACTGGGTGATCCAAAATAAAAGATCTAGGGTCACGTGCCCTTTCTTCATCCTAGAAAATATCTTTATATTTTCTCTCATAATGAACTAGTGGTAAACTAGTAATGAAGATGAAGATGAAGATCTTTATTTATACAATATTATTTCATCAGAAACAGTTCTTTACCCTTTAACTTGACGTTGAAATACTTTGTTATATTATTTTAGGAGACACCCAATAAGTCATGCAAGACTGGTAAAACAAAATGTTGAAAGGTTTGATTAGTGCATAATCCAAATAACTAAAAAATGTTGGTGGATATCGTTTAAGACTTCGAGAACGGTTGCAAAACCTTTTGAATTCATACATAAGCGATTTCCCGCTTTTTGGAGTCAGCGTATCACTTGAAAAATAGGTAGAAAAATAATATTTTTTTGTATCTGTAACATTTAATCCAGAAATTAATAAAAACATAAAAAATGGAGACTCAAAAGAAATAATGTAAAGTCAAGACACATGGTTGTAGGGAAATCTCGATATGATCTAGAACAGAACATGTATATTTCCAGTAGAAAGGAATTTTAAATATATCGGAGTGATTATTAGAGCAGGGGATCTAATAATATTGGACTCTTTTTATTAAAAATAAGCTAGGGAAGGCCAATTAGTAGACTTCATAATATTTATAAAACAAAAATTTTCGAAAGAAAACTAAGAGTTATTATACATGACAAAGTGGAGAGCTGTATATGTATGAATGGAAATTAGAATTAAAAATGATGCAATAAACTCGGTTAAATGCTATGAAATAATTTGGAGACGATGTTGTCAGTATACTGTTTGATAGAATACTAAACGAAGAGATTAGACAGATAATAATGATTGAGAGACAAGTGATCGAAAATGTAGAATCCAATCAACTCCAATGGTATGCTGCAGAATGCATGCTGACAGAATATCAAAAATTATCTTTGAGTGAATCCCTTTCGAAAGAAGAAAACGAGGAAGGCCAAGGAAATCTTGTAAGTACGTTATCGATTTGACAATGAAGTTATAATAAGAATAGAGGAAGATGTCTGACGGAATAAAACATTGGTGTGTAGATTGCGAAAACGGTCATTAGAACTGTAAATACTCGCTTAAGAATTAATAATTACCTTAAACCCGAAGTGAAGATACCGGATAAAGAAGCCTTGTTATGTGCTGGCACGCAAGCGGGCAAGATCTGTTAAGATCTTGCCGAATACCAAACCAAAAACCAAAGTTGCTCCTCTAGTTTAAAAAGATTAATGAAAACAAAGAAAATTTGATTATTTTCTGAGGAATCTTTTAGATAACAATATCGATATTACTCTATTTGGTATTTATGTATATTTGTAACTTTGTCCATTTATCGGTACATCAAGCTTTTTCAATGGGAACAACTATTCTTCCGAATTGACAGGTCGAAAAGTAAATAATATTGTATTTAGGTAAAAAGATGATTGAATTATGTTTTGAAAATTGACGGACTGAAGTGAAAAGAGAAAACTAGCACAAATAGTAAATTCACATTTCTGTGTTGCAACCAATGAATAATGTCAATTCCACAATTAAAATCTATTTTCGATCCACCAATAACATATGGGTTCTTTACCTGGAAATCTTTCGCTTTAGCGGCGATAACATAATTCACCGGAAAGTGTTCGGCAGTTTATCAATGAATGACAGAAAATGTAATTACAATAGCTGGGTAGGACTTCTGATGCAGTATTCCAAAGGCAGATTTTTTTAAAACTCAGACATTTGTTCATCATTTCTCTCTCTATGGTATGCAACATGTATTCTCAAGTTAATGTTGAAATATCTAGTATCACTTCGGAATCCTAAGACTTAAGTAAAAGGAACGTAATGGTGACCCTGAAGATTGGTTACGAACCCAACAAAGATAGCGCACATTTCTCCTCTTTCTTCCCGACCTTGGGATAAAGTGGTCGTTTGAAGTGTGCGACCAAATGCCAATGAATTATAAATTTGAGGTTATTTCGTTATTATTTAGATTTTCTTTGTAAAATCGTCTCTGCGTGAGATATACTATATACGAACACGAACTATCAATCAATGGGCAGTACATTTTAAAACGTTACATTGTAATATAGTAGCAATGCGTTTCAAAATAATAAATATTGTAGTTATAGTTTTAAAATTTTAACCTTAATTCATATTATAGTAATTTTAATTAAATTGTTTTATAAATATTTATAACTTAAATGAAATTTTTTTCCCAAATAAAAAATTAATTATTATTTTGTTTAAGGTCATTTATTAACAATTCATTAAAAATTATAAATATGCAGTGCTGAAGATGCGTTAGTGAACACATATCCACTAAATTGGCAATTTTGTATGAAATGTAAAAAATGTATGAAAATAGAGAAAATTTTATTTTGCAACAATATTTTACAGAAGAGGATCCCCATTCATTTTCTAACGATTATCGTGACATAGATTTCCGAAGTTTGACGAAATTTTGAAACATTATTAACAATTACAATTTTGAAATAATTTATGACAGGAGAATCTCTATGATTCTTAATGGATTAGCAAAACAGTGTTTGCATAGGTCTGTTTATCTAGAAGAAGTGGTAACATGGACGTGTAAAAACTTTGGTGCATTGCTCGTCTCTCGAAAATAAAATATCGTAATGTAAAATATACTTGCTATAATAATATAAATATATTAATTTCATTGCGTTGGATTGGAAATCATACATAAATTACATGTAAGTAATATATTGATATGAGTGTGTGTGTGTATGTGTGTATGTGTGTGTGTGTGTTCCTCCAATGTTCACGCAATAGACAAAAGCTGGTGTTTCTACCTTTGCAAACATTAAGATATTAAAATGTTATATAAAAGTCATATGTCGTTTTTGATTCTCACGCAAAAATCCTCAAAGACTAGGTATCACATATGATTTTTAATATTTGCGGTAAAGAACTCCAGTAAAATGCAATCACCCTAACGTTAGATTGAAGAGGTAATTAATTGTGATCCCCAAAACAAAAGATCAAAAATCATTCATTTGCTTACAGCTGCACTTACCAATCATAATGTCTGCAGAAGAAAACTTTCATTGTGACTAAATGAACTTTAAATACTTTAAGTTTATTTAGTATTTTATTTTCAAAACTATTTTATTACAATATTAATGTTCGCGACCATATAGTATATTTTAATTGGGTCATCTGAGAAATTGATGATGAAGTATTTCACAACTGAAAGCTGCTATCTCGGAGACGTGTTTGTGAAACTTCTTAACCGTGTTTCTTAAACGTATTTCTTTAAGTTATTAATTTTTCTAATAAAATAACTAGGTTAGACAATGCATACAATGCAAATTATTTGCATTTTATATTAAATATTACAATAATAAACGACGAAATGTAGACATGGAGCTTAATAGTCGTTGTCCAGTGTTATGTTTTGCAAAAAACCCGTTTTATAACAGTTTTAAAATATGTTTGTACTGGGAAATTGCATGCCTTTATTTATGTAATTAAATGTATATACAAAAATTTATGTAAAACTGTTGGTTGATTTAATATTTATATTCAAATATTTACTATAATATAACTCGCCATCACCGCCATTTTGTAATGTTCAAGATGAATAGTCCCGCCTCCCTGAAATGAAGCTAAAGCGGATTGGTCAGCTCGATCCCAGGGCGGGGCAGGGTCGGAAAACTCTGGTAAAGTTCGGCTCAGGACATCGCCCATTTTTGTGCAAGCGTGGTACAATTCCAAAGTTCCAACTCGTACCAATGTCTTTTACAACACAATCAGGAGAAGTGTCCATAGTCGAAAGTACTGTGGTCGTCACCATGAGCAATGCCAACGCGTAGGCGAAGTCATCAAAATTCAAGTAGATATCGAGTAATGGGCACAGATAGCGTAGGCAGAATTACTCTACACAACTATAAACACTCCGAATCGCACCCACAAAATCAGTCTCTCTACTCCGGCGCCGTTGCTCCTTAATTACTGGCGAATTTGTCCCTATAGAAGGATTTTCCTAAGAACGGGCCAAAGTGACAGTTCGCTAAACAAGTGAACATCACATGTAATTCAGAGAAATATCCCTCCGCCGCGACAGCTGTTCAGTCACGCCTCTTCGTAAAGTGTTTGATTACGGCTCCCGTGAAGACACCTCTATGCAGGAGTTTCGCTGAGATACATGCACGTACGCGAGTCCGGGAAATATTTAAATAAATAATTTAAATTAAATTTAATGGAAAATCTCTTCACATGCTCTCACAATCACAAAAAGAAAAGTGCTACGAATGTAAACAGATAGCGCCCAATCAAAGCTCACCACACAACAGCACAATAACCGGAAACACGCGCAGCAGTACGCACAGCACATTCAAGTCTCGGTTTTAAAATAAACATAATATTTACCACACAAAAAGTAAATTAAATGTAATGTTTATAGAAAAAATAATTTTTACAGAAGAGCACATAACACTGCACTTCCTAATTTCAATTATTTCTCGTGGCGAACTACATACATTTTTGTCGGACGAGCGTATCCTGAAAGGAAGCGTCGAAGCCATTTACAAGTTAGTCAACTGCAAACAAACGAATACAGGGAGGGAGTCTAATGGGCTCAAAGACACAGCGATCAGTTGTTTGCCAGCACTCGCTGTCACTTTGGTTCATTCTTAGGAAAACCCTTCCATAGCAGCGACTGGCCTCGGGCTCGCTGCTAGTGATGGCTTCCGCTACCCTGGCAAGCCCTAGCACCGCGCACGCGCCTCAACTTTGAATAATGTACGTATTTGGAGTTTTGGGTCGGTAACCCGACTTCCCCGGCCAGTTACCGGTGTCCTCCTTGCCTGGGACTAGTTGAATTACAACAGCATGGGGGGTAAGAGCGACATGAGGCGAACATGACGTATTCTCTTCACCGTAATTAGCAAGATCCGCCAACTTGAGCTTTTCCTCGTCAACTGGGACGATTTTAAAGGAAAGCTACAACTATATTTTATCCTCGACCGGGAATCCAACCCGGGAGCCACATTACGACAAGCTAGTACGCTACCCATGAGCCATCCCAGAGGACCATTTTGAATAATACTTTTGTGAATCCATATCATGAAGGTGATCAAATATTTTTCCCATTGGAAACTTCTATTTTTATAACGAACTTTATCATCAATATACAATACGTCATCAAAGATAAAACTCAATTTTATTATTCAATTTTTAAAAACATTTTCAATCCCATCATCGAAATTTACAATTCATTCATTAGATATTCAAAAGAGTAATTTTTCTTACATGAAGGCTAAGGTTATTGTTTGATATGCAAAAGGTATTGGATGTAAAATATTTTAATATATAACGAGTGGGGATACAACAGCATTATTTTTAACTTTTGAAAATTTCGAAATTAGACAGGTAAAACAAAGGTAAAGGAAATTTTGTTTAAAAAATTGGAGCAATTTTAGAGAAAATAATTGTTTAAAATTGTTTATATTTCATGCAAAGTTTGCAAGAAGTACTCATATTTTCCCAACATTACACAGAATATTATTTAAAAAACTGTATTTGCAGAACGGATTTCATTAACAAAGCTCTCTTTCATCAATATTGCAGTTCTAGAAAGTGTCGAAAATTTTTGAACTATTTCAATTTTCCAAAAATTCAGATATTTATTTAGTCTTACGTCATTTTTTCATGCTATCCGAAGGGAAAGTTAAATTATTAAATCTTGAGCCAGCTTTAAGAAAATTGTGAAAATATAGTTGAGGCTCAATGTAAAAGTACCTCCAAAAATTTAAATATCCCTTTCAAACCTGAAGAGCCTCGATCCGAAAATATCAATTTTGGAGAAAAACGCGTGGACAGTTTAGGCGATACCTTTGACCAATGACGGACGAACGGACAGATGGACCGACAGACGGATCTAGACAGCCGATGGTTTGCCATCAATCATTTTTCGGTATCAAAGACTTCCAACACGAGGATTCAGATTACAACGTTAGAGTAAGTAACACTATTTATACTCGTAGGTACAAGATTTATCCTCGGTTTTGTTACCAAGTCCCTATAATACGAGTTTTCCTGTCGAAATAAAACTAAATCAACATTCAAACGATTTGACTCTGAATTTACTGGACAACAGTGAAGATTGTATATACGGGCTTAAGGGACGCCGTATTAAAAATTTGAACAATATATCTGAACCTTGGATATAACTAACTTAATGAGAAAACTCCATTGTCTGTCAAAAGTAAGAATGCTTTTTATTGAATATTATACCACATTGTAAATAAACAATGTGTGCCCAAAAAGTTAATTTAATTGTATAAAACGTTAATTATTGCATATTTCTCCGCATTCACTTGACATTCACAATGTCACAAAATAAATTAATATAGCCATCAATTTTTCTCCTGTTCTCAAGTTCGCTAGAAAGCATTTTGCATTTGATACGGGTAAAAGAATAACAGAACAATCAACATGGTCTTTATATACGCCTAATTAATTCCTATTTCACTTAAAAGTCCTTTACAGCAGTTCCTCTTGAACTTTAAAATACAAGTTAATTTCACAAAAAAAAAATCGAGTCGCAGGAAATCAACTAAAAACACTCGAGGGAGACGAGAATCGTTGGAGCGAACAACGCGCTGTGAAAGAGACGCGAGGAAAGGGGGAGAGGGGCGTCCGATCAGAGAGTAAATTAAATGTGAAGTTTTAATTAAACAATTCCACCATGAGACTCACTCTCAAAACATTTCACTCGAGACGGAGGCGGCGTGGAATTCTATTGCAAGTTCACTGGATTCGCCGAACGGCGGTTAGTTGTGCCTATTTAGTGATTTTATTTCGAGTAAAAAGAGCGTAAGTGACTTCGAATGACGCAGGTTGAACGGACGGACACGGACATGGACACACCTCCCGGTCAGAAGCGCTGCAGTAACATGAGTTGATGCACTGAGCTACCGCTCCCGGTATATATAATTCAAATAGTTGGAAGCCGTAATAATAACTAATATTTATGGAGCAAGGGCATTGTCAGTGTTCTACTGATCGAGCGGGGACAAAAAGCCTAAGGTACTTTGACGCGCGTTTTTTTTTGCTCGAGATCATTAGAACCAGTTAACGCCCGTAGAACATGCAAGATTTTATTTTTTACCTAATTTTAATGATTCCGAATTATGTATTTACTAATTATCTAGATGTTAACTTGACTCAGTTTGTCTTTTCATAGTTCCCTCCCACAATTCTCTCCTTAAAAGAACATGTACCATCATTCCACTGATTTCAAATTTCTCTCGTAACAACAATCCTCTCAATCCAGATAAATTACGCAGTGTACATCGAGTCCCATATCGAAGGCAATAGCAAGCTATACGGTATCAGTAAAAAAATAAAATATGAATTAAACATTTCTTTGTTCTATCCTCTTATGTTCTGCAATGTTCCGGTACCATTTAACGACCAGAGATATCCATTTATCCATAAATTTTATTAGTCTAGTGACTAAGTAAGGTATCTCACCCAGCGGAGCACCTCCCTAGCCGGAGCAAGCACTCATCTCCTGACATGTAGCATATAGTGCACACATTTATTATTACACATACGTGTAAACGTGAGTGTATGAAAGGGGAGAAGATAGAACAAGGTGGAGGGAAAAATTGCTCATGGTCCGTGGCCCATTTATTAAAATACTGCTCCGACATTCGCCTGATATTGTTCGGAGAAACCATGAAAAACTACCGATTACAGTAGCCGGCTGCTACAATTCTCCTAGAGACAGCGACTGTATTCGATCTAGCTATCTAGTCATCGTCGGCACTCGAACCCTAGCATCGGTGTCATTTGATGCCCTGAGCCACCTCAGTCGATACGAACCATTGAGCATACCATTGATGGTATGCTGGATGAACCATTGTATGGTCAATCAAATCTAATTACTCACTGCATGTACACAATTACTCCTTCATCCACACTTTCTTCACATGCACATACGTACCTGACCACACAGCATTTATTCATTTGAGTTTTATTATTGACTAGTGTACCTGGCAATGGTTCGTATTTGCGGTATATTACATTTCGTACAGTACTGGTCACATGATTATCACATTTTACGCTACGCTCTGTAAAAGTTGTAATAAATGACTATCTCGCGAGCATCGGTTTGTTCTGTCCTGGATTAGAGATTGTTGTCAAGTAACCCATTGTTAAAACGTTTTCTGTAAGTTTGGGCATGCGTTCGCTATGTCTAGAAAAAAAATGATTTACTTATCCGAGAAAACTTTCAAGTAATAATTCCGGCCTATACTTCACGATCGCAGGGGCAGAATATAATAGCGACCGACGCGCTTAAATCTTGACGGTACAGGAGGTTGCGAAGAGCTTCTCTTGAGGGGCGCTTGAGTCCTCATAAAATTATAAATAATCAAAATCGCTCCCACGTGTCCAATTTAATTCACACCACTCTTTAAACACTTCTTATACTAATAAGAACAAAGTGTGAAAATTTCAGAAATATCAGCCGAGTCGTTTTTGCGTCTATGCGCAACAGACATGCATACATCCCCTTTTATTTACATATAGATTTTATTCGGAGTTTGCTTCTCAACGCTACGGCGCAGCGGCACAATCGCGACTGTCGATGTCAACACTCCTAGGTTTCACCACAACCGACAACATTGCGAAGTGAAGTGCTGAATTTTAATAATAAGCGACCTAGTAAATAGAAAAAACTTACCTCTGCGTCTCGAACCAAAAGACTTTCGCCGAGGAGTCCTAGTTGAGGCGTGGTGCTGCTCTGGATGCCCGCGTCTTCTGAAAACACAAACGAACGAAGAGAAAGGTAAGAACGCTTGCTTTTGGAATTGGAATGGCCGTTAAATATGGTTTTAATGAAAATAAAAACTTAAGTCATTCATTATTATACATTCGAATATTTGTTGATTCCATGTTAAACATAAACAGCATCAATTATTATTATTATTATTATTATTATTATTATTATTATTATTATTAAAGTATAACATCGCAATCCAGGGCAAAAGCCTCTCACTCTCAAAAAAACTAACCAGGTTAGCTTAAACCTAGCGAAGTTAAATGTTTTCCTATTTATCATTTACTATTATGTTATTTAGATATACTGTCCAACAGATCTTAACAAAATCTAAAAATACACACACAAACTTGTTCCTTCTAGAGTTTCATTAGTTACTTCTTTCCACTTTACCCTGTCTCTAGCTATGCGGTCCCATAAATTACCTATTTCGCTAACAAATTCGTCTTGCCACCTTTTTCTTTGTCTTCTTACACTTCCCATCCTACTCTTGGGTCCCACTGGCTGACTGTGTGAGTCCATCTTTCCGGTCAAGTCGGCTGATATGTCCTCCCCATTTCCATTTTAATCTTTCTTGCCTCTCGCGCGGCGTCTTTTAAATTTTGTGTTTCTTCTAATGTCAACATTCTTTACTCTGTCTCTTAAATTGATATTTAGCATTTTTCTCTCCATCTTGCTTTGGTATATCTTTATCATGTTTCTCTCTTTTACATTAAGAGCCACATTTGTGCTCCATAAATTAGGACGGATAACATGCAGCTGTCAAATGATTGTCTTTTAATTGCTATGTCTTTTAATCTTTCTTCAGATTAATTGTTTATAATTTTAACAACTTTACTATTTTATTTTTAAAAGGTATTTTTCAAAGATGATTGATAAATTATTCTAAAATATCTATTTTGCCAATCAATAAATTCAAACTGAATGTGTTAAAATAGAATTATTGGACTTATAAGAATACTATCTCGCGAGTTATATTGATTACGTACGGTTCCACCACAAAGAATTTTCTTCTGTTTGATAGGCATTACAAACATGACAAGAATGCTTTTAACTGCAAGAACAAATTCCGTTTTTCCGTTGCCAACTGGCAACCTCTAAGACGAAATCAAACCGAAAAAATTCAACCAAGACTTATTACACACGATTATCACGGTCTGATTTACTAGCGTCGAGGACTATAGGGCAATTTATAAACCTGACAGGTCATTGCGCTACAGAAAAATAAAAATATAATTGATATTAATGAGAACAGAAGAAATATCATGGCGATGATACGATGTATTTACCATGGCATTGCCGTTTAGAAAACTGACATTCACCCGATTATTTTGTTTTTTTCAAAATAAATCTGAAGTAATGTCTGAAGTTGCTTCCAATCTAGTCTTTTTTCGTAAAAAACGCCAATAATTATAATTAGTAATAATCATATTTATAAAATTTTCTTCCGAACAAAAACTGAAAAGCTATTGATTTAAAAACATACATTTATTTATATTACTAAAAGGAGATTGTTGTGTTTTTACGTAACATTGTGTTACATCGGGATCACTTCATAAAAGTTAATTGTATCCGTAATAATGGCAGTATTTCTATTTTTGATGTTCATAGAATGCGGCGTGAATGCATAGGTTCCTGGCAGTATCCAGGGGAGGGTCATTATTGGTACATTTTCCATTATTACATACGAAGGGTTAGTTACGACGGTGTCCGAAAAAATTAAAAGATGTACTTCGTTGAAGTAACGCAGAAAAAGAAACGAGTATTGATCCCGAATTCATTCAAATTCTGAGGGCCGGAGCGGCAGAGGAGACGCGAGGTTCGGACGCCAGTGAGGTGAAGCAGTGGAGGGCGCGGAGTGTGTGGCGGAGCGGCACGGGTGCGGTGTGGGCAAAGCGTCGCGGGGGCGATAGCGAGATGCATTAGGCGGGGCGATTGATTCATTGATTTTTTCGTGTTTCCGGGCGCGTCAACTGTAGTCCCGTTAGTGTGGTGCATGTTTTTTTCTCGGGAATGGTGGTGATCTTCCCCCGTTGGATGGCGAGATCCGGCGCCGACCTACCGTCGGCTAGTGGGGTTTGCCCCTAACCAGGAGTCTCCCACCAGCGGGGCACCGCCCCAGCCGGGACACGTTTTAAGCTCCCGACCGGTCTCCAGGGATAGAAGGTAGTGTACTGCATGTTAGTGTAACTGTGTGTGTAAGGACAGATCGTGCGCGGTCCGTGGCCCATTTGGTAGGGTACTACTCCGGCATTCGCCTGGTGGTGATCGGAGAAACCACGGAAAACTACCGATTAGAGCAGCGGGCTGCTAGAATTCCTTCCGCCGTGGGGAGTGGGAACCTAGGACCTCCCGGTCAGAGGCGCTGCAGTGAAATAAGGTGATGCACTGAGCTACCGCTCCCGTTCGAGGACGATTGAGCGGAGTGCGATTGGACGGGGGCGTTTGGGGGAGCGATTGAGCGAAAGTGACGGATAGGAGATACTAAACTGTGGGGAATGGGCGGGGATTGGATGGTTGTGACTGGCGAGGGTCGATTGAGTAGGAGAGATTGGTGGAGTGCCTGGGTGAGCGCAACTGGTGAGGATTGGGGGGGATGGGCGGCAGCGATTGGGTGGAGTGACTGGGTAATGCCATGGATGAGAGCGATTGGGCTGTTGGAATGGGGGGGTGATTGGACGGGGGTTTGGGGGAAAGAACGGATGCGTGCAAAGGCAGCGTGAGGTCGACGCGGGGGCAGGCAGAAGCGACAACGGGACTGGAACAGTTCGCGGGCGAAACCACCAGCGGTCGGGGAGGCATGCCCACGCCTGCCGAACCGAATATAATTACGCGCTGATGGGAGTCCCCAGAAAAAGCGCCCCGCCCACTCACCGCTCCACCTCGCATTTGCGAGGGCGGCCACGCCTGCGGCCGCGAAGGTCCGTGCGTCAGTGTTTTTAATTTTTGTATACAACTCCGAAAGATTGATTCCCGGCTAGTCAATTGATAAGGTCATTGATCCCGTAAATGTGGTGAATGCATTTTTTTCTCGCGGGAGGTGACGGTGATCTTCTGTGACTGGATGGCGAGATCCGGCATCGACCTACATTGACTTGCCGGGATTTTCCCCAACCAGGTGACTCTTGTCAGCGGGACACCGCCCCAGTCGGAACAAGCTCTAAGCTCCCCACTGGTCTCCCCACAATTGTGGTAGAGATGTGCATGCGAGTGTAAATGTATGTACGTTAAAGGTGAGGATAGGACAAGAAAGATAAAGAAAACATTGCACGTGGACTGTGGCCCGTTTGTTAGGGTACTGCTCCGGAATTCGCCTGGTGTTGATTGGAAAAGGCACGCAAAACTACCGATCAGAGCTGCCGGCCGCTAGAATTGTCCTCCAGATAGCGGGGGATTTCGATGTAGCTTTGTATACGTAGCGAGCGTCGAAAATCCTGCCACCGTTGGAATTCGAACCCTAGAACTTCCTGGTCAGAGGTGCTGCAGTGACATCACAATGCCCGGACAACCTTTGCCGGTACGCAACGACTTAGTTTTAACAAGCTTTATTATATCAATGAAAATTTCATCATGATACTTCTTTGCGGTATTTTTTTGGTCGTATAAGTTTGACTGTCGAAGGTTTAGAGTCGTTAAAAGACGAACTCAAGATATTGCCATTCACCACCTCTTGTGGTTGAGTAGATGGGATACGTCGACACCCTACTTCCTTGAAAACGCGGAGTTATAAATCAAACTCAAAATGAATCATTTTCAATGTTTTTACACAATGTAAACTATTCTATCGCCATTTGGGCTTTCAAAACAGACTCACATTGGCAACTCAGCAGTCTTGGATGCTACAAAATTAAGAATTTACAAATTTGTGTTTAATTTTATTTAATCAGTTTAATGTTTTATTTAATCATTTTATCTCGACGTTTTGGTACTACGATTGAGTAGGTAGCCTTATTTAATTATTTATAGTTTCACCATAGAAAAGAACTTAAACTAACGGTAGACGAGGAAGGCAAAGTTGCAGGTTTAAGCTTCAATGAAATTAAAATAATCTTTAAAAATAAAATAATGATAACTTTTTACAAAAATAAACATCATGAGTTGATACCAAAAACCAATTACCCGTTGATAACATTCCATGTCTGCCAAATACAATTCGTGTTTCTCGAAAGAGGAATGACAGTAGGAGGAACTCTTTTCTTCTGAGATGGGTTCCACATCATGACAGATATTGTCCCTACGGACGGCGCGGAGATACGGGTGATGTCACTACAGTGCCTGTGATTGGGAGGTCCTGGGTTTTGAGTTCCGACGGTCGCAGGTTTTTCGACATAGCTAGGTCGAATTTATCCGCTGTCTAGAGGAGAATTCCAGCGGCCGGGTGCTCTGATCGGTAGTTTCACGTTGTTTCTCCAACTAACACGAACCGAATGCCGGAGTAGTACCTTAACAAACGGGCCACGGATCGCGCGCGCTCTTTCCTTCCATTTCCTTGCCCCATCCTCACCCTTTACTTACATACACTTACACGCACTACACTACCACACGTGCGGCGCAGTCGGGAGCTTCGAGCTTGTTTCGGATGGGACGGTGCTCCACCGATGGGAGATACCCGGTTGGGAAAATCCAGCAAGCCGACGTAGGTCGGCGACGGATCTCGCCATCCAGCGGGAGAAGAACACTGCCACCTCCCGCGATAAAAAACATGCGCAACACTTACTGGAACAATGACCTAAGCAGTTAACGCCTCCGGGAACACGAAATAATCAATCACGCGGCTAACACGAAATACGTATTTGGTCTCACATATCCCAAAATTGGTATAAACAAAATTGTTTTTCTTGCATCGGAAAACTGATGATGATGGCTAAGCCATCGAAAGCTGCAATTATTGAAATAAATAGTATTGTTGACAATGACGACGCCTTCAATCATTTCAATTATGTAAATGCCAACTATAACTCACCACTAAACCAATAGACTCACATATCCCGACCGCTCCTGTCATTTCAAGAGTGGCGGAAGAGCCTTCATCGTAATACCACTGCGTTGCCGTGTAGTGTGCCGACGCATCGGCATAAACACATTTAGCTAACTAGAAATATAATGAAAAGGTTGATACTGCTTGAAAATACGTAAGAAATGCCACAGCATTTCATTTGATTAAGTATTAGGGTAACGGAACAAGTAGTGGCCACTGCGTCAGGAAAACAGGAATTGCAGCCTTCCCACTGGCTTCAAACTTGCATAACGTGGAGCATATGTATTCCTTTGGTGAGAATTAAAAATAAGTTATTTATTTCTTTTCCCTTTTTTATACTTAAAGAATAAACTAAACAATACATTTCATATATTTTGCCATTGCAATAACGTGACATGAATGGTAATGGGCTTTTTTAGCCTCAAAACCCGTTTAGGGGTAAAATATCAATTGGCGATTACAAAGTCAGATAGCTAACTACTACGAAAATTTTGCAACTTTTAAGTCGCTATTACTGGAACAATGTCGGTAGTTGGAAATAAATTAATAAAAAACATTAAATATTGGCGATTGTTAGGCAAGATATCTATTCAGAGACACACAAATTACCCACTGAGTTTCACGTAAAGAGTTAGGTCGTACTGAAGTTTGAGGAAACTACTAAATGTCGTCACTACTGGTTCTTTTACTCTAGTTCAGAATAAAATAACTGAAAAATAGATGTTTTGCGGAGACGGTTGACAGACAGGTTATAAGGCCCACAATGCCACCATGCCCACCATGACAACCATGACACCATGCTAACCAATTCCAACTGAAAGTGCCAACCATCCCCGAACGGACTTTTTAACTAAAGATGGCCGTTGAGGTGACTGGCTCAAAACTAACAAAAAACGAATACACTAAAATCAAGCGCTTGGTTGAAGGTTTTAGCTGAAAATGTGAGAGAGGCAAAATCTCTCCTTTCCAAAACCCGTCAAAATTTGACGGTGAGATCTGAGATAAATCTAAAATACTGTACCCAGATTAATGTTCACAATATATTGCATTGTTTGGATCTTGAGGGTATAATAAAGATATTCTATGATGAGAAGTTCCCAAAATTTTGAACACGTATGGCCCATGACCAGGTGGCAATGCAATATCGGCACAAAATATATAGCACTATTATACTGAAGGATATTATATCTGAAGTTTTTTGATGTGTCATAATCTATACACAACTGTTTGATTTCTTCTGGCATATTGCTCGAAGGTATACTTATTTTCATATTTAAGCAACACACTGTAAATCGTTTGCAGAATTTCGCTCTCTCATGGAAAGTACAAAACAGAACAAAACTGACATTTCATAGACAATGACCCAATAGAAAACGAAATGACCTCACTATCACGACACCTACGCTGACTTTCTCTTTCCCTGCGTCCAGTTAATGTACGTTTGCGTCTTTTGGGGTGCGTGGACAACGATTCGGAATTCGACATAACCTGTAAACAACTTCACTACTTCAGTACAACCGAGCAAAACCCACTTTGCGAGTGTTCTCTACAAAATACACCACAGAAGCAAATACATGCAAACTGTCAACACCACAATGCAATTATTACACTGAAACAAAACCTTGACGAATTGTAAACAAATCTCAACAATCAAAACAAAAACATCAAGCAGCATGGACTCATGTATATCGATTTTGAAACTGCCACCCTTTGAAAGAAAACAATTGACTATTGATAAGCGTACTATTAAAGAATGAGTTAATTAATTAATTTACACCGTAAATGTTGGTGAATCAACTCAAACAATATCTGATAACACATCTACGATCATATACTTTCATTTAAAAGAAAAAAATACAACAATCGGTTCAGTAGAAGCTCTAAACGAAGCCATGGCAGAATACCTTATTTTTTTAAATGTATAGATACATTACAGATGACAATCAATGAACATTGAAAATCTTCCTCTCCAAGTTCTAAAACTTTTTTGATTCCACCATACTCGTGACGCCATGGAGCTAGGGCTTACGGAAACTACGTGGACGATTTAGAAGTCCGAGTGTCAACCAACCCCCGTCACCCCTAGCCCGGAGATTCAAAAATGTATTTCAAGGCCTCCCAGTTCTATTATCTTTCTTTGTTTTCGTTGAATCGTAAACACCTGTAAAATATTATCCTGCTCTATTAGGTTCCTTGCATTAATAGTTTTGAATTAAGTAATATTATTTCGTTTTTATATTAAATATTTTGATTGGGCACAGAATCTACCCAATCGTTTTTATTACTCAGATACCTTTTTTAATATTCAGATACCTTGCAATTATTTTCATCCTTTATTTACATTCCTTCAAACTTTACATTAAAAATTCTACATATATTAAAAATATGATTAATAATTCCTTATTTTTATAAGGTTACTGTCAGTGATCAAAACAGCCGTTACTATGTTGTTATTTTAAACTCCCTGAAACACTTGTAGTCGAACAGGTAGAAATAAATTTAAAAAATAAACTTTCTACGGCCTGCCCCGGCTTCCGGAATACCTGAAATAAACATATGTTGCTGGGCACTCTTCACAATATAATATATTTTTACTGCATAATGATATTGCATCGCTTGGTTTTGTGTCTAAGGAACTCGATTACCATAAGAAATGATTCTAGGAAATTCAAAAATAATATTTGAGTGTTGTTTTGATAAACGGAAAGACAGACGTAGTGACACAAACAAATGTAAAATGAATAACTGTATAATTTTCCTTGATTGACACAAAGTAAAACACAAATTTTTATACTCGTGAATATATATAAAATCACTTGTTGAAAGTGCTCTTGCAGTGTAAGAGAACACAACAAAATTGTACATCAATGCTAAGATAATATTCATTCTAATTCTTATTTGATCTCGTGGCTTTTTCAATGAATTGCGTTAATGAAAATTAGGATCTGTGGTAACTTTTAAAAGAAAAATACCTTTCATAGACATTTTGTTACACAAAATTAGAATCTGAACTTGCCAATTATACGCACAAGAAAATAACACTAAGTAAAACACTAACCATACTGAAAGTTGCTTAGAAACTATTTTTTCTACAATTAATATCTATAGAATTTTTTAATAACTTTTTGTCAAGCAATTAATTAACATACCCTCTGGAAGAAAAAACTTCAAAATAATTGCTTTTATTGTCTGTCAGCGAAAGGAGTCAAGAAATTGGAACGCATGCAAAGTTTTCTCCCTGTCGCTGCTGAACATCTGCTCCGAACCGCTGTGCGCTCCCCGCCGTTCACGACCTTGGACGTTTAGCAGTTGCCTGTAAGGTTCCTTCTCCCCTTTCCTTTTTCTTCTGTTATTAACTGGAAATATTATTTTTAGGAAGTGCTGGATGATGAAACTACTCTACAATGCTGGTTCCTATTTAACCTAGAAATGATTTTATGAATCATTTTATTATTTATACTAGGGCGGTTAGTCGGTATAAATAAAAAAACAACACCGTATCTTACTACGAAACGATTCCAGATGACATGAGGGTATCGTACGTGGGAATGTCTATTAAGACGTACCGTGTTTTTGGCAACAGGACATCTTCCTATTTCTCAGATCCACGTAAAAATAAGTGAACCCATCAACAACAATTTGCAACCTCCATCGTCGTATGTCGAACACTACATTTCAAATTCTCTAGCTTGGGTTACTCCTCTAGAAATAATAGTAAAGCAGTCGACAGAGAGTACACGTATTTCCTTTTATGTGAGAACATAGGCTCGGATAATTAAGAACAACGCCCACAGTTCACAAATATTGAAGTAACACATGAAATTCTAAATATTATTTCTCTCGGTTTCAATTTCAAAGATAATCTTAAGAACGGTCATACGTAATATTAAAAGTATATCAAGTGAATATTAACAGCTGTAACAACGAAATGCTTTTGTATTAAAATACTTATTCAGTTACACACGATGTTCCCTTATTTCTTATATTTTATGTAACAAAAATCTTCCAAAGAAATGAGAGGTTCATCAATCATAATAGAATATTTTACTGAATAAGTTACTACCTCTATTGTTGAGTTTTATATTCTTACCCATTGGATGTGAAACGATTCGTTGGAGCTGCACGTGGTCTGAATTCCTTCCTCTGCAACATGGCTCACTTCTCGGAGCAACTGCACTCTTTCCTAGTTTCCACCCGAATGCGCAGGCGACTGTCCGCGCACCTTTCGCGCCGATCGGCACTTCGATCCATCGATCTGGCGACGCCTCGTCGAGTTGCCTCGCTGATTTAACACTGCTAGACGCTGACCTTCAATCTTCACCGCTCGAGACGGTCAGACACGACCTCAAAGTAGGTGAACGGTCACAATTCAGACATGAGATTAGCAACAATTAAATGCACCGTTGGTTTAGTTTATTATATTCATGAATTACGAAAATTCTCTTATGTAATAATAATATTTAATCATAACGATTGGAAACGTGTTGTGCAGCTCGAAGATGCGTGTACATAATATTGGAGATCCAAGTGTAAAAACGTCGTAGCTTCGCTTTTCAGATTTCATGTTAATATCGATACAGGTAGCTCCCATTTTGCATCAAACTGTTTCACATTTTCATCCCATGAAGCAGCATCTGATTAATTTTAAACTGCTGTTTTCGTTCTGTGTATGTTTTGTTTATCTAGTGGTTATAGATTTGAGGTTTGGAACAAAAATGTTTTACTTTTTCGATTTATAAAACATAAAGAGTTTTTGAGTTTTATTTCTGAAATTCTGAGGAAGAATTGATATCTAGGGATTATCAAGAGAATATGTTCCTTCCTCAAATCACAAATGGGGATACATTCTACAAAGACAGCGTCTGGTATATAAGTGGTCGACGTACCATCCAATTCCTTGTGTTCAATGACAACCTCAAGTGCGAAAAAGTATATTCTCTTGATTATTTCGAAAAGAACTTGATATGATAAGTGTTGATATTGGAATAAATATAAATATTATAATAAACATACTTTATTTCTTATATTTCTATTATAATGTTCTTTTTGTGAAGCTCTTAGGTATACATTCTTAAAATAACTAACCCCTGCAAAAATTTTAAAAAAAATTAAAAAACTCTTTAAAATGTTCTAATTTAGATTAACTACCTCAAAAAAATGAAAAATGTTTTCTGAAATAATACATACATTGACAATTTAATTTTCATTATGTTTATCAAGTACTGAGAATATTTGTTGTCCTTGACAAGGTAAACCACGTTTAAATATGCCAAAGTTTTTAAATTCCTTAAACAAAATTTCACTAAGAAAAATAAAGGACTCCTCCAATTAACAACATTTAGATCAAAACTTTCCCGTAGAATGGTATTGGAGAAAAATTGAACTTCTTGGCACCAGACCATTTATGTTCCTGACTAAAATTTTATTTCACTCTTTTGTTGTCATGTTATATTATATTTCGTATCGGTCCACTCGAAAGAAAGAATCAGAAACTTTTTTATGCCCTGCCAATGCGAGCCAATGCACGTTCAATACCGAGGGTCACCCGACCGATTCAGACACACGAGTCGGCTTGCAGGGTAGGTTACGCAGAGTTGCCAAGTAAAAAAGGAAATTCCTCTTTGGCGGAGAAATTTCGCATTCAAAAGTAATTAACATGCATGAGGTAAGCTAAATGAAAAAAAAACACACACACACAAAAGGTTTGTGGTGAAATTACAAGAACACAGATTAGTTTAACCTTCCTTTATTAAGTAAATTTAAATTAACTAATTACCAACATCGACTTTAAAGGTAGGAATTATATATGGAATCACACGAATACGTGGCTCATTCTTTAAAACTACAGTTCTTAGACCTGAGATCGTGAACAAAGCTAGAAACCGACAGTTTTAGCGAGCACTGCAGTGGGTAGAGTTGATCGCCGCGAAAGGCACGATATTATAGGTAATACCACGAGTGCTTAGAAAATTGTCGATAAATCCCCGACTCGTAAAGCGAGAAGGGGATTTATCTGAAAATTTCCAAAACACAAGTAGTGTTAGTGGACTACTCCACTAACCTATACTAAGTTATAGGACTACTCCACAAATGAAATTATGTCGAACAGAGTTCCAAGGTGCGCTAAATGTTAAAAAAACATAAAGCATGTTAAAATCAAAGAGGTTAGTATACACGAAGTTTATTGCACAACACAGCGATCGATACATATCGCTTCCTAAGATAGATGAGTCGAGGCTTATTATTGGCCATTAGGGCGGTAAACAAAGTCGAATAGAATAAGCAATACATTTTTCGAGGTACACCGCCCTGATAGGGGCATTTTATGTGAATAGTTAAACATTATTGGTTTTAATTTCACGAGTGGAACAGTCACTTGAGAAATTCCATTTCTGAATGTGGTCACTGCTAATGTGGCAGGTCTAAATGTGATGTCATATTAAATTGGTCATCCAAGGAAATTCTATTTGTATCGGGTTAGTAAATGTAATACGTTCTTTAGCGCGCGGTTCAGATTCATAGAATCCTATGATTGCGTCGGCTTCCGCGGCCAGAGTCTGTCTCGTCTGTTATCCGGGACAAGCCGCGTCTCTGAAGACCACAACTGTTGGCCGAAATGTCACCCACCACGACAGACGCAGCTCGTTTTAAATCACCTACACAATTCAAAGAATTGTAGGGCAATACTGTATCACAATATTATGTTATAGTAACATCACAATGTAATGAGTAAATATAATATTTGAACTATGTTTTAATAAAACAGTTTTTCAAAATGGTTGTATTAAAAAAATGAGGTCCTTTTTATAAGATAGAAATATCATTTTTAAGATTATATACCTACAAATTTAGACATTTTGAATGTGCACTAGTTGTGCCACTACCACTGCACAACAGGACATATTTCTCACAACAGCGCGTATTTCCAATTTTTGCAATTTTCGGAAATTTAGAGAGATCAAAGAAAATGTGACTTCCTCCAATTTTTTAAGTGTCCTTTGCTCTATGCGTTAAAAATATTTAAAGAAAAAACTTAGAGTCATTTTTGAGAAAAGGTTGAAAATGTTGAGACTTCGTATAAAGTACGCCCAAAAATCTTTTGGCTCTTGAAAGGCATCTGTGACGGTGACGGAGTGCAATAACAAATTTGCATGGCAAATACAAGTAACAGTATTTTTTTAATTATAAATTTATTTTTATATTGTATTTACTGATTATTTTGAGTTTGATGTATTGTAATTTTTCGTTTTATTTATGATAAATACACAGGCGTGGCAGTCAGAGGCGACGAATGATGATGATGATGATGATGATGATGATGATGATGATGATGAACACGTAACTCGCATTCGTACTGGCATGAACGAGGTGAATTTCACCTTTACGCACTGGCCAACCGTACTTCAGGTTCGCACATTTTTAGTTTCTTTTTGTCATTTCCAAAATGTGTCTGATGAGCTGTTTGTGTGCAGTTCTTTTCATATCCCCTTCCTTCATAACAATCTTGAAAGTTGTGTTTCCTGTCCTCCCTCCTGCCGGCTGCTTCGCCCGCGGGCCCGATTAACCATTCTAAAGGTCCCTGGTTTACTTGTAGAACCTCAGAGTCATGTCTTTAGGAAGCGAGGCACTCCTAGAAGACCCGTAAACTCGAACAAGTGGAACAGGAACGCACACTCTCGTGGAGTGTCATGCTCGTCACTACTTGCGAGTTCTTAAAAGTGCTGGAGCCGTACAAACGCGGTTTGTACTGGAAGCAGTAGCTTGAACAAAATGAGAGAGCAGTTCAATAAATCAACATCCACGACCTACATTCACCTAATTTCACACACGTCCCCGATGAGTGCCTGTGAAAGAGGTTTGCAGGCGGTTTGTTTTCTGACTACTGCAAAGGTTGTCGTGTCATTTCCATTTTTTCTTTTTAATTTTCTTCCTATTCCTATGATCTCTCTGTAGGTAGCAGGCCCTTTATGGTGATCATTCTCATTTTGTCTTGTCACATCCGTCTTTGCTCAAAAACTTTACTCAACATATTCTTTGTACCACTTTTTCGGATTGATTGATTAATTTTTTCGTGTTCCGGGCGCGTCAACTGCTTTGGTCATTAGTCCCGTTAGTGTAGTGCATGTTTTTTTCTCGGGAGATGGCTGTGATCATCCCCCGCTGGAAGGCGAGATTCGACGCCGACCTACCGTCGGCTAGTGGGATTTCCCCCTAACCAGGACTCTCCCACCAGCGGGGCACCGCCCCAGCCGGGACAACCTCTAAGCTCCCGATCGGTCTCCGGAATATGTGGTAGTGTAGTGCATGTGAGTGTAAGGGGGAGAGGATAGGACAAGGAAGTGGAACGAAAGATCGCGCGCGGTCCGTGGCCCGTTTGGTAAGGTACTGCTCCGGCAATCGCCTGGTGTTGATCGGAGAAACCACGGAAAACTATCGATCAGAGCAGCCGGTCGCTAGAATTCTCCTCCAGGCAGCGACTGAATTCGACCTAGCTGAAAAGCTAGTGTCGAAAATCCTGCCACCTTCAGGACTCGAACCTAGGACGTCCCGGTCAGAGGCACTGCAGTGACTTCACTTGATGCACTGAACTACCGCTCCCGGTTCGGATCACTTACCAATTTCCTCCTTCTCACTCTCCTAAGCGCTTCCTCCTCTCACCCCAAGGAATTCAAAATTCTCACCATTCAAAATTTTCAACTTAATATCTTTTCCAACTTAAATATATTTTCATTGGTATTAAGAAGTTTAATTTATTTTCTAACGATCTTGTTTCATCTTCGTTTGATACATTCTCCATCGACTTCACATTTAACGACATATATGCGGGCGTACTGAGGTAACAAGTTACTATTCATTAACCAAAAATAAGTAAATAAATAAAAATATGAAGGGGAAATAAACAATAATATTGATCGGTTTCTAAAATGGGAACTATTTAGTACTATCTGTTGGCATATGCAAATGCAATCGTTTAAAACCACAGAAAGAAGTTACCAACTGTTGAAAAATTGAATTGCACACTTTTAGGGACTCAACTCTTAGATACTCTTACCTTATCCTTGTTTCGTGACTATAAGTACAATATTCCTTATTAATGCATTATCTCTTGACCGACGTCCAATCACAGACGACGAATTATCAATGTCTATGGATTAAATTTACGAAGATATTTCGTAAAGGAAAAGAGTCCTTAGAATTATTCTTCATTATACAAATATACTTTCAAACATCTATTATTAACCATTTTGGGGTAAACGTAGTATGCACTCCCGATCCAATAAATCTCCTTTATTTGAGTGCCGTCTCAGCGCTCTCTGAATGGAATTTCGAACAAAAAATGACTTCTTGTTTCAGTCACGGCGGACTCATTACGAACCTGCATGTGCTCGTAGTTAATATTAATTACTGGAAGGAAATCCTACGGAAATAATATATTTTTAAAACAACCCTTTCTAACAAACTTAACGAAAGTGAGACTCTAGTTTGGGGTGCAAAAACTCTCCCTTAACAGCTATTAACGGTTCGATTTTGTTTTCGGTTCGATATCTTAAAAATAATATCCACTATCATTGCCAACATAATTTAAAAATGAATGTCCCTTTCAGGGCGTAGCGACTCGGAAAAGCTCCCGCAAGAAGACGCAGCGTCTCGTCTGGTGTAAACTGCCTGTGCCAGGCCGTGCAAGTGTTATATCCCAACGTACAGGGAGTACGGAGTACTTCATGTACTTCGGAAAATAGGGCTTACGCCTTCAATTAGCTCAAAGGAAGGAGCGCCCTCTGTGACCCCCATAAAAGATATTTCAAAACACAGCTCGCATCCCTCACCCAGATAGGGCGTAGTAGATTACAATCATTGTTAGTGCCCCTCTGACCTTCACATAAAAATATCATAAACGCGCCTCCCTTCTTGTCACCAAAAACTTCCTCGCGCGCAGCGCTCGGCGTCTGTGATAAGGGCCGCCCATAGCGCGGTTGCTTCATCTAGCGACGCCAGGCGCCTACCCCCTCTCCATCCTGTATCTGGAAAGAGGAGGGGGCGAAGTGTATTTAGTTTTACGAAAATATGGTAAGAGGTTCACTACCAGTTTAGACTTCATACTAGAAATTTGTATCAGTTTGTATCAGTTTGTATCAATTTGTATATGTTAATTTCAGAATAAAACTCAGTTTATTCTTACTCTCTGAGTTTGATTTCATCGAGCCTGTTTGAAGAACTTGTCGATTAGCCATCGACATTATTTAACTCAAGTAAACCGCAGGTGGCCGTGAGGGTTGGCGTGCACGGGCCTTGCGCGAGGACAGAGTGCGTGGGAGGCAGAGGTGGAAGCCGCGGGGGAGGGGGAGGCGCAGGGGAACGCGCGTCATCCTCATGCATAGAGCATGAGGAACCCCAACCGGCTTAGGGGGCTCAGAACATCAACTGATGTCAGTGCACTACTTCTGGCCGGAAGGTCTTAGGGTGCCAGTCCCGACGGCAGGATTTCCGACACTAGCTGTTCAGCTAGGTCGAGTTCAGCCGTTGCCCGGAAGAGATTTCTAGCGACCGGCTTCATGATCGGTAGTTTTCTGTAGTTCTTCAAATGCCGGAGCAGTACCCTAACAAATGGGCCACGGACCGCCGCGATCTTTTCTTCCTTTTACTTGTCCTATCCTCACCCATTACTTACACACACACTTACATACACTACTCTACCACACGTGTCAGGAGACCAGACGAGAGCTTAGAGATTGTCCCTGATGGGGCGGTGTTCCGCTGAAGGGAGATACCTGGTTGGGGAAACCCCAGCAAGCCGATGTGTAGGTTGGAGCAAGATCTCACCACCCAGCGGCGAAATATCACCTCCACTCACGCGATAAAACATGCACTACGCTTACGGGGGCTAATAGCCTTAGTACTTGACGAACCTGGAAACACTAATGAATCAATGGGGAACGCCGCCGCCCACGGGGCTGCCATCGGCCGCCGAGTGTGCCGTGTCATGCGGGGGGAACCAGCGCCAACAAATAGCCGAGCAAGCCGCGAAGAGACGAGGACAAACGAGGAGACGACCGCGGACGAATATTCTGCAAACGAACCCCCCCGCTTCCCACTCCGAGCCCGACCACAGCCGCTGTCCTCGCAGGACGCGTGTTGACTCTGCGTGGAAGCTACAAGGGGTCAATGCGTTGGAGAGCACCTGTTTGAACGAGTTGTGATTGCCTGCTCGGCTAATAAAAAGCAGATTACCGACTGAACGCCTTGGTCAGGCTGAGTTTACCTCGGAGCCAGGATTACCGCTGCCTCTGTAGAGAATATGTGCGGAGAACCTTGAGTTCATGGCCCGATGCGTTTTTGATACTAGCCAGTTAGCTAAGTCGCTGCCTAGAGGATAATTCTAGTCGTCTGCTCTGATCAGTAGTTTTCCGTGGTTTCTCCAATCTACACCAGGGTAATACACTAACAAATGCGCCACGAACTTCGCGCGATATTTCCTTATTTTCACTCATCCTATCCTATTCTACTACTCACTCACACACACACACACACACACAACTCTCATACACTCATTACATACACACACACACACTCACACACACACACACACACTCACACACACAATCACTCACACACATACTCACATGCATTACCCTGCTACACATAAGGAATGGTGAGTCGGGAGATTCAAGCTTGTCCCGCATGGGGACTTTCCCCGCTGGGGGAAGTCGGAACCTACCTACCTAGAGACGGAATTCCTGCACGCCAACGCGTAGGTCGGCGCCGGACCACGTCATCTCCAAGGCATCATCGCCATCTCCAGCGAAAATAAACGACGTTTAGTACGTTAACGGGACAAATGTCTGAGGAAGTTGCCTTCTCCGGAAATGCCAAACAGTCTGAACGCCTCGGGTGAAGCGTTAGGCGTTCGGGAGCGAAAGACGAAAGCTTATCCAATTTTTTTGCAAACTAGAATAATCTGATCTAATACGAGTAATATATTTTAAAATTTATTCTCGTTAATACCCTTCCTATGCGTATGATCTAAAACATGTTTTTATTATCAACGTTTAGAAACTGGTTTCGAGAAAATTTTACGATGATCCTTGAGAGGCCTTGATATTTGCTACGATCATTTCATTTAAAAAATAAATAATGACTATTCCACAGACGAAAATCTTATCATGACAAAATACGTACTAAAAAACTTGTTTTAATTTTCCCGACTTGTCCCCATTTGGTTTTTCCTAATACTTCTCAAAATAATTAAATTACTTCCAACCCGGAAGGAGCACATGAGTAAACTTCTGTGATAACTAATTCTAATGAACAAAATATGAAAGAAACAAGGCGAAATATGAATGGAAGTGACAATTGAAGAGACGCAAGGGGAGGAAGAAAAACAAGAGAGGGAAGGGGAGGTAGAAGGGACAGACAAGAAAGCGACTGAAGAGATACACGCCCAAAGTAGCGTCGCGGATTAGAATGAGGAGAAAGGAAACAAGATAAAGACGAAAAAGGCTAACGAACACCCGGGCGGTCGCCGTGGGCCCTTGCAGTCACGCACCGCGTTATTTCCACACGCGCACGGTTCCCTCCTTGCGGCCTCTGGCGCCGAAAATGCAGTGCAAACACATTCCGGCCCGCCTGCCCGCGCCTCTGCAGCCCTCCAGAGATCCTGGCCACAGCCCGATCCACTCAGTGCCCCTACCTCCCAGCCCTTCATCTTCCTCCTTCCCTTACATTCTTCCTCTTCTTCTTTAAATTCTCTCTGCTCTTCTTCTTCCTTTTCTTCCTCTCTTCTTCTTTTTCCTTGGCCTTTTTCTCCTCCTTTCTCTTTTTCTTTCGTCTTTTTCTTCTCTTTATTTTCGTCCTTTTTTCATCCTTTTTCACCTCCTCGTCTTTTTTTTTCTTTACTTTGTCTTTTTTCTCTTTCTTCCTTCGTCCTTAGGTTCTGGCATTGTTAATAGGCACGCAGGTCATTTGGGTCAAATTTTCTTGTGAAGACGGTCTTACGAAATGTTTGAAGCCGTTCTAGATAGCCGAGGTCCTTAAGACTGAAGAGCCATAACTGCCTCGTGCCTGCTATTGTCGCGAGTTCGAATTCCATCCGAGGCATGGATGTTTGTGTGTGTCTGTAAACCGTTGCCGTTAACCTCAGTGTTACTTACAGTGGTCGCCATCTGACCTTAGTAGTTGGAAAGTGGCCTTAAACACAAAAAATGTTAGGAAATTAACATGTTTGTATACTGTGTTACGAACCGATAGATGAATACAGATATTTCTTAAATACTGATAGTATATAATTGCAATAGTTATAATTCTACGTACCCGATACAAAAAGTCTGTGCAACGTGTGACACCATTACTTTCTGTAAGAATAAACCGAGATTGAACGAGTCATATCGTCTTGCAATCTGGCAGTTGCCTCCATCGCGTGGCAGAGTCTTGGTTCTTGCAACATCGCGACTTGCAAGGAGATAGAAACTGGAGCATGGAGTTTTTATTGGACTTCTCTTGGAAAAGGGTCCGTCAAACAAGAGCATTTGTCAGGCTATGCAGATGGCCGTCGGAGGCGGTGCACCAACCTACGTGACAACGGCACGATAAGGGTGCCTCATTTCGTAGGAGATAGAGTGGCAATGGCTATTTATTCCGAAGAGGCAGCAAAATAGTTTTTCCCAGATCATTCCTTTCGCGCAAACATTAATGTGTACAACCATGAATATTAGAATCACCGGCTATTATTGTTAACCAACAATGATGTTGGTTATGGAGTAGCCATTTAGACCTCAAATTAAATGAAAAGTTCTTCTGGAATAGAGAACATCCAAAAAGCTATTCGGAAAAATTTATGTAAATATATTTATATGTTATTAATCATCTTATACATATCATTACATGTTAAAAATTACGAAAGAAGGCAAAAGTTAAAAGAATTAAAAAATAACAAATTTGTGATTTTTTTGTGCAAACAATAGACATTTGTGTTCAGCATTCGAAATACCGTGTATAGACTATTACATTATATTTTAATATAAATTTTGATGTTTTTTATATGAAATATAACTTGTCTTTATATATTGGATTTAGGTCAATCACCTGGGAAATAAATTCAGCTCAGACTAGAAAAAAAAGCACGAATTATTTCGGCAGAAGTGATCATACTCACAAAATTCGAGGAAGAAAAGTCCGCTAGGATAACCTGGTTCTCTGCAAATAGTAATGTATTCAAGGCAAGTTTTCCAATAAAATTTGTTCAGTAGGGTTTCCCACTGTGTACCACGTCATCAAAATATAAATTAAAGAAAATTGATGAACTGGGATACCCCAATCTTACGCCTTTATTTATTAATCTGCATTCATTACTTGGACCATATCCTGTATTTACTTTTGTAGTAGTATCCACATACATGTTACGAACGGCTCTTATTAAATGTTGTGGAATCCCTCTTCTTAGCAACACCTCCGACAATTTTGTTTGATTAACAGTGCCAAATGCCTTTTCTAAATCTACAAATGCTAAGAACGTGGGGATATTATCCTCTATATACTTTTCCATTATCTGTGAGACTGTAAATATGCAGTCAATACAAGACCTGCTGAGTTACTGAATATCTCCAGGGAAAATGTCGAATTACAAAGAATAATATTTTCAGAAAAACATTCAGCATACCTCATAATATACTACATGATGTCTACCATACCACAGAAAATAAAATGCTACCAACTCAAATAGACAAATATGCCACATTTTCATTGAGAAACAACGTAATATTATAAAATGTAAATGGACACGTTTTTAAAAGTTTCTTATAATTTAGACGTGTAACGTCGAATCTATCTGGGAGCATTTCTGACCCCGGTAGCATAAAATTGAATTACTTCAAATCAAGAAAGCATAAAAAACTGAAAAGTTCACAACAGATGCAAAACCATTCATAAATAACATATCTAAAAGTAGTAGTTCATGTGAATAATTTTCAGTGTGTTGTAGAACATTACTTGTGCCTGGGGTCAGAAAAGACCCCAAACAGAGTCTAAGGGTTAAACGAGAAGTGTGTTCGTCTGTCAGTGACGCCGTGAGGGCTGGTACTTCGAACTGAATGCCAGACTGCTTTAGCCGCGTTATCCGTTAAATCATGGCGAGCGGCGATTCCATTCCACTTTATGCGCGTGAATGATAGTGGGTCACTCAGAGAGACCAATGGGAGGTCGTTCGTTTTGAGTATTACTCGCATTCCCACTGCAACAGCAGTCATTCGAGTTGAGTAGCACGAGATGCTAATGGGCTCCAGAAATGGGTATTGAACGATCTTTGAGAAGGGCACGACGTACGTTTTATGTCGCTCTATAAAGTAAAGAGAATCTATAGACCATCGATTGAGGATTTCCAGAGACCTTTTTAAGGTAACGTTCAATTCTTTCGTCTTAATGTATTGGTTTTCAAACTTATAGACCATACGAACCACCCTTTTCTAGGATTAATACTTAGAGAGCCCCTTTAAGACAATTCAATTTTAGCTAATATATATATATATATATATATATATATATATATATGTGTGTGTGTGCGTGTGTGTGTGTGCGTGTGTGTGTGTGCGTGTGTGTGTGCGCGCGTGTGTGTGTGTGGGTGTGTGCGTGCGCGTGTGCGTGTGCGTGCGCGTGCGCGTGGTGCGTGTGCGTGTGCGTGTGCGTGTGCGTGTGTGTGTGCGTGTGTGTGTGTGTGTGTGTGTGTGTGAGGGACAAACTTGTATAAATGAATATTGTTATTTTCTATTATAATTTCTGAAAAACCAAAGTGATGCAATTTTTATATTTTAATTAAAGAGTTAAAAGCTATTAAAAACAGGAAAATGAGAGTGATTTCAATACGTCGAGGAAAATAATATAAAAGTAAGCATGAATTACTTACAAACGATCTTCGGAGAAACAGAACACGGGAGCAAAGACTACGATAGGAAACAAAACGACTTAGTATTGATCAGTATGAAATTTGCATAAAAATTGAAATTTATCTCTGCTCAAGATACACCATCGTTATTTTAATGTGTGTTTTACTCGCTAAAAAAATAGACAGTAATGGACCTATTCAATAGTTTTTAGGTCAGTTACAATGAATTCTTAGAGATATGTTTGCCCAGTTGTAAAGTTCAAATTTGACTGTTTTCATTTAATTGTGGATACATTTTTCGCTGTGTGACTAAATATCTCAACACTGTCACGTTATTAACTTACTATTGTTGCCTACAATATTTCTAAGAGCTTTGACTATATGTTCCTATACATACATCAATTATAACAGGAAGTACACTTATCCTTGGCATCTCAATGCCTCAAGCAGTAACATATATTCGTATTATGTAAGGTGGTTTATTAAGTAATCCAAAATCCAACGATGCACAAATGTGTGAATCGTTGAGATGAGTGCTCGGCAAAATGAATTTGAAGTAACCCATTCTCATTGATTCGAACGAAAATTCAAAACATCACACATGCAAAATATGCCAAAAAGTGTGAAGATATTTGAACTGTAGAATGAGTCTATTCCATTCCAAATAATATATGAGTTAATTCCCTTTGGCCTAGGCCACTGGGACCATTTACCTAATTAGTGTTCGTCAAATTAACATTTATCACTCCTCGCTGAAAACAAATCGTCTGGTTTTCAGAATACCAAAAATCATTGATTGGTTCAAAACTTATGCAGGTAGGAAGAAACACGGCTCTCATCCCTTCGAGTAGGTCTAATGAAATGCTACCGGCGTAAAGTACACAAACAAAGAATCTCAGACTCTGTAGAATGAGCGCGGGGACACTGCCTAGACGGAAAACTTCCCAGAAAGAACCATTTTCAGACCGGAGCGTAAAACAACAGGCACTTCGCCGAAGATACGCCCGGGCTCTGCTCAGATTGACGCTATCTCCCCGCGCGGATGGGACGCCCTCTTCATCCCTCCCCTCCCCCAACCCGCTCCGCGATGTCACGTCAAATCCGCTCTCCACCAACCCACCCACCCCCGGCGACGTCTCGGCGCCAGAGTGGCTTCGGGAGCTGAAATCTCTCCGGCCGCTGGGAAGGGCAGCGAAATCCCTCATCAGCCCAGTTTGCCGGCGCCGCCAGTGGGCCTCGCTCGCCGCCGTAAGACCGGAAGTGAAAAAGGAAGTGGGGATTCGAAAGACAGCGTTGTTCTTAGGCGGATTGATAGACGGACAGACGGACACACGGACACACGGACACACGGACAGACCGACAGACCGACAAACCGACAGACCGCCAAACGGACACACGGACACACGGACACACGGACAGACCGACAGACCGACAAACCGACAGACCGACAGACCGACAAACCGACAGACCGACAGACCGACAGACCGACAGAAAGGGGGCAGACCAGGCAAAGATAGACAATAGTGGCGCCGTGGGTTGCAAATTAGGAGGGGCGGCATGACCAAACTATCAGATACATCTTACCTCTTCAAAATATTTCTTGAACGAGAAAACTACAGCATCCATCGAGATTGTAACCCTTGCCTAAGACAACTTTTACGTTCATACTGGAAGACACAATTGTGATCACGCAAAAATAAAAGTTTTTTAAAATGAATATTTCCAGCAACCAAAAAGTAATATAGGAAATCAAATAAAAGTGTTGGTATTTTTAACTTTGTTAAAAAGGAAGTCAAATGCATTTGTCTTGGGGAGATGGACGAAAGTATAGATTTATTAAAATTTGTGTCAGATTGGATAGTGGATGAGTGGGAAAATTGACGTACATGCCCGATTTATTCGAACTCGATGATTAAAACATCTGATATGCATTTCGAACAAAATTTTAAATGGGAAGTTACGAGGATTATTTTTTATAGAATGTATTTCAAGCTTACAGTTTTTTCTCGCGTTAGACATGAACGCTTTTTATATTGCATTAGGTTTAAATTTTTGTATGTTGTGTACTCCGAGTTTTGCGGGTATTTATTAATCACAATCATTTATTAGATGGGAAAAGGAATTTATTTTTTACTAATACGCTATTGATTGTTTTTGCCTTTGATATGGATCTCAATATACACGCATAACCTGCCTGGACCGACATGATTGTGGGTATGAGGGAAATATGAAAACAATTGAATGGTGCTACATTTTCTCTTATGAAGGGAAATATGAAAGGGAATTAGTGGAGGAAAATATGAAATGACAAACCGAGTGAAGTTAACAACTAGTTTATTAGTAAATAAGTCAATATAAAACATTAAAATTACAATTAAAAGAAAAAGATGTATGGGCGTTAACTGGTTCTAATGATCTCGGCCGACAGAAAGCTCGAGGGTCTTTGCCCCGAGGCACGGCCATCTTCAGGTGGCCATGCCCGAGGGCTCATTGTCGCTGCTACATCATCAGAACTCTTGTGATGTTATTTGTGCAAAAATAACTACTGTTTTATGAACACCCGTCCAACCATGCCATGTCCAGCCTCGACTTTCCTATCTCGTCCAACATCGCTCCTCTCCGTCCAACCCACTTCCACCCTGTCCCTCCTCACCCTGACTCACTCGGACCACATTCACTGACCGCTAATGCTAAACCATTCAATAATAAACTGGCTCCCGCCCAACAAACCAATCAGATACCTAGGACTGAACATTGACACCGAACTCAATTGGAAGCAGCATATAGTCGCATAAATTACTCATGCCAGAATCAAATTAATACAGTTAAAGCCATTAATACACAGAAAAGCATTCCCAAAAAAAAAAAAAATTTCAGAATAATTCACACAAATCAATAATATATGGTTAAACCCAACAAAACCAAACCAAAAGAAACTGCAAGTAGTACAAAACTAATTTCTCAGAATTATTCCAAACGCTTGCTGGTACGTCACCGATAAACAATTACACAAAGAATTCGACTTAGAGACTATAGAGCATCATATGACCTATGTTGCAACTAACTTCTCAAACATATCCCAAATCCCTTCACTATCAGTTCTCAGTCTCGTCAAAAGCTCAATCACAGAACCAGAATACAAAATAATTTCCTTTCACATCTTCCTCAAAAAATTCCGAATTAGATCCGACTTGAAAACTCGATACACCTCAACCATTCTATAGTTTTTAAGTTTTAATTTATTTTAGCTATTAAGCTATCTAGTAAATAAAGTTAAATTAAACTGAGCTATGTAATCATCATCTGTGTAAATAAATGAAGGTGAAAAAACCCGACTTGCCCCCACCTCGCACTACCTCATCTGGCTTCACCCTGCCACGTCGCACTTCGCCCCTACCACATTTATACGATCATCGTTCTTATGAAAGGGAAGCTGTACAAATATGCATTGTTGCATACGCCCCCCGAATATTCAGTAATAATTTTGATTCTTAATTCCTCAAAGTCTAAAGATGCTACCGGAATAAGTCAAATGCACTTAGGAGAACATTTAATGGACTTTCAGAAACGTTAGATTATTTTTGGTGGATTTCTTTACCATATTGGAGATATTTCTGCAAAATCTGAATGATTGCACACTGAAATTTCGCTTTAAATGGAATGGAGGGTGAATTTATGAGATGTGATTTTACGAAATCACATTTACACAGTAACTTTTCTTTCGTTTTGAAGTTAATTTGTTCAAATTTCGTTGAGGACGAATAAATGCAGATATGAATTAAACAAATAAACGTACAATTAATATTATTTTATAAAAGAAAATAATGCTATGACAAAATTATACTAATTTATATCCGATAAAACACTTTATCTTCCTGCTGAGGAGTACAATCTCTGTACAAGCAGCACGACTAAACACACACATACGCAGGACTTTATCTTCCAATAAAAATTACATTAAAATTGGCTTAACCGAGAGGTTACCCCAGGGTAATCGGGGGGTACAAACAGGCCAAAACTATGAAAACACTTGATTGAGTTTGTAAATAATATAAATAAGCATATGAGATTATTCAAAACTGTTATTTTGAAATCACAGACACTCCAATCAGATTTAAATAAATGCCGTTGAATTTTAATACAGACTTTTAATAAAAAATACGCACTCACCTGAAAGGTGTTGATAGCATACAGTGAAAACTCTGTAAAACGAACTTCTTTTTAAAGAAAAAACTTTCTATAGCATATAAATTACTCGAATTTGGTTTGTCTGATATCCCATAGCTGATACAATTTTCATATAAAGAAAACTTTCTATAACCAAAGAAGGTAAGCGATTCCGGGAGTTTCGTTATAAAGATGCTATCCTGTATTTGAAGCGTTTGCTATCAAAACCAACTCATTCCACTTGCGAAAGTTTTATAAGAGGTGTAAAATTTTCCCGCGTTTACACACTGTTGTATATGAAAGGAAAATTTTCTCACCCATCTTAGGTAGGAATAAGGAGAATTTGAACTGTATCGCCACGTGAGGTTACGATGAACCGTGGAAACTTTGCAAAAAAGGGAACCAATCATATTTGTGGGAAGCTATGTAATTATGATGCCAATCTGTGAAAATAGATTAGCTGATATATTTTGTTTAAATAATTGCAAAATAACAAAAAGTATTTAAAGAATAAACAGATTTTGAGTATTTTTTTCGTTTCACGAAAAAACTTTCTTTTCGGCACTTATAAAGTTTCCCCCAACACACATATCTTATATATGAGAGTTGAGTTACATTGAGAGTTATCTTTTTCAGGAAGTGCCTCATTTGTTTAATAATACTGCATCTTCCTATTAGAACGTATCATTAATAGGGCTCAGAGGAAATTTTGGCCCGTGCTGCTTCCAGCCGCAACAGACTCAGCTCATGCAAGTTTCGTTGCGGTGGTTCGACATTTGTTTCCATTTTCCCCAATTTTACTGCCAATTTTATTGCAAAAATATCCGTAGTGGTCAGCAGTGAATGTGAAAATACGATATATGACTGTTCCTGCGCTCTCATTTTATGGCGAAGTCGAGGAAAATTCGTACATGAAAACTAGCACGAACGCGTAAAACTTTTTGAAAGCGTTATAAAATGTTATGCGACTATATAACAAAAATATACTTTTAAAAGTATTATATACGAGTATACTAGTATGAAAATACTTATCTTTTTGAAAATATTTAATAAATTAAATATTTTATTTTGAAAAGTTGTTACTAACCATTTTTAAATACTGTGTTCAATAATTATGAGAGCACATTATGTAATTAATATTTCAAACATTGTTACCATTTATTCACAATATTGTTTTAACTAATTTTTATCACGTAGCTTCGCGTAACAAGTGATGGTTTTCAGTTATTCCTCCAGAAGATGCTCGTAAATCTCTATGTAAAATGCGGATATGAAAAAGTCAGATAACACTGTCCTCTGAAGAAGAGATATAGACTTTGTAGACATTTACATCACTTTCTCTCAAACTTTCTTCTTAAAACATTGCAGATATTTCAGCCCCAACAAAATTTCTCAGCGATATTATGTAACTCCGATTTTTTCAGAAAAATACATGTATTTTCAACATCCAGAAAATGTTCAAAAATATTTACTACGAACCTTGTATTCTTTTGCTATTACATACGAAATTAATCGCTATACGTTCAATTGGAGTTGTTTCAAATGTAGATGTGTTTGTAGCGGATTTTGTGGTCATATAGAATTGCCCTCATTGATTGATTGATTGGTTGGTTAATGATCCCAAGCGGTCATCTTCTATGGCCATTTGCCCGTCAGTGTTGTGTTTGTTTTCCTCCGAAGATGGCGGTGATCTCTCCCCGCTGAATAGCGATATGCGGTGCCGACCTACCTTCACCTAGAGGAGTTTTTCTCAACCAAAGCTCCCGAACGGTATCCCGGCATATGTGGTAGTGCAGTTCATGTTATTGTTAGTGTATGTGTGTAAGAGGGGAGGATGGGACAAGGAAGAGGAAGGACAGATCGCGCGCGGTCCGTGGCCCGATTGGTAGGGTACTGCTCCGGCATTCGCCTGGTGTTACCTTCACCTAGCGGAGTTTTTCTCAACCAGAGCTCCCGAACGGTATCCCGGCATATGTGGTAGTGCAGTTCATGTTAGTGTTAGTGTATGTGTGTAAGAGGGGAGGATGGGACAAGGAAGAGGAAGGACAGATCGCGCGCGGTCCGTGGCCCGATTGGTAGGGTACTGCTCCGGCATTCGCCTGGTGTTACCTTCACCTAGCGGAGTTTTTCTCAACCAGAGCTCCCGAACGGTATCCCGGCATATGTGGTAGTGCAGTTCATGTTAGTGAAAGTGTGTGTAATTAAGGGGTGGGGATAGGCCATGCAAGAAACAAGAAAGAAATTGTACGCGGTCCGTGCCCCATTTGTTAGGGTACCGCTCAGGCATTCGTAAAATATTGATTGGAAAAAGCACGGAAAACTACCGTCGGTGCAGCCAGCCGCTAGAATTCTCCTCCAGACAGCAACTGAATTCTATCTAGCTTCCTAACCAGTGTAGGAGATCCTGCCACCGTCGCGATTCGAACCTAGAACCTCCCGGTCAAAGGCACTACAGCGATATCAGTTGATGCCTTAAATTGCCCTCGTAAAGTTCGTGTATACAATTCAACATTTTTAACAGACGCATACCAATAGGAGCATAGTTTTCCATCAATTATCTGTCGACCCAAGCGTAGTTTTTCATTTAAGTTTAGTGGTGTTATGAAGAAGTCATCGTTTAGGACTTTGATTATTTCAACATTCTTAAAACTAACGGATAGTTTCGTCTTTCAGCGTGTATCGGATGTTCACAAAACTTTTCGAAACCTTTGCTGCCAGTAATTACTTCGAAGAAAGTAGGGCGTTCTCTTACAGCCTTGCCTTTTTCTGGAAGAATAGACGTCCCACGTTTGAAATGGTCAAAATGGCATGAGACCTTTGTAGTGCCAAAGAGAAAAAAAACGACAAAAATGTGTGGTTGGTAATTGTATATTTTAATTCTAAGTCGGCTAGTGTAATTTCGTCCGTTATTAAAGTTAAATAAATAACAAAAAATTAAAAAGGAGTTTTCGCTTCCGTTTTGCTATATTTTTTTTACAGAGAAAACAATTCCGCGTCGCAGAACAATGTCGATTTCAGTCAGAACTGTATGGCCACAACTGTCGCAGTATACAAGGTATCGTATGACAGGAGAAATTTTTATCCATTACAACGCTAAAATAGTGCAAGGCCCCTCAAAATGGTGGACAAGAAAATGACTGTCAATGTCCCTGGTAATACTAAAGTCCGTAGAAACTGAATTTATTTACCAGAGGAGAAAATGGAAATGTCTGTCTCCTCCGAAATGTTTAATCGCATTAAAGAGATAAATATATGAAGGAGAATAACCTATGCAGCATTGGAGTTCTGCAATACACTGAAATGATGGTTATTTTTTTTAATACAATTAAAATGGCGCTCAGTCATTGTCTCCAATATACGCGCAAGGAAAGTCTCTTCGCAGTCTTCACACTGGTACCGGGAGCGGTAAATCAGTGCATCAACTGATATCACAGCAGCGCCTCCCCGGAGATCACGGGTCACGACAGCGGCAGGTTTTTTGACACTAGCTTTGTAGCTAGGTTGAATTCAGCTGCTGCCTGGAGGAGAATTGTAGGGGCCGGCTGCTCTCATCGGTAGTTTTCCGTGGTTTCTTCGATCAACACCAGGCGAATGCCGGACCCTATCCTCTCCCCTTACACACTTACACTTACACTAACATGCACTACACTGCCACATATTCCGGGAGATCGGTCGGGAACTTAGGCCTTGGGCGGTGCGCTCCTGGTGGGAGAGTCCTGTTTAGGGGGAAACCCCAGTAGCCGACGGTAGGTCGGGGCCGGATCTCGCCATCCAGCGGGGGAAGATCACCGCCATATCCCGAGAAATTCCTACTGCCTTAACATACGAACCTCACGAAACCTCAAACTATATTTCCTTCCTATTCTTTATACTTTTCTTATCTCTTACCAACACACACACACACACACACACACACACACATTTACACTTTCATGCACTACACTACCACACAGAGACCATTCGGGAGCCTTGAGATCGTTCCGACAGGGGTGGAGCCCCTCTGTTGGGCATCGCATCTGACCATTCAGCGGAGGAAGAACACAGCAATATCACGTGATTTAAAAATGCACTCTATTTGTCCTTCTTATTGAAATTATGAACTATCATTGAAAGTATGATGGAGAAAGTTGCACCCTGACGGAAAGTCAGAAACAGAAATTCTGTGTAGTAGAATTGGATGGACTACGATAGAGATGCCCAATTTCCAGAAAGCAGAAAATTACAATCTTAGACCAGGAAACGGATTAATCCATGTGGAAACTATTGCGGACAGATTAGGAAGTAAAACGCTGCAATGGTTTGGCCGTCTGAGAAAAATGCCAGATGAAGATGGCCTAAGAATGTCCTCGATTGATCTCTTCCAGGAAGAATGGAAAGAGGAAGGTCTCGTAAGACCTGGAATTCAGGAATAATTGAAGCCATGCGTGAGAGAAGCATGGACGACGACCTATAGACAGATAGATAAGGCTGGAACCGTAAAAATAAGAGGCAACCACTGACAAGCGCGAAAGCGGGTAAAAGTAGAAGTAAAATTATTACCAACTTTCATACTATGTTTTGAAAGGTGTAGGATGCTTAGGTTTCGTTTTACCAAAGGCTTTTACCTAGGCTTTCGTTTTACCAAAAATACAAAGCGAATGTTTCCGTGGTCTGCAGGGGATTTGAATCCACAGCATCGCTTGCGATTAGAGCGGTTGTTACAGCAGTCAATCACACCACTTAGGTTCGCAATGAGAAAACTTTTGCAAAGAGATAGCGACAGAGTGCCATTATCAGAAAATTTGATTTTCCAGATGGGAAATATCTGTGGCTTAACTAGAACCTTAACAAGAATTCCAACGAGTACATCGTTCTGATGATCAGATTGTTAATGACTGCCATTGATCGCTGTTATTATCAAAAGAAGCAACTGAATATTTTCGACAAGTTAATTCTTAAAAAATCTTATGTCGTCTTGAAGTAAGATACTTAGTTCAAAGAAAAGATAAATTTCAAATGATGTAGTGAATTATGTTGAAAAATTCGATGAGAATTTAAGTAAATGAAATATTCGAACTGGAGACCGCCCAGAAAACTCGTTTCCAAAGATGTCAAAGACTCAGGAAAGGGAAAAAAAATTGGTTATTGCAGACGTCCTTTGAAGAACTTTTTAAAGAGAAAATTCATTTAAAGGAATGATAAAACAGAGAAGACGACAGAAAAAATCCATTTAGAATGTTGTTTGATCTAAAAATAAAGTTAGGCAGAAACGGAAACAGACAAAATGTAACCCAATTGAAGACGTTGTGTTGATACCTGTGAATTTGGAAAGGGAGAGAGAGAGAGAGGGGGGGACGAATGAGCGAGCGAGACAGAGAGAGAGATTAATACCAGCGTTATGCACGTTCATCATTATCTGCGTGATCTGCAGGAGACGTCTCAATGAGGCATGCAAGAGAGATGGGTCGGGGTGTGAGCAAATTGGAGGGCTGCCGATGGACATGTTTCTGGAGAAAACAGATCAGAACGCAGCATGTGATTAGCGGCTCATCTGTGTTGTGGGGTAAATTTGAGGGCGCGTTCTATGCATATTACATTTGATTTGGCAAACTGGAAATATCTAGTTTTTGGCAAATTCAATAAGGGTACTTCAACGTCCAGGCAACTGCTTTTTCCTTCACTCTTAAATACTTGTGTTCATATCTCTTCTGTAATCTTTATGCTCTTGGCTTCAAATGTATTTTATGATTCTATGTCGTATTTATGTTTAATATGTTGGTATTGAAATTTACTGATATGAATGTACAGTTTTAATATTCCAACAACGAATTAATATATCTAGGAATGCTCTGCCAAGGTGTATCTACAATCTACGAAATTTATGATCCGTCTGTAAAGTATTTCTTTAAAGAATTACTTAATGAGAATTGTGCTACTACTAGAAATTTGTATTTCATTTTTAAAACCGAAGATAGATATTACCATTTCACAACATTGTTATAAAAACGACAGCTCGGGCTACATCCACCGTGTGTATTTTATTGATAATACTAGCATTATTGGGTCATTTTAAAGCAAATTCTTTAAAATAAATAAAGGAAATAAATTATTTTGCAAATATCCGTAAATGAGTCGAGTTTCAGGCAAGTTGGCATTTTTGATTTCAAAGACGCAGAGTTACATCCGTTCAAATTGGTTAGTTAAGAAACCCGCCTCGTGAACGTCTCAGAAGCCCAGGATGTTTCAGCAAAACTGTCTTCAAAGAAGCTTTCCGAGAAACGTCTGCGTCGCTCTTTCTCCGTTTGAAGACGCGGGCTATGATGTGCGCGGAGCGTACAATATGCTTCCGCGCAACTTCTTTCAACGGAAGCCGTTGTACTCGTCGGTGGAGAGTCCTACAGAAGAGTAGAGGACCGCGGCGAGCGCGGAGGCGGAGTGGCTCGTTGGCCGCTGCGCTCCCGCCGGAAAACATCGCCGAGCGCCACGCCGCGACGGTGATGGTAGCGGCGCGCCGGCACGGCTCCCCTGCGCCCCGCGCCCATGGCCCGAAGACGGGTGGTGCCGCACACCCACGCAGCCGGCGCCTGAGCCCGAGCCTGCGCCCCGTCGGCGCGGGGGCGGCGGGCGGCTGCGGCGGAGGCGGGCGCGGAGCGGGAGCGTAACGCCGCGGTGGTTGGCCATGCGCTGCCGGGGGCGGCGGCCGGGCGGTGGGGCCGCAAGCGGGGCGGGGCGCCGGGCGGCGGTGGCACACACGCGCATCCGCCTCGGCAATCAATAGCTTACGAGTGTCGAGTTAGCTGCTCCGACACGCTACAACCTCACGGGGAAGAAGAATGAACGGTAGCATCAATTAAGAGTGGAGCCGCAATTCAACCAGAGAGGATAGAGTTTATTTACATGGAATGCCGTGGAGCAAGGTGACAGTGTAAAAGTTACGTTGCGTTATATCACCAACGCGACGCCTGTTTTATAAAGCGCCCAATGAAACTTCCCTTACCGGACCGCTAGCAAAATGTTTTTCCCGGAGGGTGTCGCAAAAATCACAACCGCAGAATCGCGTTTTCTCGGCCAGTCGCGCTAATGGAAGTTACCCAGGAACCATTTAATGCGTTTTACGTTGGCACGGATTCTCAGATATCAAACGAGCCGGTTGACGTAAAATTTCCTTGAGTTTCTAACACAATTAGTTCAAGCGATTCAGCTCAGAACTTAGTACACGAATCACGTCGGGGTGAGAAGAGAGGCGTATCTCTGGAACTCCAAAGTTCTATAGAGTATCAATTCGCCAAACATGTGATGAGAAAATTCAACTTTAGAACAAATTAATTTGTGTCATTTATTTTATTTGCATTTTTCGAAAGATGAAACATTTTTGTTCTTGTTTCAGTGCGAAAATTAAAATTAATTTAGTCAATTTTCTTTGCCATGTATGCAGAATTTTCTATAGTTTTCGGAAGAAATCAGAAAAAAACCTTGCATCAAAATAATTTGTTATATTTTTAGATTTGTGTTAATTTGACTTTGGAATTATTTAATAATTCGACAGAATGTTTACTTCCCTTGAATATCATATTTAAATAAAAAGTAAAACTTTTACTTTATTCTATCTACTGAAGGTTTCATTCCGATTTTTTTATACAGTATTAAAGAAAAACAAAAGAATTCTAATAAAATTTCTAGCTCTTTCTAAGTTAACTGTTAAAAAAACATTCCTATGTTTAATGATATATTTTTGTATCGTCAATGAAAATACATATCGCGCCAGTTATGATGCTTGCAGCTCCTCGTTCTAATTCAATTGACTAAGTACGTAGTTTTCATTACATGGGAGCGAATGTATCCTAATCAATTCTTGCCAAAATCGCTAGTTTCCATCTGTATTCATAATTCAAACTGTGTATGCGTTACGGTAGGTATCCCAAAACACAATAAACACTCCCCCCACGCACAATACACTTCCCTCCACAGTACATCACACGCAGGTTTTAACTGTTTTTGGCGTTAAATAAATAAAACGTATGTATAATAAATGTATTAACATTACTATTTTCAGGAAATAAATCAATTCGTTGGTTCTGAAATAGGATAATTAAAGGTTTTCCTGTTTTCTCCTTTAAAGTCTGTAATAAAAAGAATAAACTGTTTAATCTCTTAGTTTAATCTCTAGAAGATATAATAATGCATGGTAATAGTGAAGTAAATAAAATACCAAATAATAATGGAACTAAAGTTATTGCACAATGGGCTTTTATGAATATTAATCGCGATCAAACATTTCTACAAAACACAGAAATATTTGTGAACAGTATCTTAGGATTACGAAGGACTTCCTTCATAAGAAAATATCCTTCTTGGATCATCTATACACCCATGTAAGTAATAGTTTGTGTTAGGATACCATATGGAGAAAAAGATTTGTCGTATTCAATCTCTGCCGTAGAGAGGCAACCAAATCTCAGCTTGACGAATTGTCGGAGTTTAAATACGTCCGGCCCTCTCGAGCTGCCCCGGCGCGCGGCGTGTCAATTCCTCTCCGGCGAACGGCTTCACAATTGTCAGATATTGGAAGTCATTGCGCGGACGGGCGGCGCACCGCACTAAGGAGCGGAAACCGCTGCTGCTCCTCGTTAACCAAGTTTCAAGCCGCCCCCCTGCCCGCCGCCCGCCGGCGGCGCAATCCCCGTATTCCGGCACCTAATGCATCCCTCGCCCACGGAGTTCCCCGCACCACAGCCATCCCCCCGCCCCGCTGCCGCTCTTGCAGGGCTGTCGCGCCCTACGGGGAGCTCCTTCTACCCTCCCACCCCCGGCCGCCCTTGCCGCCCCGATATCCCTTTGCCAGCATCCTCTTATCCGTTTCCAACTAATCATTAGCGCATAGCACCGGAAAAGGACGGACGCGTAACCGCCGACGGAAAGAAACGATTTCGCGGCGGAATGAATCCGGCATCGACGAACAGGCGGCCATCCATTACGCAATTTCTCTTTGCTTCCCGTCTTAACACGTGCATTCTTTCTTCGAATACCATTCGACCTCTTTACAAGACAAGATGTCCATTTAATTTTTTAAAATATATCTTGAATTCATTTGTTTATATTTTTTACTTATTAGAAGAAAATGAACACTATCCACAGTTTCAGAAGAAAAATTTCAATGTTTAAAATTGACATAAAAGAATTTTAGTTACTAATTTACTAACATTGGTTAATTTACTCGTATTTTATAGTAAAAAGAAGCAGTGAACGTTAAAAAACGTTCGATTATAAACACTCAAGATTAATTACATTACAGATTATACAATTATTTTCATTTTTCTACAATTATTTAATAATATTTTTATAGTTTTTGGCGAAAATTGAAAACTACTACAAAACAGGACTAGAAGAATAAATGCTTTCGTTAAATTTTGGAACTATCTCCTCCAATATTTTGTTTTTTCATTGAAAACATATCTTTCAAATAGATAATTTAATTAAGACGAAGACATCTATGAATTATTTGTTTTAAAGCTGTATTATGATAAATTAGTTTATTTACTCTGTCTACTTGAACTTTCCGTCAAATCGCGTTGAACTTTCTTTTGAAGACCGTTGCCTTTGCCCCTATCCGTATGTCCTTTCCAACACCAATCGTCAGGTTCGGAAACTTTCCCGCATCGTGTTCTTGCTCCATTTCACAACTTCCTTTCCCTATACTTCCCCTCTCAGTGGCTTCCATCGTGGCCCTGGCGCCGCGCTTCCCCGCCGCTCGCGCCCCCTCCCGCTAAATGGCAGAACAGCCCAAGACCCATCGGTTCCCTTGCCCAGACTTTCCTTCTCTCGCCATCGAAAATGTGACGGTCTTCTCGGACCTTTCGCTCCCTCTCCCTTCCCCTGCCCCTGTTTTCCCGCGCGCTGAGGTCCTGTCTCCCTCCTTTCGCAGCGTCGTCACAACTGTTTCCCCGAGCCCCCAGCGGAGCATCGCTTCTAATCTATCCACATACGGCTTCCTGCCCCTGTCTCATTCCACGCTGACCAGCAACATCAGCGATTTTTGCCTTCCCCTCCGATTCTGAATTTGCTCTTCCTGTTTTTTGTTCGCTTCCACCACGTGGCCCGCCGCCTGCGGGCAGAACCCGGAAACTCGACGCTCCGTATTTCTGGTCAATTGCCAGCTTCACAAATCGGTCGGTAATTGCAAATAGGCAAAGATAAAAACAACTGTTAGCCTGTCGAAGCAAATGTTTGGTGGGATCATATTCCTAGCTTATTGATATCTGTGGAGAAATCGAATTAGACGGATCCTCAAAAACTGTTGATAGTAATATGCTAGACAAATTATCTAAGTGTATGTTGTAATAAGCTAGACAAATTATTTATATGTAACACTGATCATTAGCAATATATTTATTATATTTTTATCTGCGAATTTTCTCTATACACGGATAGTAAGCAATTACTATATATATTTCTTCTTTCTCTGGTGCTTTAACTCTTGAGTTGTCAACTGATATCCGATTGCTACTGATCGCCCGGGCATATGTTTAAGAATGGGATCAGGATAGTTAAAGAAAATTTCAACATGGCCCGTGGCTCGTTCTTTGGTATTGCTTCGATATCCGCCTGCAGTTGATGGGGCGGGGGGAACCTCGAAAGCATTAATGAGTTCAGCCATTTTCTAAAAATATTCCTCGTCAGGAGGTGGGCTGCCCAGTCCTCGTCCAGATAATTCACCGGTGAGGAAAATTCAGTTACTGGCAGAATTCGAACCTACGGTCTCCCGATCTACAAAGCTTGCGTGGTGGTAATACGCTATCGCGCACATAATCTGTAAACATTTTCCGCTGTTGAGAAAACTTTATTGCTGAGTTGATCTTATTATTGGTTTAGTACAACAGAATCCAGAAGGAATTTAGTTAAAATTCTAGAAAGTATTAAAAATAATTGTTCTTTGATATTTGAAGTGATATATAATAACAGATTGGATCTTAAATTGTATATTTAAAGCAAAAGAGCATTAATGGATAATTATAGAAGATAGGTTTCGAGTATAAATCTACTTGCCAGGATTAGTACTAAACTACATATTAAACTAAAAATTTTGTCTCATAAGCTCTTAAAATATTGAATATTTTAACACATTGTGATATTAAATTATCGTTGCCTTACAATTACTTTACCAAATGAGGGGCTTTGCTGTTAATGGCTCTCACATTGGGCTTGAACGGATGTAATACCGACCAGAGTCCAAGAATTTTTATAACGTGAAATACCGGCGGCGTGAATGCTGATGATTGTACATATTCACGTAATGCGTAAGGAATAAAAGAAGATTCCTTGATGACATGGGGGATTCGCTTCAAAATTTAACCCTCCGTTGACCCAATAGAGGGCAGGAAGGCAATTCATATTTTTGATTTATTTTTGCTTAAGGGTGTTTCTAGGACAGTAAATAACAACGTCCATGTGTAAAAAAGGCTCCATTGGTCTTTTTGACAATTTACTTCTATTTATGTTCCATATCTTCTAATTTTCTATGATTTTGTAGGGTTTTATTTTTAAAAAATTCTAAATTAGATTTTATTCAAGTAATATCCGTATTCTTTTTACATTCGTATGCCTAGAGAACGAAAGATATCACAATACTTCGGCAACAGAATGTTGCTCACAAACTTCAGAGTCTTCTTGCGAATGTTCAAAAAAAAAAGAACTTTTTCTGAGGTATTACATCGCGACACTACTAATACAAGGAACTATTGCGAAAGTGTTCAGCAAAATGAAACGCAAATTCAAAAAAATGGAAGAGTAATTTATCTTTGAGATTTATGGAATGGCGAGAAACATTCTTTGCCTATCACAGATTGCATTGATCTGTAATATACACACATCTGTAATAACAATATGGTTCCACACAGAAATGGTAAAGAACAGAAAAATTGAAGTTATTGAAAAATTGAAAATTGTTTTATCATTTAGATCTGCCTTACATCCATAATTTTTATCCATAAAATTTGGATTTTTGAATTAGTTTATTTATTTACCTTACGTCTAAAACAGTTAAAAACTATGTGTGACGTGCTACCAGAAGTGAATTCTGTGCACATTTTCAAAATTCTTAGATCCCTACCCTGAGCCATATACTACTTGAATTTTGAATACAGAAAGAAAATGAGCGTTTTTCGTAAGAATTGCGAACAAGGATTGTTCGCTCTGAAGTATTAAAATCTATTTTCAAGGGTAAAACAGTAATAAATTTGGACCATCATCATATCCTTCGTCAAGGAATAATACTTTCTGCCGGGACAACATGGAGAACGATAATTCGAATAACAATATTTCCCACTGAATTCCAAAAGATTTGTACAGATAAAGAAGTTACATTTATGGCCAGAAGCAAAACAAGGGACCATCTCAGTATTTGCTCAAAGGACCAGGGAAGCTGGACGAAAAACCCGATCGAGATGGGGATCATTGACCCAGAAACTGCGATACAATTTTGTTACAGGTTGTTCAGAATTATACAGTCCAAATGGTAACAATACACAAATATCACTGTTAAAATTAATGCCACTTTCTTCGATGGTCAATATAGTCTATAATAGTACAGAAACAGTCTTGCAGCAGAAACTATTTTACTTGGGATTTAAACTTTTCTATCAAATTTAATCGTTTAGTGTCATCTGGAAAAGTGTTGAAAAATAATGTACATGTATTGTATGTGATTATTTTCTAATGATCTGTTGATACTGTCACCTGATGAATATGATTACTAGGTTGAGTGTTATATTTTCAGAAGCCGCCGATGTCCATAACTATATTCCCGCCCTTAAGCAAGTCATTTTTGACAAAAACCACTGATTCGTAAATCAAGAGACAAGGTAATGGTAAATTCCCAAAGTAAGAAAGAGAGTGTTTATAAGACTTATGTGGGTGGGATTTACATATTTGTACAATCTGTTTTTTTAATCTAAAAGTCTGGAAGTTATAAGATATATTTCACCAGAACATTATGCAATATCACAGGGGGGTATGAACATTCGCTAAATATACCCAACGAGCAGTATGAAGGCTGATTGAATTTGAAAGAATTCTGAACACATAGAATTATGAACTTAATTTTGTGTTCAATTAATTTAAATGAACATTCCATTTGAGGTTTGCCCAATTTGAAAGACGTAAAATTGTTGTTGCCTTAACATCATTGAAAATGAACGGTGTACTACTAATGGAGTACAGAATTGTTTATTTGAAATGAAAAACTGCATTTTCTGCGTCATCTGACAGTTTTCCCGATTTTTTTACGCTTGTAATATTGAATATATTGGAGGGTTATCTAAATATGAAGAAAATGTTTAACGGATATTTATTACAGAGATTTATTATAGATATTTATAATGGATATGTATTTTTTATTCTATTTCTTTTGCTGGAGGAGACACATCTAAGAAACGACACGATATTGGTTTACATTTTATTTAAAATAACAACGTAACTATACATAATATAACGCAATGCACTTCTTACGAGTCGTTGTCAACTCCTGAAACGCACATGGTAGAATAACGAACCACCAAGATTCAAATAATCGCTTCCAAAGATTGTTTTAGTTCCCATTGACTGTCACAAGGTAGCAGCACATAATATCTTTCCAATAGAATACTACAGCGATGTGGTGCTCATTGCACCAAGAAACACAACCACAAAAGTTAATAGAAAAAAGTGGTAATACATTTACAAAATATACGCAATGTTGCGTTAAAGCTGACAGAACAAAAATTCTGAATGCTTAACATAATAAACTTAATTTAGTATTGCATTGTGTCATTGCCTATTTGAAATCCAAAAATGCCGTGAAAAAGTGTTTTTCTTCATTGACCATTTATTATTGCGAAACTAATTTAAAACTTCTGAAATTGTATTATTTATTGTCCCTATTTTGTAAAGAACATTCGTGTCATCAGCCAACAGAATTGTTCTTGGTTTTCTAATGGACGAAGCCATATCGTTTGCTTACAAAAGAAATAGGATAAGGTTGATGAACATTTGGGATCCCATGCTCAATTGGCAAAAAGCTGGAACGATGAGTAGATAATGGTTTCTCTAATGAATAATGGTAACTCTTTGCGTTCGATGTCTAAGGTACAAGGATATCTAGGCCTATACCAAGAAGTCCACATTAAGATAATTTTGAGAGCAAAATGTTATGGTCAAAAGTTTTTGAAAGATCTAAAAATATTACAATAGGTATTTCACCTTGATCCATTACTGAAGCAACATCTTTAACTAAATAAAAAAATTACTCCGTGGATTTGAAAAACAAAATCTATATTGAGAGTCTGAAAATTCTCTTTTCCTGAGAAATGTTCTCATTCGCATAGAGAAAAGCCTCACTAATCGTTTTGAGAAAACTGACAAAAGACAAATTGGTCGATAATATTGAATTTCATTTTTGTAGTCTTTTATAAAAAGTGGCTTAATTTTTTCTAGTTTGAAAATAACTGGAAATATTCCTGTACATAAAAAAGCAATGAAAATGTGAGTTACCAAATGTATAAACGCATAGACATTTGCGACATTCGCGGACAAAGTTTAATGAAACAATTTGGAGCCTTTTTCGATCTGGGAAAATCAATTTTCGATAAACTCTTGAATAGTGAAGGTGAAAGCATATACCACAGGAAGACACACAGACATACGGAATGACACAAGTCGTTTTGCCTTTGATCGATTTTTCGTTATCAAGGACCCACACAATATGGAAAATGACTACTCAAGTGTTAGAGGATGTAATTTACTGCCTACAGGAGCAAGATTTCTCTAATATTTCGTTACCAGGGCGCGGCAATAGAGTTTTTCTGTCGAAAATTGACCGTTCTTTTTTAATCTTGTAATTAAGATATTTGATGATCTTACGAAGTAGCGGCGAGAAAGTTATAGCAAGACTTGTTCATAATTGAGCACAATCTAAATATTTTGTTATTCCACAAATATCTACTTGAAAAGTGTTGGTATTAACGTTTGAAACAATTGTTTTCTTGTGATAATAAAACTTATTATATGGCATAAATAACTCTTCCACTTGATTCATATGAAATCCATATGAAAAGCAAGTTATGATACATTATTTTAAAAAAGAAGTGAAAGTTCTCCATTACTTAATTAACTACTTTTCTTATAATTTCACTGCAATTACGTTCAAAGTATGGCAAAGGAATGCAAAGTGTAACTGAAACATACTGTATTCAGATCTTGAGGTCAATCATGGTAGAATATTATTTATTTATTTTAAATTTGGTATTATTTATTAAATTTTGAAGAAAAGTGACTTTATATTTAAATGTAACGTGTTTTCACCTGGCGAAGAAACGTAGAGCCAAGTTAGCACTTTTGAAATCGTACATTTGGAGGTGGCGTTTTCATTTTCGTGCAATATGAAATGTTTTCCAGAGATTTTAAGACCACTTAACCGAGACCAGTGCGGCATGAAGCACGAACTATTAAGTCAATTGCAATGAAATAACGGACCGGGGAATTAGATAATGATGAAATATAGAGCGTGCTCATTAAGTGGAAAGGGAGAGATAGGGAGAAAAGCCTCTCGAATATTACTCTTCGGCCATAATTTTGAGCAGAGATAACCCTACGAAATCAGTGGCTTTCTGGTTGAGTTTACAGGGATATAATAAGAAATAACAGACCAAGTAAGTAACAGTAGCACTGCACGAACCGACAGAACATCCTTGCTCGATTTGGTATAGTGGTGCTGTACACTTTTACACTTCATTTGCAGCAACATAGCGAAGTATGAATATTTAATATTCACTCATAGTGAGTGTAATAATACGTGACAAAATACACATGAATCATATCCGTAAAAGAGTCCCATTTGAATCATAGCAGATAGTATGTTTCTTAGCTTCGCAAACACTGTGAATATTAGCGATGGTTTTACATGTTCTTCTAACTTGTACGTTAGAGAGGCACAGCGATATCAGAAAGATATTGTGATTTTCAAATATGCATATCATGGAACACTGGAGATAATCCTAAGTAATGATCTGTAATAGAATAGGGCAGAAATATTCATTTGTCGAGAAAAGGTTTGCTGATAATAAGAATCCATATTAATAATTTTCAATGCACGCAGAAATTGAAAGAAAACTATGGATCCTGCGACCTTGTGATATACGGTTTTGTTTGATACTCAGAATTTGGGGAAAAATCCAAAAACATGTATTTTGCTCGTTTTCAATATGCGTAAAAATTGAAAGAAAAGTATGAAGCCTCCCATCATGTGAGAGGTATTAATAGCTTTTTTCCATATTAGTTCAATATTTTCAAAAAAAGACTCCATTTTTAAATTAACGTCGTCCTTGTATTGCATAAACGACGCTTAAAAAAATGGCACAGGCCTAATTTTTGTGAAGTCTCCGAGGTTTAGAAAACTGCGAAAGATAAAATTGTTTTAGGCGACTTCGTACAGCTACAGCATTGAAGACATTTATATTTTTCCTTATTGAAATCTGCTCTTCATTGTCAAATATTGATTAATGACAATTTATCGAAAATATAAGTAGATTTTGCGTAATTTTGCATAAACTATAGGCGATTTTCAAACATTTTTTTTTCAAACGATTCCAATTTTTTCATCCCCATATGTAGCAACGAACAGTAAAAAGTGGTGCTGGTTCCAGTTTTGCCACCAACAGTGGATTTTTGAAAATTTCAAAAATTTAACATTGCAAAACCCAAAATTGAAGATAGAAATTTTTATCTTAAATAAAGTGGTGTTTTTTTAATTGTCTTTAAAAAAAGATCTACAATTTTCTGAAAAAAGTATTTTTCGCATATATTTTGCGTGAAGTCAATACAATTTATATGCAAATATTATCTTAAACAGCTGAAAATGTTTTGATATTTCTTCCACGGGTAAAGCCAATAACTCATGAAAATGAAGCAGCTCTCATTTTCTTTCACCTTTTTGAATTTTCTAAAATGGCGAGTTGGAAATAATGGAAAAGATCATTAGTTTTTTTGCGTCGGCGTCAGCGAGTACTACCAAGCGGCACCGTGGCGTAGCAGTAAAACATATAGCGTGTTAACTTATTGGATCTGAGTTCGAGTCTCGATCCAGAAAAAAATGTTTTGCTGGTTGAAAACACTTGTGCAGCTTCATATAGTAGTATAATATTGCGAAGCCGTTACAAATAATGCATGAACATATGTGCCATTGAAGCGCCACTAGTTCAATCTTTCTACATATACTAATTTTGAACGATCGTTAATAACAAATTTATTTATTTTATTTCAATGACACATTTTTCTCTGAAACTTTTGTAGTGATAACAATGGAAACAGATTTATATTTTTAATATGTAAAATTCAATAATATTTTTACTCAGGCATAAAAACTTGAGTTTCGTGATCAGTTCATCTCTCACGTCATGCTTTCATATATCAATGTCGCGTATAATTTAATTTTGTGTGCGTGATCGCAGTGGCGATGCGAAATACAGCCAAATGGATGACTCTCTCTGAGGAATAATGAATTGTCAATAATCATGATATATTTATAGCTCTATATGTACAAATTCCAATTATTCCGTGTGACATTTTACTTCTTGATTACGTTTTATTTCCTTAACTACCGAATCATCATCAAAACGAAGATAAAATGTCGATCTTTATTTTTGCTACTAACTGAATGGCAGAGAAACTAATTATTTTTCGTTTAGCTTTTCTTAAACATATTTTAATGAAGACATGTTCTCTTATTAATTCATCTCTTACTAAATAAATTCATGGAGCTACAACACGTACTTTCTAGTTTTATTTGAAACGGCAACGTGATATCAAAATATTGTAATTTGAATCGGACAAATAGGTCAGACATCTTTTAAAAATCTCTTCACTGAAGAAAGTGCGGACGATTAAAAGAAGAGAATCATTTATGAAAACTCAAACGTTTTAATGCAAATGACACTTCTGCTATTGAATTCAGTGCAAGAAACGCTTAAAGAAAAAGTTGTACCCTGAGATTGAAATTAAACGCTTACTATTCTTATTGATTATTTGAGCACGACATATGCAGGACTTCTGTGTTTCTGAGCACGACAACTGCTGTGGTCATTAGTCTCGTAAGTTTTGTGGATGGTTTTATCACAGGAGGTGACTGTAATCTCCACCACGCTGGATGGTGTCGTCGGTAATGAATTAATGATATGAGCCACCAAAGCGGGTACTATTCTGACGCTAGAAGCTTATCCACCAGGGAAATACGATTATTGTGCAGTTGAGATGCTACGATAATGAATTCTCTTTATATAAATCTAAAAAACTTTTGAAATTTTCAAAATTGCAACTATTTTAATGAAAATGTGTTGTGGGGCCGATTTATTTGATTTTTTCGTGTTTCCGGGCGCGTCAATTACTTTGGTCATTAGTCCCGTAAGTGTAGCGGATGTTTTATTCTCGGGAGATGGCGGTGATTTTCTCCTGCTGGATGGCGAGATCCGGCGCCGACCTACCGTCGGCTAGTGGGGATTCCCCCAAACCAGGACTCTCCCACCAGCGGCACCGCCCCAGCCGGGACAAGCTCTAAGCTCCCAACCGGTCTCCCGGAATATGTGATAGTGTAGTGCTTGTTAGTGTAAGTGTGTGTAAGGGGAGAGGATATGACAAGGAAGAGGAAGGAAAGATCGTGCGCGGTTCGTGGCCCGTTTGGTAGGGTACTGCTCCGGCATTCGCCTGGCGTTGATCGGAGAAACCACGGAAAACTACCGATCGGAGCAGCCGGACGCTAGAATTCTCCTCCAGATAGCGACTGAACTCGCCCTAGCTGAAAAGCTAGTGTCGAAAATCCTGCCACCGTCGGACTCGAACCTAGGACCTCCTGGTCAGAGGCGCTGCAGTGACAGCAGTTGATGCACTGAGCTACCGCTCCCGGTGTGGCCGATTTAAAAGCGCAATGGTTATCCCACCATTCTGTATCAATCGCATACCAATGTGAGTAGGGTCAGCGACGGATCCCAGGGTCGTTGTTCCTTTTTTTTCGGATAAAGATTTACTGTTTTATTATTTAGGACTTTTATTATTAAAAATTTTCAGTCCGGTGTTAATTATTTTTGAATAGTTATAAGGTAAAAAAATATTCGAAACTGTCATGTGTAATCGCTTCGTAGAAACCCTGGCGTTCTATTACAGGTGCCAACCGATACACTAGTTGCCTCTTATTAGTGTCTGTCACTGAAAATAACAGTAGTGTGGGAGGGATGCTGGAGGGAAAACACCTTAAATGAAACATACACTTTTCAACAATTAAGTTTCATTAATAACTTGTTACAGGAAAAGGGTTGTTAAACAAAGCACACCCTGTTACCCCCCACAACCCCAAACCTTCATGTCTCTCTCTTTCCTCGCCACTTCGTGCAAAATGCAGTCGTTGCGATCGCTCGTAAACAATACAGGCGTTGTATTCGACTCGTCTCACCTCATGTGGCTCCCTTTCGCACGGCACCACCCTCGGTTGATCAGTTCAGCCGGCAACGTTGTTCGCAGACGGACAGGCACACGACCGGACATTTTGCTGTCATTCGATTTTTTTGGTATCAACGACCCACAAAACAAATTATGGCTACACCACGTGTTATGGATTTTTTTCTAAATTTAGCAACTGGATTTGTCCACTTTTTTGTTACCAGGGTCCGGCAATAATAGTTTTTCGGGCGAAAATTTGCCGTTTTTTCGCGCAGCAAACGTCGTGCATAAAACTCTCTCTCTTTACTCCGTGGCGAGAAAGAAAAAATGAAAATATTTTAACACAAACTTGCAGAAAATGATTGAAATATGTTGCTAAATACACCTAGCGTTGGTTTTTAAATATATACATTTTCCCTAAAGCTTTTATATATTCTGAAGTCCGGTGTTTATGCCCCTCATTTGTGATCTCCGGGTACACGAATGGAATTGTTTTATTTATTTATTTACGTCAAAAAAACAGTTAAAAACTGCGTATGACGTGCTATGGGGAAAAGTGTGAATTGTAAAGCATTTTTCAAATTCTGTGATCCCTACACTAAGTCATATACTACTTAAATTTTGAATTTTAAAGGAGAAAACAAAACAAAAACCCCATGTAGTAATAAAATCTATTTTCAAGGATAAATAAGCAATAAATTTTGAATATAAAATAATATTAAATAAGCAATAAATTTTGGTATTTTACTGTTGAGTATTTTGGGAACATTGACATGATTTGACTCTTAATTACATAAATATACTTATATGTTGAAAAATCGTTCTTCATAACATTATTTAAAATTTAATTTTGAAGGCTAAATAGAACATTTTTGGTATGAGCATTTTTCTCTTCTTAAGCAAAAAATTAGTATCAACTTTCAGCTTCCAAGTAGTTTCTAATTTCAGTATTTTTAAGATAATGCTGAAATGGTCCTTCGGGCTTCATGTCAAGTACCTTAGGAAAATAAAAGATTCGTTTGAATTTCCAAGTCATTTAGTTCGGCCAAAACGGCCAGGGAATAGCCAATTGAAATATTTTATATGGTTAGTGTTGTCCACAGAAAACGGACGGAGAAGCAGACAGACGGACGTTTCGAAAAATGAATACATTTTAGTTATAAGGAACACTCCAAAATGTGTATATAGTTCAAAAATCGATATGGATGCAGCAATACATTACTTTCTCTATACTACGTATATACTTGGCATAGACTAGCCCACAAGATAATATAATGGATGTCTAAACGTAAATAATGGAGATGTAAATATTCAAGCACGATATTTATTCTGTCTAGCATAATTTTCTTTTATATCATAATAGAAAACTGTTTCAGAAAGATATTTTGTAGATAGCATCAGAACTAGGGGCAGTGATCTCCAAAATTTTAAAACGTCGCAATATTGTGATGCGCATATTGTCACAAGAATTTATTTTATTTTGAATGCAATAGCCTGGCATTATGCAATTGCAACAAGTAGTGCGTTACAATTTTGCTTATGCTCTTTACAATGAAATGTTATTAAATGATGTATGGAATATACTAAGTGTAACAACAAAACGTGTTTTAACTATTCAACTTCTTGAGATGCTAATTTGAGACCGAAATCAAAAATGGTTAGATATATTTGTATATTGTTAAGGTATTTTATCATATAAATGATCTTAAATATAAATACGAAAATTAAACACTTCATTTAATTAGAACTTACCGAATGCTTTGGTACACAACTCGACACAAGAGAACTCTTAAAATAGTCTTCAAAAGTACCCGAGCCTTGATTACCGGGCTAAATGTGGTAGGAAAACTTACAAAAACATTTAGGAAGGCTTTTCACTTGAGAGACCCATTGAAAGGCATTTGCTCTTATTGGAAGCACTCAGTAAGGATTAGCTCGCAGGCAACGCCGCGCAGTGTGCGAGCGCGGGCTCCTGGCGCGCAGGCAGAGTTGGGGCGAAAAGCTTGCGTGGGGGCAGGTGCGCAGTACTTGCAAGTAGAACATACTGCCAATGTCAAAACATTTTACGATTGACTCTCTAGAAATGCAGGGATTTCAAAAGAATTATGCGTGGAAGTTAGATGTGTTCCAAAAATGTACTTAATATTATTAAAAACCAAAATTACGAAAGGGAAGCAATTTAAGGCGTCAATAATGGCAACATTTACTAATCTGTTCGCTATACTGCTAGGAGTTCTTTTTACCTTGGAAACAAAATGGCATGGTATACAATTCTGAAAATAAAGCATGACAAATTTATGGAAGGACAAGAGCTTCAGAATTTGAAATATTAATCGTAAAATATGATTACACAGTGTACGTTGACAAAGAAAAATCGTATCTTTATAATGGTGTATGACGTGCTCCATTGAGAAAGGCTTCAGTTCATTAAGTCAGGAACCAAACTAACGCTTTTGTTCTCGTCTCATGTGATGTTTTAATTTTCAGTACGTAGAAACCGGTATAGAGCAACAGCAGAGGCAGGGATAAATTAAGGTTTAAATGCAAAGTGGCAGGGGTAAAGGTTGTTCAGAGTTTGTCAGAATATGAGATGACCTCATTCGCTGTGTGCACAAGCTTATTAGTTAGCCTCTTTAGCCCTATCTTTTATTAATAACTTTTGTGTATACATAAGCAGGAGCGTGAATGAGTTTTTGGTGACGAGTGAATATTCTATAAAAGCTTTGAATGTGGACAGAATGTAATGTAAAGAAATGTACCGCAAAGCTGAACCACGCCTATTGACGGATATATGAAAACGTCGAAAACAAGGTTTTATTTAATTTCAGAGAACAGCTTTTTTTTGTTTTTTTGTTTCTGAGTCAAAGAAAAATCTACTAATATTCATTACTGCATAGAAGTGTTACAGAAAGCTCTCAAAGATGTGCTACAGAACTGGTTCTAGAAGAGAAATTACATGTCACACATTTTCCTCATATCTGACATTGTTGATAGTTTACAGAAATTTAACACATTTGGTCATTCAATTTCATTTTGATTAGAGAGACAAAGCGATTCACTTCAGACACCTGTATTACGGAAACTGGAAAACACATCTTTAAGAATCATGAGACTTAAATATTATTTGTTATTTTCTCTAATATTTTTAATGCATATGATCATGAAACTATGTCACATTTCTGTCCAGATTTACACAGATGTTAAATATGGGAGGGATACGATCATGGTATGAACATGTCCTAAGGAAAAAAAATAAAAAACAGAAACACGTTAAAAGATTACTGCCTCATATTTACTAATCAAGGATTTTTTATATAAACCCTAAAGAAGGCTTCTCTTTGAATAAAGCTTCTTACTCAATGATATCCGACCTTGATTTTTCCGACGACTTGTCGTCGCAGGGATCACAGACCGGAATCACACTGAAGCAGGTACTTCCATATGAGCGACATATTATCGTGTGACTACCACATTACCACTAAACAGATTCTGCTTTCGTCACAGTGAATATCACTTTTCACTAGGCAGGTTCTCCTTACACAATTCGCTGCCTCATTCATTTTGTTATTGTTACGCGAAACTGTGACGGTATTTGTTACGGTAAACCGCTGCGTTGTAGGGAGGCACGAGGAAACTCCTCGTAGGCGACATATGCGAGACCTAGTCACGGGGCGATTCACAATTGCGTCTTGTACTACGACACTGTAGTACTTTCGGCATTCGTCTCCGCTGCCCAAAAACACCCAATACCTCGAAACAGTAAATTGAGTGCAAATTGCGATTGCTCAGAACATCCATCCAATATCCCGTGGACGCGAAAAAGTTCAAAAGCAGTTAATTCCACAAACAGTGCTCCCCAACGTCGTGCTAGGGCATGTCGAATTTTTTAGCAATTTCAATACATTACGCAATGTCAGAAACATCCGACCATGCTCTTGCCAGATAAACAAGTGACGATAAGCGGACAAATACTTTAACTCACTCCCTTCTTCGTGTATGCGTCCTGTTTGAAGAGATCGTAGCCATTTTATGCACATTTACTTTAATGTAAAACAATTGGTGTCCCCACAGCACGTACTTCCTCGTATTATTTGTAAAGGCTATGCAATTTAAAATGCTACCTGAACTGCAAAGTACTTTTAAAGAGCAATTTATTTTTCCAAATTGAGATAGTAACTAATGTTCTTATATTTAGTACGCCATTCACGTTAGTTCTACACTATCACCATCACAAGTAAACTCAACCTTCCGAACGCTTTAAAAACAAAGTTAAAAATTTGCATTTATAATTTTCGAACAGGGTATAGCCGAATAAAGGGGTGAAAAGTGCCCCCAAACCAAATCGATAATCGCGATGCTCATACGAAAGAGAATACAAAATGCTAGATTCCAATTTAATAAAATCGCCTCCTAGGACAATCTGTTGCAGAGATACAACGCGAAACGTGTTTTTCATGTTTTATTTTGTCTCAGCTTCTATTGCATTTATCGGTCTGAAAAAATTGGAGAGATGTGGAAATGTAGTTGAAGTTTAAGGTATTTTTGTCAATCAATTCTGATCCCAAATTCAAATAGAAAAATTATATTTTTTAAAAATGGATCCTCGACGTGATAACGTTGTAGTACTGCTTCAGTTTCTTTCCCTTGAATGTATCTTATAACATTCTATAGCACATATTTTTTTCAGATTTTAAACAGTGTGGACGATAGGGATAAAACCAATTTTATCAGTTCAAAAATTAATAAGCGTACATTGTTCTATTCGAGAAAAAAATAAGACTTTTTATAGATCTATCTTTGAAAATCAGATTTCATTAAGGAAACAATGTGTATCTTTAATAACCGTAGGAAGAAGCCGAAAAGATTTTGAACTTTTGCAGTTTTCGAAAATTCAGAGAGTTCAAAGGGTTCAAAGAAAATGAGACCTAAACAATTTTGTGCGTACTTTGCTCTTAGAAGAAAAGCATAATCAAACATTGTGGAATTTTTTTTTTGAGAATTAAAAAAAATGCTTTATGTAAAGTACCTCCAAAAGTCGTAATATCCATTTTAATTTCGCAGTGTCTTGAAGTCGGTCAGATAGATCAGTAAATATAAATTTTGGAGATAAAAGTCTGAATCCATAATCAAAAACAATTGTAATTGCTGCCCAAGGTCGGGCGTTGAGAACATGACATTATGTTAGTTTTTGTAAACTTTTCGTGGATGGTAAAAGTCGTACTTGTTAAGAACAGGTCGAAACCATTGATTATACCGGCTGAGCAGTACAACATACACTAAAAGCCCTTTATTCTCAGAAGGCCCCAGGTTATGACCTGCTCTCAGGCAAGATATTGCATAACCTGCCAAGTAAAGCGTTATCATTAATAACGTCAATATTTAACGTTACAATAAAGCTCAGGCACTTTGCTTCTAAATAGAAGGTCTTTGTCAAAGTATTGATCCAGAAACGTGGGAATCTACCCACGAAACATGCTCTTATAAACCCATAAGATTAATGCCTATTCTGTCAAAACATTCGAAAAGCTTTTTCTCCAATGTCTGTAGCATACACTGCTTGATCAATAATTTATTTCATCTCACCAGTTTTGTTTCAGGAGATATCACTGAACAACAAAGCGTCAGAATAGTAAGCCTTATCAATGAAGAAATGGAAACAAATATTTCATTATAGTTTGATCGATAAAACTCTAGTATTGTAACAGTTATGCACCATTATGTGTGTATATCGCAGTCTCTCGCCAGTCGCAGAGCCGAGCGGACGTGTTTTACTAAGCGCTCTACCTGCTGCAGGATGGTGTCGACCGAGCAGTGGCGCGCGGCTATCGGCCGATGGGTGAGGGGGCTACCTGCCGCGCGGTGGCGGTGCCTGGGGACAGCGCAGGCTGGGGCCTTTGCGAGCGTGTTGGGCGCGGCGGTGATGGCGGTGCTATTGGCGATCGGTGGGGTGGAGCTGAATCCTGGCCCCCATTACGTCGATATCATCGAGACTATCAATAGGAACCATAAGGAACTTATTGATAGAATCGATGTGTTGCAGGCCAGGTTGGCGTCGGCAGAGACTTCAGCGCAGTCGCCGCAGATAGCCAATTTGAGCGGCCGTCTGCGCGTGGGATTACCTGAGAACTGTTCCACGTAACAATATCATTGTTACTGGCATCCCAGAGAAGCGGAACGAGTCTTGGGCGGACCCGGAGAGGTGTATCCTGGATCTTGGTGGAGCAGCGCTAAATAGGCTGAGCCCAGGATATCGAGCGCGCGCACCGGACCGGGCGGCGGCGAGGGACAGCCACTGCGCGATTGTGGCCGCTGGCCTTTCAGGAAGCGGAGGAGAGCTGCTGCGTGCAGCCCGGGAGCATTCTCCCGGAATGGTGGGTGCGCGTCCGTGAGGACTTCAGCTGGGCAGTGCGGCAAACGCGTAAGGCGTTAATTCCGCATTTGCAGGAGGCGAAAGCGAGCGGAAAGCAGGCGTCGATTCGTTTCGACAAGCTTGTCGTGTCAGGGCGCAGCTACGTGTTGGCTGAGCTGGCGGCCCGTCCGCGGGCGTGGGAGGGGGCGGGGCGACGGGGTCCCGTGAACTCATGAGGGGCAGAACCCCAGTAGGGCGGAAACCCCTTCCGGGCAAGCGGGCGCTCTGCGGCCGCCCCCGCCTGCGCTCTTCGGCCGTGGCCGCGGCCGCGCTCTTCGGCCGTGGCCGCGGCCGAGCCTCGAGCTGGGGCGGTGCGGACGACTTCTGACCCCGCGGCATCGCGGCGGAGGCGGTCTCGTTCGCGTTCCCGGCGGAGCTCACGGCACTCGGCGAGTCCCGGGCGCTTCGCGGCTGACAGCCTGGAGCGAGGACCTCTTACGAGGGCGATGGCTGCAGCAAACATGCAGCAGCAGGAAGCTCGTGGTGAGTCGGGACCAGCAGGTCGCCAACAGGCAGGAATAGGGCTATAAGAATAGGGATGCTGGAACATCAAAGGTCTAGGGCTCTAAGCTCCTGGAAATCAAGACTTCCATGGTACATAAACACATTTGATATTGTCGGTCCTGCAGAAACTTAAAATGGAAGGATAAGGACTTAAATGTATCTGGTCCACAGCCATATGCAAAACTAAAAAAACGTAGAGGGAAAGGGGTAGGTACCCGGGAGGTGTTGCGTGCATATTTCAGGATAGGTTAGTGCAATCATTTATGAAATTACAACAACCTGACAATTTTCTTTGTATTAGACTAGTAATGCAAAAATACAGACTCGCAATTGTATTTATATACCGTCACCTACAGGGCCTGCGTTATTATTCTCCAGAAGCTTTTGGTGAAAATCACAATTTAGACTCGTTAGCAAAGGTATCCGAATACTGATTTACTAGTCTTAGGTGACATGAATGCTAGAATCGTCATGAGCAGGGAAGTATTTTCGAGTTCGATCGGCAAAGGAGAGCTAATTCTAGAAAAAGCAAAGACTCAAATAACAATAATGAGGGTCAGGAATTACGAATTATGCGAGAGATTTAATCTCGAAATCTTAAATGGCAACTATGGACAGGATACTGAAGGGAAACTAACTTATTAGTGGAAATGGAGGTAGTAATAGATTATGCCTGTTGTCTCGCGAAAGAATAAACAATTTATTAGGATTTGGAATCGAATTGCTGGGCAGAATTCGGATCTATTTGCCTGTGTGCGTTCATTTAGCAGTAATGCACCGAACTGCCACAGGCAGTGGCACGGGCGGGAGCAACAAACTCACAATAGCAAGACGACGGTTTATATGGAAAGAGGAAAAGGACAGGAATTTGCAGAGGCTATTCTAACTCGGTAGGTGGGCAATGAGAGGAGCGTCTGAAAGGCAAGCAAAGAATTTAGAAAAGGAGACTCTTTCGCGCAGGGAGGGGCATGCGAATGTGGGGAGAGGAGGAAGGGTCACTGACCCAAGGGATGGTTTAAAGGAGGAGGTCGCGAGCAGGCGTGAAGCAATATTATCCTTAAGGAATGTTCAGAAAGAGTGGAACTGCGGAAGCGAGAAATAGTTACTTGTTATTACGTAGACAGTATGAGGTCACGATTATGAAATCGAAGAAATCTTGGCAGAAGAGAGTCAGAAAGAATAGGAGCAACGATTAGAGTAAATCAATTAGGGTCGTTATCATATCTCTACTTAATTAAGTAAGTAATGTAATTTCAGCAGACGCGTGGGGAGCAGTACTTTTCACGCGCTCGAAACAGCGAATATTGAAACAGGGATATATATTATCACGACCGGGATGTCCCTGAATTAGACGAACCGATAACCTGGAATGAAGTAAATAGGGCTATGCTAGCCATGAATAATAAGAAGGCAGGCGGCGCGGACGGCATTCCGACACAATTTATTTCGGAATTGTGGCACATAGACCCAGAGAGTATTCTAAATTTATTTAATGCAATAGTTGATTCTGGATCGTATCCAGAAACGTGGAGTACAGCGATCCTCCAACCAGTCTTTAAGAATAAAGGTAATACGAATTGCCCGCAAAATTATCGCGGAATTAGTCTTTTACCAGCGCTGAGCAAGCTATTTTGTAAAATACTCAACGGGCGACTGAGTGAATGGGCGGAAAAGCACAGTAAAATATCAGAATTGCAAGCAGGCTTTAGGAGAGGCTTCGCGACTACCGACAATATCTTGTGTTAGATAATTTAGTAAAGCAGGCGCTTGCGCGTAAACGGGGCCACTTATATTGCAGTCAGTAGATTTGAACGGCCTTTGACCCATCAATAGGAAAGCATATAAAACCCCATCGAGCTAGGCGTCTCAATGTAAAGTTTTAAAAGTGTTGGTAGAGCATGAAGACGTAAATTTGTGTCAGGTGCATGATGGAAGTACAACGCGAAAAATGAAATCGACAGTAGGAGTAAGACAGGGCTGTCCTCTCTCACCGCTATTGTTTATCTTGTTTATAAACGATTTATTGACGTGGCTACAGGAAGCGGATACACCTGCGCCGTAAATTGAGGGCCTCTCGCTTCCCGGACTACTATATGCTGATGATTTAGTTTTATGTTCGGAGACTATTGACGGCTTACAAAAAAGTTTAAATATCCTAGAAACGTATAGTGAAACATGGGGATTAAAAGTAAATATTCAAAAACCAAAGTAGTTGTCTTCAAGAATGGATTTATCTGGGGTAACAAGGAGAAATGGTTTTACGCTCAGGAGGAGATTGACCGGGTAAAAACATTTACATATCTTGGGGCAAAATTTTCCATGAATGGGGGATGGAGTAATCACATAGTGGCGGCGCACAGTAAAGGAAGAATTGCGCTCAAAAAAATCGTTTGCGCAGTGCGCAGGGTTCCGGAATTGCCTTTAAAGGTGTGCGAGACGATGTTTAAATCGCTAGTTCTCCCAGCAATGAATTATGGGGCAGAAATTTGGGGAGTGGATAGGATAGATCGACTAGAAAGCGTCGAAACAGATTATTTCAAATTAATTTTCGAGTCTCTAGATTCGCAGCAAATGCCGGAGTCCTAAGAGAGGTCGGTAGTGTAGGAATTTGGAAAGATTTTAAAATGAAACCCATTAAACTTTGGATTAAATTAGCAGGTGAACAGGCTGACTCACTTATAAATAGATGTTTTCGGGTGCAGCTACAGGGAAGCAACCAACGCTACTGGTCGTATAAAATTAAACTGCTACTGGAACGTTCAGGTCTGGGAGACGTTTCTCCGGAAATGGTGGGAGATAGGGGAACACGTGACATAGAACGGTTAATTTCGCATAGACTTGCGGATATTAAAAGGCAAGAGATCCTGGCAGCAACGGCCGAAAAACGTTCGCTAGTTGCGCAAATTCACGCGAGTCCGTTATGGGGTTGCGAACGTTACGTAAACACACTGCAAAAGGACGCAAGAGGGGATACGCTTGGTTCAGGGTCGGGGGGTGGATGCAACGTAGATTAAAGGACTCGAATGGTAATGGAATCTGTGTGCTTTGCGGTGATAGGGAAGACTGGATCCATATCCTTTAATTTGCAGTGCGACCGAAACTTGGAGAGGAAAATGGATGGGAATGGGAAATTACTACTTCCAACATAGGAACGTAACGCTCGCCCAAAACATCCTAGGGGATAAAAGAGCTAACTTCATGAAAGAATTAGGAACATTTCTCGGAAAGGTTCGGACCACTAGAGAAACTGAAATTAAGGAGTGGGAAAACAGCAGTGGTTAGTACGAGCAGAGCCTAGACTGGAGAGAAATATGTAATAAATCAATAAACTAACAATAATTAAGTTAGTCAGTAAGTTATGTTAGGTTAGTAAACAGTACAAAAAAAATAAAATAAAATAAAAGTTATAAATTGTAGTCAATTGTTAAGTATAAGTAGTAAATAAGAAAAAAAATAAGTTAAAAAATTAAAATTAAATTAAAATAAGTTATATAAATTAAAATTAAATTAATCAAAATAAGTTAAATAAATTAAAATTAAATTAATTAAAATAAGTTAAATAAATTAAAAATAAATTAAATTAAAATAAAATAAAAGGAAACGGTTAAAATAAAGCACATTGGGGGGCGAAGGGAAGTGGGAATCGGAAATGTTAGGGCAGAGGCGTTGGTGCGGACGATTTTCTGTGGTGCTGTTTGTTTTCAGGTGCGGTGGAGGCCAAACACTGGAAGGAGAATGCCTGACGCCCACGCCAAATAAATAAATAGTCTAAAAACCGGATAGAGTAGCATGTACTCGGCTTCTGACGGCAGGTTTTTCCCCCTTAAGGGGTTTTTCCCTCAGCCGTACCTTATGGTCTCGTTTCCGCGGCTTTGAGGCGATGGAGAGACCATTTGGGGTGAATACCAGAAGGCGAAAGGTTAGAACGCGGTAGAATGTAGGTATTGTAATGGCTTAAAGGCCTTCGGCCTAGCCACATTGCATCAAGTTTCTAATTTGGCTGTAATAATTACCTATTAAATAATAAAATAATATTTATGAAGATGAAACATAGGCTGTCTGCTGCTAAGTTTTTTGTTAATGAAAGTTCCCATTTTTTTATAGACAATCCAAATTACATTTATTACAACACAAATGAATTACATTGAAAGTAGTATCTTGTACAAAAATATATATGTATCTCATATGTATGTCTTTTGTAATTCTCATCCTCTACATCTTTCATGAGAGTATGGTTTTACTCTTTCTGAGCACTTGCCTTGCTTCTCATAATCAGTAATTTAATAATTTTATTTATAAGTAAGATTTTTGTAAACTTATATCTTAATTTCTAGACTAAAACAATTTGGATTTGCTCTAACCACAATCATAATTGTTGTTTATGACCATGTTACAAAGAACTACTGACAATTTTGTAATTTTTCTTTCATTATAAATTCATCACATGTATGTATTCGTTTTAAATTTGAAATTTTAATTTTAATTAATTTAGATCGCGAATATCCAAAATTACATGCTAATAATTGGTGTGTTATAACAAGAATTCTAATTGTGATTGTTAATTGATAGGAAATATGTTTCAACATGATACCAACAGTTAAGGTCAATATTATAATGTTCTCTCATCTAATTCCTTTTAAATATGTATTCTTCTAAAATTTAAATGTAATGTGAATTCTTTATAATGTTAAACACTTTATCTTAATATAAGTTGTTTTAATTTTTATATATATGAATTATTTATTTTCCTATTTTAGCTGACACATTGTTAAAGGCCTGATGATGGAGGCACAACTTGACCTCTAAACGTTGCCCCTATTTTTGTACAAGATATACATTCAATGTAATAATCATTTGTGTTGTAATAAATGTAGTTTGGACTGTCTATAAAAAACTTTTGCATATTTAGTGTATAGTTTGCAGTTGGTAATTTAAATACTCTTTGCAACTCTCTCAGCATCAGTTCTTGACTAAACTCTGTTACAACAGCTACTTTTCACTACCCTCTGGTACTTCTTTCACGTCCATAAGAGTAACCCATTGTGGAACTTTCTCCGGACACTGCTACTCTGGTATTTTTATGGGTGCGGAAAGAGTAAACCAATCACCATGAAAAGTTATACTCGCAACTCTTGTTTACCTTCTAGGACTTTGGCTTTCTTTGCAGCTGAAAAATTATTTTTATAGTTTCCAAGAAATCGCTGATACCCTCAAAATAGTTGCAAATAAATACTGCAGCCTTTATCCAATTACACCATCTAGTGGGAAACGAAGTTGTATGAGAAAGTCCTGTCTTTTAATGGTGTTCATTATCTATTACTGTAGGAATGAAATGCAGAAAATGAGTAAAAAAAAAATAGAAAAAAGTGCAAAAATGTCTCGAAAAGATCTCGCATTAAAAAAGTGCTACAAGCACTTTTGCAAGAGAAACTCATCAGGGTATTGTACAGTGGTCTGCCATGTTATTATACTCCGAGCAAGGAAATCCATCTTTTGAACACAATCCTTCAATTTTGATCAACCGTTATCGCGGTAACTTGCATATTCCTGAGTTATTTATTCTTAGAATTAATACAATGTTTTTTAAGGAGTTAGTAAGTTTAAAAATTATAAAGTTGGTATACTTGGATATTCAGGCTCGGAAGAAATAAATAATCAAACAAGGAGTAATTTCCAATATGAAATAGATTTGTTCAGGAAATGTGTTAGAAATGACGTTAATATTTGCATAATATAGAAAATTTGAGAACGTTATCAGAAATATTTTATTTTACAAAGAAATAAAAAATGAGATATTTTTCTAGTGAGTTTAATAATATGCTAGACCACTGTAAAAGAGAACATGCACGAATCTTAACCCTCTTTGAAACAGCACTAACAACCTTTACTCTGACGTGTGGGGAAGTTAGAACTGCAAAGAACCTTAAACGCGTATTTTAGACGATATTCGTGATCATATTGTTGAAGTGATTCCAATATCTACTAAATGTCAACATTGACCTAAGACTCACTTTCTTCAACAGCTACGTAAATAAATATTTTCTAACAAGTTTTTCAATATTCTTAATACTCCAATAAATTTTTTTCCAACCAAAAAGTTAAAACGAAACCGATATCTGATGTGTCACTGTAGTGATAATCTTAAATTCATTTGGATTGGGTGCTCGACCATCAGAATCAAGCCAATGTCTACTTCGCTCCAAGGTTTAGACACTGACAACACAGCAGCCGAGATTTCCTAACGTGCATCCGAGGGCATAACAGGGACGAACCGCAAAGCACGCGGATGCTACAACGCTACAGCGCTCGTCCTCTGCAAAGTCCCAGCGGTTTGACGCACCAACGCTCTAGTGCTTGGCCACTAGGCAGACCTTTAGATCTAACGATCAAAGGGCTAGGGATGGGAGCAAACTTAGCCAACCTCACAAAAACGGTTTCTCTCTGCCCTGATTGTAACCGGTTGTTAAAAATCTAAAACTGGTAAAAACTGGCTTTGAAAAAGTGATAAATTAAATTTATTTCTTAGTCTTTATAGCATTAACGGCTTTAACGGCATTTATTAATCTGAATGATTTGGCAAGACTAGATTACGTGACAAAGGCCATGCCATCGATTAATGCATCCAGAATGGATTGTTTTATATTTCGTGCTTTGTTAGGTATTGCAAAAATGTAATATTCGTGTGCAATTCCTTTATTTTTACAAAAGGAAAACTAAAAAATCGTTTACTACAACAACTAGTTATTTTAAGTTGTTATACCTGCTATTTAAAACCGATGGTAAAAATATTGAATAAGCTAGAAACTGCCATCCGAAATTCGGGTGCGATGTCGCGCCAAAACCTGATGGCCAAAGGTTTCGTTGTGCTTCCTCGAATTTGCATGCTTCTTGATATTAAATTACTATTTTACACATTTAATACGTTTGATTGGATGTTCATGATTTATTTTATTGCTCAAATCCAAGAATTTAAGTATAAAATCAGTATAATAATGAATTGAATTTTACATTAGATTGTACAATCAAAAAAAGATTTTCTGGCTTTTTATTTTTTAGAACATTGATCGAAATAATTCCAATGAAAATTTCCAGAAGTTTGTTCATATTTGCTTACAAAGCAAAATAACCTTGAGACAATATCAAGCAACATCAAACACAAAGAATACAACGTAAGTTAACACCTCATTACTACTAATCCCACAAGTAACCTAAGAAACATTTAAATGCCCGAAGTAGAATTTTGATTTTGATTTGTGAGAAGATGATTGAAAGAATAAAGTACGTACAACATTGAACCTCAAGAAAAACTACTCGAAATATTCTCTGTCGGTAAAGTCACTGCTTAGATGAGAATTCTAAATGCCAGCTGCTCAAATCGGTCGTTTTGGCATTACCTTTAATGAATTCCTGAAATTTAAGCAGTACCATTAACAACAGAATACGCAACAATAAGCTTCTCCTTCTTCTGCTTTTCCCATGTTCTCCCGACACATATCCTCAAAAACGGGCTACATTCCAGTTTTCTCACATTTCTCTAAAAACCAAGTCTCATTTTCCTCGGTTCCTATCTTATATCTTATTAAAAAACGGAAAAAATCAGAGTTTAAAGACTTCGTAAGACTGTCAACCACCTTTGAATCTCTGAAGGACGATTTAGGAAATTCGTGTGATCGAAAACCTTTTTGAAAGTATGCTCAGTTTTCTAGGCATAATTGTGTTCGTCAATTTTTATTAAATAACTCACAAAACTGTAATCTAATCTTATAATTATAATAAAATGTCTTAATTAGATTTTCCGAAGCTTTTATTCCGACTTCCTTCAACAGTTCGAATTTCGTATAATAGGATTTCTTCTCTTCCATAAAGTTGCTTCATTAGACTCCTCTGCTTCTACGCTGGCCGTCACAGTGAGACCAAACTTACCCGATATATTGGTCGGCCGTTTTTGTCGGTCGTTCCGAATTCGTCACTTGATGGTAAAAAGAAATGGCCATAGTGAACTTGAACCACCTCTTCCGATGGCGTCCGAAAATATTGGCTGTCGCGTGTCGAAGATTTGCTTCATTTGGTTTTGTCTGTCCGACACTGGCCAATCTAAACTTCGGCCAAAATCGGCAGTGACCGCCACCTTAAAGATACGCGATCCACCATTTCGAAAACGACTGGGATCAACACTGCGAGAACGGGATTTAAGACCGAAACAATTGAGCGTGATAGGGTCAGAGAAAGGAGAGAAACAAAAGACTGCAAGAAAGCGAGAACAGGAGCGAATACTGGAAGAATCAAATCCCTCTGAGCTTCGCGTAAACTGTTCGCTTTGGCCTTTAGTTCGTACCGAGGAAGAAGTTTCCAGAATGCAATATCGGCTCGGTGTGGAGGCTCGGTTACATTCTAACGGGTGGGATGGAAAGTTATTTCTACCCAGCCCCCTGGTCGCCCTAAAGTTCAGGAGAGTGAAATACAACGCTCTTACAAAGCAGCGTAACAATGATACTAGGAGGATATTCAAGCGAAGATGACGAATTTTTGCAACGTAGATGCGTTCTGCCGGTCGATATTGGTCGCCGGAACCGGGTTCTGGGAAAGGGATTGTGACGCACTGAAGAGCCACGCACGCTGAGCAGCGTAAACCAGAAAACAAAGAAATGCACTGACTGTAAGATGTGAACTCAAAATGTTGCATTTTACTATATTTTTTTTTAATTTTAAGATAAATTTACAATCTATTTTTTACAAAATAATAAGTAAATGTGATGTCTATTGTAAATTATTATGACAATGATTAGTAGTGAAGGTATCCCATCGGTACTCTTCATCTTCTTCTTTGTACTATAACAAAAAGCAATTATTATTATTTTAGGTTGACAGCAATTGGAATTGATAATTTGGTGGTGATCATGTTTCAGTTACTTCTTGAGTATCTGTATGGGAGTTGTATGGGTGAGGTTCTGGTTAGACGATGGATATCTGCACTATTGTCAAGGAGGTTGAAGGCTAAGTGATTTGGATGGTTTTCAAGACATTGGAGATAGTTTGAGCTGATTGATTCTATTCTTTCTAAGACAGTGGGCATTTTTAAGTCTTTGTGTAATATTTTACTATATTAACGAGTGACCTCATCATGCAGTACAGACACTTAATCAAAATACTTACAGACAGCGGAAAGCATAAAAACCCATTATAGCTCCAGGAGTCGGTGATTGGGAGGTTGCCGATTCGCTCTCGCTAAGACATTTTGTCATGACCTCTCACGTAAAATAAATTCGCGTTCAAGAACAGTAGACAGACGAAGTTCGGAGAACTAGTCCACCAAAGATTGTTGACGAGTCTGTCTGCGTGAATAATTTCACAAATAGCTTTTAAAATTAAGCAGTCTTAAAGTGTTAATGTTGGCAACAGAACAAGAAGGGTTCTGAGTTTTCATATATGTAAATTGTGAACTTTTAAATATAGGAGCAATAAATGCATTAATCGTGTCTGCATGTAATACCAAAGAAGGGAAACCGGGGATAATAAGGAGAAAGTATTTGAAGGAAGTAGCTACACTTCTGGTGAAACCATATGTCGAGTCTCGTTTGAGTACACCAGAGCTCAACAGAAAACTAAAAAATGACATTATTGAACTATTCAAGGAACCTGTTGCGTGTCGTCACAATTCAAATGAAGATCAGGGAAGTTCTAGAAAAAGGAAGAGATGTGGAAAGTGTCCTAGGACTGGCAACAAGACTTCTAACTACTGCCCACTATGTGAAACACCAGTCTGCGGAAAGCACGGAAAACTCACCTGTGATGATTGTCGGAAAAGTGTTTAACTGAAACTGATAGTGTATTTGGGAAGTACATTTAATTGTTTCTTAGAATCCATTCTAAAACATTTTCCCTGTTGCTTGTTCTTTAAATTATATTTCAGTTTCGAGTCACGCACAGAAAGAGTACGAATATTCAGTATGTGTTTTGTATTATTATTAAAAATAAAAGTAAACCACTATAAATTTTGACAATAATTTATTTTGGTACATAATGTGATGTAATATCACGCCTACATCAGAAAATAAAATTCTTTGAAAGAAATCTCGACTAAAAGTTCTAGGAAATTTGCGGGTCATTCTGACCCACAGCGACCGCATTAAGATGCCTAACATATGCGACCTCTCCCGGGTTAAAGACTATACTATTTGACTTCGTTTTGCAAGAAGTCAAAAAAGATCTGCACATTTAAGGAAGTATAAACAAATTTAAAATAAAGAAAGTAGTCGAATTTTTAAAAAATCACAAAACTATCTTTCAGTCACCTAGGTTTCCCATAATGTCTTCTCGATTGTATGTAATATGCTTTTTCAAAATAGCATTCGACCCGGTATTTCACGCTTAATTTTACTACTTTTTTACTAACTGCTTATTGTTCACGTCAAATTGAATTTTTTGTATCTGTCTTTGTTGAATCTGATTGAATCAAATCATTCTAGTCACTGAAGAGAAATACCATTTTGGAAATATGACGTGCCATTTCCGCTTGATAAATTGAGCATCAGGTAATTTCTGTAACGATTACATTCACGAATGAAGATAATTACTTATTTTCACTCTTACTACTTATTACGAAATACTTATTCTCAATACCAGTTTTCATCGACAAAGCACACAGTATTTTGCCTACGAATTTCAGTATAAATGAAATAACCAGATATATAATGTAGGAACGTTTGGTGAAGAAAAAAATTTTACTTTAATACATAAATGCATAAGAAATTTAATATACACAACAACACATTTTGTTTAATGAACATTTGAATTAAAATTCGTATATTTTGCAAGATGTAATTTTTTTATACTCTGTAAATGAGCAAACTACGTGAAGGGGAGAAGACGTAAAACGTAGCAAGACTTACTAAAATATGAATTTATAAAAGAATAAATATGAAACACGAACAGAATAATGTTTATTGAATTGAAACTGAACTAAATATATATTCTTGGTACTGCTATTATCTCTTTCAAGTCTTCCAGTATGTGCTTGTGGACGTCCTCGTTCAATAAGTTGGGAGATAAAGGATTATTCACCACTGTTCAACACCAGACAATACTTCGTTATAAACACATCGAATTTTCTCATGCACACATCATCGCGAGAATGCGTACACGGGACATTTTCACAGACGCAAAAAATTTGCAATCCGAATGCAATCGATCATTTGGAACCCAATCCACCATTCAGAAGGCAATCACGCAAAAGAATAATAAAGGTCGAACAGTACGGTATCTGGGATATCGAGTGGAGATTTTTGCCGAAACGGAAAAAAAAGTTAAATGCGTCTGAACGATAGAGTGCACCTGGGAATGCCGTCGCCATCGTCATGAATAATGCAATCTTCTGCCGCAGCGAATGGCAAAAAAGCCCTTGGGGGTGAGAAGTGAGCAGCAGCATATCTGAAGGGATAGGGGATGGGCGACATGCCTTCAATAGTGGCATGACTAGGGGGGCTGTAAAAAAATTAAAAAACGAAGCAGTGCTGCAACATAGCACATACTTTCTCGTAGTTGTGGTAACGTTTCGGTAAAACGAAATCAAATTTATTCAAACAATATATTACAATGAAAGTGTACCAAAGGTTTGAGAGAATGAATCTTCGTAGATTATAAAAGTTATTTGTAGATTACAAAATGAAGTTTTCGAAGGAACTGATTAAAATACTTTTATGGTTTACTAGTTTATTACTGTTTGCTTATAGATGTGAAGCAAAACACGTAATAATGTACTTAAAAACCCTTGCTGGCCTTTCGGATTCTTAATGGCCGTGAGGGCCTTTGGATACTTTATGCCCACTCCACAACTAACTCAACGAATATCACTAATTTTTAATGCATTTCAATTATTCACACATCTTCTCGAATAGTAGTAAATCTAATAGCAATACATGTAGAACACATGTAGAATATCCTCGAAAAGTAAGTTTTTTACGTAATGGAATCTTTTTAATAGCTTTTGGTAATAGACGCAAAAAACTAATTATACAGTTTCATTTATACAGTTTCATGTCCACACTAATATTTTCAATCCAATTCACAAATATTTTTTCACTACCATCCTCACCACACTCAAATACGAATGCATCCATCCTTCATCCATCATGTATTTATCGAGATCGTACTGGAAACCGTGGCTTGTTAACTATTTTAGAATTTCCAGAGGACTTCAAAATATTCTTTAACTTTTTACGAAGAAACCTGTCCAAATGTGAGTACGCAATAGTAATTATATATGCACATTGTTTCGTTGCGTGTAGCGCAAGAAAGTGTAAGCGTGTGTAAGGTAGGGGTGAATGATTGATTTTTTCGTGTTTCCGGCGCGTCAACTACTTCGGTCATTAGTCCCGTGAGTATAGTGCATGTTTTTTTCTCGGGAGAAGGCGGTGATCTTCCCCCGCTGGATGGCGAGATCCGGCGTCGACCTACCGGAGGCTAGTGGAGTTTCCCCCTAACCAGGACTCTCCCACCAGCGGGGCACCGCCCCAGCCGGGACAAGCTCTAAGCTCCCGACCGGTCTCCCGGAATATGTGGTAGTGTAGTGCATGTTAGTGTAAGTGTGTGAGTGTGTAAGGGGAGAGGATAGGACAAGGAAGAGGAAGGACAAATCGCGCGCGGTCCGTGGCCCGTTGGAAGGGTACTGCTCCGGCATTCGCCTGGTGTTCATCGGAGAAACCACGGAAAACTACCGATCAGAGCAGTCGGCCGCTAGAATTCTCCTCCAGACAGCGACTGAATTGGACGTAGCTGGAGAGCTAGTGTCGAAAATACTGCCGCCGTCAGGACTCGAACCTAGGATCTCCCGGTCAGAGGCGCTGCAGTGACATCAGTTGATGCACTGAGCTACCGCTACCGGTGGAAGGGGTGAAGATAGGACAAGGAAGAGAAAGGAAAGATCTCGCACGGTCTGTAGTCCTATTGTTAAGGCCGCTCCACAATAGCCCAGAAACCGAATCGGCAACGCGAAGGCAAGGACGGGAACGGGAATGCAAGATACGTGCGCTTCATAATAAAAGACAACGGGAAGAGGAAAAGATAACTTCAAGAAACAGTAGCCGAAACCAAAGCACTTCAATTTACGATAGTCTGTTCACTCTCTGCTTTGCTGTCTGTCTGTCTGTCTGTCTGTGTGCGCTGCTATGAGATATGAATACTTTAACAAAAGAACAAATAAAAGAAAAAACTACTATGAACTTAAGGAAAATACAACTAACTAAAATTTTATCAATAAAAAACCAAAAAAAATTTGGGGATTTAATCCTAGTATTAATATGTAGAAAAACAATTATGTTGTAACTACTAAAAAGAACAAAACAACTCAACAATGACTAACAAAAACCCGCCTCAAACCCTAACCTCGCAAATCCACGCTCTAACCTCAATATTGCACTACACTCCAGACCAGTGCCGCACGCAGGTCGCGAGCTCGATCAGCTGGAAAGCTTCGCCGCCATTTTCTGTATTTTCATTGGTCGAGAGGCTTCCCGATCCCGCGCCACGGTAAATGTTGATGACTCTTCCCGTTCCCGTTCTCGTCAAGTTGTGAACACCTGCCTGAGATGTCCGTCCTTCAACATTCTTTACGTTCCCGTTCAGAGGCCTTTGAATTGAATTGAATTTCGCTTATTTTACGTGGCGAGACTAAGCCATGAGGCCTGCTCTTCCGTCTGACCACGCAAATATCGTTACACTCCTTTCACCAATCATGGGAGAATGAAGGTATTATTTGGGCGACGAAACAGGCGATTTGAATTTATCTCAGAGGCAGAGCTTTTACATGCAGTAAATGTACTAACATGGGACAGCCGGCTTTACTTCCCCTCCGAAGGAAGGCGTACGAAGGATTTTTTCGCCCTTAAAAATCCACGGCTTCGATCGGGTTTGAACCCGCAAACTTAGGTATAGCAGTCCGATACGCTAACCGCTATACCATCGCCGCCGCCATTAGGGTACTGGCTTCGGCAATCGCCTGGTGTTAATCGGAGAAACCAAAGAAAACGAACGATTAGGGCAGCCGTTGGCTAGAATTCCCCCTGATAGTGACTGAACTCGATCTAGCTGGTTAGGTAGTATCAAAAATCCTAATCCGTCAGGACTCTAACCCACGGACCTTCGGGACAGTGCCACTGCAGAGAACGCGGCAATTCTGACTCTGAGCTATGTCAGCCGCCCGCCCCCCGACGCTATCACGTGGTGTGTGCGTGGAGCAGAAGGGCTGCGTGCAGGGCGAGCGTGATGCCCCTTGGGGTGGCCAGCGGGGAAGGGGGGTGGTGGGAGGGTTCTGCAGTGTGATCCCAACAGATAGCGGCGTTACGTGTTGACCGCAGAAAGCGTGGAGCGATTGCGGTCCTCTGACACGAGAGAAAATCGAAATGTTCTAAGCGCTTGTGCTGCAGGCGAGGACGCAGCGGGGCATTTAACTACTTGCGAACGTATTATTCTTTTCGTGTCCGTGTCTATGCCGTTACAAAACTAGAAAACTAGAAGACGCGACCAGTTTGCATTTCCTGGGGCACATACAGTTTATTATAGACTTTAAGATTGTTCAAGAAGTGAATTTTAAAGTAATAAGTGGAATGAAATGTAAACATAAATATCCACTTTTCTGACTATGATGCTTGTGTATTGAGTTGCAACGGAAATTCGTTAATTTCCACTGTAGGACGCTTGGCAGCAACCCCTGACAAGTATTTTACCTGCTGTTCAGCTTTCTAATGACCCATGCACTTCCAACGAACAGAGCGTTCAAAGTGTTTCTCTGTAGAGACTGCTTCACCACTCTACTGCATCTTGTTAGGAATGCCGATGTTGCGGAAGACGGCGTCCTCGGACGAGTCCACATCTACAAAACAGAGCTGGATTCGGGGAATTGTGCATCTGAAAATGCCTGGGCCACTTCCTCCCTTTATGTCACCCTTTCTCTCTTCCCTTTTCAGTTTTCCGGCAGCGTACTGCGCCGCAATGAAATAGCGATTTTGGAAGGGGGGACGAAATCGAGTTGTGTGCGCTCTTTTTCCCAAGAACAATCTATAGGAGATTGTACTGCAAACCATGCTAACAAAATCATTAGAAAGAGGGGAAAGTTTCTATTGACCAGAATCATTAATCCCCTCGCGTCAATATTCCGGGAGACGGACATGAAACAAGCGCGTTCCATTGAGCGGTGGCAGTAGTACCCCCCCTTACAAACCCGGACTTCCCAGAACTGGCTGTATGTAAGAGAACTGACAGTATTATGGGAGGCCCCAATGGTAAATTGTGTACCCGCAGTTGCCATTCATTGTGATAATGACAAAGAGGGATTCGGTAGAGTGAAACTCACCGTTGCCACTTCCGTTTAAGAGAGATTACAATGACAAAAGAGTCACTGCGCGGAGACTTTCTGAACGCACTGAAGAAATTTTCATAATGGCAAACTGAAATGTATAAAAAATCATTAGGGCGCGACTTAACAAAAACACAGTTTATTTGAACCTTCTTTACAAATTTCCATAATCCAAGTAGTACCAAGAAACCAAGTCAACTAACAGATTTTGCCAAAAGCGCATAACTAAGCTCAGAAAAAAAGAAACGTCCTACTGGAAGATGTATGCGTAGCTCGGAGCTCGGTCACCAAACAACAATAGGGTACGTTCCTGTAACGTACTACACGACGCGCTCCTCCACTGTCCGTTCCCGAAGACACGGCACTTCTATCTGTCCGTTCCGAAGACACGGCACTCCTATCTGTCCGTTCCCGAAGACACGGCACTCCTATCTGTCCGTTCCCGAAGACACGGCACTCCTATCTGTCCGTTCCCGAAGACACGGCACTCCTATCTTTCCGTTCCCGGAGACACGGCGCTCCTTTCTGTCCGTTCCCGAAGACACGGCACTCCTATCTGTCCGTTCCCGAAGACACGGCACTCCTATCTGTCCGTTCCCGAAGACACGGCACTCCTATCTGTCCGTTCCCGAAGACACGGCACTCCTATCTGTCCGTTCCCGAAGACACGGCACTCCTATCTGTCCGTTCCCGAAGACACGGCACTCCTATCTGTCCGTTCCCGAAGACACGGCACTGCACGCTCTGTACTAGAGGGGCCGCCTAGCCCCTTATAGTCCGGCGCCCCTGCACGTGGAGTGTCACTCCGGCTCGGCGCCACTAGCGCGTGTCTCGGGTTTGCTGCTACCTGGGCGGCCCTCCAAGAGCTCCTGCTGTTCATGGCGCGAATTTAAAAGTTTGCCGTACATAACATACTTTTGCGGATCCTCACCATTGCTATGATCTGCCATTCATAGAATAGAAGCAGCGGTGTAACTAGGTTCTGGACAAAACGTCGAACGCGCTTTCATCCCAATCCAACAGTCAAATTCTGGATAATATGAACTGTGTTATGTTGTACTTTCAGAAATACTGAACCTCAGTTACCGATCCGGATCTTTACAAAATAATATTAACAACTTAATTATGGATTATAAATTAATACAAGAGATTCGGTTATAGAGAAATCACTGTTATACTTAACTAAGGAAGAGAAATTGTTCAATACAAAATAAGTGTTCCAACAATGCAAGAGACAAAAGGGTGACAAAGTTGTCCTAAAATAATAATCTTTGGGAAGTGAAGATTCAAAACAGGAAATAGCATTGGCCCTGTAAAAACGGTTAATACCTGCATCCAAAAAAAAAAAGAACTTTTTAAATAACTGATTATTTCAAGGCAAAGGAAAGAAGTGAACATTTTGAATTCGCGGTGTTAGAATATTTTACTTTACCTTTGAAACAATAAAATCAATGACGGTGGAATGAGAATCTAAAATGCAGGGGAATGTTTAAAAAGTGAAAATGTGGCTTTTAAAAGGCATTAATGAGAGTGCCTTTGTTTATTTTTGCCGGTCGCCCCGGGAGGGGGAACAGTAGCAATCAATACGGAAAATAGACACTGCAGTGAAACTCAAATATGTGCTATTAGCATGGGAAGGTTATTACTAGACCTCGGAATTTTAAATTATAAATATTCCGTGTTAGGCCTAAAGTAAGCCCTTAAAAGACGACAATATCGTTAAAAATTCTTCATTAAGCCACACAAATTAAGAAAGAATATTATCAGAATGAATTTTATTTTTCTTACGTAGTTTTATTGGCACTTTTGCTGGCGTTATTATTTACAAGTCACTTTTTAGCCACAGTAAACCTCGAAGCAAAACTTTGCGCACTTTGACAATGACTAAATTTTCAATGAATGAATGCCTTATTTTACGTGGCGAGACTCCACGTAAAACCACGAGGCCTGCTATTCCGTCTGACCACGCATATTTTGTTGCGCTCCTTTCACCAAAAAAATTTGCTGAAGTGAAAACAAAGCATGCCTGCATGTTAAGAACATGGTTGACAAAAATTAGTTGTTTAAAAACTAATTCGATTATCGTACGTTGAATAACAGCGTTTTCATCGCTACTAATTTTCGACATTCTAGAAATGCAATGTAACTCACTCCGAGCGAGTTATTTGTAGAGTGGAGGGACAGGAAAATGCAAATAGGTGGACTTGTTTATCGAATTTTCTGGCATCTCCGATCGAGGTTAGCCTCGGGAGTATTTCAATAAAGTAAACCTAGCTGAGTAAGCGGTACAGTAATTTGAGACAATCGCTGGTAATAAGAAGCACCAAAAGTACTCGTGATTACGTTCCTAAAATAAAATAACATAATATTTTGTCTTTTAAATAATTCAAAATTAATCTTGCAATTAGCTAAGATAACAAAAAATCTGAAAATGAGATCATTAAAGTAATGACTTAACATTTTTTGGCTCTAATGCTGAAATAGGCATTTTAGGGACTATAAATTAGTTTCTATAATATTAGCTCACCGCGGAAAGTGTTTATTATTAATTTTGATGTCCACGTGAAAACAAAAAATAAACATTTGCCTAAATCAATGACTAGACATTACGCAGTGACTTCAAATAATAGTGTACGTATTGGAGTGATAGAAAAGTGAAATTGTTGAAGTACTTTACGAAAAAAATATGTAGACGCGTTCATTGAATGTATAGCGTTTTCAGGGAAAAAAAATAGTGATTTAAATGTGAGTTGGAGGTTCCCTTTTCAAGAACTGCAGAGAATTAAAGACATCGAACATTTTAAGATCTGAATGAACTTAAAACAATCGATGTTACGAATGTCACTCAACAATTTAAATATTCATAGTTCAGTAATTACAAATAGCGCGCTCGCGCTAACTAACAAGTACATAGGAATTCTCTTCTGAGCAAGTGACCGCACAAGGAACGAAACTCGATTTTCTTACACGATCACGGTTCATATTTTAGCGCGTGCCGCTAGCCGTACAGCCGGTCTTTACACTTGGTTCACTGAAATGTGCAAAAAGCATCTTTGGCAACGTACAAGCTTACCTTCCATAAGGGACGCACTCGCAAACCTGAGCGTTCACACACGTAGTTATATTACCTCCCCGATCTTCATTCCACTCCCATCAATTTTTTTTTATTTTTCCAAAGCGAGTCACACACTTCACTCACACTAGTGGCGAAGTTTATTCTAGTGTTTTTTTTTTCGAATATCTTGCTTTCAACGACTAACATTGGGCATTCACTCTGTGAATGCTAGCACTTTGGTTTTACATACGCTCATTTAATGTATCGAGTGGCATCCATTCACAAAAAAAGGAATTAATTGATGATACACGGAGTTGGAGATGGTTACAGATCAGTCAGTAGCAACAACTATTTTCTCAAAGAGGGCTAGCCGGTCTTACGAAAATGTGTGTGACACACACACACGCACACGCACAGGCACACACACACGCACACACACACACACGCACACACACACCACACACACGCACACACACACACACACACGCACACACAGCACACACACACGCACACACACACGCACCACACACGCACACACACACGCGCACACGCACACACGCGCACACACACACGCACACACACACGCACACACACCACGCACACACACACACACGCACACACACACACGCACACACACACTCACAACAGAGGTATACTCATTCCTCGACCCCATCAGGTTATTTTCTTTTCCCAGTGCGTGTCACACACAATGGCCCATTAAATCTTTCACGGGCTCGCGGGACCAACGACGCGAACTAAAAAAGGTACGTCGTCTCTATTGGGTTTTACTTTCCTAGTGCTGCAATATGAGACGATGGATATTTCAGCGGGTTCGTTTGTTGGCGCGCCGCGAACGCGCAGCTACGCGAGCTCTTTAAAAGCCCGGCGCGCGCAGCGTGGAAATAATAAATGAACGTCGGCCGCGGCGCGCCGGCACAAAGCACGTTCCCCGACGACGGTGTGACACGGCCGGCAACGCCCCCTGCACACCCACACAGCCCACGCCGTCCACGCAACCGCACGGCCGCCTGTGGAGTCCATTTCTTGACAGCATCGCTTGATCGTTCGGACCATTCATAGAAATGCTGACTGCCGCTCTAAAAGAGGTTGATTTATAATTGAGCGCTTAAATATTCAAGTAATGTATTGCAAGGAGGCCGAGCATGTAACACAGTAAGCAAATTTCAATTTACAAGGATCAATTTAAGCGTTACAGTCATGTAAACTAAAGATCTCGAAATTCTAACCAAAAGAAGATCATCTTTCAAGATGATTGCGGCTTGCCGAAATTTCTGCGAGAATTGCCTTAAATCGGGCGTGCCTTCGGAGTATGTAGTACTTCATTGAACGCGTGTATACTCTCAGTACTCCTCCTCCTCCGGTATTCAGCTCTGCTTTGACATGGCCCGACTATGGTATAGAAAGCCGTTGCTAAAACAGGCGTGGTACAAGACGGCATGGCAAGAGGTTGGGTTGAAGGTATTTGCAAGCCAGCCAACAGCAAAAAAACTCTTTGACTAATCGAGTACGTGCACATAACCTGCAGTTCAACTGCCAGCAATAGTCAAGCAGTAGATTTCAAGACGGACCCTCCTAGGAGTAAGCTCTCTATTTTAGAAGAACTACCTCGCTACCTCGGGTGGCAGCGACGTTTCACGCCCTGTTCGCTGCGCTGCAACGTGGTTTCCGTTAGGGACATCGCGGGGCCCCCTGGTTGGCCCGAACAGCTCTGCGTTGTGATTCTGGAGCCTCTCCGCTCCAGCCCCGACCAGCAAGCGCCCGGCGGCGCCAGATTCCTTTTGCTATTTACTGCGAGGAAGGCTACGGTTTTGACTATCCAGGCTACGGCGGTTTCGCCAATGTAGTATGCTATGTACCTTGACATATTCGAAAATATGAAATTATAGAATAGATAACTAGTAAACAAATCAAGTATAAAACATACGAGGTACGATGGTTGGTTGGTAGGTTGTAAAATGATTCCGAGCGCGTCAAGAGCTCAGGTAATTGATCCCGTATGTGTAGTGTATATTTTTCCTCGGGAGATGGTGATCTTCCCTCGCTAGATGGCAAGATCCGGCGGCGACCTACCGCCGGCTAGTGGGGTTTCCCCCTAACTAGGACTCTCCCACCAGCGGGGCACGTGATATGTGATAGTGTGGTGCATGTTAGTGTAAGTGTGTGTGTTTGAGGGGAGAGGATAGGACAAGGAAGAGGAAGGAAAGAACGCGGGCGGTCCGTTTGTTAGGGTTCTGCTCCGGCATTCTCCTGGTGTTGATCGGAGAAACCACGGAAAACTACCGATCAGAGCAGCCAGCTGCTAGAAATCTCCTCCAGAGAGCGACTGATTTCGACCTAGCTTAAAAGCTATTGTCGAAATCCTGCCGCCGTCAGGACTCCTGATCAGAGGCCTAGAAAGAGAGGGGAACACTGTCATCTAATCGGTAGCTTCTTTAGAACTTAAACTTTTGGTACTGCAGCCCCCGATTGGTTAACAATGTCTCCATCTCCTTCCAATTCGTAACCTTGAAGTACAGTTATGTTTAAATCGGGGTATATACCGTCATCACCACCGCCACCACCTCAAAACAACCCCACCGCACCACGCCATCCCACATCGCCCCTGTCCTTTCTCCTCCCCCAGCGCCTGGCGTTGTAGGGCGGCCGGTGCGGTCGCAGGGAGGCATAATCCCGTTAGAGTAACGAAGGGAGTTTAGCAAGCGCCCAGCGCCCGGCGTCCAAAGGAAAATTGCAAGGCGCGGTAGGCGGAGGGGTGAGGAGTGGGTGGGACGGGTGCTTTGAACGGGGGCGCCCATAGAGGGCTGCAACGAGGGCCGCCCACTCGTCCAGCTGCGCGGCGGAGCGTGCTCCGTCTGGCGACCCCAACCCGTCCCGCCCCCGCCCCGTCCCCGCCCCGCCCCCAAGCCCCACCCCGCTCCCACACCGCCCCCGCTGTGCCGCCGGCTAACTTAATCGCGTCGTCGCGTGTGCGAAGCGATCGGTCTGCTGCTGCCCCCTCCTCCATCACCATCATCGCCGTCGTCGCCACCACCAACGCCCTCAAATTCCCCCTTCCCCTTCCAACATTACCTCCATCCCACCACAAAACATCCAACTCCGTTATCGCCTCTAGCACAGACACCATCATCACCACCACCGAAGGGCGCCACCTGTCCCATTCACCACCTTCCCATCAACTCTAGCACTGGTACCACCCCACCACCCACATCATGGCCTCTAGCACAGATCCCCCACCACCACTTTTCTCATCCACTCTATCTCAGACATCCTCACCACCTCATCACCATTCACACCTCACACTCTCCTCATCGCCTCTATCCCCCCCCGCCCCCTCATCAACTCAGCACTGGTACCACTCCACCCCTCTAGCACGGCCAGCACCCCCACCACCGCGTCCGCTGCTGGTCGCGGTCGCGTCACAACGTCGCGGCCGCCGCCTGCCCGCCCGGGGCGCGGCCTGCGTGGCGGCGTAAAAATAGCAGCGCCGCCGCCCCACCGCCCGCTATTGATTGCACTCAGAATTAGACGCACATGCCACGCACCAGACGCCGGCGGCCGCCACGCCACATACAACAACGCCCTCGCCGCCACCGCCGAGACCAACAGTGACGTCATCCCACAAGAGGCACCACCGGCCCTGGCCTTGACTCCTCGCGATATTACACTCCGGTTTAAACAAAGTGTCACTTCAATTAATGATAGATTGTTAGTGATTACGGGAGCGTCAACTGCTTTGGTTATTCGTTCCGTAAGTGTAGTGCACGATTTTTCTTCGTGAGGTGGCTGTGATCTTCCCTCGCTGGATGGCGAGATCCGGCGCCGATCTACCGTCGGCTAGCGGGGTTTTCCCCAAACAGGTATTTCCCACTAGCGGGGCACCGCCGCAGCCGGGTCAAGTTCTAAGTTCCCGACTAGTCTCTCAGCATCTTAGTGTGAGTGTGTAATGGGCGGATAAGACAAGAAAGAGAAACGAAAACGCGTACGATCGGTGACCCATTTGTTACGGTACCTGCTCCGGCATTCGCCTGGTATTGATCGGAGAAACCACGAAAAATACAGATCATGGCAGCTGGCTGCTAGAATTCTCTTCCCAGACAGCAACTGAACTGGATCCAGCTGACAAACTACTGTCGAAAATTCTGCCACCGTCGGGACGTGAACCTAGAACCTCCTGGTCAGAGGCCCTGTTGTGACATCAGTTGATGTCCTCAGCTATCTCTCCCGGTAAGTGTCTCTTCAAGGTCACAAGCTGGACAGAGAGGGGGGGGCACTGTCATCCATACTGGAGCTTTGTTGCGACTTAAAGTTTTGTACTGGCTATACCGACTGGAGAACAACACAACCCCTCTTCTTGCAGTCCGTGACCTTAAAGTTTCACTATGTTGAAATCGGAGTATATATCGGGACGATTCAACTCCGATGAAAGGCTGCACGACGATCATCCGGGACATGATGGAAAGACGTGGTTGAGCTAGTCCGGCTCACAGATGTTTGCTCGTTCAGCGCAGCTCCATTTTACGTCACGAATTACGTCTTTTACGTCTGAACCACATTGGCTGAAGTTGGATACCTTGCGCAAGAGTCCCTTCTGGCAATTTCACATTCAGCAAAATGTTACAGCCACTACTAGCTTCCGGGTAATATTAATGTTATTTTGAAAGATATGATTTATACTGTAAAAGCACTGCTCTTAATTCAGAGTGATTTACAATGGTAAAAGAAAACAAAATATTTAGTATATTCCGTAGCATTGTGTTCACGTCGCACACCAAATTCTGACGTCAGCCGCAACATTGAATAATAGCCCGGATGACGATTCTGCTGACAGCAATATTTCCGCATCACAAAGGCCTGTATTTGGGTATTTTGACATCTTTTATACCGTTTATATTGTGTGCAATATTGTCAGTTTTTTATCGCTCTAAAATGTAGGTCACTTAAGAGTGAAATTTTATGCGGTATATTTAAAATGGAAGCGTCGCATAGGAGCATATCGTTTTCAGATATTCTACGAAGCCAAAAAATATCATGGATCACATGTTTCAATTCGTATTTCTCTTGAAAAAAGTTTTAAAGTGGAAATATAAGTTAAAGATCCTAAATTTATTACTTCCAGGACAAAATGCAATGCGTTTTGAAGTGATTTTGTCATAGGATTTAACATTTTCTAATGTGATATTCTATTTCCAAAGTGATTTAAAATAACTTTTGTACAAACTAAACGTGTTAAACCATGATTTAAACGAACAAGCACTTTTTGATCACATGTTATTTTGGTGCTTGTTCGAAATTTTGAAGCAAAATAAAAATTATATTTACACTGATATGAAATGAAATGGAGAATTAATATATTTTGTTTTATCGCTACATCTAAGTTCTTCAATAAAATGCAAAAATTTATCTTACATGATGAGTACTACAAGCTAGTCTCAACAAAGAGGAACACAAACGTCATTCCAAATATAATATATAAATAGAAATTTATTCTACAATTGGGCAGATGATGCCCGGTGGCAGAATGCAAAATAACAATTACAAATAACATAATAATACATAAAAAAAATAAATATAAAGAAACAAATTGACTTTGTCATTTCCTATATATGCAGATAGCATTTAAATTCCTATACTAAACATTAAAATGCATATACACTAACATATAAATGAATAAACTTACACATTACACAAATATACATACATACAAACATATACGCATGTATACATAGACGAAGGAACCCTCACATCACTTCAAATGAAAATTCACTTCACTGCACTGCACGTAGACTACGCATAATCGCACCTTTCACTTCACTTCACTTCACTATACGTTTTCACCCTATTGACTAATTTCCTATATTTTTTTTCTAAAACCTCGCACTGAGCAAGGAAAGGGCTCAAAAACTGCCGCAGGCAAATCGTTCCAATCTACTATAATTCTGTTTACAAAGGCGAATTTCCCTACGTCCGTTCTTTGTATTCTTGTTCTAATTTTATATTTGTGATCAAATCTATTTAAATAATCTGGTTTATCTAGCCTTCCCCGTATTAGAAGAAATAATAATCTTAATAAATAAGAATCTTAATAAAGCTGATATGTTGACGAAGATGACTTCTTTTATTTCTTCTTATAAGAACGTCAACAACATCCAATCAGAATTCCCACAATTCCCACACTTCCCCGTATTTCCTGCCATGCGGAGCAACCAACGTAAGATTTATACAGCGCGCAAAGTCGTGCCCTCTTCCTCCGGCGTTCTAATGATTCCCAATGCGCAGGTGTGTTCTTCCGAAATGTATATTTTGCCGCTCTGTTTTGTATCCTCTCTAAGCTCTTTTTAAGTCCTATTCTGTACGGATCCCAACAACTAGCTCCGTATTCCATTACCGGCCTAACAAGCGAGGTATACGCGATTTCCTTTGCTTTCGTATTACATTTTTAAGATTTCTCATGACGAAATGCAAAGGCCTCCAAGCTTTACCCACTACATAGTTCGTTTGTTTCTCCCATCCCAATTTACAATCCAGGAGAATGCCAAGGTATTTACAGCTCGAGACTCTCGGAACTACGTCATTACCTAGCTGATAAGGTATTGTATGAAAAGCTCTGGCCCTACAAAATGTGATCGCTTTACTTTTCTTCCCATTTATAGTCATTTGATTAGCTATTGCCCAATCGTAAATTTTATTTAAATCATTCTGTAGTTGAAACATATCGTGCTGATCTGCAATTTCCCTATATAATATACAGTCGTCGGCGAAGAGTCGAATTTTTGACGTTATATTTCGCGATAAATCATTTACAAAGATAAGAAACAGCAGTGGGCCTATGGCACTGCCCTGAGGAACCCCGGAAGTAATGTTACCCTTTTCCGATAAGTGCTGTCCAATTCGGACTTTTTGATTTCGATCGCGAAGAAATTGATTTATCCATGCTATTACCCGCCTGTCAATTTTAGCATCAATAAGTTTCAATATCAATATGTCATGCGACACGACATCAAATGCTTTAGCAAAATCAATAACTATTGCATCCACTCTATCCCCTACATCAATTACTTCCGACAAGTCTTGAGAAAGAGAAATAATCTGACTCTCACACGAAAATCCATTTCTGAAGCCGTGCTGTCCATGAAATAACCATTCTGATTGATCCAAATCCAAATTAGAAGAATAAGTTTTTTCTACACAAGTTCGTACTTCAATTCGTTGAATACTGAACTGAAGAGCTGTGATATGACCAAACCAAAGTATAGAAAGCAACTCAGAAGTTGATTATCCACGAAAAATTTAGGTCATATTATCAACCTATACAGAGACCAAGCATGCTTAGGTTATTTGATTTAATAAACATAAAATTATATTCATAAAATTAAAATTTAATCTACTTTTTTCTTTTCTTTTCCTTAATAATGAACAATAATTTTAAGTTTAGTACTGCAGTTCACGTACAGACTTTATCCTCTGCGAATAATGTATTTTAATTATTTTATTTATACCACGTGTAAGAAATAAATATGCATGTTTGCATAATCAAAGCAGAGGTTTGTCCATTTTTCTCCTATCTGAACAATAAACATGACATTTCTGAGATTTAAAGAACGCCGGTCGCTGACCTTGGCCCCTTATGGACTCTTCAGTACTCGTAGGGTCCTATCATCTCCCTTACAATCAATCTGTATGTAATGTCATATTCCCAGATAAAATAACTTCTCCGATGTCCATTGAGTTAAAACAAACTAGTGAAGCTACAGAATTGTACAGACATTCTCGAATTCGTTTTCTGTTTTCTCTGGTCCAGGCTAGCTATTCGACTTGCACATACTCTTGCAGCTCCATCTGTCCGTCAAAGTACAAATTTTGAATTTTTTTCAATTTTTGGTTTCCATAGCAGAACCGAAATATTACTTTAAGAATATTGAAGAGGAGTAAAACCTCGTCCGAAATGGCATTTTTCATTCAAAACTTTGTTTTTAAGGAATGGCATTTAAAGTTATGTACATGCGTAATTCGAAGCTCTTTTTCACAGAAAAAATTTGAGTTTTCAGGAAAATGTTTTAGAAGACATTTAAGGCGCAGCCACTCACAAATGAAATAGTGTTTACAAAACGCTGCAAATGTGCATATTAACGGCGCGAGAGATATTTCAAAATACTTATATTTGTGTAATTTTTGGAAAAACAAAAGAATATCCCAGAATCAACTTTATGTCACATCAAACAGTGCAATTAGCACTATCAGTTGGGAAAGTTTGAAGAAAAAAATTGGAGCCATTTATGAGAAAATGAAGTTTGGGCGTTTCTGAAAAGGCTGAATTTTGAGCACATTTTCACAGAAAACTATTGAGTTCTCAAGAAACTTTATTTAACATTGTTTAAAGCACATGTACTCATTAATGAAATATTGTGAACAAATTGCCGCTAGTATAATATTAATGATAAGTAAAAAAGTAATGACAGTAAAAATTTAAATATTTGTAATTTTGTAAAAAAACTAAGAACATAGCAGAATGACGTTCATGTCATCTTTAGAGTACATTTAGCGTTATTTGTAGCAAAAAGTTAAAAAAGTTTGGAGCAGTTTTTCAGAAAATCTTCCTTTTATTATTTTTTTTAAGTTACGCATATTGTACGCAATATTGCTCGAAAACTACTAATTACATGCTGACCCTAATGAAAGAAAATTGGAAATTTCATTAAAGGAAACATCTCAATTTTATTTAAAATATGCCGAAATAAATTTAAACTTTTGCAATTTTCGAAAATTCAGAATTAACAGTAAATCGGATCTATGCCATTTTAAATGTGTTTTACTCTATTCTGACAATACATTTAAACAATGGGAGCTATTTTGAGAAAATTTCGAAAATGGGGCAGACGCTTAATATAGCACCCCGAAATTTTAAAGAATGTTTTTCAAAATCCCAAAGCATCGACTCGAGCCAGATCGACTGGCAAATATCCATCGGAAAACATCCAACAGACAGACAGACGGACGTTTTAAAAAATAAACACTTTTTCGGTATCTGGGGTGTGTATTTTCGTAAAAAAATGTGAACCTTCGTTGAAATCACAAAATTGTTATTGTCCTAAAAAGTGTACTTCCGTTGAAATCTCGAAATCGATTTTCTGCAGCGTTACATAACTTTCTGTATACTTCGTAATAGTACTCAGTATATACACGTACGTATACAAGAAAGTTATGTAAAAGTCGATGTACATTTAAACAGAACGGATGTGATAAAGTTAAAATACTGGAGAGTTAAGAAAGTTAAAAAAGAGTAAAAAATTACAAATTATAAAAGAAGTAATTATAATAATTGTGAACTCTTGCCAACCCTTAAGTTTTTAACCTTTAATAACCGTTTTGGTTTCATACAAACTAATTTTATATTAGTTTTAATCTGTATCAATCTAAAAGTAATAGTGTCTTTGAATATGGCTTTACTTATTTACTAGAAAGAATAATAATTGTTTGCAATATATTGCCTGCAACATTGTCGCATCAAGTGCCTTGTGTTAGAATACTTTGGAGCACTCAGACGTCTGCGTGTACGGATTTGGTAAAATGTACTATATCTCGATTACTAAAAAACATCTCACGTCGCTTAACTCACGAGGGTATGAAGCTATCCCCCTCTACTTCCGAGAGGGAATTCAGTTGAACTCAAGGACCGCCTGCAACGATAATTGATTTCCTCTTGCAACTTCGCTTTCCCGATTTGTTCTCACGCTCAGAGATACAAGCCTTCAACACTCGAAACCGACGTCAAGGTCAGGTTGTTTCCCCGCCCAAGCCGAGGCGGCGTCGGCGGGTCCTAGGGTGCGGAAGTAGGGTGACGAAGGGAGAGAACACTCCCCTCCGTCACTTTCGGCGCATGCGCAGTCCAGGTTTTTTTCTAAGTTGTCAAACTACAGCTGACCCTATGCGAAAACTTCGCAAGTTTGATCAGGTAAAGTATACTGAAACACTATATTTTTTATACCTATATTCATATTAGTAACTGACAATTTGAAGTTTAAATAATAAAACGCAAAAACTGCTCTCGTGATCTCGACCGCCTACCGAGCAATGTTTTCCAGAAGTCAAATATCCTGCAAGCAATACACTTTTCACGTAGATTAATGCAAATATTGTATCTTTCTCTTGAAAACTAAAGTTTGAATAAAAGATTTAAAAATGTGATTAGAGGATATAAAAATAAAATGTGCCGTATGGGACACGAAAATCTGGCTTTAAGTCTCTAAAACGCTTAATTCGAGATGTGTACGACAGTATTGCGCTGTAGCATGTTGCGGGTTGCATCTGTACGCTATTTAATTAAATTTTAAAATACATGCAACTATATTTTATACATATATATTAGCTTTCTGCTCTCCTCCACATGAAATTTAACTGTGCCAAAACTCTCACCCCATACGTCCGCGCAATCTGCTTAAAAAGAGGCACACACAGTTTTCTCTTCACGTATTAATAAAGAGATTTCGTTTTGTTCGTTAACTATAACTTTGCGCCTGTAACTTCGTTATTTCGTGTTAATTGAAGTAAAATCTTGAGTGGACAGCACAATTGTGCGCATCGACGGGGTTTCCCGGTAGCAATTGGGCGAAATGTAATTACTAGCACGGAGTGAAATAACTGAGGGAGGCCTGCACCTCCATTGTACTTTTAACCCGAAGGACGATCGAAAATTGTTCCAAATGATGAGTATTCCACAGTCGTGAACGAGTGCATAAAGAAATTACGTACACTAAGAGAAATAATGTGGTACGTACTATGAACTTATTTTTTAAGTAACATGCATTGTGTACTTAAAGATATTACACCTAATACATTAATCTTGTTCTATGCAATTGTTGTGCATGCAAACATTTGATTGTTTTCTATTGTAATACGAAGATTTTTTTTATTTTCTCCTTTTCCTGTTCAGTACGTAGTATACAGAAAGTATTGCAATACCACGGCAAAATTGGCCACTTTTTCGACAGAATAACACGTATAGTGGGTCATTAATACCTAAAAATTAGTTTTCGGCCAAACGTCCGTCCGTCGGATTGTCAGTACTAACTGGGTAAACAGAAAGCAGAATTTTCACGGAAATTGATGTATCCCCATCGATCTGGTTGACGTCGCGTCCTCTTCAATTTGAAACGGATACGGTTTATTTTGGAGGGTTCTCTTTATAAAGCATTAATGTTTTCCAAATTTTCTCAAAACTAGCTCCAAATTTTATTTCTTTCTTTCTCAGATGGAACAAAAAAGTTTATAAAAATTGACATGTCTCATTTTCGTGAAATTTATAAATTTTCGTTAATTTTGAAAGCTCAAATTTTTTCGATACACTTGTTCTAATGATAGGAAAGGGAGATGGTATGGGGTGGATTATTTTTAGTAAGAGTAATTTTTAGTTAATCTCATACAGACAGTAACTTTCTCGTGTTTCGGTCACGTTTAGAATAAAACATATATGAATAAAACTATAGATTTATATAAAGTAAAAAAATTCTCTGGGTAAGAAAAAAATATATTTAAAAAACATACTACGTTATGCCAACCAAATGAGAGATGCTCAACCAGATATTTCAACATATATAAGACCTGCGTGTTCTGAAGCGTTCTTTTCACTAAGGGAAAAATGTAATTAAAATATTTACAACCATTTTTGAGAGTATTATTAAAGCTTCATGTAAAGTACTCCCCAAAATCAAAATATCCTTTCCTGCGAGAGCAGGACCTCGAGTTCAACCAGATCCAGCCGAGAATATGGATTCTTGGAGAAAATTGATGAATAGCTTAAGCGGTAACACTTATTCCAAAACTCTGTATCCATTCATTCAAATCCCTTTCAAAAACGCTGTACACCCGGAAATATTTTTAAACACAAAAAGAGAAAGCTTAGGCGTCAATAGGCTGAAAAGTTAGGCGGTAACTCTTCTTTCAAAACTCCGTATTCATTAAATTCAAACCCCTTGCAAACACGCTAAAAAAACACCTGACAGTAAATATTTTTAAATAAAAAGAGAAAGCTTAGGCGTCAATAGGCTGAAAAGTTTAGGCGGTAACTCTTCTTCCAAAACTCCGTATCCATTAAATTCAAACCCCTTGCAAAAACGCTATACACCTACCAGCAAATATTTTTTAAATAAAAATAGAAAGCAGACACGAAGAGGGTGGAAGATCACCGGCAGTGCAGTTGTTGGGAAACACTCCTCCACCCAAACCCGGCGCTTTCAGAGGCCAAATTTTCTTCTTACTTTCCCAGCAGTTAACTGAAACCCATTCCGCTAACACACACGTTACGCCGCCGCCCGCAATGTCAGCGAGCGTCTGCGCCGGCGGGCGGGAGGAGCTGGCGCGCGTCAATGGCCGCCCGGGCGGAATAATTAACTCCAATCCGGGGACGCCGCCGCCCGCAAAGGACGCCACGCCGCCGCCGCCCAAGCCTCGCAAACACACGCCGCGCCGCGCGCCGCGCTTCGGTCGCGCTCGGTTCGATTAATTGGCGCAATTCCCGGCCTTCAATACCCTTTCGCTCTGCGGGCGAACGTTTTGACATCGTTTTAGGGGATTTAGGAGGCGACAGTTAGGCTTGAAATTTCTTTTACTTCCCCTAATCCACGACGTGGAGGCGCCATTTATTTCCCTCCCGAAGAATGGGGGATAAAACGAACGATATTCTAGTGTTATATAATATATACATACGACATATTCGTATTCACACTTCAAATCGGTCATCTCCGGAACCTGGGACTTACAGCTCGATATAGTAACGAATACTCCACTGGTACCTGAAAATCAGTTATCTTCCTCTTTTAAAAATTAATCGGTGTGTTTTCTTCACGCGAAATTATGGATAACAGTGGACATAATTTTCAGAAATTCAGAAGACTGATTCAGATCCGGTGTATGACGCCCGCCTTCCAGACACAGGCACCCGGCCCGCACCTTGCGACGCCACGGACTCCTGGTCACCGTCAGCCTGGCGCCAATGGAAACAGCTCCTCGCCCAGCGCGTCCGACCGACGAATTGCTATCACGTTACACTACCTCAGTATTTGAAGACTTTTTAAACTTACAATATTATACACAAAAAAGTACATTAATTTAATTTTTGTAAAAGACTTGAGAAAGTAAGTTTGGGCAGAAAAATGTGAGTAAAGTAAAAATAATCTACAGAAATAAAAAAGTCTACTAAGAGACTCACTAGCTTACAAGGGACTCACTAGCTTCAGAGAACGAAGAAGGGAGGCAGAGAAAGAAGGAGAGAGATAAACAGCTAAGAAAGGATAAGAGACAAAGAAAGGATAAGAGACAATAAAAGGAAAAAAGACACAGAAAGGTTAAAAGACAAAGAAAGGCGAGATGCAAAAAGGGGATGAGAGAGAAAAGGGAGAGAAAGAGGGGGAGAGAGAGAGGGGGAGAGAGAGGGAGGGGAGGAGGGGGAGAGGGGGAGAGGGGGAGAGGGGGGGGGAGGAGGGGGAGAGGGGAGAGAGGGGAGAGAAGGGGGGAGAGGGGGAGAGGGAGAGGGGAGGGGGGGAGAGGGGGAGAGGGGAGAGAGGGGGGAGAGGGGGAGAGAGAGAGAAAGAGAGAGAAGAGAGATGTAAATAACAGAAAAGAAAGAGAGGAGAAAAGGAGATAGAAGTTATAAAAATGTTCGCAGCTGCAGAACCTGTTGCGTGAGGGACGCAGCTGCAGCTTGTGATGCGCATGGCGGAAAGGCACTTCCATTATTTTTAAATGCAGTCCAATGGTGCGATGCGATTTAAACTATTTGTTTTTCTTTTCCACAGTCGAGGCTCAGCTTGGCGCATCATCTTTACCTCCTTCTATACATGCGTATACTATACGGAGTAATATACGTAGGATATAGAAAGTTAATCTAAAATGTGTACACACTATTAACAAACTGTACTTAATGCGTAATCGTTGATGATGTTTCTATATGATCTCCCTTGTCCTTTTGGAGTCAATACGCGACGTGGCCGCATACAAAATAGCAATTCCCTGCGTATAAATCCAGGATTATTATCGGACAGAAAAAAATAATTTACCAGAAAACATAACATTTCAAAATGGAAGAAACAATATTTCTACAAGTTGAAAAGAGAAGCTGTAAATAAGTAACGTCGTAATGTAAAAAACTAGTTTCAAGGATAAAAAATACATAAGCAACTTTGTACTGGGGTTAGTACTTGAACAGGTATCAAAAGGACAAAAATGCTGAAATTTTTACTTTCAAGTATTAAATTACTTTTAACACTTAAATTCATTTTGTTAAATTTTATTTTTTAGTAATTTAACAGCGAATTTTTAACACATACTGTGTCTGCCGCCGGTGCATGACTCGCACTTATTGAACATCCTACTTTCTTATACATATTAACTAACCACTGAACGAGCCGCGCAAAATGTCACCGAACGTCAATTCCACGTCTCGTATGGTGTGATGCGGTCCCCAGTTAAAAAAATTGCTCGAGCGGAAGTAGCATGAAATCAAATATTCTAGAAAATTCGAATTTTCACAAAACATCGAAATCTGCCGTCCTTCGGAAAATTTAACCAAGTAACTTGGTACGATTTTTGTCCCAATATTTCGATTTTACTTCTTGGAATCCTCAATATACAAGACTAAATGTGCTCTGCCGTAGTCAGGAAACCTACAAAATATCAATTTACTTTCTGAAAAATTATTAACAACCAGAATATTTCGTAACACGAACGTTTTTAAATAAAACATATTTATAGACAACTGTACAATTATATTTCGTAAGTAACAAATTTGAATCACCAAGTATATGGTTGCATGTTTCTGTGAACTATCTGCGTAATACCCTCGCTAATAATGTTTACATTATTCGTGAATCAAGAAAACACGAGTCAGAATGCTTTCGATTAAGTTCAAATTCACCGAGGCTAAACGATGTTATCAATTCTGGATGTCGTGAAACTGAATAAAAGGTGAGAGAGCTGGTATACGTCCAACTAAATAGTCATCCGTATGACACTGCAATCGCAGACTTATTTCTAGAGAAACATTTTGATCAATAAATGAAGTATGTCTAATAACAGATTATTCAAGTGTGTCAAGAGTCAATCGAACGGAAACAGCGAAGTATTTTAAACACGACAGCTTCAGATCGTCCGTCTCACACTTTTTACTTTGTAGTTTTTCATCGAAAAACAAACAAACAAACATACAAACAGTCGGCCCGGTGGGCGAAATCGCTAAGGTAGTAGTGTCGTAGTGATGTCGGGCCGAAGGGTGACGGGTTCGAGTCCCGCCTCGGGCATGGCTGTATTTCTGTTCGTCCTTTCACCCCTTACCATCACCTTATCGTTTCATCCTCATAGTTACCATACCGTTAACAGCAACAGTGGTCGCTAATGACCTAAGATGTTGATGGGACCTTAAATAACCAATTTTAAAAAAACATACAAACAAAACGAACTCGGAGAGCGCGGGAGGCCTTCTCTCAACTCTCCCCAGTGCGCATGCGAGCCGACTGCCACTTCACCTGCCGTCTGCGGTGGACGGGCGTTTTCTAGGGCAGGGTTGTCCAACTAGCGGCTCGCGGGCTGCATGCGTCCCGGGGTCAAATTTAATGTGGCCCGCGAAAAGTTATTAATCAAAAGTGAAAGTCCTTTTCATCATGTCTGGCGAGAACATTGTGCACCTAGCGCACGGAATCAACACTCTCTTTAATGAGAATATAGGCCAAGTTTAGAGTTAAGGAATTTTTTTCTCGTAAATTCAGACATTGTAAATCACTCCATTGTGTTTCACGGCCTGATATATCGTGTGGTTTCATCCCTCCCTTTCAGAGCAGCCGGGCAGTTCAGGGCTTTCAAGTGCCGAGATCAACAAAACTGAGAAGTCAGGTGTGATTGATTGATTTTTTTCGTGATTCCGGGCGCGTCGACGGTTTTGGTCATTAGTCCCGTTAGTGTAGTGCATGCTTTTATCCGGAGATGGCGGTGATCTTCCCCCGCTGGATGGCGAGATCCGGCGCTGACCTTCCGCGGGGAAGTGGGGTTTCCCCCTAACCAGGACTCTCCCACCAACGGGGCACCGCCCCAACCGCGACAAGCTCTAAGCTCCCGACCGATCTCCCGGAATATGTGGTAGTGTAGTGCATGTTAGTGTAAATGTGTGTAAGGGATAGGACAAGGAAGTGGAAGGACAGATCGCGCACGGTCCATGTACCGTTTGTTTGGGTACTGCTCCGGCATTTGCCTTGTATTGATTGGGAAACATAAAACAACTATCGATCAGAGAGACCTGCAGCTAGAATTCTCCTCACGGCAGCATTTGACAGCGTGGCTGTCTAACAGAATGGAAAATTTTCCAGGATTTTTTCGATAGGCGAAGAGTAACCACCAACCAAGGAGTAGAGGGCGGCAAGAAGAAGTGTGGTTCGCCAAGCTGGGAGGAGAATGAGTGGTGGAGTGTGTGGTGAACGGCGAAGTGACAGGGCGGGGGGAAACTCGAGAGGAGGAATATGGGAAGAGTGCTGGAAGCTGTAGGGAGGGGATAACCGGGCCGGAGGGGAGAGGAAAGGGAGGTAGTAGCCCACCCGAAGGGAAGGGCGGATCGGATCTACACTCCGATTTAAATATAGTGTCCCTTCAAGGTCACGGCTGGACGGAGCTGAAGCAATGTTACCCTATCAAGGGTTAGATTTAATAGTATTGAAGCTCCCGATTGGATGGCAGTGTCTCCATCTCTTTCTAGCTCGTGATCTTGAAGGGATTCTACATTTAAATAGGAGTATACTTGAAGCGAGGACGAATGAGGAGAGAGACGTGCGCAGAAGACGTAGAGGACCCTTCTCACTACGAAAAACCACTCACCCTCATCTAAACCGCATCCCGTCCAGATTCCCCAAAGATAAATTCCGCCCTCCGTAACTCCTACGCTTTTTCCATGTCATAAGCACCGTTATCTCACCCATACCACAAACCACCGCAATAATTCCCAAGCACCCCAACCTGATTTTCTTGTAGAGGAGCCCAGTGGGGTCATCCTCCCATTTATTTTTGGTCTGTATATTATTGTATTCTTAATGTAAGCAAACAATTCTGTAAAGTGGCAATGTACGCTGTATCAGAAAATATTTGAATAAAAAACGTAGAGGACCCAAGGAAATTAATTTGTGAGCCGCTGATTTGCTCTGTGGCGCGACTATCCACTTTCGTTTCCCTTCAAGGCCACGAGTCGGAAAGTCATGGGGACTCTGTCATCCAATCGAGAGCGCCGTTACGACTTCAATTGTTGGTATTGAAGCTCCCGATTGGAACACAGTGTCCCTATCTCTTTCCAGCTCGTGTCCTTAAAGGGGCATTGCATTTAAATCAGAGAATACTTGACGTGAGGACGGACGAGGCGAGAGACAAACGGTGAGAAGACGTGGAGGAACGGAGGAAATTAATTTGTGGGCCACTGATTTGTTTCTGTGGCTCGGCGGATAGCGGTTGACACAGCGAGTGCATGTGACGTACAGTTGGACGGGTGCGCGAGGGGGGGGGGTAGTCTACACCGCAGGGGGACGCGAGAACAAAGAGTAAAAGTCGCAAAGAATAAAAACTATGTGATTGGTTGTGTCGTGAACAGGCTTCACATGTTTGAGGCATGAATACTTCGCCTTGATGGTGGTGTGTTGAACGAATGAGAATGAGTTATGATTGTTTATTGGAAGCACCCAGTACATTTTTCTCGATATTTGGAACCGTTTTGAGACTTCTCCAACGCAAAACTTAATTGCAAAAGCACATCATTCGATAAGCGCCCTGAAGAACGTAATTTTGTTAGTTTTCCAATTAAATTTGAATTCGAACGTTGTTGCACTGATAAAAGCGTAAAACGTAAATAATTCACAATTTTGTAATATTTAAAATAATTTATAACTTACCCCCATATATGTGACTCCTTATGAAACTTTGTAAACGGAAAACGAAAAACCAAATGCAAGCTTGAAATGATTTTAGTTAGCATATTTGTTTCATGGAGTGGCCTAAAAATGAATCGCGGAAGAACTGCTCCTTCTACTTCGTCATCAACTGCATATTTTACAAATCTCACGTATCGAATCGTTTAGACTACATACAACATTTAGATTGATACGATTTAAAGGACTGTATGTGATGTGGTGTTATAGCAGTTCTAGTAAAAATTACTATCTTTTCAGTATAATTTGAAAGGTCTATGCGCAAATATTATGCAAGATACTAGCATAGTAAACACATTTCAATGTTGATTGAACTCGTTATAGTAATCAAGTTTATGAAATTGTTAACAGAACTGGACGTGTTAAAAAATTTTACATGTCCGAAAATGTTCAGAAACAATTCAAAATTTATTTTTCTTCTATTTGCGCTACTATATAAATATGAAATTTTCATTTTCAATTTGATTTAATTTTAATTTACTTCTCGTCAAAATAATCAAAACTGTGATGTATCGGGGAGAACTATAATCTATACACATTTTTGGAGTTCTAGAATCCCTACCCTACTTGTTTTCTACTATGTAGTTTGTAGTTACATAGTTAAATTATGGATGTTGCCAATACTTCAACACGGTTTTCAAAAAACGAGGTTGACAACATTCGAACATTTAAAATTTTTGTTCTCGAGAATTAGAAAACTTGTTTCCAGTGGCAGTCATACAACAGATTTGATTTAATATTATTGATGACAACGTAACACCCCTCTTACTTCTCCTACACCTATAAAACGGGATCTAAATAATACGGAAGCTTCACTTAAAATCCAGAAAGAAACCACTCAGAATTATCTGAATGGATCAAGAGAGTCCTGATCGAGATGTGCACAAAGCAGAAATCAACAGATAGACGTGGGATCAAAAGGTAAAACACGATATTGTCGTTTTCGAATTCGTGACTGAAAATACTTCATTTCTACAAAAAAAAATTGCATCCGATCAAAAAACCTTCTAGCAAAAATCATACATGTTCAAGACTAGTCTACTTGTCATTTTAAAAAGGTATAGGTGGTGATACAGTGTTTTGATCAGTGAACTGTGTACAGTGTCAAAGTCAATGGTTTGACAGATGTAGTGATAGAGCTAATATTGTTGGAAAAGTATTAAATATGGAATTGAACACTACGACAGTGACGAATGGCCAAAATAAAGAGGAAGAGAAACGAAAAGAAGCAAAGAAAGTGATAGAAAATTCTTACAACATTTAATTAAAATCACTTACTTTGGATCTTCTCCAATTAGCATTGTTAGAGGCAACATTGAAAAATTCATTGAAAAATTCATAGCCTTCAAGTAGAGAGTTCATTACATCAGATCAAACGATCTCCGCAATGATTTTCAATATAGTTGGGTTTATGATTATCTAAAACTCGAACATTATACAAATGTTTTCTCAAAATTAGTACCCCAGAATGTCTTGATAAAGAATTGAATTAAGTTGAAATATGATGGCAACTGCAATAGGTGTGACGAATGAACAATTCAAATTGTTTAGTTTTGTTATTGTGAAATGTTAAAATTTTGTTTTTTAACGCTTGGTGAAGACAGTTGTGCTACAAATAAAAATTATAAGTAAGGTAAATAAACATTATACTTGAAACATTTTTGAAAAATCTTGATTGCTATGACTTTTTTTTATATGTATCCGAAAGTTTTTTCTAGCAAACTACTGAGAAAGTGAAAAAAAAACCATTCCCCCATAGTTGGTAAATACACGAGATACCTAAATATAAACCGATAAGTTATTACTTAATACTAAAAACGTTAGAAAGAGTTATTTTTCTGAAAAACTAGTGTTCTGGATTGTCCCACTTATGCTACCAACCCTTCCATTTTTTAAGCAAAGAAATTAAATAAATTTCATTGAATAATACTGTAAAATAGTTCATTTTCCTCTTTCTATCTTTAGAGAAACGAGATTTTCCTAGTCTCTGAAAATTTAACAGAACATATGTACTTCATATTTCGCTTACTATGTTACTTTTGGAACTGGACCACACTATCTGAGTACACTGTGCATTCGTAAGGCATTTCAACCACAAAGGGTGGCTTCTCTCTGGATTTACGAATGAAAGAATTACGAATTATCGACTAATCTTCTTCTGAGAACAGACTGTTGATAACTCCCAACCCTTATCGTTACAATAAACTGACAAAAACTGAGTTTCCACACGAATGGTAGAGCAAATGGTACAATTTTTTTGGTTCAGAGATACAATCCCAGATTGCAATCTGCTTTCGTAAAAAAAGCTCTAAATCAGATTTTATACATTAGGTTCTTACAATTCGTTGGTCGAAATAATAGGAATTCCACAAATAATCACAGGTATTTCAAAGCCCCAACCACTTCATTTCGAATGCAAATTATATGTCATTTAACCATGATTCAATAAGCATACTAGTAAAGCGCGTGGCTGCTTTAATGAACAACAGGTTAATGAAAGGAGCGGTTCATTAAACAAGTAAAATTAATTTCCGTAGTAATTTCAAAATTTTTGTCATTGAATGAAACAAACGAGTACGATTAAACGCTCTCTTTTCCTTACTATTGGTTCACAACCCATTCTTTCATGGTTTATTTTCAATTCAATAATTGCAAATATCAAAATTACGTAGTGACATTTTAAACATAAATGACCATTGGATACTATTGAATTCATACCCGAATAAATCGTAACTAAACTTTACTTTAATAGCCGCATTTTCTTTCCCTTCCACTACAAATTGACAAAGGTACACAGATTGAATCAATATTGTGATTTCAGCCGCAATGTAGAGACTGGAGATTTTCATAACGTCAAGATTTTGTTTTTATATCCAATTATCACTTATACAATAGTGGTTAGCTTGAATAAAAAAATAACTCTAGAATTTGTTTGGTTTTGTATTTTTTCTTTCCCTTTCTGTAAGTTTTACAAGATTTTTCAGAATGGCTTTCAGTCTCTAAATTTCACTATACACTGTGACCTCCTGCATATCTCTTCTTACCCTACTTTTGAGAATGATGATCTGTCTCGACTTTGGGAAAGTTGCAACACCATAATGGTGGTCACCAATTGTATCACTTTCCACATGTTTACTGTATTGAAAGAGTACCGCTTTCTCCTGATTTCTAGGTTTTATTGTCTGATTAAATTTGTGGAAAGAGTTGTAAGATCTTCGGATTTTACCTTGAGGTTAGAGAACCCGAAATGACTAAAATGATAATACTGACCAATATTGAGAGACAAAGCATATCTTGCCGATCCCGGTGGCCGAGATTGCAAAAGCAGTAGCTTCCCGTGGCAATCTTAGGCCAAGAATCGGGGGTTCGAGTCCCGCCTCCGGCATGGTTGTATTTGTGTTGGTCCTTTCACCCCTCATCATCACCATATCACTTCATTCAGTACACAGATATCCCTAACGTTAAATCAATAGTGATCGCCAATGACCTCGACACTTAAAGCGACATTATATAAACAAAATAAAAAAACACTTATTATCGGTGTTACCCTCATCGATTGGACACAAAAAAATAAAACAAAATCACATTACGGAACACTTGTCTCCCACAAAATAAAAAATACATACCTTAATACTACACAATACACAAAATATATATCACACACAATAAAGCACCATAAATAAAAGAACACTCTACGACACTACTTTAGTATGGGATTCTCCTAACTGTTCCCTGCTTGTCTTTCAAAACAAGGTCATTTTCAAGATCTCTCTTTGATAGGAATCTGAGATGAATTTAATCAATACTAAAACCAAATCTATGCTTCACAGAGTGGTTACTACTTGCGTAGATTCGACAAAGGAATTAAATTACCTTCAGAAAGTTTTACAATTATTTACACTAGTCTCAAAAGAAAACTATACAATACAATATCTTACTTTATAAATATTATTTTCACAACAATGAGCCAGTAAAAACTATTGACTATGATACAATTACAACGAGATTTTACAGCCTTTCTTTCTAAATAACCGATAGCTTTTTCCTTTTTTCAACAAACATTACTAATAGACCACAGTGGTAATACACTCGTCCAGCAATCGAGTTAACTCCGTGTGCCCTCCCCTGTGAAACAACCTTGATCACTTGATTCTCGCCTCAAACTGCACTATGGTCTACAATTATCGCACATTACCGTTCTGCAAAGTTATTGGTTTTATACCAATTTATAATTTTCAGTTTTAAATAACTTCAAAACTAGATATACACCAAAAATTCCTGGCTCGATAGATTACACGAGAATTGGTCAGTTATTGGAGTCTCTTCCACGTGATTACTCTGTATTCGAATTTTGAATTACAGCAATTACATTCTGAAATATAACACTGAGTAACTGATATTAAAAGAGATCCATCCACTTATCATATTTGTCGTAACTTACCCTCCTTCAGTTTTTGTTCTGGTTTGACAACAAACTTGCATAATGAAGAGCTTAAACGCATTTCGTTTTCTTACCTGAAAACAGAAATAAAAACGTTGTTACGCTACATCAAAGACACAGACCATTTTGAATGAAGGCATAGCATTATGAACAATTCCAATCTACCCTTTCAGTCAGTTTGTGATTTCTCAACGTGTAAATTGAACTGCAATTTGATGTAAAGCAAAGGTTAACATTCTGTCAAAATTGTCTGTAAATGTCAATATTGAGATTCAATGAAAACTCTATTATCAACTAGAAAGCAATTTGCATAAATGCTTTAGTAAAACACAATCTATGCACCACAACACATGTTCAAAATACTGTTATACAAAAGTCTTGCTGTCTGTTAAGCAATTTCAGATATATTCATAAAAAATGTATTTTTACGAAGCACTATCATCACTTCATATTTTCACTTATTGGCAAATGCAATTTATGTAATTTACGACGTTATTACCATAAGAAATCAAAATTCATTATTGGTACGAGAAGATATTATTCGTTTTGTTTTAAAAGGTGTTTTAGGATATTTCCTCCCTTATATTTCCTTTTCATTTAAATATTATAAGAAAATCTCTAAAGCCTGTTTCTCTACTTAAAATGCTTCGTTTTATGGATTCGAGAATAAGGTTAATTGCCGTTTTGAGTTTTGCTTCAACTCAGCAGTTCAACAGAATTTGATACATTTATACTAAATATCAATATTTATTTATAGTAAATATCAAAAAGAAATTTGTCTCGCAGGGGGAAGAAGTATTATTTGGCAAAGTTTCTTTGAGATTCAGAGTCCCTATCCTACCCTTTTATTACACATTGTTGGATGATGAAAAAAAGGTACCCACACCCACGATTCTACTCCAACTACAAGTAGAAAAAGGAGAACTAAAAAACACGTATGTATAGTGAAGATACAGTTGTGCTCCGAGGTAAAATAGGGGCATTCTTAGCATTTGCTCAATGGACCAAGAGTAACTGGCAAAAAACATGATCGAGATGGAAACATGTGACATGTGCACATGTGATGTAAACAGTGACATGTTCTGTAATTTAGGAAGGTATTTTAAGATAAATTCGCGGACTAAATTAACACAGAACATACGGACACTTCGAAACTAGGTACCAACAAATCGTAGTTGTGGTCTGGATCCTTCCTTGTGTTGTAGTTGTTTCCCTTTTGTGAACCGGCAATAAATAATTATAATTGTTATCAATAAATACTCGGGTAATGCCGAGTAATAATTCGACACCTTGTATGTACAGAAGTACATGGTTCATATTTCATTAGATCTACTTTAGAGCACTTTGGACACCAGAGAACAACATTAATAACGGCATTAGTCGTTTCGGACAAAAAAATGGTAATCCGCATTCCGTCAACTACCACACGAAGGATTTCCCTCAAAACGGGTACGCTGGAAAGGCAGTCAAAATACATCTCACTCCCTCACTCACACACACACATCCCGCCTTAAATAACCTAACAGCCAACTGGCCACGAAGTTCAGGCTATATGCAGCCATTACCGCATCGGCAACCACACAGAAAGAACATTACGGTTCACTTCGCAGCACTCGCAATTCCGCGCGTTTCACAAACGCCAAATTGCAATCGATACACGGCTCGAACGCAGCTGCGTCAGCAACGACAGAGAAAATGGCGCGACGATGTCATCGACGCCAACTGGCCATTGCGGGGGCGTAGCGACGCACATGCAAATCAGCATCACTTCCGTAATACCGTAAGCTCTTTTGCCTTTCCCACAGTTGCCTTGCGGGAAAGCCTAAAGAGATTACCCAATGCATTCGGAAGAGAAAAAATAACGACAGAGTTCAAAGTAAACGAACTACTTTGGAAGTTGTTTGGGAAAATGGAAAATAATAATTTAGTTCATTTTGACTTATTTATATTTAAAGGAACAAAACTGATAAATAATTTAAGTAAACAAAAGTTTCAATTTGTTCATTCTAATGACGTGTTATTAAACGACAGAAAATGGCTAAATTGTGTCGTTTTTCCGTGAGGCAAATTCAAATCCTCTTCAAATCTGCAGAGGGGTTTCTCCACAGGAAGAGGTTTCGAGCCAGGTAATACAGCTGCAATGCTAAACATAAAAGAGGAATAAAAGTAATGATTTTAGATATTTTTCAGGCAACTTCGAAAGTAATAATTTTGTTCATAGTCACTATTTTATTTATTATCCTAACTCAATTGATAATAAATTAGTGTTTCAGGAGAAATTATTCTATTAGTGTGTGAGTGATCATTATTAGTCGTTTCATTTGTAAAGAAATGCAGAGAACCGCAAAACCCAAATCTACCGCACTTTCATTTGTTAATTGATTATTCCCTGATTCCTGTCGCTTCAACGGCTATGGTAATAAGACTCCTCAGTGTGTCGTGTATGTTTTATTTCGGTGGGTGGCGCTGTTCTTCCTCAGTTGGAGGCGAGATCCGGCGCCTACCGACACGTCGACTAGCGGTGTTCTCCCCTACGAGGTAACTCCCACCAGCGGGGCACCACCCCAGCCGGGACAAGCTTTAAGCTCTCGACTTGTGAGGTAGTGCAGTGCATGCTAAAGTAGGTGTGTTTGTAAGAAGTGAGGATAGTTCACGGAAGAAGGAAAAATAACACGCAATCCCCGGCACGTCTGTTACAGTACTTCTCCGGTGGTTTTGATTGGACAACATTTGATCCTCAGCCAGTTCATCTGTTGAGATGTACCGCTTAAAAGAGGAGAAATTAAGTAAAAATAAGTAATTTTTTATTTTAAAGTACAGTTAAAAATATACATTTGTCCAGTTTTTGCGCCTTTAGCAGTAGTTCGTTTAACACCCGGGTGGTGGTTTTATGAGATCAGAACTGTTGATAATGTTTCACGTGGTTGTTCAGTGAAGGTGAAATGCTTTGTAGTATTGTTCGAAACACTCGTAATACCTAACAGCGTCAGTTTACAACTGCAATCAAAATTTATGTCGTCCTGTGTGCTTATCATCTGTTCCAGATTTGCGCGCGCGTGGGGACTGTACGTATTAACATCAAACACTTGAAATGATAGAAACTTGCGCTCACACTCTATACTCATATGCACTCTGGACATGTATAATGTTTAGTAATTAAAATAGTTTGTAATATCAAATCGTGTTCTCTATTTTCCATTCTTTGTTAAAAATAGTAAATAGATTTGTAATTATTTGACTTACTAAACATGTGGATCATGATAAACGTCGAATTGAATGGCAATTATTGAGATAATGCACAAACTTCAAAACTAGAACTACTCTTTATTACGACGAAAAAAATAACAAAAGAGAATGGTGAAACGTATTTTAACATTGATAAAATACTTCATGATAAATTACAATTATTGTAGGTTAAAGCGTTTTGAAATGTAATTAAAACAAATTAAAAAGGGAGAGGCAGCACATAACTTTCAATAATAATTCTTTATTCAACTTTCGCATATGGGTAATTTGTTTTTTAATTACTTTTTGTTACACTCAAATATGCTATCAAATTTTAATTTAATACTTATGGGAAATTTGGTAAGGAAAGATGGAAAAATAAAACACATTATTTGAAATACAAAATTTAACATAAATTATCACGATTGATTAAAGGTTGGCAGAAAGCCCCCCAAACATTGTTTTATACTAATTTCTGCACATTTAACTTCTAAATACCCAGAATATTCATCACTCTGAGTGAGTGTGTGAATATAACTGACACAACAAATCCTGTTTCTTATCTCACCCATTAATTTACGCAGTAGCGTAGAAAATAGGAAGGAGAAGAATCTATGAAGGGAAGTATGTATACTCCTCTGATTCCACGGCATTTGACCCTGGTGTTCCAGTGTATAGTCGAGGCCACTACTTACACTCACCCCTCTCTCATTTTCCTTCAGCGGGCGCACCGCCGCGCCGCGTCGCACTGAACTCGCGATTCTGGAGCACAAGCAGAAGAGAACTCGTACTGAAACTCTCGCAAAAAAGGAGAGAGTCCTCGTCGACAAAAAATCAATTATCCCCTTGTGGTAGCTTCGTGTTTCCGGGCGCGTCAACTGCTTTGGTCATTATTCTCGTTGGTGTAGTGCATGTCTTTTCTCAGGAGATGGCGGTGATTTTCCCCCGCTGGATGGCGAGATTCGGCGCCGACTTACCGTCGGCTATCCCCCTAACCAGGAGTCTCTCACTAGCGGGGCATCGCCCCTGCCGGGACAAGCTCTAAGCACCCGACCGGTCTCCCGGAATATGTGATAGTGAAGTGCATGTTAATGAAAGTGTGTGTGTGTGTGTGTGTGTGTAAGGGGAGAGGATAGGACAAGGAAGAGGAAGGAAAGATCGGGCGCGGTCTGTGGCCCGTTTGGTAGGGTACTGCTCCGGCATTAGCCTGGTGTTGATCGAAGAAACCACGGAAAACTACCGACCAGAGCAGCCGGCCGCTAGAATTCTCCTCCACACAGCGACTGAATTCGACCTAGCTGAAAAGCTAGTGTCGAAAATCCTGCCGCCGCTTAGGGGAGTGGGAACCTAGGACCTCCCAGTCAGAGGCGCTGCAGTGACATCAGTTGATGCACTGAGCTACCGCTCCCGGTACGCGTCTCTTTCCCCGTCATTGCTAGCAAAAGATACATTGATTGATTGAATAATGATTCCGGGCGCGTCAACAGCCAAAGTCATATAATCACATAATTTTGGTGCATGTTTTTATCTTGGGAGGTGGAGGAGATCTTCCCTCACTGGGTGGCGTGATCCCCAGCAGCGGAGCACTATGCTAGCCGGGACAAGCTCTTACTTGGGTTTGCCTAACATGGACGATGACACTTCATCAGCTGTTACGGTGTCATCCAATCGAGAGCTAAAACGTCTCACGGTGACGTCACTGTGGTACTTTAAGCTCCGATTGGACGAAACCGTATAAGCTGATCAGCTGTCATCGGTCAGTTACAGAAACCCAAGTATAAGCTCCCAACTGGTCTCCCGACATCTATGGTAGTGTAGTTCACATAAAAGTGTATATGAACGAGGCAATAAGAGAACGAGGAAGAGGAAAGAGTGATCACGTGACCCGTAGCCTGTTTGTTAGGATTCTTTTCCGTAATTCGCCTGATGTTGATCGGGGAAATCACGGAACGATCAGTATAGCCGGCCGCTAGAATTCTCCTGCAGTCATCGGCTGAATTAGTCCTAGCTATGTTAGCTAGTGTCGAAAATCCTGCCACGTCAGGACTCGAACCCTAGAACATCCCGGTCGTAGGCACTGCAGTGACAATAGTTGATGCCGTGAGCGACTTTTGCCGGTAGTAAAAGATACAAATAATCAACCGATTTGTTTTCTTATTATTTCCACTGACGCTCATTAATTAATTCAGTGTTAGTATACCGATGTGTAGTGTAACTCATGAGTAATTTTTCTACGTGGGTTCCCAACTGAGCATTTCCCTACTACCTACGGAGGATTTCCGCTCAGTACCTGCCTCCAGGAAGGACAGGGGCGAAAGCCAGGAAATGTTGAGACAGGTACACAAGCTGTACAGCTCTATAATCCAGCAAACTATATTAGAACAAATAGAAAAATACTAAAATACCAAGCAACCTGTGTAATAAGTAGATAAATAAAGAAATAAATACACAAATAGATAGATAAATAGATAGATAAATAGATAGATAAATAAATAGATAAATATATAGATAAATATATAAATAAATATATAGATAAATAGATAGATAAATAGATAGATAAATAGATAGATAAATTAATAGATAAATAGATAGATAGATAAATAAATAGATAAATAAATAGATAAATAAATAGATAAATAAATAGATAAATAAATGCATAAATAAATGCATAAATAAATAAAGATAGTTTATTCTATTATTTTTGCACGGAAGAAATTTTAAAATATTCCAACCAATTCCTTAGATTGAATTCTTCAAAAATTTTATCTTAAAAATAAATGAAATCAAAATATTTACATTGATTTATGCTTTATAGGACACGTATGAATCTAGATAGTAGTTTAGTGTTCACTCCGTTAGGCCCCTCCGGTCGACCATCTATTGCTTCAAAACGGGCCTGCCGCTACATCAATAACAGTTCTCTTCCGCAAAAAATATTGCGTTTGGATGTGAAATGTCGTGTGGAAACTTTCTAAAAGCGATCGCTTCGGTTTTCCAAGTATACGAACGGTGCAAGTGAGGCAAAATATCTCAAGGAAAAACATTTTTGTAGAAATATGTTTTGTGCATTGTCAACGCAAGAGGAATTTGTCCCTCGCAGAAAATAAACATTAAGAAGTATGCGTTGAAAAATACCTAAGTATATTTCAATTTAATCATAGCTGCAATTCTAGGACACGAGCTGGAAGGAGAGAGTAACACTGTCAACTAATCGAGAGCTTTGTTAGGACTTAAATTTTTGTATTGGAACCCTCGATTGGAAAACAATGTCCCCCTATTCTTCCAGCTCGTGATCTAGAAATGCAGCTATGTTTAAATCGGAGTGTAAAGAAGTTAACGAAATAATATTTAATATAGATACAAAGAATTGCATGATAAAGACAAAACTGACTACTCTACATCTAAGTGCTTAACTATGAAAACGATTTCTAATATCTATATTACTATAGCACACAAAAATTGAAAGAAAACTATTTCGACGATATGACAGATATTCATGGTTTTGTTAGATGTACGGGATCTCGTGAGAAAAACCCAAGAAAACAATGAAACAGTTTTGAATGTAAGTGAAAAAAACATTTGATTTTGTATTTGCACCTATTCTCATACCGAACATACGCACAGAATTTTCGTACTCAGTCTGTCATTGTTTACCATTACCTACATTGTCTTTTTTATGATTCGACACGAAAGTTCCAAGAAAGAGACCGACTGCCATAAAATATTCTATTCGCATATTGCGTTATGTAATAGCAGTTTCTTTATATTATTGGTATGTAAAGAACTGTTGTACTGTATATATACTAACTCTCCTGTGTTTGCCGTATTCTGAAGATTGTTTTCGTAAAAATATTTAATTTATAGCTGTGATATTATTTTATTTGTTATATTTAACCAGATCGCACTACTTTTGGGAAAATTTTGTGCGGTTTTGTTCAACAGCATTTTTCCTTCTGGCAGGCATCTGATTTTGTTACTTTGTTCCTTTTATACTCTACTTTATTACAAACGATTCAGTGTTCTTTGAACATACTACTCCTAAAAACGAAATACTCTTTACATTTTTTTTTCAATTGGCTTACCATCATTGTTATTGTTGCTCAACCAGACAATGCCTCAGTATCACAACACAGTAAAGGCTAATCGAGTTAATTCCAAAAATGATCGTAAAACCAGGAGAACGGATTTACTCAAATTTCTTTTAATTGTAACTACGGTGTTCTACGAAGTCATTTTACAGCTTCCAATGTGAATCACGACCGTTTTGCAGCTGACGGAACGCAAATGGTCGTAATGACCGATCAAACTTTACTTGCAATGTCTTTATTTGCAGGTAATAGATACTTGAAAACATTAGAGAATCTTAGAGATCAAGGGAACACCCTACGAAGGCCGGCCTCGGATAACACGAATTTTATAGTTCAAATGAATATATAAAAAATTAAAATTTATAATCTAAACAATTTTTACAACAGGAACTCCGATATTTCGTTCCTTGGAATTCTGTTAATGAGGGTTTACTGTAATAGAAAGACCCTTCAGATAACGGCTGCACTATCAGTCAAAAATCTAATCTTCACTGTCGCAAAGACGGGAATATGCGGATAGTTCCGTTCCTACCGTGACAACCAAAAGCGCAAACCCGTTAGTAAAGCAATTATATCATGTTTTAAAAAGTCCCGTCAGCAGCGGCTGGCCTTTTTGTAAAAACCTCGTGCGCTGGAAGTCCTAAAGACGACGCCATGCACCTAATTCTGACAAGTGAGGATGAGTTGCTTGGCCTTTCCCCAACCACTAATATTTCGTTGCTCGCTCCACGCTTAGCCAATATTTACTGTGCACCTCAATCGATCGGGACATGGCGAGCAGACTCTCGGCGGTACTCGCCGAATAACACACGTACGACCCTGCTTTAAACTCCAAGACATTATTGACTCCTTTTGACGAATGTTTCAGGGCGTTTTTACGCACGCGCGCTTTCGCACTGCGACTCTGCTTCCTCAGAAGCTACTGTAAGCAAGCGTGCGTTCGCTACAACGATGGATCAATGTCATTTCTGAATGTTAGAAGCCAAACTGCGCATGCGCTCGTACTCTAAAACTCTCTTAATTGTTCGTGCAAATCTGTACCAATTCGACCACGCCGAAGATTCGGTTTTTGATTCATTAGTGATTCCGGGCGCGTCAACAGTCAAGGTCGTTAAGTCCTGTCAGTGCAGTGCGGGTACTTATAGCGTTTGGTGGTGCTGGTGGTGGTGGTGGTGGTGGTGGTGGTGGTGGTGGTGGTGGTGGTGGTGGTGGTGGTGGTGGTGGTGGTGGTGATCTTCTCCCGCTGGATGGCGAAATCTGGCGCCAACCTACGTCACCTGTGACAGGCTCTAAGCTCCTAAACATGGGTGTAGTGTAAATGTGTGTATGTAAGGGGAGAAGAGAGTACAAGGATGAAGAAGGAATAATTGCGCACGATCCGTAGCCCGTTTGTTAGGGTACTGCTCCGGCATTCGTCTGGTGTCGAACGGATAAACCACGGAAAACATCCCATGAGAGCAGCCGATCGTAGAATTCTCCTCCAGACAGCAATGAATTCGACCTAGCTGAGAAGCTAGTGTCGGAAATCCTGCCGCCGTCGAGGCTCGAGTCCTAGGTCAGAGGCACTGCAGTGACATCAGTTGATGAAGTCGTAGGCTTCTGCGGCCGGAGTCATGTGGATGATCTTAGCTGCCCGGGTGACGCCGCGTCGAAGGCTGTGTTGCCAACGTTTCGACCATCATTTCGTGGTCTTCCTCAGACCAGGCAGACCAGCCCTGAGGAAGACCACGAAATGATGGCAACACAGCCTTCGACACGGCGTCATCCGGACAGCCAAGATCATCAACATCAGTTGATGCCCCGAGTCACCTTTCCCTCTCCGACGATGCTAGCACCCGCGATTGCAGCTCACGCTGGGGCGATGCGGAGTCAGAAAGGGGGGAGGGTACGATGCAGTCAGCGTCCGTCGAGCACTGTGCCAGGTCGTCCATTTTCCGCTTTTCTGCCCCGGCGGCACGCGACGCGCCTCGCGTATTCTCGGCTGTCCCTCACCGGCGAACCCTCCACCCGACTTCACGTATCCCCACCTCTCCCTCTCCCCACCACATCCCGTTGCATTGCGCTGCGACCCATGCTGCCGTCTTCGTCACGCGTCCTCCATGCGGTCACAGACTGTGAGTTCCGTCAGCCGCTCACTTTTCACCTCTGGGTACTGAAACGCAAATACCGGCCGATTCATGTGAAATTTGTTACGGACAAGCGGATTCCCAATTTCCCCAAGTTTGTTACGTACAAGCTGTTTAACGTTGCAACGTCGCTCCATCATCATTCAAATAACATCATACCCCTCGCCTCGGGTGTATGTGGGTGACAAGACAAGTTTGTAATAGTTTTTCTTGGTATCTCCCATTTACCCTGCTTTGAATATGCCCATTATCATCACATTATCACAATGTATCACTATAATTCTGATTGTCTTGATCTTGATCTTGAATCTTGATGATTTGCTTTCAAATATTGACGGGAGAAAATCAACTGCTTGGGGGGAGACATGGTGATGAGTAGATACAAAAAGTCAGACTCCCAGCGTCATGGCCGTCGTTACAAATAATTAGTCGCGCCGCTGCTCATGGGTGACCTGTCACTTAATTGCTTTAAACTGTAAACTAATATAAGTAAACTCAACCTATTAAAAAGATATTCCACTCCCGCTAACAGATCGGCGAGGAGAACATCCTCGGGTTAAAAACTACTCCAAAATGTCAAAATTCCCATGTGCATTAAACCGTCTAGCGTCTGTTGGGGTGGGAAAACGAAGAAGTAGGCAATGTCTGTGTGCCTCTTACTTTCACCTCTGCCACGCTACCGCTTGGTAGCGTCCACTGTAATGAGAGATTTATCAAAAAACTGCAATAAACCTCTCATCGGTGGCAAGGTCGACCGCTTTAAATGGCAATATCATGTCCTGTTTGTATCTTACAGTCTTCACCATAGAGCCCATGATCGCTCCCACCTTTTTCAGCGCCTCGTCTCTGCGCCGCCCGGGTGTTCACTCTCCGCATTCCTGTCCATTCGCCACGGTCCCCCTTCCTGCAATTGCTACAGTCCCCTTCCTGTCCACGCCGCTGGCCAAACACCGCCCCGCGCTTCTTCCCGCAACCGGTATCCCGCCCCCCCACTTTCCCCCCTCTTCATCCCCCTGCCTCTGCTCCACCACGCTACCCACCGTCCGCCCCCGCTACACTCCGTCCGCCCCGCTACACTCCGTCCGCCCCGCTACACTCCGTCCGCCCCGCTACACTCCGTCCGCCCCCGCTACACTCCGTCCGCCCCCGCTACACTCCGTCCGCCCCCGCTACACTCCGTCCGCCCCCGCTACACTCCGTCCGCCCCGCTACCTCCGTCCGCCCCGCTACCTCCGTCCGCCCCGCTACCTCCGTCCGCCCCGCTACACTCCGTCCGCCCCGCTACACTCCGTCCGCCCCGCTACACTCCGTCCGCCCCGCTACACTCCGTCCGCCCCGCTACACTCCGTCCGCCCCGCTACACTCCGTCCGCCCCCGCTACTCTCCGTCCGCCCCCGCTACCCTCCGTCCGCCCCCGCTGCCTCCGTCCGCCCCCGCTACACTCCGTCCGCCCCCGCTACACTCCGTCCGCCCCCGCTACACTCCGTCCGCCCCCGCTACACTCCGTCCGCCCTCGCCTCTGCTCCCACACTGCTATCCCGCTGTACACCCCGTCATATTCCGCACTCGCTCTTCCCGACACCCTACCCCCTATCCACCCCTGCCTCTGCTCGACACGCCCACCTCTACTCACTTCAGCTACCCTTCTTTCCGCCCTCGCCTGTCCACCCCCGCTCTGTTCCGCCCGCGCCGCAGTGCGCCATATTTCAGCAATTCCCCCCGCGTGTCCGGCGCCCAGGTGCGTGGCCGACCGCTGCCCGGCGCTGTCTCACTCCCTGCGGGAGGCCTGCGGGGCTAAAAATCCGTACGCCCTCCGCACAGGGAATTCAACACCATCCACCTACTTCCTCCTCTGCGGGATTTAAGTTCGCCAACACTATTTCCTACTTGGAATTGAAATAAGTACGGGTGTGAAACTTTAACTAACAATTCGTACCGCGAACAGAACAAATTTAGATGTTCCGCGAACTTCCCTCTCTTTTGGAACTCATGAAACGTGGAAAACAATAGGGCATAGCTTCTTGCACAAGTAAATGATAAGATGCTAGTAACTCAATTGAGTTCTACTGTCTTGGAGATGCCACAGTGACAGTTGATCTCATGAACGGGTAGATTTGAACCTGTCAATAGCTTTTTTATTTTATTTTTTATTTTATTTTTATTTTATTTTTTATTATTAATTTGTTTCGCAACGCGTCTCGATGACCTCATAGAGCGTTGAGCGCTTATTATTACTATGATAACGAGTAATCCTCCGTCACTTTTATATAAGTCGTAAGTCGTAGTCCGTAAGTTGTCAAGAGTACTACCAGGTAGCATCTCCGCGTACGCGCCTCTCTCATACACGCTCCTGTGTTACTACTCAGCAGCCAGAATTGGTAAGGAATTAGGATAGGTGTACGGTTTAGGACACTTCACAGGGGTTGGACTAGTCCTTGTGTAGCAGGTAAACTCGCTTTGTTGGAACAAATTTCACATGAGATTCGACGAGAATCGAACCCGGACCTCAGCAAGACTTAAAAAGCTTCTTGGCTGCTCGGGAGACTTCGCGTCCTGGGGATATCTGTCAACGTTTCGGCCGTCTTACTGCGACCTTTCTCAGGGCGAAATGTTTTTAGTACTGAGGAAGGTCGCGGAACAACGGCCGAAACGTTCACAACCGAGCCTTAGACGCTACGTTTCCCAGGCAGACAGGAATCTATTGACACCGATCGCGTTTACCTACGCGTTCATGAGATCAACTGTCACCGTTACGAAACGCATGAGACACCCGTCCAACTACTGAAGGGAAGTTTCATGAAGAAGAAGGAAGAAGTCTAAAGAAGTTATGAAAGCATAATGAACAAGTAACAGTACAAGTCCGCTAGGTCGAATTCAGTCGCTGCCTGGAGGAGAATTCTAGCGGACGGCTGCTCTGATCGGTAGTTTTCCGTGGTTTCTCCGATCAACACCAGGCGAATGCCGGAGCTGTACCCTATCAAACAGGCCACGGACCGCGCGCGATCTGTCCTTCCCCTTCCTTGTCCTATCCTCTCCCCTTACACACTCACACTAACATGCACTACACTACCACATATTCCGAGAGATCAGTAGGGAGTTTAGAGCTTCTCCCGGCTGGCGCGGTGCCCCGCTGTTGGGAGAGTCCTGGTTAGGGGGAAACCCCACTAGCCGACGGTAGGTCGGTGCCGGATGAGGGGAAAATCACAGCCATCTCCCGAAAAAAACATGCACTACACTAACGGGACTAATGACCGAAGCAGTTGACGCGCCCGGAAACACGAAAAACTCAATCAATCAATCAACGTACAAGTCTACGCACACTACGTAGAATACAGAGAAACGTCCATGCAAAATACACTTCGTTCCGCCTGTCTAGTGGAGCATCACAAGCCGCATGACCGCGCGCCGTGGTCGGAGCGCCGGAGGGCAGCGGTCACCACGACGCAGGCAACGTCTACGGCTGAGACGCGTGGATTACGCGTCAGAGCCAACATGGCGGCGCGCGGCGTGCAACGGAATTGCGAGGGGATTCCCCGGCGGAGGCGCCGCGACGTGTGCTGGGAGCACAAAGACCTCCTCCCGAGGTCAGACCGCTCACCTTCCACCTCTGGGTGCCAGGGTTCAGATCCAGGAGCAATTTATGGGACAGTGGGTTCGTTACCCTTTCATCTTATTGCACCATAGCTCTATCATCATTCGCTGCAAATCTTCATCACTTATCAAACCATTTATTCTGAAGAAATAAAAGAGGTCATCTTCGTCAACATATTAGCTTTATTAAAAGCGGCTTTCGATGGCTTTGCCGTCATCGTCAGTCTCGCTGCTTTCGGCAAAAGTCGGTCGACTGAGCCGACAGTCGACCGACTGTGCCGACAGTCGACCGACTTTTGCCGAAAGCAGCGAGACTGATGATGACGGCAAAGCCGTCGAAAACCGGCTATCTTAATAAAGCTAATATGTTGACGAAGATGACTTCTTTTATTTTTTCTTATAAGAACGTCAACAACACCAAATCAGGATTCCCACAATTCATTTATTCCGAGTTTGGCCGAAAAGGTTTAGGTCCTTTAATTCGTCATTTGGTTTGCACAAGGTGGCCGTGGGAGACCTGCATCTGCGTAGAGATCAAGGAACAACTGTTTGTAACTGTTGTGAACCGTGTTTCCAAGCGATGATTGACCCAAACGACGAGAATGTCTCTCTAATTCAGAACAATCAGCATCGATAGGTGCTAAAGTAAAGACAATGCCCTCTAAGATTATGAAATATTTTCAGGGATGTCGCCATGAGTTGGGAAGCGAACGAAACAAACAGTTCGGAAAAACATAATTCCGAAGATCTCTCTCATGTTTTATATTTGTATCCTTTTCACTGTGCTCGTTTTCCCGTCCTTCTGCTGCTTTAGGATCGCCCCTTTATCATCACGTTTGGTGGGTGACGTCAACTAGGGGAGGCCAGACTCACTTTCGTCGGTTCGCCTACAGTAAACATTGCGTGGCCGCTGCATCGATCAATGAGTAACCGCTGCGTTGAGACGGCGCGGCGGGTCAGTCTCGTCATGTTTAGACCGCACGGCGGGCTGTGGGGCACGGTGCACAGTTTATTTATCTATGTCGCCCGTCCCGCGGCTCTGATATAACGTGCTTGTCTATAGTGATAATGATCTATATTATATGTCGACAGCACTTGAATGTTTTATGTTTTCTTATTTTTTAAATGTGTCTTTTTATACTACCGTACCTTCTAATGTGTTTATTGGTGGACTTATCAGTGCCTCATTCTGCCAAGTGCCTTCAGTCTGCCAAGTATTAGGAAGCCATTTTCTCCTTTGTCAACAAAAAAGGGGGTAAACGGCAATTTGTCGTGTAAACGAAATAAAAGATTAGAATTCAGGATGCAACGATGCGTTAGAAAAATTTCCTTCGATTCCTCCAGCACGGCTCAACTACTAAAACGGTCACATTACCGTTACCATTTCATAACCTCAATTACCATTCCGATGGTAGCTAACACTAAAGAGGTGGCGGTTTCAACTGAACACATAATAAACAAAAAAACAGTTATGAAAAGGAACAAATTCTAGTATTTTGGTAAAGGTTTTGCAGAAAAACAAATGATTCTTTGCGGGGAGCAGAACTAGTGGGACCTACTCGTAATAGTTCTGAAAAAGCAAGAGAATATATCTACCATCAAAGACATTGTATGAAGGGTTCAGGGAGATTTTATAAAAGGCATAACTTAGAGACATTTTAGTAAGTCTAGTTAAACTACATAAAAACAGCATTTCTAAAAACCCACTTTGCTATCCAATATTCCAGGTCTCCAATATCTCCACTAAAGACAATGCCCGTTCTGTTCGACCTGCATTGTTTCACAAATGACCGTCAAACCTCAAATTAACAACATTTCAAAACAGGAATGTTGCTACACGTTTTTCTCTCACTGACCGTTCCACACGAAAAACATAAACGATAAATTAGGCTGCTCAACAACACGACAGGCTACAAAGACGGAGATGAGAAAGTCGACTCCATGGAAAGCCAGCTCCTCGGGGCGTCGCAGAGCCCGTCCGACTACCAAAAGCCGCCATCGCACTGCCGCAGCAGCGACAGGTTCCGCCGCCAGAGAGCGCACAATGGCGAAAGACAAAAGAAGCGCACAATGAAGTCCGCCCTGACGGAAGGCTCGTTACGGGGGAGTTGGGGCGGAGTGAGCCGTCCGCGCCACCCTCCACAGCTTCTCAATTGTTCCAATTCCTCGCGCGCTACCGGAGACACCTCGCGGCCGCCTTCAAGGCGAGCGGCTCCCGCCAGCGTTCCCCTGCAGTCCAGTCAATGGGAGGAAGCAAGGGAAAGTTTTGGTGTAGTTTTGAAATTTAGTTCCTGCAGTTTTTGTGGTCGCTGAACACAAATATTAGGTTTGCCGACAAAAATTAATGACACTACATCTGGGTAATTTTATCTTTTGTTGCGTGCATGTCTATTACTATTTACCGGGAGCGGTAGCTCAGTGCATCAAATGATGTCACTGCAGCGCCTCTGGGCGGGAGGTCCTGGGTTTGAGTCCTGACGGTGGTAGGATTTTCAACTAGCTTTTCAGCTAGGTCGAATTCAGTCGCTGCCTGGAGGAGAATTCTAGGGCCGACTGCTCTGATCGGTAGTTTTCCGTGGTTTCTCCGATCAACACCAGGCGAATGCCGGAGCAGTACTCTAACAAACGGGCCATAGACTGCGCGCCATCTTTCCGTCCTCTTCCTTGTCCTATCCCCTCCCCTTACACACACACACTTACATTATCATGCACTAGACTACCACATATTCCGGGAGACCGGTCGGGAGCTTAGAGCTTGTCCCGTCTGGGGCGGTGCCCCGTTGGTGGGAGAGTCTTGGTTAGGGCTAAACCCCTCTAGCCGACGGTAGGTCGGCGCCGGATCTCGCCATCCAGCGGAGGAAGATCACTGTCATCTTCCAAGAAAAAAAAACATGCAGTTGACGCGCCCGGAAACACGAAAAATATCAATCAATCTATTACTATGTACGAAAACTGGATTACAATTATTCTTAGTAATATTAAATTTGGGTACTTTTATCTTCTTTTATTTCATATAGGTTTATTATTTAGGAAAAATGGACGGCTTTTAAGATATTTTGAAAAAAATGAAAAAGTAATTTGTACACATTTTGTGCTTAAAAAAACTTTTCAGACAAAATACTTATTGGCAAAGCTAACATTCGTGTTCAGCACCTCCATCAAAAAATTTAGAAACTGATTTCAAAACTACACCAAAGATTTTCTCTATTTGCCCTTTTTGAGCATCGTTTGTCTGAACTACTATTCAGCCGGGGCCAGTGAAATGCAAAATTAAAACATCAAAATACTTCAATTCTACCAATCAATAGCTTTTAGAAAATGTGTAGAAGCCCAGTTGTACGTACCTAATGCAAACATACATAAAAATTTGCAGATTCCAATTATAAAAGATGAAATCAAAAAGTCAAATGCAAAATAACAAGAACAAACTACTTAATCATCCGAATGTACTCACCATCAAACTACTTAAAACAGTGAAACTATCAGATGATTTCTAAGAGATTATAATTTATACGTTCCATATAGTTTGTGAATTATTCATTTGTATACTTCATTATGAATGTATTTAATATAGGTGTAATTATAAAGTAATGTATTATAGTGTCGCTGCAAGCGACAAAATAAGTTTTATTAATGATATGACGTCAATGGACGTATATTCTATTCAGGTATATTAAAACTATGCAAATTTACCAAATATTCATAAAGAATTAAATTGCAAATACAAATATGTATTTTGTTATTTTATCCTCCACTAAATAGAATGTGTAGAATGGCAAATGTGCACGATATTGATCTTGCTCTGTAAAGAAATGCCTTCGAAAAAGTAGCTATAAGAGTGTTGTCGACAGAGTTTGTATACTTTTAGTTTGGTTTGTATATTTGTGAGGATTGTATAGTTTGTTTCGTTTTTTGAAAGACTTGGTATCATTTGTTTAGTTTGTTATATTTGTGATGACGTGATGTGATGGTGTATAAGCCTATTGAATATTTGTTTTTGAGTAGTGATGTGGAAGTGGTGTGGCGAGATGTTGGTTTTTGTCGGTTTATGTAATAGTTTTGTATTGGACGATTGCCTGTTCGATAAATGAATGAATGAATGAAATAAAGGGTATTGCGAAAGAACGACGCACGGTCAAAAATAATGGACTAACAACGCACAAATAATGGACTAATCTCTTCTACCGTTGAAAGTAGTATTTACTTACAGTATGGGATTATTTTCGGGGAGACGGCTATTGCGCATCCTTATTTTAGACCCAGACGTCTAGGAGGGCGTCCCCTGATGCACCTGGTGTGATTCCTACTTTCTTTAGTAATTGTTGATTTCAGTTAAATCTCCAAAGTGTCGGATTGGAAGAGTGTGAGATATCGGTGGAAGGGGATACTGCCGGAGGAATTTAATTTTGCCGGCCAGTTGCCACGGTTCTTTTACATTCTACAAGTGTGACATGGGCACTGTGGGATTTTCTGCATTTCAAAAATGCACGCACCATACCCGAGATCGAACCGTGTGCTGGTGGTTCAGAGATTAGTTAATGTACCGCGCACTGTGACAGCAAGCAGCGGCACACAGAGTAAGAGAATTCAGTTGGCACGAGTAGCTTCAGATTAGGCGGAATAACACATACAATACTTGCATTTGCAGTCAAAATCGAAGCTATTTTATTGTTTGGTATTTTTCTTATTTCCCGAGTATCTAACGAAACCACGAACAACTTTCACGTGGCGGAAATCTGCATACTTCTTTTTCAATTTCTGCGTGTATTGGAAATGAGTAACATAGATTATAGAAGGCCCTCGACAACCCTGTAAGTAGTGTCCAATGACAAGTGCTACTTATATTACTTCGGCGTTCGGCAGTAATGCTACTAATAAGTAGCAAACACTTTGTATACTTATGAGTCAATTTTGTCGAAAGAGTCCAAATGGTTTCAAAGGAATAGTTTACAGTTCTTACGACATGAGTACCATTACATCATACGACATTTTCTATCAATTTTGCATGAACAAATCTTTGGTTTTATCCGGGAATCGACTCGCCTACTTTGGTACAACAGGCTTGCTGGTTATGAGTTGCAACACGAGCGATGCTTTGCCGCCCGTAAATTGCCGGCCGTAAATTGCCGTTTGGCGTGACAACTGGATAGACATCAGTCCGCTAATTGACTAGACGTCTGTTGTTGAGGTAATCTCCACGAGCTGCGCGAAAAAGATACACACCTATAAACATTGCTGACCAAAACTGTTCAAACCATTGGCTGTCATTTCTGTACTCGGGGTTAATTTGCATATATGCTATCAAATCCTAGGAAAAGGCAGAATTTTTATTTAATTTTCCTGGTTTTAGTTTTATTAACGAACTCAACACTACTTTCCAGAAGAAAAGCTTCAAGAATTAATTATTTTATTTTTACTCATTTGAAAATTTAAAACATAGCAACAGTAATATAATACAATTGAACTAAGACCTGTATTTTTTCTTTGCGAATTAATCGTTCATAACACTTCAACACTTGATAGCGTCACGTACTCTACCTTTTCGGTATCGCATTTCAGTTTCATTTCCGAAATATTCGAAAGCGATGTTATTATTACATATAGAAGGGCTGCATTCTGACGTGAATTGAGATTAATGATGAGAGAATCAGTGCAGAACTCAATTAAGGACACAGTTCGGTCGATTTCGAGCGCACTGCGAGTGCCATCAATGTCTAGTTAAGCAATTTCTCTTATGAATTGACATCTGGTCGCGTTTTGATGCAGCATAATTTGAGAAGTATTAACAAAGGTCGCTAAAAGGAAATTAATTATATTAATTGAAATTAGGTTTTTCAACAATTTTTCAGTAGGATTTCTTAAAGTTTTACAAGATACTTAACTGACATGATATACTAAACACGATTAAAATATGCCAGTGATCAACTAAGAATGAACATCATGATAATACATTGTTGAAACAACATGAGAGTACATTACTAATACAAAATAGATTATTATCGATTGAGTTTCAAGTAATTTGAAATAAACATATTTTCTGCGTTGTTTATTTACGCTATTCAGCTTTTTTTTTTTTTAAAAAATAATATTTTACTTTGTGTATATACGTTTTAACTTATTCTAGTCAACATTTATTTAAAAACACCAAATTGTATTCACTTCAAAATATTTAAACGGTGCTATAGATTATGTTAAAAATTAAATCTCAAAAATTATCTACAGATGGGTATTTCTTTGAATACACGAAATAAATACTTACACACTCTCTACTACAGTAAATATTCATTTCCTCAGAGAAGTGAGAAAAATATCAAACCACGAAACACAATTTGAGAGATCCCTCGCTGACCTGGATCGCAGATTTCGCGATAAAATGTTCTCAATTACTTTTCGTAATCTCCACGTTCATTACTTCAGTAATTTACGGCATGTCTGTTCTTTAGTACCCATTAAAATCAAACGGCGCTTCGTAACAAAACGACTAATGGCTCAGGAGGCCAGGAGCTGCCAAACGCAGTCACACCGATGTTTATGAGAGCGTATATCAGGTTTTATTACAGGTATTTCCATTTCGTCTGAGAATCACTAGGCGAGGACTTCGCGCGGATCGCAAACACAGGAGATACTTCGCCGCGGGCGTGTCATTTCCCTGTCTACCTCTTCCAGTACGTTGACTACGACACATTTCGAACCAGGAGTGGTAGCTCAGTGCATCAACTGATGTCACTGTAGCGCCCCTGACCGGGAGGTCCTAGGTTTGATTCCTGACAGTGGCAGGATTTTCGACACTGGCTTTTCAGCTAGGTCGAATTCAGTCGCTCTCTGGAGGAGAATATAGTGTTCTGATCCGTAGTTTTCCGTGGTTTCTCCGATCAACACCAGGCGAATGCTGGAGCAGTACCCTAACAAACTGACCGCACGCGACCTTTCCTTCCTCTTCCTTGTCCTATTCTCTCCCCTTACACATACACTAACATGCACTACACTACCACATATTTCGGGAGACCGGTCGGGAGTTCAGAGCTTGTCCCGGCTGGGGCGGGGCCCCGCTGGTGGGAGAGTCCTGTTTAGGGGGAAACTTCACTAGCCGACGGTAGGTCGGCGCCGGATCTCGCCATCCTGCGGGAGAAGATTACCATCTCACTAGAAAAAACATGCACTACTCTCACGGGACTAATGACCTAAGTTGTTGACACGCCGAGAATCACTAACCAACCAACCGACACACTTCGGACATTCGAGCATCGGTTGCAGAATCCCACTGAGAAAGAGGTGTAACATTGCGCAATATCCTAGCAGCAGAGCCAACAAGCACTCACAACTCGGATGACTCATCACTGCATCGAGTAAGAGGGAATTTTAATAACGGTCAACGGTTAAAATCGATTGCGGTGTGAAACACTGAAGTGGCATCAGGGTGGTGCAACCAGTGTCATGCTAGACTTTCGGAGTCCCAGAGTTCGATTCCTGGCGAGAACGTGGATTTTCCTGATGCGTAAATCGATGTCACGATTATCGTGTGATTATAAAGAATATAAAAGACTTCTTCTCAACCATGTGGGCTCCGTCGGCAAAATTGATTCAGAAGCATCCAATGAGAGCTCGTTCTTGTAGCGCTATTATCTAGAAGCAGCAATGTAGAACCTAGTGTTTATTTAAGTAAAGAAACCCTTTTCGTTAAGTGTCACAAGAAAGGGTGTTACTTACCTTGTTACTAAAATCATAAACACACTTACAACATTAAGAAAGATATTAAGCGGTATTATTTTTAAATACTTTTCTCCGGGAATTGTTTTCTTAAATAAAACCAGAACACTTCATTACTACTTTAGCTCACACCGTTAGAACTAAACCGTTAAGACAAAACCATTAGGAATAAACTGCTAAGATTAATCCTCTTAAGATAATACTGTTAGAACTAAACAGTTGAAATTAAACCGTTAGGGTTAAATTTGTGTGAGTAAACCGTTCACTCACTAAATTGTCTTAGATTAAACCGTAGAAGCACTATTTAAACATAACGAACGAGGCCATCTCGGGTTGTGCCATGTGCTTCTACGCCCGCATCGCCAGAGAGAAGCTGGTGCCGTACAAGTAGCGAGCCCGCACCCCCACCAGACCTGCCATATGAACGCCAGACCTCCCTGCTCCGGCGCCGTGAAGGAAAAACCCGTCCGAAATGCACTGTCAAGCATACAAACGTAACCCATAGTGCCTGTGATGGAACTGGGCGTGTGCGCGGGCGGGCAACAATAGGATGAGTTGGTGAACACAAACGAGTGAAATAGCGTACGTGTGCCTATCACGTGTCGCGTGTGATTATGTTTAGACTGGCAAACACTAGAAACCCAGTTTCGTTTATAAGTAACAAGAGCCTGGCTCAATGGAAGGCAGACACACTCAGAAGATAAAGTGTATTCTATGTTGATGAATATTTCAGATTTCTATTAAAGATTTATTATCAATGTTTGTAAAGTGTTTGCTAGAACTAATGTTATAGTCAAAGTATTGACTTTATGTTAGATTGAGACTACTATAATAAAATATCCAAATACAAGAGTGTAAAGCATGATAATCAATAAATGAAAATAATCGTAATGTGGGCTATACAGCACTTTATTTTCCACTAGGAGGATTTCTCCGCGGGCTGGGCACCCAGGCGCTAGCCTCTATCCGCATCCCCCGCAGGTACACAAGTACACCCTTGGGGTGGAATCCAGATACAACGGAATACAGTTACCTTTCACGGGAACCTCCACACTTATTTCTGGGTACGGTCACTCTGCCAGCTCAGAGCTATTAGCTTTCCAAGCTAGAACCGGAGTCAAATTAAACGCAACTCACAATGCGCTAGGGCAAGTCCCACCTAATAGCCCATGACTATTGGACATTGCCACGTCAAACCCAAGTGCCAGTTAAGGCACGGATGGCTCGGGGTTCCCAACTTGTCTTCTCACTGCCTCCACCTTGAAGTGACGTGAGTATCGCCGAAATCTAGGCAACTAGAGATTCATCTGGATTGGAGAACCAGCCCCACCCAATCCTGCCGGAAGGTCGGTGACCAACCACCTTGTCACTGACTCCACAAGACGTGAGTACCGCCACTGCAACAGTCGTTATTACGTTATGACGTGTTAGCTAACAATCTTACGCCCAATCTCGCCCAAAGGTCGGTTGCCAACCATCTACTCACTGCATCTACCTCGAAGCTAACGACGTGAGTTCCATCACTGCACTCGTGTCGTTATATACGTGTTTGAATGACCGTCAGCTGAACAGAGATACTAGCTAACAACCTCACCCAATCCGCCCAAAGGTCGGTACCCCTTAAAAACGTGAGTACCGCTGAGTAACTCGGCCCCCCCTTGGCCCGATACCTCGGCGACAAGTGTTCTCATAGTTTTTCGAGTTTGTCGCCGGAGGTGAATTTCTTCAGAGTCGCATTGGTGCCCCGTACCATTTGACAACCACAAATCTCAATAGGAGGTGTTCCACGGACAAGTAGTGTCGGAGTTTTGACTGACTGTTGAGTACGTGTATCTGCGTGATCCAAAACCAATGTCATCCATCGTACTATAATGCCCCTACATTCTTTGTATTGTGTACTCCTCCCGTAAATAATTACATAATGTGTTTCCACGTTAACTAACAAACGATCAATATAGCAATTTACAAACACAAGGGGAGAATAACTAAAGAGGTTCTACAGATAATAATTTGGAAGGCTTTCAATTATGTTGCTTTTTGTAAACTTATCAATAGAGACCGGAAAATATGTAGAATGAAACGTCAAAATATGTTCACAGATATGTAATTAAAACAATAATAATATGTAATAAATATGTAAAATCGGATATAATATGTAATATTAAAATACATTTACATAACACATTAATTAATACGAACTTACTTTTATAAAACATTTCCTAATTTTAAAAACAATGCAAACGGTTTAAAATTCATTTGGAAACACAAGTTGAAGAACACTTGACCATACAACTTTTCGTAGGTAGTAAAACCTTCACAATTGTTATCAGGAATGTAGTTTAACAGCCAGATTAGACGCAATGTAGCCATCGTACAACTTACGATATCTACGACCAGGAAACAATCATTAGCATGGAATATTCTCATCGAAGTGTTACAGACAAGATCGCCCAGGTTTCTTGTGAATTAATGTTAAAGGTCGCCAAACGCGACTTTTGACACCTGTACGTGAAAATGATCTGTCGCCGCGCTCTTTCCGCCACAGAGATAACTGAAACAGACTTGTACCACAGTCGCCACCGCCACAGTTTCCAACTGCTGTTGATCACAAATCCATGGTCTGGTGGGATTGTGAGAATATCCGACCGCATCTTCACGTAGTAGAGTAGACCTCGAGTAGAGTATGCAGTAATAATACAGGAAAAATTACTGAATATTTACAAAATACCTTTCATAAAAAATTGCAAGAAATTTTGCCTTTTGCCTATTTTTGAAATTTTCTCTATTTTGAGAAAATAGAGAAATATGGAAAATATGTATCATAGTACCAAATATGTAAAAATATGAAACGAAAAATGGATATTGTGTTAGGACGGCGAGAATTCGCAAGATTAAATTTTGAAAGCGGTAAGTGTAAAGACAAAAAATATGTAATGACATAAAAATCCGGTTTCTACTTAACAATTTGAAAGAGTAAAGTTGTATTTTAAAAGTAATCTTAACCTCCCAAGACGGAATCTACACTTTTACTCATGAATAGTCGTAATAAATCTCAAAAAATTGATAAATACTGATTCGAATTTTACTCTTACAAACTTTTTAAACAAAATATTTTAGTTTTACTCTTTTAATTGTAATGGATTATCTTATTATCATTCTATACAATAATTTTACTTGAGACTTGCAGAAATTTTTGTCCAGCAAATAATTAAAAAATTAATTCATGAGTAGACGAATTACATTTCATTGCCACGTTTCCTTTTTTAAGAAAAATTGTTACAAACACAAACTCTGTGATTCATAGCGAGAAACGTGGACTTACTTTTTCTTCCTTCAGTTCAATTAGCGTCACTGTCAATGCGCCATGATCACAGCCGAAAATCAATACCCGGATATCACTGCTCAAATCTCAACACACCGCACAGGAAATAGCATCATCAGAGGATAATACCGCGTCCCTATTGATGTAGCGTCATCTCTCATCTCAAACCTTCCCCAGCCCGTGACGGTCCCCACGACAGCAATCGGCAATTCGCATTTATCATCCGCCCCTACCTCATTACTCAGAGAGCTGGGCGATCTCATTTACGAGGTCAAACCCTCCCTCCCATCTGCAGTTTTGTGGTCATCAAACCACACGTGTAAGGTGTGCAATAAAACGACCTGTCTCCAGAGACGAGATCAAACGGGAGGTAGGAACGTGCTACATTATTTCCATGGGGCAGCAACACGAATGACACGATTAATTGATTGATTTTTTTTTTTGTTTCCGGACTGATCAACTGCTGTGGTAATGACATCCGTAAGTCTAGTGTATGATGTACGTGGGAGGTTGCGTTGCACTCCTCCGCAGACCTACGCGATTTTTGTCATCCAGTTATCTATGCCAGCGGGTCATTGCCTCACCTAGAACAAAATTAAGCTTCAGGCTTGTGTGGTACTGTAGTGCATATAAGCGTAAGTGCATGTGTAAAGGGCAAAGGAGAGAGGATACAAAGGTGAAGGAAACATCGCGAACGATTATCTGTTTGTTATTGTACTCTGGAATTCGCCTATCAGTGCAACAGGCCGCTAGAATTCTTCTGCGGTCAGCGGCTGAATTCAAACTCTCTATATAGCTAGTGACAAAATTTCGCCACTGTCGGAACTCGAACTCTAGGACCACTCGGTTTGTGACACTGCAGTGACAGCAGCTATTTCCCTTAGCCACTCCACCCAGTACAGTCACGAATCTTCTTCTTTTCACTTTATTATTATTATTATTATTATTATTATTATTATAAAATAATTAGGTGACATCGCCCCTCCGACCATCTACTAGAAGTAAAAATAAATTATAACATTAAAAATAACGTAATTAATTTGTGTTACATATTTAAAAAAATATAATAATAAAAGTCAGAATTGGTTGGCAAAGCTGACGTCATCTAACAATAAGATTAGGAACAATGAGTGAAGGAAGGCCGCATAGTTGTAAAAATTTCTAACAAGCCAAGTACGCGCTGTTGTGGATAACCCATGGACAAGAGTCTACTGCGTCAATTTAACGGGATTGTAGGATATTCTATAGATCAGTTTTGAGCATTTTCTTCGTAAACCAACAGATGCAATCAATATTCTATTGACAGAAATATCATTTTGTCGTAACAATTTATACACTTTCTAATTTATTTATAATTAAATATAATTATTTTATATTTTAATGTTTTAGTATAAGGCTGAACAAAAAAATAACTCCAAAAATATTAAAACATTTAAATACTTTGGCTTTACGTAACGCCAAACTTATCACCCTACCTGTAAGTAACGCAGCAGAACGCTGTCTCATACGTCACCCTTCCTCTTTACCGTTGTATAATTTTTAGACGACCCCTAGGAATTACTATGGACAACACCAACTCCATTACTTGAGTTGGACATCGCCACAGTCGTAATCAAAGTTCAAGATGACGGCTACCCCGATCGATCCCCCGATCGTGATTTCCATTAATCAATTGTAAGCGAATATCGGAGCGAAAGCTCAAATAACAGGCCAGGGATTCTTCCTTCTCTATCCTCACGTCTTTTCCATCCTTAGGGATGCTTGGATGCTGCATCCTTAGGATAGTACGAGTAGGTATCGCTGACGATAGCAGGAGTATCGCTGACATAGCAGGAGTATCGCTGACGATAGCAGGAGTATCGCTGACGATAGCAGGAGTATCGCTGACGATTGCAGAAGTATCGCTGACGATAGCAGAAGTATCTCTGACGATAGCAGAAGTATCGCTGACGATAGCAGGAGTATCGCTGACGATAGCAGGAGTATCGCTGACGATAGCAGGAGTATCGCTGACGATAGCAGGAGTATCGCTGACGATAGCAGAAGTATCGCTGACGACAGCAGGAGTATCGCTGACGATAGCAGGAGTATCGCTGACGATAGCAGGAGTATCGCTGACGATAGCAGGAGTATCGCTGACGATAGCAGGAGTATCGCTGACGATAGCAGGAGTATCGCTGACGATAGCAGGAGTATCGCTGACGATAGCAGGAGTATCGCTGACGATAGCAGGAGTATCGCTGACGATAGCAGGAGTATCGCTGACGATAGCAGGAGTATCGCTGACGATAGCAGGAGTATCGCTGACGATAGCAGAAGTATCGTTGACTGTTGCGGCAAGAATTTTCAGATCAAACACTCTGTGAAGGTCAGAGAAATTAATCTAAACAATAATTTGGTTGTACCTAGTTATTTTCAGCAAATACAGTGCATGTGCCCTCTTCATATTTTTTGCACTGAACGTAATATAGAAAAGGAGGCTTGGTAGTCAGGTAGAAGCAAGTCTTTCACTTCATTATTGAGAGTCACTGCTACAACAAAAGAGATACGATGCACAAAGGTTCTCCGAAAAGTCGACGAAAAAACTCTTAGGCCACTTAGACTTTCTGTCGCAGAAAAACTGTAAAAGCGGTCCCCGATCGATACCTACAATCCAATCTTGAAAGGTGCGCCGACGTCTCCTACAGGTAAATAACGGAGAACAGCACGAGAAAGGGAAGACGAAAATCTGATAAAGAAAATTGGGCAAGGGCCTGCCATCGGCAACTTAGCCAAGTATTCGAAGGGCGGAGAAATACATGACTACATCAAAGGGCAAGTTCTGTACACAAGTATTAGCATGTATGAAAATATCATAAACAAAACTGCTAAGTCAGTGGAATGGAATGGTTATTTGGTGACAGACCTTAAAAGCACGAGAATGGTAAAAAAATGTGTTCATGAGATTGACTGTAAATAACTACGTCAGCTCATGCAGAGGAAGACAAAATTAATATTTATTATTGAGATTAAAGGAACTGTTCAACAGTTATGAAACACAGAACAGATTTAAATGTGCGTGTTGAAATATTGTTCTTGAGAAAATATACAGAGTTTTTTAATGATAAATACATAGATATCTAAGAAATTTACTTTTGGGTTCACACTGAGAAACCAAAATTTTCTAAATGATTCAAAAATAGAACAGTGCGAGATGTGTGTATTCTGAAGGTCATATTGTCATGAATGAAGCTCTGTTGTCGAAGCAAACAGTTTTTATTGCAAAGGAGCAACTTTCGTGTAATATTGTCAATAATGCTCTCAGCTATCTTGTATCGATAAATTAAAAAGGAGAACTCGTGATGCAAGAAAACGAGTTCTTCTAAAAAACAGTCCCCTAGGGTATTATGGTATGGAGAAAGGAAAATGACAACGACAAGTGACAAACGACAGCGACAGCGAAAACGACAGACCGGATCAGATGGATTTCAGAAATTGTAACAGTCTCAGGTCGGCTTCCACAATTTCTTTGGAAACTAGTGGTGCTAAAGCAGGACATATTTAATGCAACATTACGCAAAAAGTACTCAAAATTATGAAAAATTGTGCACGACCTTATTTCAAAATCTATTTTTAAGAACAGATCTCATAAAGGAAAAAATTCTATCTTTAATATTTGTGTAGGAAGATTTCGAAAAAGTTTGATCCAATGCAATTTTCAAAAATCATCGTTTTCAGTGAACATGGGATCCACACCATTCTCTTACACGTCTTTCACACTATCCAACAACAAAATTAATCGAAAGCAATGGAATCCTTTTTTTTAATTTGGAAAATGTATCAGGGACTTCATGTAAAATACCCCCCAAATTGCAATATTGATTTCACATTCAAAGGGCCGCAACAGCCACATCGATTAAAGGAATATCAATTTAGGAGAAAATCGGCAGAACCATTTAGCCGCTAGTTTTGTTCACAGACGGACGAACAGACATCCTTTTTGCCGTCATTCGATTTTTCGGCATCAAGAACAACAAAACATGGATTCTGGTTACACCATGTATTACATGATTTTTTCCTAAATTTAGCAACTTGATTTATCAACTTTCTCGTTACCACTGTAATAAGAGTTTTTTTCTGCGAAAAATTCGCCGTATTTTCAGGCAGCATTTACATAACTTTCTCTCTACTCCGTAGCAATAAAGTAAAAATGGTCACAATCGGCACTCGAACCCAGGTCCTCGCGATCTACTAAGTTTCAGTTAGGAATCACCACTACATCTGGTTATCTATGTTATTACGACCATTGAATACCAATCCCCAATTGATTTCAATCCAGGGGAAACGTTGAAGCTCAAGGGAGAAAAATAACATTTTTCTACTCCCATTCAGCTGCTGTCTGGAGGAGAATTCTGGCCCGGCTGCTCTGATCGGTAGTTTTCCGTGGTTTCTCCGATCAACACCAGGCGAATGCCGAAGCAGTACTCTACCAAAACAGGCCACGGACCGCTCGCGATCTGTCCTTCCTCTTCCTTGTCCTATCCTTTCCCCTTACACGCACACTTACATTAACATGCACTTCACTACCACATTCCGGGAAACCGGTCGGGAGCTTAGAGCTTGTCCTAACAGGAGCGGTGCCCCGTTGGTGGGAGAGTCCTAGTTAGGGGAAACCCCACTAGCCGACGGTAGGTCGGCGCCGGATCTCGCCATCCAGCGGGGGAAGATCACCGCCATCTCCCGAGAAAAATATACACTACACTAACGGGACTAATGACCGAAGCAGTTGACGCGCCCGGAAACACGAAAAAATCAATCAATCAACGGACTGGTAACCTCAACCATCTGCGGCAGAATGCGAGTGTTGTAGGGTTAAGGAGCTGTCCGCTAGGTGGCGTTAGCTGAGTCCCGCATGTCTACTACCACAAACCATTCAACGTAAAAGTTTCACTTGTGAAAGTAACCAGAAGTCGTAGAATAAGTACCGTATGAAACTCGATGTAATGGGTATTTCTACACTTGGGTGAAGTTTCTTATCGTAATACTACCAGAGGCGTAGGCTCAATGGAAGCGATCGCATCCCCAAATTTTTCGTCTCTTTTAAAACTTTTGTTAAAAATATTTTTTCTATTTCTCAAGTACATCTCTCTGTTCCGTTGGTACTTTTCGTTTTTCCCCATAGGCTTTCCGGTAGGCCCGTCACGTCTGTGGACGTGACAGACCAAGAAACATCCCTTTGATGGTTTCTCTTCGTTACCGAAGTCATTGAACTTTCACTATGTGCTGTGTGCAAGATGCGAGGTTTTTTGTCGACGGTGTTGCGACCCTGACTGTCGCATCTCGGACTTCTCATTGGCGCTTCTATATTCCCGCACCCAAATCTTGGCCATCGCTTCGCAGTGATCCCGTGCTAACAACTGAGGCCTCCATAGTGGGTAGGGGGAGGGGGAGTTTGACCACATTACACATACATGCGCGTATTATTGTTTTGTTTATTATTGTCAGAGGAAGCAATCCACAATTAACAATTCCCAAATATTGTCAAAGAAGGTACAGTAGGTTTGTATATCGCAATATACATACCTACTGGACACCTTAATTTATCTACCTTGTTGAATCCATAAAACTGATCGCATCCCCATGATCACTGAGCATGATACACCACTGATTAATACCCATCATTTCATCATGTACTATTAGGCTACAGACTGTGTGAGTGTGCGCCGCGCCGCAGACGCTGCGCTCGTCAACCGGCCGCCCGTGCGCGCAGCTTTCTGCGCCTCTTTCACGCGCGGCGCCGCCGGCGAGTGTCAGCGCCTTTGTGCTCCTCGGGCGGGCGGCGCGATGCCACGCGAGGCTCCGTAACCGCCTTCTCCCGCCCACACGACGCCGCGCCGCGCCGGCACGAGGCCTTCGCGAGCTTCCACCTCTCGCCCCGATGGCATGCCCACGGGCGCGGATTACGCTCGCAAGCGTCTTCCGCGCTTAGGCCACACACCGCCTGGGTCGTGGCCTCTTTCTGTTCGTCCCGCCCTCCCCATCCGTTTCAGTATGGTTTGTCTCTCTCTCCCTTCCTCGCTTCGTCTATCTCTCGTCTATATAATTATATATATATATAATCGTCACCCCTTCAATCTCTCTCTCCACTTCAATCTCTCTCAATCCTTACCGGGAGCGGTAGCTCAGTGCATCAACTGATGCGTGCATGAACTGCAGCGCCTCTGACCAGGAGGTCCTAGGTTCGAACCCTGACGGCGGCAGGATTTTCTACACTAGCTTTTCAGCTAGGTCGAATTCAGTCGCTGCCTGGAGGAGAATTCTAGCGGCCGGATGCTCTGATCGGTAGTTTTCCGTGGTTTCTCCGATCAGCACCAGGCGAATGCCGGAGCAGTACCTACCAAACGGACCGCGCGCGATCTATCCTTCCTCTTCCTTGTCATATCCTCTCCCCCTTACACACACACACTTATACTAACAGGCACTACACTACCACATATTCCGGGATACCGGTCAGGTGCTTAGAGCTTATCCCCGCTGGGGCGGTGCCCCGCTGGTGGGAGAGTCCTGGTTTGGGGGAAACCCCACTATCCGACGGAAGGTGGGCGCTGGATCTCGCCATCCAGCGGGGGAAAACCACCGCCCGAGAAAAAAACATGCACTACACTAACGGTACTAATGACCAGAGCAGTTGACGCGCCCGGAAACACGAAAAAACCAAACCCAACCAATCTCTCAACCCTTCTTCTCATTCAATCAGTCGCTCTCTGTCCTTTTCTGTGACAACTGTTAAATCATTATTGTGAGTACAACCCCGAAATCTAGTATACATTTTTTAAAGCGTAAACCCCAGGTGAAGTGCACAATTTTAATACCGTAAACCCTCGTTAGCACGAACTCGCTTACCACGAATTTCGCCGTAAAACGAACAAACTTTGGTCTCGGTAAGGAATTACGGTAATACGGTCATTTATCGTACTCGAATAACACGAACTCCAATTATTTCAGTTCCTTGGAATTCGTGTTAATGAGGGTTTTACGGTATTCTCAAATTGACGAGTTCCCTATCGGTCTCTGGTAAATCTGCTCATCCTTCAGCGCTACGTGATCTACTCTCTCAACAGAAGCCCCGTCACTTACACCTCCTCTCTGACGATGCCCTCGGAGGCCGCGCGTACTCTGTACTCAGTGCAGAGGAGGCGCATCATGGCCGCTATCTCCTCAGGCGCCGTCGGCGGCGCTCGGGGGAATTACTGGCTCTGTTCCTTGCGCCCTCGCCCTTACAGGACACTCGGGGAGGAAAGAGAGAGAGCAGGAAAATGCATTATCAAGGGTTGCATTCAGGGAGATTGGAACTGAAAAAATAAAATGCGAAATGATTGGAAATAAATAAATAAAAAAAAGGAGCAAAGAAAGAAGGCAAATAAATAAATTAAAGCAACAAGGAAGAGAATGAGAACGTGAAAGAAATAGTCTAGCCTTTGATCATTCGAAGTAAATGCAACACGTGTAATGAGCATGTTATTTACTGTTAATACTGTGTTAACTAATAACTGTATTCTACTCTATATGTTAGATTAATTAGCGTAAGATCTCAAATGCGGGAAAACTGTCTAATAGTCGCAGCTGCGCAACCAGCTTCGACTCTCGACTTCGAAACTCACCGGTACGAATTAGGGTGTGTTGTTGCTAATGATGATGATGATGATGATGATGGTGGTGATGAAGGGTGAGGTAGTGTAACGCACTGTATTCTCATAGAATATCGTAGGCAGGAAGGCCGGTGCATGGCAGGTAGCTAGGGGGCGGAGGCACCCCGAGGTATTTTGGGAACTTCCAGGAATCCATGGAAAGGAAATGCGTGGCGGCGCGACAGTCATGTGGCATGAATTGCCGAGCGAATGCATGATAGCGTTGCGTGTCACGTGGTTTGAAGGTATATAAGCGAGAGCGCAAAGCGCGGGAATGGGTTGTGAGCTGAGTGAAAACCTCGCGCGAATGTATCAAACTTGCGCCCAGAGCGGTGCAGAGACGAGCGATTCTCGTAGGGCAACCCGTGTTGGTACGCCGCTGTGGAACATCTTTCCACGGGTGACTGTGGTCACGGAGCTCTACGCTGTGTGCGTAGTTTAGTTCCATGCTCTTGTATTATCTATAAATTAAGACCAACACTCGCTCGCAATACTACAAAATCATTTCAAAATTGTCCTGTAAACTCAAGAATACGTTCTCTGAATCTAAATTGCCAACATCTATCAGAAATAAGGACCAGTTACGACAGAAAAGACGAAGACGAGGTGAAAAGAAGACGTGGAAAGAAGAAAAAAAACAGAAGAAGGAAGAAGAAAAATTAAAGTGGTAGAATTAGAACTGAAAGAAGAGTTAAAACTGGAATTAGAATTAGAAACGGAAAAACCAAAGACAAAAGGAAAGGGAATTTGAAGTCAAAAAAGAAGAATGTCAAAACTGAACTAAAAAGGAAAACAAATCGCGATTATCCCAGGACCGCTAGTCGAGTTGAGAACCTCCCCCGTATATTTTGTGCAAGAGCTCCCTCCCGAGACTGCTTCAGAAGCCCAAAGCCACTGCCGCAGGTCGCCGCTAAGCAGGTAAAGCCGGAAGAGAAAGGGAAGAGAGGGGAAGGGTAGAGGAAGAAACTTATAACGACGTTTCGCCAGGGGGCTTCGAGATTTTCTCCCTTCCTTCTCTTTTAGTCGGGAAATTTTCCTCATATTGCAGTGAATGGGTGGGTGGGTTGGCGGCGTCCGTTTTCCAGCTTCCCAGCTAAATGAAATACGACGCCGAGTCGGCATTAGTGAGAAAACTGCAAGCAATGCTTAACGCTTGTTGTTCCCTCACTGGTTCTTCATGAGAAAACTTCATTGAAGAAAACAAGGATGATATGTTAAATATGTTATTAAAGTGGAAATCCGTTTTTCTAAGTATTAAAAATAACGTAGAGAAATTTCATTGTAAAGAAATTACAACAAGTTGTATCATTTTTAATTTTACAAAATTGCAGTTGTTATAACACCGTTTCCCTCGTGAACTAAAAATATCGATTTGTAATGGATACTAACAGGTTTTAAAATTAAAAAACAGCCATATTGTGCCAGTTTTGGTAACAGATTATCGTTCAGTAAGAAAAAACCGATTGAATAAAACAATAGCAGAAAGAATCACTCTGATAAAATGATGCACGGTAACTTGGTAGGATTTGATTATGACATTAACGCGGATACTTGGGTCGATTTTGTTGTACTACATAGGACTGAACGAGTTTCTATTTACAATACACATTTTCACTTAAATAAAATCATGGTTTAAACAATGAAAGTTGGGCATTAAGCTATGTAATCCACTCAATATCTGACATGATACACAGTTAAATCAAATGACCCTTAAATCTACTTGATCGTAGCATGTTTCGCTATAATGATTTTAGAAAATTTTTAATAGCCTTCATCACTTCCAAGAGGAAAAAAATAGTTATCTTATCTTGGAAGTCATCTAATTCAAAAAGTTATGAGTGCGGATGAAATGTCCGCAATGTTAAAAGAGAAAAGCATGACGCTCTACCTCTAACAAACTCGGGTAGAATGGCTTGAAAAAACACCACACACACATCTGTAAAGCTTATTTATATAAATAAAAACGATCATTATTTTCTCTTAACAATTCACTGAAATTCCAACATTGTTTTGTCCGAACGCGCCTGACCACAAGCTGGATAGGATGAAGTTATTCATGCCGAACAGCACGTTCTGTTATATCCTCCGATATTGGGTTACTCTCGTCATTCACAACCCAATCGATGGCTGCTGTTCCCTTCGTAATGTGTTGGTGAATACATCGGAAACCAGCAGAGTGCAATAGATAAGATAATCGGATAATCTCGTCCACCTTCGGTTCACTGCGTCGCGATCCGCGTCTGGACGCGGTTCACAACGAGCTTTAATGCATCTGAAGCTAATGACACGATTGCAACATCAGAGGCAACTCCGAGATCTCGGCAAACACACAATGGCTCATCGAGGTTTAGTTTCGGAGGAGCATCTTCAAGAATCACACCCACCACTTCAGTTCTTCAAACTACGAGCACAATTATTTTCTACAAGCACTTTCAATTCCTAGCCGCAAATTATTACTATTCTACCTTTAGTTTTCTTACCACTGGTTCTCTCTGTATTACAATAAGGTATAATTGGCTGGGGTGGCATTGCTCGACTATATCTAAAACATTTGGAATTTCAACATAAACATCAAAATTTGCTAATGTAAACCAATAGATTACAATGGTAACATTTAATGAGAGTTTAAAGTACGTAAAATTTATGAATTATATAATATTATTCATTAATTAATTTTATGCTGTATTCATTAAACTATAACTCATTTCCAAATAGTAACTCGTGAACACTGTACAGACGAAATAGCTGCATAATTTTTCATGAAATGCAATGCAAGAAGAAATAACAAAATATAAAAAAAAAAATAGAAAATAGAAAGATATAAACTTGCGTAATGCTCCAGGATAGTAGTGCCGATTGATCGACAAAAAAATCATGTTTTGTGTCCCCGACACCTAAAAGAGGAGTTGTGTTGGTTCCAAGTGTATAATATTGCTACCTGGAGTTGTTGGACTGTTTCGTGTGTGCGTTAATGCTGAAGTAGTTATTTATACACCAATGGTACTTTACGGGCTCTAATGGTCTCGGAGAACAAAAAAGACCTGAGGTCAAATGCCCTCGGCTCGATCATTAGAACCGAATCGAATCATTAGAACCAGTTAACGTCCGTGATACATACAAGATTTTATTTTTTACCCAATTTTAATAATTCAGATTTACTTATTAATTAACTAGATGTCTTGTAACGGTTTGTCTCTTCATATTTCCCTTTTTTAAATTTATTTCTTCTTGTTCGACAATACAGTTTTTCAAGGGTTTTTAAAAATACATAAGATTATTATATGACAATTTTGGGGTGGCCATCCATAAAAGAGTTTGAACTCTGACATAATTATTATTTAATGTTATTTTATTATTAAGAGGAAGAAATATGATTATGTTAAGGAACTGAGGGTATAGTGGTTTACGGGGTTTTGAATCAGTCTTCGTGAAATCATGACTTTATGCGTGGGTGGACCGCATTTTTTCTCATGTTAAAAATGATGGTACTTGGTGAGATATGCAGATTGTTGTACAAATTGTTAGCTAATTTAGCTATGGTTTCTTCTAATTTTGCAATTTTTAATTCTCGATGAATTTCTTCATTTGTAATGAACCAGGAAGCATTTAGAGTATTTCATATAAATATATTTTGGATTACTTTAATTTTATTAATATTGCTAGGAGCTGCACCTCCCTAGATTGAGCATCCATAGGTTATGGTAGGAAGGATAATTGATTTGAATATTAGCAGTCGGCATTCGATTTTCAATGTTGAGCGCTGGTTTAATATTGGAAATAATTTGGAAATTTTTGCTTTTGCTTTATTTGCTACCGCATTGATGTGCCGTTGCCATGTTAACCTTTTATCAAATAAAATGCAAACGTATATTTCCCTTCCACAATTCCCTTCATAACAGACAAGTAGCATCATTCAATTGTTTTCATATTTCCCTCGTAACCACGATCCTCTCGACCCAGATAAGTTATGAAGTGTATATCGAGCTCCGAATCGAAAGCAATAACATGCAATAACAGTAAAAAATAAAAAGGCATCTTTCCCAAGTATTCATCTGTGAACAACATAAGCGCCTAAACTGTTTCACCCTACCCAGGATTTTGACCAAAAATTCATATTCCTCGATCGATCTGGCTGATGTCGCGGCATCTCGAACTTGAACAGGTATTTTAATTTTTGGAGGTACTTTATATGAAGCCCCTAAGACTTTTTTGAAAGTTTCTCAAAAATTGCTCTAAAAGTTTTCTTTATTTTTTTTGTCGAAAACAGCAAAGTATAAACGTTTATAAAAATTGCGCACCCACGATTTTCACTGACATCTCTAATTTTTCGAAAGTTGCAAATGTTAAAACTTAATTCTACATCCTCCTGCAACTAACTCCTTTATGGATGATTCATATGTTTTATAAAACGCGTAATCTTTCTTTAAAAAATCTTTAAATAATGTATGGCTTTTACAGAATAAATAGGTTTATTAATGGATTCTTTATAACACATTTTCAAGTAAAAAGAAGCATTTAAATACATTCGCATCGTTTCTACACTCATCAATACGGTATATGATGGTACTAAAGAATTATGCATTATCGCTGGGAGTGATCGCTAAGATTACTAATACTTGCATACACAGTAGCTGAACTAGTTTCAGCGGCTGAACGATGTGAACATCGCGAAATGTCGATAAACCGTGCGAGGAAACATATTAACATTTTAAAGCGTTGTTTGTATTCCAGTGTTATAAACAACCTCTTTCGTTGCAAAAAATCGTTCATAAAATGGTATCTTACGGCAAAGATTATGACGTATTTGCCGTTTATGGCATGAATAATTGCATCGTCATACACTCAGCCAATATCAGGCAGAGAATAGTGGGGAGGTGGTACCGCACAGCCGACCACCGTTTTTTCGTACAGATGTCGCACACCCGCATCGCCACAATAAAGTTGTTTCGAAAAATTAATGTTTGTAATCGAATGACTACAAATGTTAGCAGATTACCATAACTTACAGGTTCCATAGGTTCCATGCACAGGTTCCAGCACGTAACTTAGAGGTACCATTTGGGGCCCTCAAAAATCAGGGTTTATGTTCTTAGAACGCAACCCTTTCTATATAAGCACAATCGATTTATAAGGAAACAGCATTAAATATTTGTGTGTAGAACGTTTCATGCGACGCCAAGCCCGCTCGTACAAAGTTATCAAACTTATAAAAATAGATTTCTAAGGAAAAGTGACGAGTAAGTGGATTACACATCTGCAAATTCATTATTTTCTAACTTATCAGGTGGCAATAACATTGCCAAGCTAGTTTCATCTGTTACTCACAAAAGGCACCCCAAATCGGGTTCTTTGGTGTATCCATAACATTCTAGAACAGCGTGTAGCCAAAGAATTATTCCGTTACCCTAGTAATTTATTCAGAATAATAAGGGTGTGCAGCCTAGAACAAGAGGGGGCACCTATATTTCAGTATCGTATCTCCTTTTCCATTGAATTTTTTTATTTACATATCATTCTTAACTAATAAATTAATAAAATGTACAAGGAATTCAATTATATATTTAATGACTAACTTTAAATACATAATTAAATATACCCCAATGAAAATTATAGAATCAATTATCTTTAACTGATATTATATTAATTATTAATTTAATAAATGTTGTTGATTTTATATTAAACCTTTTAGAGAGTTTCCACACGGCCCGAAAAGTCTCTTCGCCAAATATCGTATAACAGTTGCCCAAATTGTCAGGCTAGAAAGATGAAAATCAGAGATTGATTACATTTACGTAATAAATAAAATGTTTTTCATGTAAAACTACGGTGCCTGTTTCAAAATGTTCACAGGGTTCATGGTCTCCCTTCCCCCACTCTTGTACGTACGCCTATGATCATTACGTAATCAGATAAATGGGAAGAAACAAGCATGGCATGTGAACAGCAAATAAGGTGTAACCACCACCACCATTGCCACCCTTGTTGCTCCAACCCACACCTCCCCACTACAACCTACCACCAGTAGTGGCGGCGGCGGCGGCGGCGGCGGCGGCGGCGGCGGCGGCGGCGGCGGCGGCGGCGGCGGCGGCGGCGGCGGCGGCAGGAAGGTGTAAGGGGTCCTTCCAAACAATACACATCCATCTTTCCTTTCCTTTTGTATATTATTGATGTTAAAATACTTGTTCACTACGTTATTCTCCGATTTCGGATTTCAAGAAACCCCGAATTTAATGTCCCGTGTTTTCCTTCATTGGTTAGGGATGTTCAAGAAATATGTTCTATTACAGTGTAGCCAAACTTGGTGTTGCCATAGGCTCAGTGCTGTAGAGTCATGAAAATTGCAACATGGGACTTGCAAATGGCGGCTGTCTGCAGGCGCAGCCCGAGCTCGCTGACGTGGGTTCTTGGGAAAGGTTTCCTTGCAGGATGTCCAGAGCTACCTACTGAGAACTCTCTTATTTGAACTCTCTTATCCATATAAGTTTCATCCGATTTGGATACAGGGTATAGCATTGTATAAAACCTATTCCGTGATGGAGGAATGTTTCTTACGCTATGATTTATTAAAACTTATTTATATACTATATTCCTTTTTTGCTTACATTTGACTTGCACATTTCCATTCAAGAATTTTGTGCCCCCCTCAAAATTGTCTCAAAAGCCGCCACTGTCCACTGCCAACACTATCAACTACTACACCCCCCATCCACTACACCACCAGAACACATCATCACCCACTCACCACTACCACACGTCACTACCACTCATTACACACCACCACCTCCGTAACCATCGACACTAACACAAAAATAAAAAACATACTGTTTTTAGATTTACATTAAGCACATGTAACTTAAAAAAATCGAATAACGTATTTACGTGTAAACCAATTAATAAATTACCTTCGCTTAGAATCATTTCTTTACCAAGTAAAACTATCTGCAAATCCTATGAGATGGTGGATCGACTCATTTCTCTCCACCGTAGAGAATCCTTCTCACAGCGATAGATAAAACGAAACGAATTATTCGACTAACCGCTCTTTCGTTTTTGCTCTCGCGGACCAGATGTCGAAGGCACTAAAGCAGGAGCCCCTTTCAGCGAATATTTCACCCTGAGTTAGTTTTGTTTCAGAAAAGCAATATATCCCCCCAAAACGGCCAGGAAGACCTATCCTCCACTCACTATTCGACCGGCGCTGCGCGGCCCTGCAAGATGGAGTGTTGAAATAAATCGATTGTCGAAGAGCTCTCCATCACTGCAGTCGATAGTAGGCGTTCTCTCGACCTGGGATGAGAACGATCTCTCCGTCGACCCTTCGTAGAGAAGTCCTTCGGCGCTTTCCTGTCGATGTGTACGTTTCACTCGTCGACCCCGCCGTTCTCCGATTTACCATTTGAGTTCTGCTTCTATCACCTGCAATCCTATCCCGTCCGCATGATTTACTCATCATTCTCTTCTCACCTGCTCACCTCGTCACTTGCTTTGCAGAATATTGTCCCTCGCACGCCCCTCGCACGCCCCTCGCACGCCCCTCGCACGCCCCTCGCACGCCCCTCGCACGCCCTCGCACGCCTCGCACGCCCTCGCACGCCCTCGCACGTCCCCTCGCACGTCCCCTCGCACGTCCCCTCGCACGTCCCCTCGCACGTCCCCTCGCACGTCCCCTCGCACGTCCCCTCGCACGTCCCCTCGCACGCCCCTCGCACGCCCCTCGCACGCCCCCTCGCACGCCCCCTCGCACGTCCCCTCGCACGTCCCCTCGCACGTCCCCTCGCACGTCACCTCGCACGTCACCTCGCACGTCACCTCGCACGTCACCTCGCTCGCCCCCTCGCTCCTCCCTCGCTCGCCCCCTCGCTCGCCCCTCGCTCGCCCCTCGCTCGCCCCTCGCTCGCCCCTCGCTCGCCCTCGCTCGCCCCTCGCTCGCCCCCTCGCTCGCCCCTCGCTCGCCCCTCGCTCGCCCCTCGCTCGCCCCTCGCTCGCCCCCTCGCTCGCCCCCTCGCTCGCCCCTCGCTCGCCCCTCGCTCGCCCCCTCGCTCGCCCCCTCGCTCGCCCCTCGCTCGCCCCTCGCTCGCCCCCTCGCTCGCCCCCTCGCTCGCCCCCTCGCTCGCCCCCTTGCACGCTTTCACGCACACTTTCCCGCCCACTCCGTCGCCCGTTCTCTGACTAAATTCAACTCTTTCATCCAATTTTGCTTAGTGTTTGTTCAGATATTCCTGCCTCCAGAGTCCTTTTCTTGAGTGTTCTTTGTATCTTCGGTTCACTGCGCGTTCTTCCAGTGCATTCCGATATAACACAGCAGCATGCTCTCCTCACGAAATTTCCCAAGTTTTGTCCTCCCTTTGTGATCTCGTGCATCGATATCTACTTTTTTGTATTTATTACAATTACAGTGTTATTGTCTTCACTGTCACTCGTTGTACCCGCCCTTTGTGACAAAGAAACGCCCGTCACTTTTCTGCCTGTCACGGTCTGCGAGCAACCGGTTTCTATTTTCTATTTTTTTTCGAGGTAACTCATAAAAAATAAGCGAATAAAAAACAAATAAATAATTGAAGCATTCAATATTAACAAAGCTCGGGCCCAAAAGACTGCTCTTACACTTTTATAGCGCTGAACCCTTTGAAAGCATTATAGTCAAATGTTAGAAGGGATATTAACGTGTATTGTATATTAACGTTTTCCTTGCATTTTAAAACATTTTGCAAGCAACAGGAATTTTTTGTTGTTTTCCTTTGTAAGAAATAAATTTTACAAACAAAATGTCAAATTTCTGATCTTTTAAAGCGGGTTTCTTTTCTCGCTTTAAATGGAAGTTGTTCATTATGTTACTTTCAAACGACAGTATACTTCATTCTGTAAACTTCTCATATTCAAAATACTCATAAGGCTGACCATTGTCTCGGAAATGGTGTAAATTTGAAGGGGTGTAAATGTCTTTTTCTTGATTAGACGCCACCGAGGTAGTTTAATGCAACACTACTACCACGTCTAGGGCAGTCCAATTTCAAAGTATTTAGTGAAGCATAACAAACGAGGGAAGTAATAACCTTTTCCTTACACCTTAAAACCTCATTTTCTTTGAATCAGAATGCGTGTGTTGGCTGATACCCAGTTTCACGACGTCGATATGAACAGAAATAATTACAATTCATAACAAAGAACGCTAATTTTCTACCTCAACACACATTTTTTTAAAGCGATTTCCTCAGTTATTTTAACGGATGGTGCAATTTCATTCCGCCGCGCAACACATGAAACTCCGTCTCAAATGCGAAGCGAAACTTTATCTCATATACGAGCGCAAAAGCGAGAGAAAGAGAGGGAAAGAGGAGATAAAAGCGAGAGAGAGAGGCAAAATCCCTTTCAACGGAACAGGCCAACCCCAGCAAATACACAGAATTTCCAAGTGGTCTCTTTGTCAAGCGCTCTCCTTCCACACTCTGATGATCGTTCGACACGGCGATGACACTCCACAAAAGAGGAGCCCGCAGTCACCCACAGCGGGTGGCGAAACATTCCGCCAGCACATTCAATTACGGCGCAGTTTAATTTTCTGGACTAATTTTCAATTATAAACAGTGACAAAACCTGCGAGTAGAACGTCATTCACTCATCGACGTATTTTTTAAAACTAAAAAAACATAAAAGGGTATTGCGTTAATAAAAATTCTGTCAAAAGTTGGAGTACTAATGATTATCTCTGGAAATAATTATGTTGAAATTTTCACGTGCGTGTATCGTACGTGCGTGTATCGTGCGTGTACTTTCGTTTGCAGTGCAGCAAAATATAATCCACAAAATTACTGGTATTTTTATCTTTCCGCTATGCAACACACATTGAAACACTTTGATCCAAGAAACAATTATTTTCGATAGTTGAAATACATTGCCTCGCGGGATGTCGTAATGGAAAGGTAGAAGCAATAAACTGTAACTCTTTACGATTCACCAACTGATGAAAATCCCGTGAAATATTTTATTGCAAACAAGTTCTCTCAGTCTTCGAACTACCAGCTATCAGTAAGTAAGCTGCATTTTACATTACTGAGCTGTTATACTGACTTCTTATACTGAATTGTTATATCGATATTACGCGACAAAACAGGAACGAAAAGTCATTCTTAAGAGTCGGCGACTGTTAAAAACAGTCAAAACGAATTACATTTTGCGAAAAATGATGTGCGAAATTTCCTATTCATGGAAAGGGTATTAATTATGTTTTTTTCTTTAAAAAATGTGGTATTAAATGTGGTGAAATTCTGAAAAAATTCGTGAAATGGTGGTGAAATTCCAATGAAAAAAATGTGGTAAAATTCGGTGATGTAAGTTTAGCGTAAAGTGGTGTAAGGTTAGCGCAAATACCCAAGTTCGCGGGTTCAAAACCGATCGAAGCTGTGCATTTTTAAAGGTGTAAAAATCCTTCGTACGCCTTCCTTTGGAAGTAAAGCCGGATATCCCACGTAAAAGATCCTCAAGTTTAATGAAGTCTCTGGGCAAAATTCAAATCGCGTGTTTCATTGTCCCAGTGTAACCTCCTTTCTCTGCCAGACGGTGAAAGAAGCGTAACAGAATTTGCGTGGTCAGGCGGAAGCGCCAACCCTAATGGCCTGAGCCTCGCCACGGAAAAAAGACAGGATTGGTATTTGTATTTAAAAAACGATTTAACGACTCAAGGTCGACATTATACCTTACCAACGCCGTTATTTGTAAACTTCAGCTATTACCTCTACGTACTTCAACTGGACGCGCTTTTTGCTCTATATTGATCTAAAATAATGAGTACATTCGTATACTTCGCCTCCACACGAATAAAGACGATATTATTATTATTATTATTATTATTAATTATTATTATTATTATTATACTTCAATAACAGTTATGTTGAGATTCCATTCCTCCCATTTTAAATAAAAGTCTACAAAATGACAGAGCGTCGCGTAAGCTCCCTTTCCCAAAAACTGCGCAGTGCCAGACATACTTTCACATTGCCTTTACGTCAGGATGCACACGTAGTGCAGAGAAATCTGTACATAACCCAGATCGAATTCAGTGAGTCCTCGATAACTCGAAAACATGAAAACTCGAACTATATTTATTCCTCATCAGCCCTTCCCGCCGACCTGTATGGCCGAGATGGCTAAGAGCGAGTACCGACACAGCTCTTTGATCCGAAGGGTCGCGGGTTCGAGTCCCGCCTTGGGCATGATTGTTTGTCCCTTGACTTCGTATGTGTTGCCGCGGAGGGCCTCCCGTTCTGCTGATCCCATATCAGAGGAGCCCACAAGTGTGTTGGTCTTGTGTATGGTCGAATATGCGTCCCATCGGGACGTAAAGTGTAACAGGCTGTTGGCTGGATAAAAGCCCTAGAAAAAAAGTAATTCTCTTCTACACTTCCTGGTACCTATAGCGTCGGTAATACGAAATATCAAATCGAGATTTCCCTTCGAGTTCCGACATATGGGGCTTTTCCTTCAGTAGACTATTGCATGTGCCAGTCCTTTGAAAATATCGCAACGCACGATGCGGACCGGGCAGGGGGGCTCCTACCCTATGCTCGCGTACAGCCGATTGATTGATTGTTAGTGATTCCGGGCGCGTCAACTACTAAGGTCATTAGTCCCGTAGGTGCAGTATATGTTTATTCATCGTGAGGTGGCGGTGATCTTCCCCCACTCGATGGCGAGATCCGGCGCCGACCTACCGTCGACTAGTGGAGTTTTTCCCAACCAGATATCTCCCACTAGCGGGGCACCCCCCCAGCCGGTACAAGTCTCCGAACGGCCTCCCGGCATGTGTGGTAGTGTAGTGCATGTTACTGTAAGTGTGTGTGTGTAAGGAGTGACGATAGGACAAGGAAGAGAAAGGAAAGATCACTCGCGATCCGTGGCCCAGTTCTTAGGGTACTGCCCCGGCATTCACTTGGTGTTGATCGGAGAAACCACGGAAAACTATCGAACAGAGCAGGCATCCAGCCGCTAGCATTATCCTCCTGAATCCATCTAGCATCCATCCATCCGCTAGCATCCAATCCAACTGAATTCGACCTAGCTGACAAGCCAGTGTCGAAAATCCTGCCGCCGTCGAAACTCGAAGCTAGGATCTACCGGTCAGAGGCACTACAGTGATATCAACTGATGCATGGAGGCACCTCACTCGGTGCGTACAGACGACAAAACCACGGCTTTCAGATGTGAGAGAATGCTAATTTTCAACTAATTCAAAATGAGACCACCAAATGTAACATTTTGATTTATTCAGCGTTCGCAATCTGCTCCGCCATACAATGGTATGATTCATTATATGTCACATGAGAAAGATTTTAGAAACTACAGCAACCAGGTCGTAACGAGTTGCACTAACTCTCAGGGTGGGGGTGACTGTCTGAGACTGTAACGTTCGTCTCGATTCACAAACTCACTTCCATCTCTGAACTTCTGGCGCAGGCGACTCCGCTTCCGCAGACGGAGTGGAACTGCAGCCTTCTAGCGGAGACAGCGCTCCGTCTGAAGCGCAGAAGAAGTCCCAGGGACCTGTCGTGCACCTCCCTCGCGCTCAAGACACAGAAGGGTTACTCCAGCGAAAGGGGCCCTCCAGGCGCCGGCCCACTCATTCTGATCGCCCCGCCTCCGCCTCCGCCTCCGGAGCCGTAACCGTTCGCTTTAAGGGCGACGCGGCAGCGGCGACGCCGAACGCTCCAATATTGACTGTAACGCGCGCGCGAGGGCCCGCCGACACGACTCGCCAGCCGTATAATGGAATAACTCGGGCGCCAATGGCGCGGCGGGGCGGCACGGGGCGGAATGGTGGGGTGGCTGGCTGGCTGCATCGGGGCGAAGCAGGACGACGCGAGCTTGGGACCGAATGGGGAATGGTGGCACTGACGGAAAGGCGATATACTGATGGAATGGGACGGGACGCAACGGGACGGGACGGGGAGCGAGTCACAAAGGGAAGCGGAGACTGGGGAAGGGGAGTGGGAGCGGGACTGGGTTGAGGAGAGAGGAGCGGAACGGGGAGGGGTGAGGGGAGCGGAGCAGGTGGGGAGGGGGAGCGGAACGGTTGGGGAGAGGGAGCGTTACGGAGCGGGAGGGAACATGAGATGGTGCGGAGGTGGTAAGAATGCGAGAGCGGGGGGTTAAGGAGAAAGGAAGGGGGGGGGGACGGGCGGGGGCGGGGGCGGGGGCGGGGCGGGGCGGGCAACTCCCTGCGGGCGCAGCGAGGAGGGCCCGCGCTCCGCAGCGTGTCAATATTTACAGGCCGCTACTGCGGCTGCTGAATGCACAATTGGTCGCCGCGCCGGGCCGCTCGCAAAGGCCTGGCGCCGGAGGGCGGCGGCAGGCAGGGAAAGGGGAAGGGGAAGGGAGGCTAAGGCGGGGAGGGGCGGTGGCGACAACGGCTGAGGCTGCGGCCCGAGTGATGCGGGTGCGAGAATATAGCGGGGTCGCCTCCCCTCAAACGATATCGCAATAGCAACACCCCGGCACAATGCACTGTGCTGAGAGCATTGCCATACTGCAAATATGGAACAGCAACATCAAAGAAGGAGAGGTATGGAGGGTAAAGAAAAATAAATGGTGTTTGCATGAAATGTCTGGCGAAGGAAAAGAAAGTCCTCACAGAAAGTTTTTTAGGAAGTAGAATATAAAAGCAATTGTATATTTAGTTTTTGTGACGAGATCTTAAGTATGCGTTACCTGTAAAACATACTTGTTTCGATTCATTAGTAAACGTAAGATTTTAGTCTCGTCTCATTACCTATTTTGGGGACATCATTCTTTCTTCACTTCGAAAATATGTCACCGAGGCAAATGATAAGAACAATTCGTCGCTTAAAATCGTGAATAATAACTACACTATAGCAAAAAGAGCATTAAATAAATTTTTCCAAATCAAGATAAGTTCCGTAGTTTTCAAAGAATAAGATATCGTGCCATCACAATAATGGTGTGGTTATAAAATATCTCTTGTTGGCTTTTGATATCATTGAAAAAATGAATAAAGATTTCTACTCCGCAACATTTTGTAGTGAATATGTCTAGCGTTTCAAACTTCACTCTCGCCATTTATAATCAAAACCTACAAATCAAAAACAATCAAAACCACTCTCGCCATTTACAATCAGCCTAGGAATGACACAACACTACAACCACAAATCCACGACTATTAATGAGGCAAAGAAAGACTTAGTTACGCGACAGACCAAAATCACAGTAGTCAAATAATATTTACAAACAAAACTTCAAAAAGTAAATCGAATGATTTACTTTCAATTTACACTACCGTAATTGCAGAAATTGACCTATTTTTCACAACATTACATACTACCTTAGAGATGATGAATAATACGTTCTCGCGCTCCTTCCTTCGTAGGGCGCTAAACGATTCCATGATCTACAGTTAAACCCTTGTTGCATTTGCAAATATTCAGTTACTTCCTCCACCTTCCTTCAACAAATGAAACTACTTAGCGAATGAATAGATCCTAATATTTCACGTATCATCTTACATTAAAGAATGATAGTGAACTTTAGCTACGCTCGTGGTACATAGCGAAGTCGCTAGCCGTTCACCACTGAGGTCCGGATTCAATTCCTGTCGCATCTCATGTGAAATTTGTTCCAACAAAACGAGTTTGGCTGCTTCACAAAAGCTAGTCCAACACATGTGAAGTGTTCTAAACCCTGCCCCTTTTCTTATTCCTTCCCAGTTCTGGGTAGTGACGCAGGAGCGCGTACGCGAAGATACTACCTTGCGGTCCTCTTGTCAACTGACTGCGACGTGACGCGACATGACAGAAAGTTGATGAAGGATTACTCCGCAATTGCGCAATGTCATGGAGGATTATTTCCCAGCGCAAAGCGCTCAACGCCCCTTAAAGGGTCTTGGAGACGCGTTGCGTCAAATGGTAGACGCAACAAATAAAAAAAACAAAAAACTTGCGGACAGTTCTAATCTACATATGGTTGACCTGATTTTTTTTATTTAGCGAAGAAGAAAGTTGAATGAAATAGGAATAAACCCTTACAAACACATGTGCCGCAATACATTGTACGACGAATATTTATTTGTTCGGGTGGATGCAGAGCAAACTGTCCAGTTGTAATTAGTATATTTATAGGAAATTAAGTTAAGACATGCGGCTAATTAATTTAATTAAGTATAGTTATTATATGGCTAAATTATATGCAAATTTCATGTTATTTAAATGTGTTATAGAACCTAATTTTAAAAGGAGTTCTATTTTGTTTAAAAAACAAACGAGTCGGTATGAAACATAAGTCAAAATTAATGTAAAAAAGGTTGGCCTTTTTTTTTTAGAAGATAGTTTATTTTGACGTTTAAGAAAATTATTTAAAAATATCGAAGCAACAATAGTGTAACCACAGTTCATGTACCATTATTTACGAGGATACTAAATGAAAAGCGAGAGAAAGGCGAGTTCTAGCCACAGAGTAGAATTAAAACGGTGTCCTCAACTCTTTCTATGAAGTTGTTGAACCTGAATAATAAGTTCCTTTCTTGTGCAACGTCCCTATCTATGTTACTTTCAAAAAGATTATTCTTTTCAAACTAAAGGTATTGTTAAGCAATGAACAGACATGAATACAGTCCATTCAAAAAGTAACTAGGAAAAGATATCTTCACAGCTCTAGACAAAACCATCATTTTAAACTTTTGTACTCTTTGTAAATTTTCCTTTGTCCAGACAATGTCTCTTTCAATGAAGTCGCTTCTATTGTTCTATTAATTTTAATTGCAAATAATTTCCAAAGAGGACAACTCACAGTTTATCATCAATTGCCAGGAAGAATTGTCATTTACCGTTGCACATTTGATCTACATGTCCCATTATTAGACACTGCATCTAACACGTCACAGCTGCCAGAAACTATTGTTGAGGGAGAGAACTCCAGAAAAGCTAGAAGATAAGGTAAAAGATGCGGTAAGAGTTTAAAAAAGTGGTAATTTTAATAAAAGGAATCTTAAAATGAAAGAAAAACTTTGATATTTTAAATGTTTTAAGAAATATATTGCGTTTATATTTATTATAAATGGGAACGTTAAATTTAGTTCCGCCCTTTTCAACGGGTTTCTCCCGGTATATAACATATATTACATAATACATGTGATATAATACATTACATAAATGTTTTCTACTGTCTGTCTATATAATTTTAATGGATTTATGTATCTTAATTATAGACAGTCAACCCCTTAAAAACATGGCACTTCTCTTTACAGTGAAAAACATTTGGAGGTGCAACATTTAACGGACCAATTCTAGCGCTTTCTCAGGTATATTGGTATGTATTCGTATATATGGTAAAATGTAGGTAAAATATTTTAATATTGGTTGGTTAATATAGTTTTAAATATGTTTTAATTGCAATTATGTAAGGTGAGACTTAATACTGTCTCTTTGATTATTTTATCTTGGGCTGTTGATTTATTGTAACAATTTGTCTTTCTAATTATTTATTATATTACTGATTGTTACTAGTTTATAGCTGTATGTACCGGAGGAGATGGACGTATTGGTACATGAAACGTTGACCTGCAAATGTTTCTCACTGTAAAGAAAATCTCCATAATGAAATAAATAATGTTATGCCATATCTTGAAGTGATTCGGTGACTACACAATTATTTTTATTTTAATGTTGCTGCCCAATTCCCACGGAAATCACGTGAAACAGTGTATTTTGAAGTAACTAAAAACTCTTTTAAATAATTATTTAACTTAGATTTCAATAACAAACATTTTACAAAATTGTGGGAAAACGGCATACCCACAATCTCCCAAGCAGATGAGAAAAATTGTAGGAAGCTTTTTTTAATTTTCAAAAATTCGTTTGATTATTATATGTCTGCTTTCAAACACGCCGATAATTTCATTCAAACTGAAGAACATTGAATTTCGGAAGTGACGCTGGAAATAAATTCCATACCATTCGGGGCGCGGCACTTTGCGTATTGCGATCATAAGCTCCAATTAATCGGCGCGATATCGCAGCATTCACGCCATTCAGAGAACAAATGAACGAGATGACAATTACAGTAAGCTCACTAAATTAGTGGCATTTGAACGAAAATGAGAGGTATGCGTTATTAGAATGTGACAGTAGAGGAGTAAATACCCAACTTTGAATTCCAATATTCGCTTTTATGAGCTTCATGATATAGAGCTTATTTCATAAAGTTACTTCTTCATGCTTTCATAATATTCAAAGTAGTAACACGTTTTCTTCTCCGGAACTCGTTTATGCATATTTCTGCACACGTTATTAAAATATTGATATAATGAAATAATTATTTCCAATTCAGGTGTTTTAAAAACCTACTCGTATGTTTGAAATTAACTACATGTCAAATCTACAAAATGAAAATTATTTGCGTTGGAGGTTTTAATGTTTTTTACACGTAGGCAAGTCGCAAAATGAATTTATTAACGAATAGAATTATGTAGAGGGCATTATCTCCTGAAGAATGGTTCAATTTAAGATTTTGTTACAGCAATATTAAAGACCTCTCAAATTTCTTAACATATTACAATTAAAGAACGTACAAATAATATAAGTAAGAGGAACATGAAGCACGTTTAAACTAGCAAACTTGGATATCAGAATACATAATTCCAATAACATTAATTAACTAGTTGAAATTGGATCAGATCAATTCGCAATCTACAATTGAATCGTTTATTTCAGAAACCCGTCAGACGCCAAAATTTAAAATCACTTTATCGGTGGAATATTGTTTCAGACACATCGCTTATTCCATATTTAGCTGAAAATTTTTAATTTAAAAAAAATTTAAATGGAAAACTGGGACACTTTTTCGCAATTTTCTCGATATGATAAATTTGGCGTTTCACGAGTTTCTGAAATAAACAATTCCATTAATGGTAATTCTTTTGTTTTCTCCGCATTCATGCACAGATAGTGTTTTGAGTATTATATTAATATCTCAAAGAAGTCGCGACAACTTTGTTCGTAAGAGAATTGGCAAGAATTATTAACTTGAGAATCGCGGATCTAATACTTTTTCAAGTTTTGAATATGATAACCGACTATCTTAACAACGCTCAGAACAACCGTAAAAATGGTTAATGTGCTAATGTGTAATTTAATTCAAAGGGAATGATGCTGGAATCCACCGAATATTGCGACTGTGTTAATGTGTAGATTACTGATCAATGCAAAGTTAATGATGATGGACTACTGATGGATTGTTTTTTTTTGTGGTTCCCGCGCGTCAACTGCTTTGGTCATTAGTCCCGTTAGTGTAGTGCATGTTTTTTTCTCGGGAGATGGCGGTGATCTTCCCCCGCTGGATGGCGAGATCCGGCGCCGACCTACCGTCGGCTAGTGGGGTTTCCCCCTAACCAGGACTCTCCCATCGGTCTCCCGGAATATGTGGTAGTGTAGTGCATGTTAGTGTAAGTGTGTGTGTAAGGGGAGAGGATAGGACAAGGAAGAGGAAGGAAAGATCGCTCGCGGTCCGTGGCCCGTTTGGTAGGGTACTGCTCCGGCATTCGCCTGGTGTTGATCGGAAAAGGGACGAAAAACTACCGAGCAGAGCAGCGGCCGCTGGAATTTCCTCCAGGCAGCGACTGAATTCGACTCAGCTGAAAGCAGTGTCGAAAATCTGCCGCCGTCAGGACTCGAACCTAGACCTCCCGGTCAGAGGCGCTGTAGTGGCATCAGTTGATGCACACTGAGCTACCGCTCCCGGTAACTACTGGTGGAATGGGAGGCAGGGAGAACAAGCGAACTGTGAGAGAAACTGCCGCGTAGCCCACAACACGGGTCGACTGGGATTTCAACACCTGCAGGATAAAACCTCATCGTTCATAGTCACTGCATCGCGTGTCACTCGAACAACACAGACAACTTTATTACGATTTTTCGTCACTATCATTATTGGCCGTACTTGATATAAACTGTTCTTGAGGACATGTTTTTTTATTATTAAAAAGCAATTAAAAAGGGACTGAGACCTGATGCATATATGGTAGATCCTCCTCCACAATCTCCCTTTGGGTTGACTGAGATGTAAATCCCGGTACCTAGAGGTGGCAGATGAGCTGTCTGACCCTTGTCCTTGTCGTCTCAAAACCAGAAGGTTAAACTTTTCGCCAATGATATAACAAAACATGAAAATTTGAGACATCAAGCGGTTAAAAGCTCGTTTTCATTCTCATCTTCATTATCATCATCATAATCATGGATTCAGTCCATTCCGTCATTTTAGAGTGTTCTTACATCGCCTAATTGGTCTGCACCTACTACTTTTCCCGTATGAGTTGTAGTTATAGAGGATTTTTGGCATTTGATCTTCTCATTAAATGATCATGCCAATTCTTACTTAGCAGTCATCTGTATTTTTTGATCAGTTTCAAGATCTTTAATTTACTTCTGATGACAGAGTTCCTTTTATAGTCTAGTGTTGAATAGCTCACTAAAGGTCTAATAAATCTCATTTCTCGGGCTTGTAGTTTTCTCTTATCTGCTCTACTGAGTGTCCAATTTTCCCATTGGTACTGCTATTATTTTATAAAATTTCAATTAGGTACGTGTTTAGTAGAGTATTTTTATAGACCGGACATTTTCTGAAATTTCTGAATTTTATATTAATATCATTTTTTGACAGCATAAAATATTGTATCGAGGTAGTTGAAGTTATTTTACTGGCTCATCACCATTACCAATATTTTACACCTTAGATAGATTAAGTTCCATTCCAAAACTGTACGAAAAACATTCAGATGGTGCCGCTAGCGGCAGTAATGCAACTGTGCAGGTTTTTGGTAGCCTATTCATACACCATTCATTCTACATAAATCGACCTACCCGAAACCAAAGGTATAAAGGTGGTGCTTTGGTCGCTAGCCCACGAGTCTTCCGCATTGATCTCACTTTACACGCATTAAATCCCGCATTGCCGAGGTTCACCCATTCTGACCCAAGCGACCGCGCTTGGCGCCCGTAACGGTCGTTTGGGTCGCCATCTTCCCTGAACTCGCGGAAAGCCCCCGCGGTGGTCAATATTAGCTCAGGGCGTCATATCACGCATCCACGGACTTTCCCCCTCGCTGGCGCACGCACCTTCACGCTCGGGTCGCGCCACGCGTGCCGGACACGCACACGCGCCCGCCGCACGCACGACGCACGGGTCGGCCGCCGGTAAGAAACCCCAACAGCAGGGAGGCGCGACGCATTTCGGAGCTCGCCCCAACACGAAACAGCTCATGAAAGATTTGGGAGCCGGGGGCGTGCCGGTCGGCAGCCGCTACTCCAGCGGCATTAAACATTTGGGGCTTCCGACGAACCGGCTTTGGTCAACACTGAGACAATTAAGCACTTCATTTTCGGGCAAATGAATTTATGTCTCCTGCCCTTGTGCTAAGAGCTGAAATACCCAGGGTTCTTCGTTTCAGCCGGTTACATTTTTCACCGACGTCACCGAGAAACTGATAAGACTAATTATTATTTCCAGGCGCGTCAGTTGCTGTGGCCATTAGTTCCGTAAGTGTAATCTAGTTTACATGCCGAGAGGTGGCCGTATTTTTCCCTTGTTAGAACATGAGATTGCCGCAGACCTACAAGTCAGCTTGCGGAAGTTTCTCCTCCAGTATTAGCAGGGCACCACCTCAGAGGTATCAAGCAAAATACTCCCGACTGTGGCAGGCATGTGTGGCACTGTAGTTTACGTAAGTGTGTGTGTGTGTGTGTGTGTGTGTATGTGGTGGTGGGAGGGTGCACTGACGCGCGTAATAGGAGGGCCAAGGACGAGGAAGGAAAAATCGCGTGCAGTTCGTGGCTCATTTGTTGAGCGATAATGAGGCGGAATAAGAAAAGTCAGAGAGAGAAAGAGAGGGAGAAGGAACGATGAATGACGGAAGTACTTATAATGACACCAGTGGCGACAATTAATGACCATTCCTGGATTGATTTGATTTGATTTTTTCGTGTTTCCGGGCTCGTCAACTGCTTCGGTCATTAGTCCCGTAAGTGTAGTGTATGTTTTTTCTCGGGAGAAGGCGGTGATCTTCCCCGCTGGATGGCGAGATCCGGCACCGACCTACCGTCGGCTAGTGGGGTTTCCCCTAACCAGGACTCTCCCACCAGCGGGACACCGCCCCAGCCGGGACAAGCTCTAAGCTCCCGACCGATCTCCCGGAATATGTGGTAGTGTAAGGTATGTTAGTGTAAGTGTGTGTGTGTAAGAGGAGAGGATAGGACAAGGAAGAGGAAGGACAGATCGTGCGCGGTCCGTGGCCCGTTTGGTAGGGTACTGCTCCGACATTCGCCTGGTGTTGATCGGAGAAACCACGGAAAACTACCGATCAGAGCAGCCGGCCGCTAGAATTCTCCTCCCGACAGCGATTGAATTCGACCTAGCTGAAAAGCTAGGGTCGAAAATTCTGCCGCCGTCAGGACTCGAACACCATTCCTGGAAATGAGTTCATGATTGCGATGGATAGGATATTATGAATTTATGATATGCAAGATGCAGCAGTGGTGGAATAGGAGACAAGGGAAACAAAAGCATCTCGAGAAACCCGCCAGAAAACACTGCTTTGTATAACAGAAATTCGTAATGGATGACCGGGTTTTGAACCTATATTCTAATTATGGAAGGCGAACTGTTTGATCGCTTCACCACGGACGCTCTGCGATAATTCACCGATACCTTACAGTTTTCCCCACGTCTGTATTGCTGGCGTTACTGCCTGATGATGTCAGCTTTCCAGGAGGTCACTGACTCGTCACAGAATGAGCATCTGACTATCGTACGGCGGCGTTGCACGACCCACTAACAGAACACACAGCCTCCTGCAGTTTTTGGTTTTGGTTGTTAAAGCAAGCGTCTTCTTCACGAGCGAGTTCTGTTGTTAATTCAGCTTCGCTCTCCAAAGATCAAGAACAGAAATGAAATCTACGGTCTTTCGAATTCTTTTCTGATATGGCTGTCAAGATGAAATATATACAGGGTTGTGGAGAGGTCTCTAATTTTCTCAAAAAATCATATTAAATTCAGAATACACTAATGTTACGATCAACATTTTGTGAAAGGGTTGATTTTGTTCAACATTTTGGTACGGTATTTAAATCATGAAAAAGTAATTATTCGTTTCAAAAGCACAAAGCCTTAACGACGGGACGCAGTATTTTTCAACCGTTTGAAGGAAGCCGGTCTTGGGGGGAATAGTTGTGTGCGCTGCCCTAAGGGTTTAGTTAGTGAAGGCGGATCGCAATTTGGGTGCTAAAGCGTAGCCCGAAGCGCCTCGCCGCCGCGCGGTGCCGCACTTTGGCGAACTTGAACTTGGCCGGCTATAAATAGCGCAGCGCAGAGCAGAGCAGAGCAAAGCGAGCGGCCCGGCGCTATCGCAGCAGCCAGCCTCAGCCGCCGCCTCCGCCCCCAATGGCGCCCGCCGACGCAGCAGCGCCCGCGGCCACGCAGTGGGGACGTCCCTCCCAGCGGATGGCCAAGTGCTCTTTCCCTGGCTTATCGCTTCGTCTCTCCCTCTCCTTCATCTACACGCTTCATTTCTCCTTTTCACCATTCCCTGCATCTCCTCCTCCTCCTCGTTCCTCTCCATCTCCTCCCCTTTCCCTCCATCTCCTCCTCTTTCCCTCTCCTCTTCCTCGTTTTTCTAGCCTTCTCCTCTTCCTCGTTCTTTCTAGCCTTCTCCTCTTCCTCGTTCTTTCTCTCCTTCTCCTCTTCCTCGTTCTTTCTCTCCATCTCCTCTTCCTCGTTCTTTCTCTCCATCTCCTCTTCATCGTTCTTTCTCTCCATCTCCTCTTCCTCCCAGGCGAGAAGCCTTCTTCTCGTCGTCTTTTTTTCTCCTGTAGCTCCTACTTCTATTTCTCGCGTTTTAATGTATAATATAAACCTTACGTAACTTGAAACATTAAAAATCTAAAACTTGTCGAAAGACAAACGACGACAGATTTGTCTGATATAGGCATGAAAGCGGCTTATATTGTTATTTGTATCAGCAAAAATTATAGAACAGATGTTGTTATCGTAGAAAGCAATGCTGTTCTGCCAAATTGAATCTGTCAACGGAGGGCATCGAGACCTTGGGAGTCTCCATGATACTATTCACCAAGATTTGGGAAAGGAACAAACTCAGACGTAGCGGGGGGGGGGGCATGAATGTCACTCAGATCGCTTTCGCGCACACAACATGCCCCTCCGATCAATCATATCCCAGGGAGATCAGAATTGACCTACGTTATCACAAATTTCCGTTTAAATAGAAAACACAGAAAGTAAAATTAATGCTTTGTGTTACCCCTTACAAAGTGAGCTCTGCGCGGCTTGTCTCGTTCATTCGAAAGGGAGTCCACAATTTCTTTCAACATCTGCAGAGTTTTGTCGGAGTCGGCGTCAACCTCGGCGGCCACACCTCCAAATTTGGGGTGAATCACCTGTGAGCTACCGACTTTTGAAGTGACCAGCAGCCTGTGGCGTGTTGGAGAACACCGCTGATTGACTTGCACCGGTGCTTCCTCGGCCGTGGCCCACTGCGAGCGCCGTCGCGGCTGAGTGAAGCGGGCTGTTTGCTCGCCGCCGGCGCATGGGCGGGCCGCGCGCAGAAGCCCCCGCCCTGCGCACTTGCTTCACACCAACCTCCAGAAGACGTCTTCATGTGGTGCGCGACGAGAATATTGTGATTCAAATGCCCAATTTAAAAAAAACGCGGAAACTTGTTATTTTTTATTATATAAATGTGCTCCTATATATATTTATAGACAATCAAATTATTGTGGGTAAAATGTCAAATTCGGAAAATTGGGCAAAATGTGAATTGAAGAAAATATTTTAATAAATAACCTGATTTTTCCTATTCGACATTTTACCCACAATAATTTGACTGCATATAAATATATAAAAACCATATTATACAATAAATTTTAACAATAACACAGTTATACATGAAATGCACATTTTATTTCATTTAAAAATTTGAAACTAAATAATTTTTTAATTTTTTTTATATATTTTATTAAATTTTTTACAATTATGCTTTACGTTTTCGCTATAAATTGTTACACAAAATAAAAATTAATTTTAATAGAAACCCAATTTCATTTTTTAATGTTATTACTAATATCATATGTATACGTTCCCCATTTTAACTGTTTACATGGGGTTCGTAAAGGCAGAAGTGATGGGAACCGCTGGTTTACACCAAAAAAGAAATCCACCATGTGCATAGGTTGTAACTGTTGCAAGTACAGTCGACTGCGATTACAGCGAACTCGGATATAATGAACCCTCGGTTATAATGAATTGAGTCACTGTCCGGTTTCGCTTACATTACAAATAAGCATAAGAAACCTCGGTGAACCCGAACCTCGGCTATAGTGAACTTAGGAAATACGTCTTGGAAATTAATTTCTCCACGAAATGAATATAAAACCTCAGTGCCACAAATTCCAACAGTGCAAGAGGCATTGAAGACTGCATTTCTATACTTAGACTAAGAGGTCAATGTAGAATCAATTATGGAGAGAACACGAATTTTGGAGGAGAAGGATCTAGAGAAATAACTCATAAAAAAGTACGAAGCAAAAAATTGTTTTTTCAAAGGACAAAAATGATATAGAAATTTTCAGTTCGTGGCGTTAATGTGTTTTGCTGTATCTTTGTGTTAATAAAATTATTCTTTATGGAGAAATTTCTGTTTAATTTTGACATTATCGGATATAATGAACCTCGGATGTACTGAACTAAAATGTTCGTTCCCAGAATTCACTATGACCGGAGTCGACTGTACATGTAATGTGCGAAAAGTGGCTACTATATTTGGTGAGAATTTGTGTGGGTGCTCACGACGGCTTGTGCTCGTGACAACTTGAACCTGTGAGAGCTTGTTCCTGCAAAAGCTTGTGTTCGTGAGAACTTGAGCTCATTAGAGCTGTACCCATGAGAGGTTTTGCTCATAGGAGCCTTCGATCGGGGAAGCATGTGTTCCTGAGAGCATCTGATCGTGGGATCATGCGCTCGTTGGAGCAAACACTTGAGGCAAAACATGCTTGTGGGAGCATGAGTACGTGGGAGCCCGAGTGCATGGGAGCACGAGTTTGTTGGAACAAATGTTGGTGAAAAATATGCTCGTGGGAGTTTGTGGAGGCAAAGGATTTTGGGAGCATGTGTTTGTGAGAGCTCCTGTTTGCGGGAGCATTAGTTCATGGGAATACGTGCTCATGGAAGATGTGTTCTGGACAGCTTATGCTGATGAGTCTCTAAATTTGGTTTGGTTTTTTTTTTCGTGTTTCCGGGCGCGTCAACTGCTTTGGTCATTAGTCCCGTTAGTGTAGTGCATGTTTTTCTCGGGAGATGGCGGTGATCTTCCCCCGCTGGATGGCGAGATCCGGCGCTGACCTACCGTCGGCTAGTGGGGTTTCCCCCTAACCAGGACTCTCGCACCAGGCTCTCTCAGGCACCGCCCCAGCCGGGACAAGCTCTAAGCTCCCGACCGGTCTCCGAGAATATTTGGTAGTGTAGTACATGTTAGTGTAAGTGCGTGTGTAAGGGGAGACGATAGGACAAGGAAGAGGAAGGAAAGATCGCGCGCGGTCCTTGGCCCGTTTGTTATGGTACTGCTCCGGCATTCGCCTTGTATTGATCGGAGAAACCACGGAAAACTACCGATCAGAGCAGCCGGCCGCTAGAATTCTCCTCCAGACAGCAACTGAATTCGACCTAGCTGAAAAGCTAGTGTCCAGAAAATTCTGCTGCCATCAGGACTCGAACCTAGGACCTCCCGGTAGGAGGCGCTGCAGTGGCATCAGTTGATGCCCTGAGCTACCGCTCCCGGTCTAAATTCGTTGAAGCATGTGTTCATGAGAGTATGTCATCGCGTGCTTGTGGGAACATATGCTGATATGAATTAGAACTCTCGTGCTCGTAGAGTAAAAACAGTGTATGAAGATACGCGTAAGGAGACAATAAATTCCAAAATAAGCCTACATTTAACTACAATGTGCCTTGTCTGTCAATGTTAGTATTAGAAGAAAACTGAATATTCCCTCTGATCGGCTTAAACGTCCCTCGGATTAAGGACCCACACCCATGAGTATCATCCATAAGCAATTCCGAATATCCATGGTGATTCCGTTTGGTGCCTCCATGTGTGATTCCGATTGGTGCCCAACGTTTCACCTTTTGCGAGTCCAACGACCACAGTTTCTCCCATACCCACAAAAAATAGAAATAATAGTAGCTTACCTAGTCATTGAACATCAAATCGATGTATATGGGCAGTTGGTACTCACCTGAAAGAAGAAAAAATGTTTATTATCACTTTCAAATGAAGTCAGCTATGAAAATAAAATTAATAAAGACATTTTGTAAGACATTAAATAAAATATTTAACATATCATTAAGAGAACAAAGTGCACATCGCTCATGAAATTGCAAAATGTCGTAAACATCAAGAACTAAATTTTAGAGGGGAGCTACACAACTGGATAAGCTTTTAGAGTTTCAAGTTAGACTTTGGATTTAACTTACTACATGTTATTAGTTACATACGTTACCCTTACAGTGAATAGGCTTGATATTTTTAGTTGTTTGTATATTACGTGGCGTTTAAAATTGTATCTAATATTACTAATAAGTACTTCACATTTTTTAAATTTTTTTTTTTGTAAATGTAGATGTGTAACTTTCACTTTTTTTAAGGGGATTTCTATAACGAGGCTATATCAAATTCGAACTCGCGTATTCACCAAATATGTGACCGCTCCCTACTATGGGTTAAAAATGAGCGGGTCACTCTAATAACTTAATGTTACATCAAAATTTAGGAAAATTTTCTTACGTCCTAATCGTCCTACAAGAGTGGGTCCGTCTTTTATCTTGCTTTAAAATATTAAAATAAATACAGGCAAGTTAATTTTAACTTTAACAAAGTTTTGATATATTCTACCAAATTTTCTGATACAATTTCGTTAATAGTTTACACATTACCTAGAAATTCATATTACTTGCTGTAGTGTTCAGCAATTTCCTAAAATATTGATCAACTGCAGTTGTACCTTTTCTATTTGTAAAATGCTTTGAATGACCCAATATAATCTTTCACTTTTACACAAACACAATGAAATAGCTTTATACAATTCACAAAAAAAAAACATAAAATCACATACACTGCTGAAAGAAAATTCACATGTGCAATATACACTTTGCATATACCTTTTAAATAAACTAGTACAATGAATGAGATCCCTTTAATAAGCGGCTTTACTATCACGCAACTTATTAACCTTTTTACCCTTTAATTAAACACAATTTAAATCATGAATTGCAGAAAAGAATATTCATTAGAAGAACAAATACAGTAGTTAAACAAAATAATTAAAAGAATAAATTTTACATATTTTTGCATGAACAATTTATCTGAATTCTCGTTACGATGGAAAACTATTGAAAAGTTATGCTTAATAGCCGATGATTTAAATGTCCGACTATCTCTGTCTGGGCGTGAGGTAAATTCTATATATTCTTATGCGTGATTTCCCCTCCTCTCAACTGTTCTTTTAAAAGGGATTCTGTCGAAGTTTTAAAATCTGGTCTTTTTGACTCACGACGTCGCCGCGATAACACGTTCCTGCCACTCCAGAAGACGGCGATGCTCCCGCTGCGTCCAAGGTCGAATTAGCCTCTCGCGTCGTGGAAAACCTTCCTTCGTCGTTTTGCTGCTCGCCGACCTCGCGAAGCAACACAGCTCGACGACGGTCTCCAACGAATATACGTCACTCACTACTTGGAATGTCCAAGCGAAATACAACACAAGACAGTCCAGGTCCGTTCCGTCCGAAGGTTCACAGCAGAAAGGGAAGTTTTTTCCCGGTGCTGATCGCGCCGTCATAAATCCTTCAAAGCGGTTCCTGATTGGATGTTGATTTCTACTACGTGAGTGCGTTCAGAACTTGTACTCAAAATCTGATATAGAATATCCTTTCTCATCCTTTCTCGGTGGCGCACCTCCTTGTAGTTCAGCTGTACTATTACTGCTTTGGTCGTAGTTTAACATTGTCGGGCGCTATTTAAACAATGTAACCGACTTATGAGCGGTTACAATGTGTATATTGTAAATCTGTAAACTTATGGTTATCACCAGAAAAATAGATCAATTTTAGCCAAATGATAGTTATTTATGCTTCAAGGGCGACATAAGAGTTATAATGATCGAGTGGTGGCAAAAAGCCCGAGAGCCTTGGCTCGATTCTAGTGATTCAGATTTGCTTATTTACTAATTAAGAGGAGTATGTAGTATAATTTTGACGAAAATTTGAATTTGTTTTCAATTTTTGTATCTTGAAAATGTGCTGAATATAGAATATAGCCGTTTGGCCTTACCACAAATTTACACGCCTTTTTCTCGAGTATTTAAATTTGCCATGCTTCCTGTCATGGCATACGTCAACGCGCATCTGTATATAAAAATACTCTTGCGATTCTGAGTTAAAAGTGAGATTTCGAGTGGAAAAAGCTGATAAAGCAGTGGAAGATCTTAGCCAACAGGCAAGAAAGAAGAAGACAAACACCAAGAAGAAAAGGGAAAAGGAGGACACAAATTATATCGAAGTCTATCGTAGTGGTTGTTGGATGTTACTGTTTACTTTGCTGACCATTTGCCGAACATTTATTTCCAATGAATTTAACCCAAAAAATACATAAGATAACATTTCAAAAAATTTCTAAAGTTTTCTTGATAGTAACTCATGTTTATGTAAATATTCTTAAAAAACTAAAAATAAATTATAATTTTGTTACTAAAAAATTTACATGTAGCAAAAAAATCATACCTTTTAAATGAAAAGCGTTAATGCAAGAAAAAATTGTGTACCATTTTGAAAAATCATCACACGAAACGCTGTAAAGTATTAAAGATGTAACTTGCATGATTCTTGAGAAAAGTGCACCTTAAGTTTCAAGATTTAACATTAACAGAATAGGTACTCCATGCTCCTCTTAAGTAGATATCAAATTGACACGGCCAGTCATTTCACATTTCCCTCCCATAATTCCCTCTCAAAATTCACTCAGTAAGAGAACATGTAGCTACATTCAATTATTTTTGTATTTCCCCTGTCACCACGATCCTCCCGATACAGGTAGGTTATGCAGTGAGGGTCCGTATCGAGGGCAATAATGTGCGAAAAGATGTAAAATATAAATATGAGTATCATTATCAACCTTATCTTCTCCATGTATCAACCGGGAGCAGCAGCTCAGTGCATCAACTGATGTTACTGCTGCGCCTCTGACCGGGAGGTTCTAGGTTCGAGTCCTGACAGCGACAGTATTTTCGCCACTAGCTTTTCAGCTACGTCGAATTCAGTTGCTGTCTGCTGGAGAATTCTAGCGGCTGGCTGCTCTGATCGGTAGTTTTCCGTGGTTTCTCCAATCAACACCAGGCGAATGCCGGAGCAGTACCCTAACAAACGGGTCACGGACCGCGCGCGATCTTTCCTTCCTCCTTGTCCTCTCCTCTCCCCTTACACACACACACACACACACATACACAGACTTACACTAACATGCACTACACTACCACATATTCTGGGAGACCGGTCGGGAGCTTAGAGCTTGTCCCGGCTGGGGCGGTGCCCCGCTGGTGGGAGAGTCTTGGTTAGGGGGAATCCTCACTAGCCGACGGTAGGTCGGCGCCGGATCTCGCCATCCAGCGGGAAAGATCACCGCCATCTCCCGAGAACAAACATGCACTACACTAACGGGACTAATAACCAAATCAGTTGACGCGCCTGGAAACACGAAAAAACCAACCAACCAACCAATCCATGTATCAATTTTCAGCCACAGCAGTTACAACATGGACTTCCCCGAGCCGTTCTCTTTAAGGCGAGCGCCGCCCCCGCCGCCCCTCCATTCCCTTCGCCCAGCGCTCTAACTGGGTCACGCTCGCCACCGCCCGCCAGCGGCAGCGGGTCTAGGGCCGCCTCCACTCCATAAAACACGTATTAAACTAGCGCACCCGCCCGACGGCGGACCCGTTCACGGACAAAAGAGACACACGCGCGCATGACGAGAATCGGCGGAGCCGCGCCCGACACTTGGAAGAACTGCAAAACTGAGTCGCTGCTCACCCAAATCACCGAGCAGGGTGATCGGCAAAGGTGACTCAGGGCATTACTGCAGTGCCTCTCACCGAGAGGTGCTAGGGTTCGAGGCCGACCGTGGCAGGTTTTTCGACAGTAGCTCGTCAGTTAGGTCGAATTCTCTCGCTGTCTGGGGGAGAATTCTAGCGGCCGGTAGTTCTGATTGGTAGATTTCCGTCGTTTCTCCGGTCAACAACAAGCAAATGCCGGAGCAGTTCTCTAACAAACGGGCCTCGGATCGAACGCGATCTTTCGTTCATCTTCCTAGCCCTATCATCACCCCTTCTTACGTGTACTCATACTCGTACGGACTGCACTATCACACTTGTCGAGAGATCGGTCGGGAGCTTAGAGCTTGTCCCGGCTGCGGCGGTGCCCCGGTGGTGGGAGATACCTGCTTTGGGAAAATCCCCCCAAGTCGACGTCGGGTAGCGCCGGAACTCTCCAACCAGCAGGGAAAGATACCGCGATCTCCCACGAAGGAAACATGCACAACACTTACGGGCGGAAAGATACCATGGTTAGTCCCCATATCTTTGATGCCCGCGGGGGGAAATTGTCCCTGACAGTGACACAATGAATCCATGTCTAGACGTCTCATTTATGATTACCAGACTTTGAACTGTTCAAATCAAAGAAAATATGAGTTGATACTGCGTAATGGTACAGTTGCATTGGGCGTTGTTCTAACTGCAGTGTCATTGTCAGAGGTCACATATGTTCAATTACAGTTCATTATAAGTTGTAGTTCATTCCGATATTTTTTATTGTTAACTTGTGTCTTTTCATTTTGAACGTTGCAAATTGTCAACTAACACGCTAAGAACAGGCAAGTTAGCATAAAAAAACAAAGGAACTCCCCTACACACACTATGCACACAGACATATAACACATGATAGTCACACCGCACCATACGCACACTACATCCCAAATATAATACATACACTGTAGTTACGCAACAATTTTACTCGTATGTGTCTCCCGCCCGCCTACGTCTACGGATTTTTTTCTTCGTTTGCGACATGTCAGTTAATATTAATTACATCTGAACGCCTCAACTGTAATTTTTAAAATTGTAAATTAATTAAAGTGGTTAGGCGGAAGAGCAGGCCTTAAGGCCTGAGCCCTCGCCACAAATAAAGACAATTTTATTATTATTATTATTATTATTATTATTATTAATTATTATTACGTCTCCTTCGGTTCATTCATTTAAGGACTTCGTCTGGCGGAAGGCTCGTCAGTACACCTGTAACCCTACAACTACAACCAAACAATATCGCTGTGAGTGTAGTATTTCGTTTTAATAATCTTCTGTCACGGATGTCTCGAGTGAACAACTCTTTGTTGGTCATTAGAGAAACATTCATGTTTCTCATATTTCTTCGAGCAAACATCAATATTCACCAACTAAATTAATAAATGTACATGCACGTAAACATTTGCTCATATACACCAGAACTGTTCGAATTGTTTCTTCATTCATTATTTTTCCATGTTTATGAATTTCGTTGCCAGCTATCGCAACCCTCTCCAGAGTTCCTATCCAACCCTCCAACTCGTTTGAAACAATCAGAGTTTACGACACACAATGAATGAAAGACGTTGCGTAAAAAAATGTCATACCATTCCTCATATCATAGATAGAATCTGTGCAGGGAGTTTCCACCTTGTTGCACCACTTCAAATATATCGCACCTCCCAGTCGAACGACTCCGTAAGGTAGCTGTTATTGGATTTTTATCGCCGGAGAAAGAAGCAGGTGTAGCAGAAAAGCTTTATTGAACTTCCAGATGCAGGATTCCGTCATATGAAGCGTTTTCTTGATCACATTAGACGCACGCTGACGGGACTCGACGACTCGACTGATAATCGAGTATGAGAAACATTTCTTTTTTTCATTTTTCGCATGAGATATTATTCATGGCCATTAAACACGGAATATGATACCTGAAATATAAAGAACTTGTTGGGGTCGAACGAATATTCCGCTCTTGACAAATATGTTTTAAAGGGGAAAATAATGTATTCGGGAACATAACTTCAACGGCTTCAGCCCCTGATTTACGTTTCAGCATTAAGAGCTCAATACTGTGCGTCAGTAATAGTAATTTATGGTATAAGAGTGTAAAATAAGATTTTATTCGCGAGTGGTAAGTTTGAGCTCGAGGTGAAGATAGAACCCGAGGAGGCTAATTTTCACGAGGAAATAAAATCATTCTACTCTCAAGTGTCATACATTACTGCGTTTTTCAAACGTTCTTCACATATCCATGTATCATTGTAGCTTTAACTGTAGTCGCCATTTCATTATTTGCTGTTTTGTTGTCAAGGATACATAGATAAAACTTGTTGTTCGTGAATGTGTGGTATTTAGAAGTAGTGAAATTAAAATTCTAACAGTGCAATGTTGCCTCTAGGATGGCTCATGGGCAGCGTCTACGTGGTGTGAATGTAGCAGCACTAGCTTCACGTGATGTTGACGCGGGTTCGATTCCCGGAGGAGGCAAAAATATAATTGTATCACCCCGTTAAAATCGTCCCAGTTTTTGTAGCTGTGTGAGGAACAAAAGCTCAGGCATCTTGTTAGTTACGGTGAAGGGAATACTTCATGTTCGCCACATACTGCTCTTACCCGCAAGCATGGGAATTTAACTAGACCCAGGCATGGGGAACACCGTTAGGTAGCCTGCAAAGACGGACTAGCGGCCCAAAATGCCAAATTCATACTAAAATTATTCTTAATTCACAAAAGAATACAGTATCGTTTATGTTGTCAGGGACAATGAGATAAATGTCAATTTAGACATCTGTAATGATTAAACATTTATATTGCCAAGTGTTTATTAAATTATTCATAATATCAATTAGTCAAATACTTTTACTCAGATTTCTAGAATGATCTTTCTGACATAGGGAATGAGGAAACCCAGAAGACCTTAAACTCCCAAAATTAAATAGCCGGTAATGAAACGTGTAAATTTTGTACAACACTGCATGTGAAACATATCAAAACAAATGTCTACGATAGATAGGAAAAACGTGACAATTTGCAATTATCCAAATTTCAAAGATTTTCATAAAAATCAGATTTATGCATTTTGCTATTAAATTTGAGAATTTTTTAAAAATCAGAAATACAGCTCACTGTCTTTTACCCTTCAAAACTTAAATAACCATATCAAAACAACGAGTTCGCCAAGATCAGTGCTCAAATTTCCATTTTGGGAAAAATTGTGTATGGTTTAGGTGTTAAAGTTATTCGTTGACCGACAGACTCTTGGATTGACGGACAGAAAGATAGATGGATTGTTGTACGGACAAACAGACGGATGAATGGATGGGTGGACGAATAGACATGTTTGACGGGCGGACGAATGCACGGATGATTGACGGACGGGAAAAGCGGACGAATTGTCAGCGGACGAAGAGTTGACTGCACTGATGACTATGAAAAGCGTACCGACCAAGTCAATAGACTTGGTCGGTACGCGTTTTTATATCAAGGACCCCCAAAATATGTATATCCGACAAAATGTCGACATCCGTTTTTGCAGCCTTATATAACTTTCTCTTTTACTTCGTATATTACCACGTATATACGTATGTATACGAGAAATTAAAAACTGATCCCACATCTACATGATGTAATAAATTAGTGTAAACCTACATTAGATAATGTATTTCTTACTGCAGAATTAATTATGGCTATTAGTAGCGCTGCAGAAGGCATTGTGATCATCAGGACATGAGGCGATCTCGATCCAGCCAGTGGCTTATATGGTTATAATAAATAATTTATAAACAAACAGATTTCCAAAAGTGTTCTTAGTGTACATTTCACAATCTCTTCACAATCGTACACTACCAGCTTTACGCCTTTTCGTAGAGCGCTGCTGTGACAGAGAGCGTTAAGCGCATAAGTTACAACGTAAGACTCGCAGCTTGGAATCGCACTCTCCTGTTTCCGTTGCTCCTAAATTGGGCTCCGCGGAAAACACCATTTTGTGCGATGGTGCTGTTTGAATGGGCTGTGTAAATTGTGCACTCACTATGTGCTATGCCTCCAGCAACTGAAAAGAATATTAACTACAGCGAAATTCTATCAAATTACACGATACCTCGTTACTTTTATTATTTATTGCATTTTCCCTTTTCATTTGATACAGAGTTAAATCAATCAAACGTTATGTCGAAACGTCATGTTCAAAGGTTTCGGTTTGACGTTTATTTTATTCACTTACATTCCAAATGTAAATATTGTAGTAGAGTTCTTACGTGAAGTGCTGAAAAATTATTTTGAACATCAATTCATGTTTACACAGTGGAAACATTGTTAGCAAATACCAGCCTAAGATTGTTTTCTAATTGCCAGAAAAAACTTATCAGTAGTTCTAATTCATTATAAAAAGTCGAAATACACTTTTTTGTTATTTAAGGTCGCATCAACAGCTGGTTATTAGCGACCACTATTGCATTAACTTATGGTAACTATGAGGGAGAAACGAAATGGTGATGACAAATGGTGAAAGGACGAACACAAATACAACCACGCCCGAGGCGGGACTCGAACCCGCGGTCCCAGATTGCTAAGGCAGTAGTGTCGTACTCACTACGACACTACTGCCTTAGCGATCTCGGCCACCGGGCCGGCGAAGTACACTTTGATGAGTAGGTTCGCATAAATATCTTTACAGGACGCGAATTAAAATGTTCCACAACATTAATCGTATTTAAAATTCAACTTGAACTATTACTTTGGAAGTTGTTTCGCATCTGAAAGAATTTCAATGCAAGTTCTGCGAGAGTGTTTCTTGAATGTCACCGTAACTTTTCAATTCATCAATCACAGGCACCGTTTGAGATTGGAGAAGTAAGTGCAAAACTTTTGCCTCTGAACCAAAAATAACTTTGGATAACTTTCACGAAAACTTGTGAATGGAAGATGACAGGACCTGGCATTTCCATGGGAATAAGTGCAATACACACGGATTGACGTTTTCTTTCACATGCCCAGAGATATCAAGTTAATATTTCAACTAGAAAAATTTGAAGGATTTAGTTTAATCACTTTCAAGAGAAGACAAATATCAGTGGTACAACGATGTTTACGTAGATGAATTGAAATAAAATACCGTTTTGTTACAATTATCCGAGGTTTCATTAGAACTAGTGGCGTCCAAGATAATTAGGGAATTTTTAGCTGAAATTCCACGAGAACATTTTCTTCGATTGCTAGACGTCCAAAGAGACACTCGATACAAAAAAGTTCGGGAATCCGTGCATTTGACGAAACAGGGATGTGACATCCTATGATCTCTAAATATGAAATTCACCGTCTCGGTTTCTTATATTCAACCCCAATGCATAATTTTATGAACTTTTGAACGGAAGATCATGGACAGTATCAAGACAAGCCACACCACCTACATAGCTTCATGGTATTCGTAAATTGATTTTGTTGGAAGTGTAGTTGATCTTTTTACTGTACAGATCTTTTTCACATTTGTGGAGGGCTTGGAGTAGTAATAATGAGAGAGACATTTGCACCGAAATGGAGATCTTAACATTTACCAACAGCAGACTGCTTGATGTGGCTGGTGTAGCTTGTCTTGCCACTGCCCAAGCCCTTCAATTCCTTGTACGCTCGTGCACGCTTCAGAAACTACTTTGCAACGTCCGCTTTCTCTCGAAGACTCAGCACGAGAAGTGTTTTTGTAAGTTCGTTTTGGTTCAACAATTATTTCAAATTAAATAAAATGCTTGTAGTATGAAAAATATTATGTTTGTCGTATTTTCATTTCGTTCAAGACTCCGTTTATATTTAAAATATTCAAAAAACAAACTGTTTTATAACCAGAGATAACAAAAGTCGTCAGTGGTGAAGAAAACAACACAAAAATTATGAGATCTGTTTTCATACTAGAGGAGCCGTTTTATTTCTCGGACAATAACAATGTGTTTTGCTCTATTTAACGCGACGTGTAAATTATCACTTTGGGTTATTTACTGGTAAAAATAGAATACACGTTTCTTGTGTGTCCACAAAATATACTAAACGTTGCGACACGTAGCAATGATTTAGATAAGAAATGGCTTGAAAAAAACATTATTTTCAATATTCTCAAATCGAAGTTTCATTAATATACTTATGACCTGCCCGGTGAAAGGAAATATTTTTGAAGTTTCTTTAATGCTTCCATCATTCAATAAGTTGATTTCTATTCTACATTGAAAAATATCGAAAAGATATTCCGTTTTTTAATAACTAAATATTCAATAGAATGTTGAGAACACTCAATATTCCCAAATTGAGAACACTCTATTAATAAAACAGCAAAACAAATATTAATTGTATTGTGCAATCTCACTCGTCACATAGTTTTAAACCTTGAGACTTCACCGTCAAATTATGTCGCTTTTGAGATGCTCATTTTTTCTGGACTACACACAATGTTCCTTTACGAAGTTGACAGCGTTGATTCAAGTGGACATCCTTGCAAACGTTTGGCATGAAACCTTTCGACAATTGCGTCTAGCTATAATATGAATTTTATAGTTTGAGATCACAGAGTGTAGTTTTTATATTATTTCTTTTTCTCAATTTCTGACGTCCTTCAAATAAAAACTGATATATTGAAATACGTATTCGTTTCATATCATATATGCAGATACCGGCATTGGACGATTAATATATTCAGAAATTCGAGTATATTTGCCACTCATGTTCCTTAGAAACTCATCGTAATAACTCCCTATCCTTACCTTAGAGGAGAATACAGCTAATTGCCCTCGCTGTTCGCCGTAGAGGATACATCCGAGTACAGTGCCCTGGTTCAACAAAAGGCGGTTCGGAGAGAATCACGACTACGCGAACCAGAGTGCGAGTGCTGTGCCGGGCACGCCTCCGCATTCTCCCCCGCCCCCCCCCCCCGCGCCGCCCCCGCCCCCCCCCCCCACGCCAGGCCTCGCCCCGCCTCGCCTCGCCTCGCCCCGCCCCCGCCCAGCCCCCGCGCCGCCCCCGCCCCCTCCCCCGCCACGCCAGGCCTCGCCCCGCCTCGCCTTCCCGTCCCCGTCCTCGCCTTCCCCCCCCGCCCGCCCCTCCCACTCCCGTACCCGCCCCGTCCCGCCCCTCCCCTCCCCGTCCCGCCGCGCCCCCGCCCCGCTCGCTCCACCCACGCCACGAGGCACAAGGCATCGGCGCATATTCATGTTACGATAGCGCTAAAAATGTTTCAAAGGCGCGGCGGCGCTCGCGTCGCCGAGGAGGCGGCGCTGAAACAATGCGGGACACAAAGCCAACAACGACTATGGGCGGAAGTCACGGAGTAAATGAATGCCCTGCGCGCGTTGAGACTGCGGCCTTAGCCGGGCGTAAATAAGCCACGGAGAACACACACACATACGCGCGCGCATTGCACGTTACAGAGTACACACAACGCTTCGCGAGATGTATCTCCCTCGTGAGAAATCAGGCCGGACAGGGTAGTGATAGCCACGTACTCGTGGTACTTTCTGAGTCTTACGAGATCGTGTGGATTCCATACTCTTCCATTATACATACACTTTATATGTACTACAATACATGTCTGGAGATGGCTCGGGAGCTTAGAGCTTGCCCCGGCTGGGGAGAATCTTGAAGAAGAGATACCTCTCGCAAGTGTGATTTATTGATTGATTCCGAGAATGTCAACTGATATGGTCATTGAGTGATTGTAGGTTGGTAGTTGGTAGTTGATTGATTAATTGATTGTAAGTGATTCTGGATGCGTTAACTACTGATGTCATTAGTCCCGTAAGTCAGCTAGCGAGGTTTCCCCCCAACCAGGTATCTCCCACCAGCTGAGCGACGCCACAGTCAGGACAACTCAGACGATGCCCGGTCTCTGTCGTGAATTAGTGCATGTTATGTACGTGTAAAGGGGTGAGGATAGGACAAGGAAGAGGAAAGGAAAGATCGCGCGCGGTCCGTGGCCCGTTTGTTAGGTACTTCTCCGGCATTCGCCTGGTGTTGATCGGCGAAACCACGGAAAACTACCGATCAGAGCAGCCGGCCGCTAGAATTCTCCTCCAGACAGCGACTGAATTCGACCTAGCTGACAAGTTAGTGTCGAAAATCTTGCCACTGTCGGGACTCGAACCAAGGACCTTCCGGTCAGAGGGACTGCAGTGACATCAGTTGATGCCCTGATCCATCCGGTGCGTCTGCATGCGAGGAGCCGACCTGACTCCCAGATCGCTGTCGTCATCCCACATGTTCCTCGAAGCAGCTCCTCTAGACCTTTGGCGTCATTAGTTTCGCAGCGTGGGAGGCGCTGCGGTTTAAGGAGCACTGTGGGTGCGGTGTCTCATATGCAGAGCTCCCGGAGCTTTCGCACGAATCCCCCTCTTCATCATCGCCTTCCTCCGCTCTCGGCCGTCTTCAACCTTCCCGGGCCCCAAAGGGCTCTTTCTGACAAACTTTCGTAATCGTGTTTCAATATTACTACATTACGTTTCTGTCGAGCTCTCGTTTCCCCACTCGGGCAGTAGCAGCAGTCGGTGTTCGTAATGAACTCGTAAAAAACCAATACCACTGAATGGCATTCTCTCGCTCTTGGAGATAAAGAAACGTTCGGGTTCGGTGAGTTAAGGTGCCGGAAACTGGAAGTTATAAATGTTCGGCCATGATGTTCGATTTCGAGCATATGCGATGTTAATGAGTCGAAGTCTCGAGTTATTGAGTTATCTTCATTCAGCAATTTCAGAGATTGTTTGTGGTAAATGATAAAAGATAGTTTTGAACATGTTTATAGGGAAACGAACTTTTTGGTATAATGAATAGTGTAAGCAAACTACGTGGATTTACAGATAGGGAGTTTCGAGGTTCGATGGTATTTCAAGGGATAATCTCTTTTATTCTCAGGTTTGGAACGGGATAAGCTGAGCCTAGTACAAAAAGAAATACAATGATTCTATCCCATATAAGAGTCCGTTAAGCAGAGAAAACCTTTTAGTCATAGACTTCAAATAAATATTGAGCGAACGATTATTATGAACGCAAAGGATATTTCAGTGAATTTGTACGATTTTATACTTAAATTAAGACTACAATTCGCCAATTTTTCTGTTGTAAATAACAATATATAAAGTTGTATATCATACAATAAGTTTTATATTAAAGATAGTATTCCACTTGAAAACAATATTTGCTATCTGTTTTCTTCTGGTTAAGAACGCAATACTTTCATAAGATTATACTTTCAAGAGCCATATATTTTCATGAGATTTAATCTTGAGACCCTCATACAAAAATGAATCATATATTTTCCCGTCTTTTTTACAAGTGTTAATAATAATAATAATATTAATAATATATAAAATCTGGACTTCACATAACGGTGTTTTGTTTACTGTCGGGAGATTTAGAAACCTGTAATAAGTGGCTTTCTTTTCGCCTCTATTTCAAAAATTTCAGGAGGTGATTAATTGTATGAAAGTGGTATAAATTATTTTCCAAGAACAGTAATAAAACTGGTACATCGTATGTCGACTTGATGCATCCTTTTCTGTCATGTATCCCCTTTGATTAGATATTTTAACAGAAACAGTACCATTCATTAGAGAGTTTTTGCAAGTCGGAAAATGAATGTCGTACATCGTAATCATTGTCGTCAATAAGAAATAACATATCTTAATAAAAATGAGATTTTCCAAGTTGCACAATCGAAAACATATGTAAAACTAGAAACAAGTTGGAAAGAAAAACCTTTAATAGTACCTAAACGCTTTTATTGTACATCTGTGAATCTTCTAGCACTATTTTTGTCTTGTATAAGAATTTACAAGTGATTAAAGATAGTAATAAGTATAATTAATGAAAACAGATAGTATCAAATGAATATGTAACGTTCATCTTTATCTCCAAAGCAAAATATAGCTTCCTAGATAGTTTTAGAATGTAGATAAGTTTTCTAATTTGCTGATAATCAAACTAGCCTCATCATACTACGATTCCTGATAAACAATATATCCAGATCCTAAACAAATATATTAACTTATTCCTGACACATTGAATGAACTTTAATAAAATTAACAATAAAGTTCCTACTGGTACTACGATATTGTATTTTCATTTATTTTATTGCTTATTATGTATTGGTGTCGAATTCGTTTTAGTATTGGTGACTGCAACGTATGAACACATTTTTTTATTAGACAACACAACGGGTTCAATGACGGAACTCGTCAATCTACGAAATGAAATCAGTCATTGGATGCCGGTACATGCACTGTAGAATTCTCGCCAAAATTATCGTGTTACGGCTCTCAAATTGACAACTTCCAAAAATTCTCTATTGCATCACTTCTGAAACGCTACCGTTCCCGTGCTTTACGAAAAACAACGATTTTAAAGAAGAACAAAGACAATAGGTACTGTTACTATTGTGTGGAAAGGCCATTCACCCGTTCGTAAATTAAAATGCCAAGATCATTCGCATGTTGATGCCTTTAAATTCCCCGTGGCTTGAAATCACGAAAGGCATCGATTATACTGCGTTAATCATCTGTGCGGAGTCCCCTAGTTCCCCCATCCGGTTTATTATATTGGCATTCTCGCAATTGAACTCTCGAAATGGCTACACAGTAATTTGTTAAGCTACAATAGAATTCTCTGTAATTGAACTATTCACATGTCTCTATTGACCAACGAATCCATAGTTTGTTTCATGTACAGAAATGTGTTATCAGAATGCTGCACAAAATCAGACCTACATGTCAATAAATTTCATTTTACTTGACACTAAATCTCGCTTGCACATTTACTCTACTGTAGAATTTTCGATTTTAGTTAAATGGATACGTAAATACAGAAGAAATAACCAGTAAATAACAGTGCGTGACTCAAAGATGTTCATGAATATGCGATCCAATTAATGAATGAATGTATTTTTTAAATCCATAAACAATGTTCAAGTAAGGCAACATAGTCAAATAAACTATATACTTTACAAATAAATTTATAATACTAAATTTTATATTATCAATATTGACAAAATTCAAATTATAATTTCATAATAAAATTTCTATTACAATATTCGCTATTAAATTTTATTTCTGCCGGGCAACGAAATTGCAAATCATTTTAGCGTTTCACTCATTTCTATTGGTATAGTAAAATCGCTAAATATTGTTTGTTGGAAGGGAAATGGCTTAGTGTCATTCCCGTAAAACGATGAATTATGAAAACTCAATTTTCGAAATTCACCACGTTTATTATATTTGCTTCTTCCCAACGTGAATGAACTCCTGTAAATAATAATCAATTATCACCCATTGATGCTTCACCTGTTGAATTTTTACGCATTCATTTTACACATCTGTATTCATTTTCTGGTTATGATAAAAATCAGAAATGGATTTTCAAAACGTCATTTATTAGAAGTATACAGAGACATACTTTCACTTCCACATATTCATATCCGTACTCTTGTTGTTGCAACAGAAACATGATTTAAAACTAATAACTCAAAGTGCATTTTTTATTTCATATTAAACAATATATAAACTACAATAAATATTTGTACGTATTCTGGCTTAAGACCGCAAGAACTTTTTTGTTTATTAACTAGTCGCATCAACCACAGGTTCTTAGCGATTTTTTGATATTTTACATATTCATATTGATTTTTACATTATATATATAAGTACAGTATATAGTACAAGTTTACAATAGAAGGAGTTTATTTTAATAGTACAAACTTGACTTTAATCTGCTGGTATGATAATATATACCCTCCTTGCACAAAATGGGCGTGTCCTGAGCCGAACTTTGCAGTTTTCCGACCCTGCCCCGCCCTGCGAAGTCAGGCTGACCAATCCGCTTTAGCTTCATTTCAGGGAGGCAGGACTATTCATCTTGAACATTTACAAAATGGCGGTGATGGCGAGTTATATTATAGTAAATATTTGAAATATAAATATTAAATCAACCAACAGTTTGCCCATTTTTGTATATACATTTAATTACATAAATAAGGCATGCAATTTCCCAGTAAAACATATTTTAAAACTGTTATAAAAAGGTTTTTGAAAAATAACACTGGACAACGACTAATAAGCTCCATGTCACATTTCGTCGTTTATTATTGCAATATTTAATATAATGCAAATAATTTGCATTGTATGCATTATCCTAACCTAGTTATTTTATTAGAAAAATTAATAACTTAAAGAAATACGTTTAAGTCAGTTTCACAAACACGTCTCCGAGATAACGCAGTTGTGAAATACTTCATCATCAATTTCTCCAGATGACCCAATTAAAATATACTATATGGTCACTTGAACATTAATATTGTAATAAAATAGTTTTGATATGTAAAATACTAAATAAACTTAAAGTATTTAAAGTTCATTTAGTCACAATCAAAGATTTTCTTCTGCAGACATTATGATTGGTAAGTGCAGCTGTAAGCAAATGAATGATTTTATCTTTTGTTTTGAGGATCACAATTAATTACCTCTTCAATCTAACGTTAGGGTGATTGCATTTTATGGAGTTCTTTACCGCAAATATTAAAAATCATATGTGATACCTAGTCTTTGAGGATTTTTGCGTGAGAATCAAAAACGACATATGACTCTTATATAACATTTTAATATCTTAATGTTTGCAAAGGTAGAAACACCACCTTTCGTCTATTGCGTGAACATTGGAGGAACACACACACACACACACACACACATACACACACAGTCATATCAATATATTACTTACATGTAATTTATGTATGATTTCCAATCCAACGCAATGAAATTAATATATTATATTATTATAGCAAATATCTTTTACATTACGATATTTTATTTTCGACGAGCAATGCACACAAGTTTTTTACGTCATCGGAATGTACACCCTTCTTCTAGATAAGCAGACCTATGCAAACACTGTTTTATAATCCATTAAGAATCACTAGAGATTCTCCTGTCTTAAATTATTTCAAAATTGTAATTGTTAATAATAATGTTTCAAAAAATTTTGTCAAACTTCGGAAATCTGTGTCACGATAATCGTTAGAAAATGAATAGGGATCCTCTTCTGTAAATATTGTTGCAAAATAAAATTTTCTCTATTTTCATACATTTTACATTTCATACAAAATTGCCAATTTATTGGATATGTGTTCACTAACGCATCTTCAGTAATATTGCTGCATAGCTATAATTTTATTGATTGTTAATAAATATTGTAAACAAAATAAACATTAATTTTTTATTTGGGAAAAAATTTCATTTAAGTTATAAATATTTATAAAGTAATTTAATTTAAGTACTATAATATGAATTAAGGTTGAATTTTAAAACTATAACTACAATATTTATTATTGTTAAAAACGCATTGCTACTATATTACAATGTAACGTTTTAAAATGTACTGCCCGATGATTGATAGTTTGTGTTCGTATATAGTATATCTCACATAGAGACGATTTCAAAGAAAATCTAAATAATAACAGAAATAACCTTAAATTTATAATTCATTGGCATTTGGTCACTTTTTTACTTCAGCGACCACTTTAATACAAGGTCAGGAAGAAGGAGAAATCTGCGCGCTATGGCATTTGGGTTCGTAACCAAATCTTCAGGGTCATTGCGTTCCTTTTACTTAAGTCTTAGGATTCCGAAAGTGATACTAGATATTTCAACATTAACTTGAGAATACATGTTGCATACCATGAGAGAAATGATGAACAAATGTCTGGGTTTTAAAAAAAATCTGCCTTTGGAATACTGCATCAGAAGTCCTACTGGCTATTGTAATTACATTTTCTGTCATTCGTCGATAAACTGCCGAACACTTTCCGGTGAATTATGTTATCATACTTCAAGCCGAAAAGACTTCAGGTTAAAGAGACCCACATATGTTATTGGTGGATCGAAAATGAAATTTTAATTAATGAATTGACATTATTGTTGGTGCAACATACAAAAATGTGAATTTACTATTTGTGCTAGTTTTCTCTTTTCACTTCAGTCCCGTCAATTTTTTCGAAAACATAATTCAATCATTTTTTTACCTAAATACAATGTTTACTTTTCGACCTGTCAATTCGGAAGAATAGTTGTTCCCATTGAAAAAGCGATCATGCCGATAAATGGACAGAAATGTTACAAATATCATAAATACCAAATAGAGTAATATCTGATATTTTGTTATCTAAAGGACTCCCCCTCTAGAAAATAATCAAATTTTCTTTGTTTTCATTTAATCTTTTCAAATAAGAACAGTAACTTTGGTTTTGGTTTGAGTATTCCGGCAAGATCTTAGCAGATCTTGCCCCGCTTCACCATGCAGCACATAATAACAAGGCTTCTTCATCCGGTATCTTCCACTTCGGGTTTAAGGTAATTATTATTAATTCTTAAGCGAGTATTTACAATTCTAATGACCGTTTTTCGCAATCTACACACAATGTTTTTATTCCGTCAGGCATCTTTCTATTCTTTGTGCCCTTCATTGCTCAAATCCGTGACGTACTTACAAGATTTCCTTGGCCTTCCTCGTTTTCTTCTTTCGAAAGGATTCACTCAAATAATTTTGATATTCTGTCAGCATGCATTCTGCAGCATACCATTGAGTTGTTTGGATTCTACATTTTCGACCACTTGTCTCTCAATCATTATTATCTGTCTAATCTCTTCGTTTAGTATTCTATCAAACAGTATACTGACAACATCGTCTCCAAAAATTTATTTTCATAGCATTCAACCGAGAGTTTATTGCATCATTTTTAATTCTAATTTCCGATTCATACGTAACACATCTCTCCACCATTGTCTTGTATATTGTCTCTTAGTTTTCTTTCGAAAATTTTTGTTTTATAAAATATTATGAGAGTCTACTAATAATTGGCCTTCCTAACTTATTTTTAATAAAGTCAATATTATTAGATCCCCTGCTCTAATAATCACTCCGATATATTTAAATTCCTTTCCTACTGGAAAATATACTATTTCTGTTCTAGATCATATCGAGATTTCCCTACAACCTTGTGTCTTGACTTTACATTATTTATTTTGAGTCTCATTTTATGTTTTATTAATTTCTGGATTAAATGTACAGATACAAAAATATTATTTTTCTACCTATTTTTTCAAGTGATACGCTGACTCCAAAAAGCGGGAAATGTAGATTCAAAGGTTTTGACGTTCTCGAAGTCTTAAACGATATCCACCAACATTTTTTTAGTTATTTGGATTATGCACTAATCAAACCTTTCAACATTTTGTTTTACCAGTCTTGCATGACTTATTGGGTGTCTCCTAAAATAATGTAACAAGTATTTCAACGTCAAGTTAAGAGGTAAAGAACTGTTTCTGATGAAATAATATTATATAAATAAAAGATCTTCATCTTCATCTTCATTACTAGTTTACCACTAGTTCATTATGAGAAAAAATTAATATTTTCTAGGATGAAGAGAGGGCGTGACCCTGAGTCTTTTATTTTGGATCCGCAGTTGAATGAATGATCCGCTCTTGAATGAATGATTGAAGAATATTTTAATAATGGACTTGTTTATTAGTAATATCATTCACAACAATGTAGCCTTTCGGAATGTTAGCAAATGGGCATGATAAACATATTTACTTCAACTAATAATCGAATATTTATTATATAAATACATGGTTTTAAAAACCAAGAATTATTTTTTCAACTTCATTACTAACTTATTCCTTAAAATTTATCTGCGTAACGCATGTTAACAAACACTTCGCATATTACATTCTCGTATACTTACGTATATACAGAGTAATATACGTAGTATAGAGAATGTTATATAATGCTGCGCGAAAAAACGCATTTCTGCTGAAAAATCATTGCCGCGATCTGGTGACGAAAAACTGAATCAAAATTGCTAAATTAAGAGAAAAAGTCCTCTAACACGCGGTGTAGCCATAATTCCAGTTTGTGGATCCGTGATGCCAAACCAATTGGAAAACAAACGTCCGTCTGTCCGTCTGATACAACTCTAGCGCCTAAACCATGCATACGATTTTTCCAAATTGAAAGGAAACCCCTGTCGTTTTCGCCTGAGCTGAAGCTATGCGATTTGAAAAACATTCATTAATTTTGGGGACTAATATTTCTAGCCTTCCGGACATTTTAATTTTTTTAAGAAACGGCTCCAAATTGTTTCTGTAAATTTCTTGTAATGACTGTTTACTCTATAGTAAAATACGCTTGCAAGGTAGAATATGTCCAATTTTCACGGTTAACTGCGAATTTGAAAAATCGCTAAATTTGAAGTTTAGTTGATTTCGCACAATATGGCTACGTCATTGCAATTTAAAAATTCCATAAACAAGATTTTCTCAAAAACGGCTCCAAATTTTTCTTTGAATTTTTGGTTGAGGTAATGCCAAATGCAGCCTATCCGATGACATAAACGAGATATTGCTCTATTCTATTGTTTTTTAAAAATTACACAAATGTAATTTTTTGAAATACCTCTAACGCTGTTAATATGAGCATTTGAATAAATTTGTATAGATTATTTAACTTGTGAGTAGAAGTGCTTCAAATGACTTTAGAGGAAGTTTTTCAAAAACTCCAATACATTCCTGTGAAAAAGAGCTATTTTGAACCGAAAAGTTGAAAATGTCAAAAATGTATTTTGTGGGGCGATAGATGTCAGCTGGCATGAGAACGGCAAAGAACCTTATAGTGAGCTCGCAGAACCTTAAAACCAGTCCACACAAAGGAAATTATAAACATTGCTACGAGAAAGTCTGTCCGTCTGTAGCACCTCTAGTTCTTCATATTTTGGTAGTAGCGAAGTGTAAGCATTTCTTAATTTTTAAAAGCAAAGAAAAAATTTCAGCTAGAAAACTTGACAAAAGTGAGACACAAATAAATAAAGTTAATTACAAAGGACGTAATACTCATATTAGGGATTGGGAAGGAAACGAACGATACCAATGTAAAAACCAAAGGCTTGGCCTATGAACAGGAAAATATGGAGTAGTGAATGATCTGGTAAAACGACCAGTAATCGAAAGTACATCAATTCTTTCCGCAGTTTTGTTCAATGGTATCTTCTTGCAAAGAAAGGAATGTTTAGAACATTCTCGACATCGTTATTAGAATTTGTGCATTGTTCGTCAAGTAAAAAACCGCTGATATCGTAGGATTTGAACGCGTTCCTCTATTGTGAAGCCACGCACACCTAAGCGATTGCGCTACCAACACAGTCGTACGTAACATTTCCGTGAACTTATCAATTAAGAATCTTGAATTTTGTCTTAAATATTGCTTTTCCGCGCACTTCTGCAATTTAAAATATTAAATAAATTACCTCTAAGAGACAATAAGAAAGCAATAAAATCACGCGGCACTATAAAATAGTTAATTCTACTTAAAATGTTTCAGTTCAGTACTATGTAATTTTGCAGGCATGGTTCAACCTGACGCTCAGCCATATCGCCTCTGCCCAAGGTGAGATTATTGGAGCGTGATAACGTTGGGCTAGCAGACAAGTTTCGACACGGCCCGACATTCAGAATTCATTTGCTTGCAAGTAATTACTAGAATCTAAGAAACATTTATTGACTTCAGAAAAATCACCTATCATTACGCAGTATTTTGTTTAAATCTACTCACATTTATATAAAATAAACTCTTATTTTCTCGTGTTATTAGTAATGTTTCTTAATATATAACAAATGTTACCTATTACCAATTCATTCGTTTTTGAAAACTCTCAAACGACAATCGTAAATGCATACCTTTAATTATTGAAAAGGAAAAGTATTAATTAAAATCTCACACATTGTCAAAAATAAAAAGTTGCATGAACAGGCCAGGACGTAAACTCAGAGTCTTCCAGTTCTTCAAACAAGCACCTGCACTACATGACGTCACTCCCCGCAGTCACTTATACAATGTTTTACATATTAGAATGTGTTGACGAGTGATACTTGTTGAGTTTGCTAGCTGAAGACAAGAATGTTGCCTGGCAAGAAAAGAAACAGTAAAAAGTACGATTTCGCAAATCGGTTTTGAAACGTTTTAATAGTAAGAAAAGAAAAACGGTTCCATTGCAGTTTGCATTTCAAACCATTCTTTAAAATTGTAAATGTTAGCACTTTTGCACGAAAAATGCCATCATTTCAGCCTACATGATTGTTATGCAAGGAACAGATTATGGACAACAAATTTCATTTGAAAGACAAATCTGTTTTTTCAATTTTTGTAGTTGTGAGGAGACGCCCCAAATGTTCAAACTTTTAAAATTTTCGAAAATTGAGAGTTAACCATGAGTGGAACTATATCATCGCTTCTAAGTGTATTTTACTCTATTCTTACCCCAGAAAAATTCGGAGCCTTTTTGAGATAATTTTGAAAATGTCCGAAGGCTTCATGTAAAATACCCCCAATTTCAAGGATTTTCAAAATTTCTAAGCTTCAACTACAGCCAGGGATATTTTCAGTTGGAAAGGATCGTACGTGTGGTTGGAAGGCGCTAGCACAGACGGATGGACGGACGGTTTGGAAATAAAACCACTTTTTCGACTCAAAACGTGTATTACCGTTTAATCGCGAAATCGATTTTCCGCTGTATTACATAACTTTCTCTATACTACGTATACGCACGAATATACTACGTATATACGTCACATACGAATGTACTACTTATACTACGTAAATTCGTGCGTATATGAAAGTAAAAACGAAAGTACAAGTTGTGTTTTGTGCTGAGATAACGAATTATCATAGTTCCAAAAATCATCTAAACGTATTGTAGTTCAAAGGTGAGATACAAAAAACAGTACTGAGAATTTTCTGCATTACTGATTGTCATTTTCAAGGTGAGTTTATTTTTACATAAACATTCATATGCAAAATATGAATGTATTTATCTAATCAAGAAAAAACAGGTAATTTGTCACAATCTGAAAGCGCGACGTTTGTGTAAAAGTCACCTTTAATATCAATTACTTAAGGTCAAACCTTCCTCATATTGACTTACGTAAATATTGACAGCGGTGACAAATATATATCAAATGCGTAGAATACACGAGCCCAAGAACCCAACTGTAAAACGCATTTTTTTCGGAAGCTCAGTGGTCAGAGCAACTGGTCGTAAATCGAACGATGCGGGTTTGATTCCTGTCGAAGGAATTACATCTTTAGTACTCGAATTAATACGGTTATCAGGTCACAATATAGATATCTCACTAACGAACGGGATAAACATTTTCCTCATATTTCATTTCCATAAAAAGTGACAGAGTTGTGACAAACTTTTTGGAAGTGAATGCAAATGTATGTCAAAACGTTCATTATCTTAATTTCAAGCGAGTTAGGTTAAATTCTTACTAACTAAATATAAATAAGTACACATTGTATAAATATTTGTAATAAAAGCGGTATCAAACTAATTACACATTATTTAGTATAAAAGTTCAGCAAAAGATCTTATAAACAATAGAAATAAATACACGTATTTTCCGCTAAACATTCTTATCTTTTAATTCTCAGACTTAGGTAACAAAACGCGGAACAGAAGAAAAAAGGCATCGCGCAGAACTCGATCCTCAATATCCGATTTAAAACCCGGTGTCAAACGATTTCAGCTACAGAGAGAGTTATTGGTCTTTCGTAATCTACCAAGCCTTAATGTATCTACGAATGAAATATTTGTTCTGTAATTTCTCCATTTTCTCTGAGAGTAACATTTAGAACGTAATAGAAATCATATTCTCTAAACAAACGTTTCTCAAGCGGTACAATTTCAGGAAAATGCAATATTAGGGCAACTGATGTTTTTAACAATACATGATAATATATTTATTTATCTAACTCCCGTTATCATATTTATGAATTTTATAATAAATTTAATATTTAGATTTAAAGAACGACATTATCCCAGACATTTTGAAAGTCGAAATTCACTTTTCTCCTTGTTTTTCCTATGTGAGACTAAATGACAGGTGATTTGTGCATTGGATGCCCTACACAAACATGGCGAATAATCATTGGATAACTAAATAATTAAAATTCCTTATTTTCTTTGTGAAAATTGGGACTGATTGAATGCTCACCACTTAGTCTCAGTCTACCCCGCACTAAAAAAGTCAAGCCGTATCAAAACATTGTTTATTTAAAAATGGAATAATAATAAAAATGTTGATTTCTTTCACATGACCGTCAAATCGTACTACTTTATTATGTTTTGGAGTTCATACATTTTGAAATGTGGCTCCACCTACCGAAGACTTACATCAAAAATTTTAAGAAGACCATAAAAGAAATAAAATTATCAATTGTTACAAACAATTAAGGGATGCGTTCTGTTAGCATTTATCACAAAGTCACAAACACAAAATGGTAATTTTAATGAGTTCGTAATAGTCTCTAAGGAACTTTGTTAAACGTGTAAAAAAGACATATTCCTTTCTCAATTAATAAAAGAACGAAGAAAATACCTTTATTGCAAAATTTTATAATAAACCCACAGACTTGTTAAGGATTCTGATTATCTCTAGAACTGTTAAATATGTAAATTACTAGTGATTATACAACTTGGTACAGGTTTCCTTATTATTTCTAACGATTACATAAAAATAGCAATTAATGATATTGCAATTGAGACACTGTTAATATTTAGCTATCTCTTCCAAATTTCGTTTGCGTCACGTTGCTTGGAATACAAGATACCAGCACACAATCTTAATATAATCACATTATCGTTTACAAAAACAAGTCTGTTCCTCCTTGCAAGAATTTTGGAATGTCTCTCTCGTGATGGTAGTGATTAATGTGTTCCAGGCATCAGGTAAAAAAAATACATATTCGGCGGGATTTGATCTGGCGTCCATTCCTCTATCTACTAGATTTAATCCACGGAGCTATCACAGAGGTACCTTACAGCACCGATGAGGGTGTTGTAAGATAGATTCTATCTTGAAATTTATTGTTCTTATGATGTACACTTTGTTACTTCAGGTTACAACAAACTTACGTGCTTGATAGAATGTGGAATCATCAACGCGATACTATTCTATAGTTGATTCTAGTTAGAAATATTTCGATTCGAATGTCTTTTGTGTAGGGCTCGCAAGTAGCTTCTATCCTGCGAACTGCTATCTTGCCCCCCTCCCATATCTTCAAGGTGATCTCCACATTACGCGATAAGACTGAACTGTAACTCGTCGTGAAACACCAGTCTGAAATGCAGAACCGCGTAGTATTAAGGAAGTAACTATGTGATTTTTAAAACCAATTAACACAACTAAGAGAATTTCGGACAAATTTGCATTCGTTATTCATGAAACATAACCTAAACTTGAATGATATAATGCTAACAATATTTTAATTATCTGCAAATAGTTGATTGGTGCTTCTTAAAGAAATTATAATGCTTATAATGTAAACAACGAAGTAGTTGTACTACAACAGCACATACTTTCTTCTCAATGTCATTGCTCCACTGTATTATACTATTACATGAATTGGAAAGAGTTTTCAACCAGTAAGATCTCTATTTTCAATTTGTAGTTTTGAAAGTTAACTTTTTCAATTTTCAAAATATATAGAGTTCCTCGAAAATAGGACGACCAGCGCCTCGGTCAGATAGTACAGAACGGGGCTTCACGGTCGTCGTACTGACGGACGACAAACTAGCGCTTTTACGGCCCTAAGTCTTTTCAAAAATTAATATTAATTACAAAATATTGGACATATTACTACTGAAATCACGCACCATAACAGAAGAGAAAAATATCACCTTCTTCAGTTCAGACTCACAACGTTTGCAAGCTGACAGCGTACACCATGACTAACCATTCCGTAAAGCGGTTTCTGTTTCAATTGCCACTTAGAAAAGTAGTTAAATATAATGCAACCTATGCTAAATAGAACATAATCGTTTCAATATATTATTTTTTCGTTTTCATAGGTCAATCCTTTTTACAAGCTTAAATATATATGATATATAATATAATATAAAAATGTATAATATAGGGAATATTAAATATATTAATATAATATAATTATATTTTAATAGAATGCGAACTTTTCTCTATAGAAAGAAAATTACAATATTTTTACTTTTCCTCCTTGCGTACTTGAGTACCACATTGTCATAATAAAACTGGAAAGGACTTGCAATTATTCGAGAAGAGCCTAATGTCTAGAAGTAGGACAGTTTAAAGAATACTAGTGATGCTAAAACAGCGCATGCTTTCTCACCCGTATTTTCACGGAAGCTATGCTGAAAATACTAAAGTTTTCGAAAAATTGCACATGATTTTTATTTAAAAATCTTATCTTCAAGAAAAAGTTTCATCAAGGGGAAAAATCTCAAATTTCAATATTTTACTTGTAGGAATACCACGAATCAGTTTTAAACCAACATGAGACCTGCAATATTCTCTTAAATGCAGCACTATCCAACCATAAAATGTAATAAAAAATTATGGAGCCATTTGTTTGAACATTTGAAAAATGTCCCAGGGTTTCATGTAAAGTACCCTCCCCTAATTGAATATCGGTTTTCAAATTCAAGGCGCTACGACATCAGCCAGATCGATTGGGAGTATCAATTTTGGTGAAAATCGGCTGAACAGTTTTAGCCGCTAGCGTTGTTCAGGGACGGACGGACAGACATTTTACCGTCAGTCGATTTTCGCTATCAACCACCTAGAAACATGGATTCTGGCTACACCACGATTTTGATTTTGTTTCTAAATTTAGCCGATGGTTTTATCCATTTTTTTATCACAAGAGGCCGTGTAATATGCGTTTTTCTGCAGACCAATTCGCGTTTTTTTCGCGGCATTACGTAGCTTTCTCTCTGCTCCTTAAGAAGAAGATGCAGTCAATATATGAGAAAATTTAGATTATGCGTTCACGGAAAATTTGTGACATGCTTTCATTGCAAAAGCAATTTTCCAAATTTGGAAAACATTTATACAATTTTTATAACTTCATTTGTAGGAATTAGTTATACCGAGGAAGAAGAGTAAAGAGTTCATGAAATTTGAAACAGATTAGTAATTGTAATGTTGAAAAATCCCAGAGATATTAATAAAAGGTGACATTTACTACAGTATTTGTAATAACGGTATAGTGTATTCGAATGAAGAGTGTAAAGTAAAAAGAAAGAGTTCTTTTTCAGAAAGTTTCAATAATGCAATATGAGCATAATGTAAACATACCCTCCAGAAATATTGGAATATCATTGGATTCAGAATCCCAATGAACACTGAAATATAATATCATTTGAAAAGAATACATCGATTTAAGTCAGTAATGTTTTAATTTTTTGCGGTACCATGTGTACACAGGTCCTTTTTCCTACAACGAGTCTAAAAATAAATACATGTTCGCAGAGTCTTTTGGAAATATTTTTTAGAGTTCGTGATTTCAAAGCCGAATTTTTTCTTCAAAACTTGAAATACCATTTTTACTTGATATCATTGTTTCTGTAGTGTGCTGCGCATTCGAGAATGTAAAATATAGTAAAATAATTAATGAAGTCTTAACTCAATATTAGGACAATTATTTTCCGTCACTGTTCCTCAGCTTAAAAAACTATGGAAATATTGTAATGAAAGAACATTATTAAATTCAGTGGTACTCAGTTTAATAAATATGTTTATTTACCAACGAAATAGAAAGTGTGAATAAAAATATGTATTGGCTACAATGAATATCATTGCAATATTGTAGGAAATCTCTGAGTTGAATATTAGAACATAAATAATCAAATTAGCTGACCATATATGAAAATTTAATTTTTGATTAAATAAATTTCCGTTTTATAATACTATTTTACCCAGGGAAATAAAGTCCTTAGGTTTTATTAGGCAACGATTATTGAAAGTCCGAATTCAAATATGTGAAATTTTCTTTGACAATTGGAAGTTGTAGTTTTTGTATATATTTTAATGTCTCTTTTAACTACTAGGTCATATAAACCACTGTGATTTTTATGTTTGGGGTTTTCTGTAGGAGAATACGTAAGGACATCGAACACACATCTATGTCAGGCCGGAACCCGCGGCCCTTCGAACCCAGGAAGCTACGGCCTTGTCATCCATTTCCTCTTTCTCTCTAGTAAACCTTTGACATCATATATCCAACGTAAATACATCGAAGATATCGCTTAATTCTCCATCATTTTGAATTACGTTTTCCTGTGTCCCTGGCCACGTGGGGATAAGTGGAAATGAAACCTCTGACTGGGTAGTAAGTTGGCCTCGAGGAAGCCAGAAAGACATCTTTATAGTAATATCTACTCTTACTGCAAGATTTTATCCAACGTTGCATTTGAGTGCAAACGAAGTGGCAGAACTCTTTTCAAACTCACAAGGATCATAAGACCCTTGTCAGTAGTCATCCGTATTTTAAGCCCGAGGCAATTGTTATTCACCTTCGGATCAGGCACTGCCACTTCTCTTACGGACATCTCGTGCAGTTACCCACCCCTATCCCCCAGAAATGAAGAACAGACCTTACTGTAAAGCTGTGCACTGCGATAATATGAAAACCAGAAGAAGGCATGGCTTGTCGACTATAGAAGAGATGCTGGCTACTGTCCTCCGCAAACTCTTTAAACTTTCTTAGCTATGGATTTATAAATCTAATACGCGTGAAGAGGGTGATTTTAACATGCCTTTTATAACTAATTTTGCGTTTTGATGTAACACTGTCTTTGTCATTATTTCATTTTAAAAATTAGTCATACTTTACTGTTTTACTCTTTTAATCTTGTAATTAATAAAATATTTTAACTGACTTTTATACAAATTTTCAGAAAATTTTGCGAATAATATTGAACTATGTAATTGACAAGATATTTGAGCACAATACACGGTTCTCCCTCCACCCTGGGTGAAATAATAAAGACTGTAGTTTAGTTTTCAGATTTGAGAACTTGTGATCTCATTGAATCTCTTGTGTTTTCCGTGTTGATCTAAAACCAAATGTATTTTCAGGTTCGATATGCATTCAAGTATTGGGATCTTATGAACACAAATTGTTTGTCATGCGTATATCTTACAATGGCTAAAATTATTTCAGAATTAATCATTAGAAAACAAGGACGGTGTGTTTCCTGTGAATAAAAACCGTTTCTTAGTTCAATATCGATAACCGTGTCAAGGTTTCCGGATGTTTGAATTGCGAGAGAGCTTCTTGAATCGAACTAAACACTCCAGAAACTGTTTCTGGAGGTCATACAAAAACCTAACATAAATTGGAAAGATAATACGATTCGGAAACACTGTGTTCCGCTTAAATATTTTAATTGGAAAATTGTCCCAGAATAGAAATTTTTTAACTAAATACTCAATCTCTTTAAAGTTTATTCAAACAAGTTTTGTTTCTTTCTTAACAGCTCGTTTTAAGAAAAATTACATTGATTCGTAACATTTAGGTTTTTTCAAATTTATTCTTTTTTTACTACGTGGTTATTCAAAATATTTAAGAAAATATTTAACCTTCAGTGTAAATTCCACAAATTAAAAGAATTAAAAATTTGCTGTTTATATTATTAACTATTTATTAAAAAGATATCAATTATTACAATTTTGTATTAATATATGCAATGTGATATGTTGAAAATAATTAATTATGTTAGCGCCTATTCAGGCCATATCAGATTTGTACTGTTGCCTGTATATTACATAAATAAATAAATAAATAAAATATCACTGGGAAGGGATAGATATAATCTTCTCAGCAGTGTAACAAGGAAAAATAGCAACTTTTGAAAAAATATATGAAAGAATAAAGACAATTATATTTTCGAAATATTTCTAATGAGAGTTCCTATTTCTTTTTCACCGATTATCACTATAAAATTGCATCAATTTTACGAAATAGTCCTAAACAATATTAACAATAGCAATTTGCAATGATAATCTACTTAGGACACCCAGCAGTGATTTTTAATTGATTAACGAAATCACTGTTTGCATACCTGCTCATATAGAAAAATAGGCGATTACATTTTCATAATGCGTAATAAAATGTGTGTATTACTTGCATTTCCTTAATAAAGGCGTAATAATGTCAAAATATAAGTTTTAAATACGTGAACATAATTTCGAATTTGCTTGATAAATGTGTATATTATGTAAATGCATTATATTGTGTTTCCCGAAAATTATTATGCTTAATAGTTAGTGTTCTTGCTCTAGAACCATTAGCATTTTAAAATAGTTTGTAAAACAAAACTTTCAATACTATTAATTTAATCTGACACAGAATTTCTCACAATATTAGAGACCATAAATTGAACTTCATTTTCATGGTAAAGAAATGTCACAGCCCCTTCCGCCCCGCTGCCCTGGTTCGTCAGCGTCCACGGGGTTCAGGGCCAACGTCCAGTGCAATTGGCGGAGTGATCCTCGCGCCCGCGCGCACCAATCCGTTTCGTTTCTGTGCCCTCTCCTGTTACCTCCTCTTACTTCCTCTCACCCCTCCCTCTCCTGTTACCCCCTGCTCACGTTAGCGAGGCAGCGTCACTGACCTCAGAAATTGCTCCGCCCCTTTGAGATAACTAGGAGGAAAATCTTTGAGGGGAGGAAGGGGGACGTGTCTGAAACTTGGAGCAAAAGCCAATGATAAGAGCGGATACGCCTCGACGCCAGGATTGGTCAAGTGTCCAGCGATGGTTGTCCAAGCTGTGGAAAAGCCAGATTTGGCCGCACAAGGCATCGCCCATATTCTGTGAGAGTGGGTATACAGGAAGTCACTTACTGCGACATTTAAGCGCCGGTCCCGCAAACACCGCGCACCGCAGCGCCTCACCAATTCTGCACGTTTATTGATGTCTCCCCATGTTGACATATCGACGTGCGTCAAATAACGTCTCTGAGAGGTTCAGATGAAGAATAAAAGCTTTTAAAGAAATGTGGGATACATTAATCTCAGATTAAAAAGACGTATTCTGTCAGATGATTGCACCCCCAGGATTCAACTCGTGCCGAAACCTTCATCCACCCCCTTTCACTCACTCCCATTTTTCTCGAACTCCGTGAGCCACCATTGTGTAACTAGCTCGTGAATATTTCCGGTAAATGCCATTTTAACACTCGTCGTCCCGTAGACTACGCCTTTGTAGTTACATCAGTGATATTGTTGGCGCTATATTGCCTAATATTGTAAATAATAAAGTCAAAATTCTTGTCTCATAATATTTGTTTGATTCTCAACATTTAGCAATCATAATGGGATGATGGCGATCATAACAAAGGTCGCATGACGAAGTATTTCTACAGACGCTTCTCAAAAGCCATGTAAGGACAACACCAAATAAGTGTCTAGTATGAGAGTCAAGTAATTTAGCATAACTATAAAACCCTTTAAAATGTATTTTTAAACTCCATATCATACATGATCAATCCTTAAAATTTAGTTTTTCATTGTGAAAATTAGTTTTTCTTTATTTTTACCCAAAGTAGTCTGTCAGACTACGCCTTTGTAATAATGCTTGATCGCCTTTGTAATCTACGTTTAATCGGTGTAGCGCAATGAAAACCCCGAGTACACGTAATTGTCTTTAATTCTTCAAGTCTATGCTCCTAACATTCAAGCTTCCTCCTAGAATTTGACATTCATTATGAAACGGAACACAACTTCTTCAATATTGCTTTTCGCCCATTCATACAGTTCTTTTGGAGTGGATATATGAGACCCTTCGAAACTAGCGCACCTAGGCAGTTAATCTCTTCACCGTATCACCAAGCGTCACAAGGGTCTTTACAGTGACTAGAAGAAAACAAAATGGGCTGAAATGCAGTTGTGACACGATTCGTTCACGCGCGCGGACCCCGGAAACAAACGGACAGAACGGATCTTGAGGAGAGCCTCCGAGAAGGCAAAGTTTCTTTGTTTCTTGGTGTAGATTGATTGATTGATCGATCGATTTTTTCGTGTTTCCGGGCGCGTCAACTGCTCTGGTCATTAGACACGTTAGTGTAGTGCAAGCTTTTTCTCGAGAGATGGCGGTGATCTTCCCCCGCTGGATGGCGAGATCCGGCGCCGACCCACCGTCGGCTTGTGGGGTTTCCCCCTAACCAAGACTCTCCGACCAGCAGGGCAGCGCTCCAGCCGAGACAAGCTCTAAGCTCCCGACCGGTATCCCGGGATATGTGGTAGTGTAGTGCATGTTAGTAAAAGTGTGTGTAAGGGGATGAGGATAGGACAACGAAGAGGATGGAAAGATCGCGCGCGACCCGTGGCCCGTTTGGTAGGGTACTACTCCGGCATTCGACTGGCGTTGATCGGAGAAACCACGGAAAACTACCGATCAGAGCAGCCGACCGCTAGAATTCTGCTCCAGACGGCTACTGAATTCGACCTAGCTGAAAAGTTAGTGTCGAAAATCCTGCCACCGTGGGGAGTGGGAACCTAGGACCTCCCGGTCAGAGGCGCTGCAGTGACATCAGTTGATGCACTGAGCTACCGCTCCCGGCGGCGTGGGGTGGCGCTGTTGGGGGGCGAATGCGGAAGTGCCCGACGCGGCGGCCGACATACAGTGTTCCAATGATGGTACGGAAGTGGGTAAAAAGGTTGGATCCATATTGACGTTTTTAAATGGTAGTAATTTTCGATGTCCCGTTATCCGAAGACCCTGGAAGTGGGGAACACGAATGCCAAAATGGCTAATGCACAGAAGTTCTAACGTCCCGTAACCCTGAGCTGGTATTCCTACAGTACGATGTACAAAGGGTAAATAAAGTTAATTATTATTATTATTGAATTGAATTGAATTGAATTTGCCTTATTTTACGTGGCGAGACTCAGGCCATGAGGCCTGCTCTTCCGTCTGACCACGCAAATTCCGCTACGCTCCTTTCACCAACCATGGGAGAAAGAAGGTATTACTTGGGCGACGAAACAGGCGATTTGAATTTAGCTCAGAGGCATCATTTAGGCTTGAGGATCTTTTACATGCAGTAAATCTACTAACATGGGACAGCCGGCTTTACTTCCCCTCCGAAGGAAGGCGTACGAAGATTTTTTCGCCCTTAAAAATCCACGGCTTCGATCGGGTTTGAACCCGCAAACTTGGGTATAGAAGTCCGGTACGCTAACCGCTACACCATCGCCGCCGCTTATTATTATTATTATTATTATTATTATTATTATTATTATTATTATTATTATTATTATTATTATTTTGAATGTTTGTGATTCAGTAAAAATATGAAAAATTTAAAAAAATTATTAAATTATTACATAACTCAAAGCAATATCAGACTATTTTAATTGTTACCAGTACTCTAATTCCACTTCCATTCTTCTAATATGTAACATTTTTGGAGAAGACAGTTTTAACATTATAGTACAACTAGCGTACCCGTGCGAGAACTCTCGCGTTTTAAATTCCAATGTTCTTATATAACTTGGATCTTCTTAACCAACGGGGCACCGCCCCAGCCGGGACAAGCTCTAAGCTCCCGACCGGTCTCCCGGAATATGGTGGTGGTAGTGTAGTGCATGTTAGTGTAAGTGGAGAGGATAGGACAAGGAATGGGAAGGACAGATTGCGCGCGGTCCGCGGCCCGTTTGGTAGGGTACTGCTCCAGCATTCGCCTGGTGCTGATCGGAGAAACCACGGAAAACTACCGATCAGAGCAGCCGGCCGCTAGAATTCTCCTCCAGACAGCGACTGAATTCGACCTAGCTGAAAAGCTAGTGTCGAAAATCCTGCCGCCGTCAGGACTCGAACCTAAGACCTCCCGGTCAGAGGCGTTGCAGTGACAGTTTCTTTAGGTAGAGTATTATACTTATACTTCCACTTGGAAGTGCGTAGAGGTGTCTTTATGTAAGCTTAAGATGGAAGGATGAGAATTTAAATGGGATTGAGGTGTTAGTAAGAGAAAAACTACCGTTCAAGGAAATTTCAAACCCTATTTCCCTTTTTGTGCGAGTTTATGTGGAAGAGAAAACCTTTGGAGCAAACAGGAGGCCGGAAAATGAAGGCTTTTCTGGAAAAACGTTACGCGCATGTACACGCCAAATGATTTTTAAAGAGAGTATTCGTATAAATTGCGTTGGTAATTATGCCTTGGACAGGTTAAAGGATGCTTAATGTAAATTCGAGGACCGAAGGCCCCCAAAAGAACAACCGAGCCACAAGACCCGAGTATCGTCCTTAACTTGAAAAGTGCGTGGCGAAGCGTCACTTCCCTGGGAAAGTGCATTGGCCGCGCAAAATCTGGCCGCGTCGAGAGTGATTCACTCTCGGAATCGACAGCGTACGTGAACGAATCGGATCACAATATATAATTCTATCACTAATTTTATCAAGAAATTTGCCATCACATTATGCCATTTTACCAAGACCCGAAATATTTCTGGTAATTCGCAATATTTCAGAAATTCTTCTTGTATATTGCCTCGGTGTTCAACCACTGAAATAATACATTTAAGAAAAAATTTCTTGCAAAAAATCAGGGCGTTTCTTCTAAATATGTGAACTCCTACGCTGTCATGAGATTAATAATATATTATTGGCATACAAAGGTTGGATAGATCACGTTTCATTTTTTTTGTAATAAATAAGGAATGGGTATATAGTAGCAAGTGAATTACTTCAATGATGCACTTGAATAGCATCTTGTCTAATGAAACAGAAATTTTCTGAACAATCACCAATATAAAGTCTTCTAGTTGGATACCTTTTTCAGGGGCACCTTTTGAAAACAATTGTCTTGAAGTTTTAAAACTTTGAACATGCCGTTTTTTACAAATAAATCTGATTCACTTTTAACTGTAATCATCTGAGCCCTGTCAGGTTAGTGCTATCTTGAAATTATTGTAACAACAGGAATGTTTACTGATTTGTGATATTTTACGACATCAGTCAAAATGAATCTCCTACCACAAAGTGCGTAGTCTTTCTACGCATTTCTTCGGTCACCTGCCTTTTACCCATTTGTTTGGAGTGTTTATGAAGTTCCAAAGGTTTGCAGCACCATATTGAAAATCACTTACTTACCCAATGGCTAGTCCACGACCAAAGCTAGCTTTCGTATTGCATCGAATAACGCACAACAACCCTCAGACAGTGAGCACACTATCATTAATGAAATCTGTTATTGCTACACGTTTCATCACCCCTTTATGTGAAGGTCTCCCTTGCATCAGCCCTTCATCGAACACAAAGCGCTCTTCACAGACTCGGGTATAACACTGTGTTGGATACTGCAGTTCGAGTACAAGCAATGATGGACAAAGACACACAACACCGGTATTAATTATTTTACTCACTAAAACTTGAAGTAGTCCTGTCATGAAATTTGAACCATGAATATCCCAAATGGTGATCTTTATCGAGGAAAAATTCATTTTAAACAAAACCTTGCATTTTATAATTTACATTGTAGTAATTTAAAATAATTTCTATGTATTTTATTAACAGTAATTTCCATTAATTTACTCAATTTCAACTTATATGTATTAACTTTAAATTGAGTTTTTTTTTCCTTTTACGATAACAAGTTTATTATGAAATATTTTTGAAGGTGTTACAAGTGCAATTCATAAATATTTCTCTCATCATTGTAGCCAATCCTACAAGGAAGTCTTAAATTTATTAATCGTGTAAAAAAAAATTAAGAACTTCCCTTAAAATCCAAATTTAATCAATTAATTTTTTTAAAAAAGTAAATGAGATATTTGATCTAAATGAGAATAATAGAAATTATCACTGGCATCTGTACTAAAAATAAACGCTGCATTGACAAATGAAAGGTTGAGGGAAATATCATCACAAGCCACTCTTTTATGTCGTTTTGACGCCAGGCCCGTACACCATCCCACGCCCAGAGAGCCGGGAGACAGGAATTCTCCCATTTTTTAATGGATTGTCATTTTCTTCTTTTCAGCTTAGAACAACGCCTTTTTATAGACATTAATTATGTTATGACAAAAGAAATTGACCCATTTTTATATGACTTTTTTAAATTTTTCATCGGTTTTGATTAATATTTTTTTACGTTTTCCCATCAGTTTTAAATAATTTTTAACGCTGGTCTTATCGACGCTAATATGATTTTAATGGTACTAGCTTCAAATAATATTTATGAGATGCAACAAATGTTCTCCACAGCATTCCTGAGAACCTTCTACGAAATCGTCGCTCAGAAATTATAATGTCAGCCGTTGTGAATATGTAATCTGAGATTCCTGGGACGTCTATCAGCGCCATTGTCTGTTCGGCCGATTGATTGATCGATTGAATTTTTTCGTGTTTCCGGGAGCGTCAACTGCTTTGGTCATTAGTCCCGTTAGTGTTGTGCATGTTTTTTCTCGGGAGATGGCGGTGACCTTCCCTCGCCGGATGGCGCGATCCGGCGCCGACGTACCATCGGCTAGTGGGGTTTCCCTCAAGCAGGACTCTTCCACCAGCGGGTACCGCCCCAGCCGGGAGATGCTCTAGCTCCCGACTGATCTCCCGGAATATGAGGTAGTGTAGTGCATGTTAGTGTAAGTGTGTGTGTAAGGGGAGAGGCTAGGACAAGGAAGAGGAAGGACAGATCGCGCGCGGTCCGTGGCCCGTTTTACTGCTCCGGCATTCGCCTGGTGTTGATCGGAGAAACCATGGAAAACTACCGATCAGAGCAGCCGGCCGCTAGATTCTCCTCCAGACAGCGACTGAATTCGACCTAGCTGGAAAGCTAGTGTCGAAAATCCTGCCGCTGTCAGGATTCGAACCTAGGACCTCCCGATCAGAGGCATCAGTTGATGCACTGAGCTACCGCTCCCGGTATGTTCGGCCGGTTTTACTGATATATAATGACAAAGATTTCCTGGTAAAGAAGTGTCCAAACCAATATTTTCCAAGATGACTTCACTTGAATAAAAGGATGAAGCGTCCACAACATCAGTAATATAATCCAACAGCTTGAGTTATGCCGCTGAACTGGTTTTCATCAAATTTTTCTTTGCTTTTAGAGCATTTTTAAAACATTTCAAGAGCATTTTATTGATAATTTTTGGCGATCTTTAAGGTCACCAAAATCCCTCCGAAGTCATAAGTCATCGTTATACAAAATTTCTTAGTATATGATACTTGGTAAAGAATTATCAATTGTAAATAAAAGATGTCTGTTATCAATAATATGTATATTTTAATTTAGATCTTTTCGATCAAGTAGCTATCATCAGAGCTAGAGTTAGAGATCAGAAAAGATCTTAAGTTAAAATATACGTATTATTGATAACAGACATCTTTTATTTACATTATATAAGAAGTATCTAATCACCAACGATCTAATTAAATATTTATCGTTTTAGATCTCTCCACAAGACCTGAGATTTGTAATCTTTATTTTGAAATATTCTTGTAAGTGTATCGTGGGGGAATAAATAGTAAATAACGTGCATGTAACTCCATGTTAACACATTCCCAAAAGAAGGTTTTGGCTAGCAGCTCGAGGTTGTTGCGCTATTTTTTTTAAACAATTATTTGTTCTTGGGTGAATTATGAAATTGCAAAACTCTTGCATATTAAATGTGCCACGTCAAAGATAAAATAACTTCTCCCAATAACACTTGTCAATATTTTTCTCAAGCGACGAAATTTGCCGTATAGTGTCAGCAATCCGCTACAGTGCGCAAACGCATTTCTCAGATAGTGAGGAGTTGTCCACTGAAAATAACATGGACTCAGCCCTTTTTAACCTCTCAAAGAGTCTCATACCCGACATTTGATGGGAAAATTAATCGTTTTCTCCACCTTGGAGCAGATGAAGAATCCCTGCGTCTGTCACTTGTTCTCTCCCTCCAACTTCCAAGCGCAGCCAACGCGCCTTGCTTCATTGCCGAGAATTCTCTCAACAGATGCGCACTTTAATGGCCTCACGTTTTCTGCCACTGGCAGAAGACAGGTGTCAAAAAAAACTGTTCTTCATGCGAATTCAAAACTTTCCAGCACTTTTATTCACTCCGATCTGGTGGTAATTAACTGAAAGATAAATATTCAGGACCTTGGAGGCCGTTACGTTTTATTTTTCGCATGTTACTCTGCACAGCTCCATTTCTGAAGAGATTGTCCTCCTTTGTCCCAATTGTCTCGTCCGATGCCGTCCCGTCCCAACCGACGCCGTTTCAACGCCGTCTCGTTCAACGCCGTCTCGTTCAACGCCGTCTCGTTCAACGCCGTCTCGTTCAACGCCGTCTCGTTCAACGCCGTCTCGTTCAACGCCGTCTCGTTCAACGCCGTCTCGTTCAACGCCGTCTCGTTCAACGCCGTCTCGTTCAACGCCGTCTCGTTCAACGCCGTCTCGTTCAACGCCGTCTCGTCAACGCCGTCTCGTTCAACGCCGTCTCGTTCAACGCCGTCTCGTTCAACGCCGCCTCGTTCAACGCCGCCTCGTTCAACGCCGTCTCGTTCAACGCCGTCTCGTTCAACGCCGTCTCGTTCAACGCCGTCTCGTTCAACGCCGTCTCGTTCAACGCCGTCTCGTTCAACGCCGTCTCGTTCAACGCCGTCTCGTTCAACGCCGACTCGTTCAACGCCGACTCGTTCAACGCCGACTCGTTCAACGCCGACTCGTTCAACGCCGACTCGTTCAACGCCGACTCGTTCAACGCCGACTCGTTCAACGCCGACTCGTTCAACGCCGACTCGTTCAACGCCGACTCGTTCAACGCCGACTCGTTCAACGCCGACTCGTTCAACGCCGACTCGTTCAACGCCGACTCGTTCAACGCCGACTCGTTCAACGCCGACTCGTTCAACGCCGACTCGTTCAACGCCGACTCGTTCAACGCCGACTCGTTCAACGCCGACTCGTTCAACGCCGACTCGTTCAACGCCGACTCGTTCAACGCCGACTCGCTCAACGCCGACTCGCTCAACGCCGACTCGCTCAACGCCGACTCGCTCAACGCCGACTCGTTCAACGCCGACTCGCTCAACGCCGACTCGCTCAACGCCGACTCGCTCAACGCCGACTCGCTCAACGCCGACTCGCTCAACGCCGACTCGCTCAACGCCGACTCGCTCAACGCCGACTCGTTCAACGCCGACTCGTTCGACGCCGACTCGTTCAATGCCGTCCCTATTGCCGCCTTTCCGTCCAAAGCCGTCCCATCCATAACTGTTCCTACCAACGTCGACCCGTAAGATGCCGGCTTGTCCATCACGTGCCGTGGTGGGTCGGGTCGCGGCGGGTCGGGTCGGTCGGGTCGGGTCGGGTCGCCGGTCGGGTCGGGTCGGTCGGGTCGTCGGTCGGGTCGGGTCGGGTCGGGTCGCCTCGTCACGCTCAGTTCAACATCGTCACGCCAAAGCCGCCCTGGGCTGTCCCAACGCACTACCAGCCCCACCCATCCTTCCCCAACGACTCTTCCGTCCCCTGGTGCCTCCGGCAGCGCCTGCCGGCCCCGCCGCGCCGGTTCGATCAACAAACCATATTAGAACCGAGTGGCGCGGGTCGGGCCGGGTCGGGCTGGGCCGCGTCGAGCTGTGCAGTCTATTTTTGCAGCAGCGGGGGCGAACAAATATTGGCCGTAGCGTCCCCTGAATTGTCGGAGCGTTTACAGCGCTGCAGAACGACGATGCAAAACTCATATGTTGAGTAGGATCTTTAAAAATATTTCGAAGCTTCACTTGCAGTGAACCTCGGTTTTCGAAGTGCATCCGGAAATAAATTATTGGGCTTGTCCAAATTTCGAGTAATAAACAAGGTATTTTAAAAATTCCAAACAAGTTTTAAAATTGTAAGGTTAGATTATCCATTATATCATAATACCCTACTATTTGAATGCTTGGCCTTTCTTTTCACATTCAGTAAACGAATCCGCATACGACTAAGATCCCGTAAAGTGAATTGTCTAGCATTCCTCTGCTCATCGCCATGGTGGCAGCACTGCCGGTCTATCTGCACTTTCCGCCCCTTGACTCTTCCCCGCCACTCGAAATGGGCAAAATTTTATAAACTGGACATAATTCCCGTTTTTTACGTGTTTTGCTTTCATCACCTAATTAACCATTAATTGGATGGAAAAACTTCATGTCAATAAGTGTAGGTTATTTTATCATTTACTTTATGTAGGACCACTATTTACGAAAAATGGATGGCGTTATATTTACTTTGGAAAAGGTTAAGTCGAGAATTTTACACATGTTCTGTTTCAAAACGTGTTTCGAGAAAACTTCTTGTGGTCAAACCTGATATTCGTGTCAGCGTCAGTTCCCCAGAAAACGCTAAAATCCAAATATCAAAACTATACCAAAAACCTTTCTGCCATTTGCTCTTTTTGAGCACCATTTGATTGGACTATATTGTGACAGGATGAGTTAAGCTCAGAGCTAGTTTTGCTTCTATGACCGGGAGGCTTCGAGTCCCGACGGTATTCGATACTAGCTACATAGATGAAAAATCTAGATAGATAGAAATGTGCCGCTTCTGTGATCGGTAACCTTCTTTGATTTTACCAATTAATACCAGGCGAATGCCAGAGCTGTACTCTATCAAACTGATCACGGATCGCGCGCAATCTTTCAATCGTCTTCGTTGTTCTATCATCTCTCCTTAGTATCATGCACACACACACACACACACACTTACATGTACAGCACTATCATACATGTCCGGAGACCAGTCGCGCGTTTAAAACTTCAATAAATATGACTTAAACCAATTTTAGAGTTTAAAACTTCCCCCAGTTGGGACAGTAGCCCGTTGAGAAGATATACCTTGGTCGAATGGTAAGTGGAAGAGAACTCTAGCGACAAGCTGGTCTGATCCGTAGTTTTCCGTGATTTTACCACCAACACGAAGCAAATGCCGAAGCAGTACCTAACAAACGGACCCGGACCGCGAGCGATATTTCCTTCATCTTCCTCGACCTATCCTCTCCCTTACCTTACATGTACTGCACTACCTGGCATGACAAGAGATCAATCAGAAGTTTAGTGCTTGTCCCTTCTGGGGCAGTGCTCCGCTGGCCGGAGATTTTTCGATGGGGAAAACCTCACAACCCGACATGTAGGTCGGTCAAAATAGGGAAGAACACTACCATCTCTCGCGAGAAAAACATGCACTACACTTATTGGGATAATGACCATAGCTATGGACGTGCCCGGAAACACGAAATAATCAGTCGTCCAAACTTCAGGTCAGTTTTGTTCTAGATGCACGATTTGTTGTGCATTTAATACCGCAAGCGAGCAGAAGCGCCATTGATACAATTACAAACTCTCTGGAGGATATTTATTGGTGCTGTTTAATGTTTTGGAAAAAATCCATTATAATCGCTTTGCTGGTGGTGGCGGAATAACACAACATTCCCGCATTCTAGCTCTGAATTCCAGACAACAAATCACGTTCGAATTTATCGTGAACATGAAAAGGAGCTGTGTATATTATTATGTCGGAAATATTTCCGGAAATATTTAAATTTTGTTGACAGTTCCCCTTTTTTAAGTCTGGCACAATGTTAATGCTCGTGAGTTCCGTGACGTATTTACTTCACAAGCAGTATGCAAATCAACATTTACTGCCGGGGATTATGGAGTCTTTTCCCTGTGAACGTTTTTTAATTTTTATGCTCAACCTCAAGAAAAATCAGATGATATCTCACACAAACAGAGTCAATAAATGTATTGAAAATTATTGTTTAATTAAAAAAACTCTAAAACATCTGTACTAATATTTTATTTACTTCATTCATACGGCTAGAAATTAAGATTCATTGCAGCTCATGTTTTGGTAATCTTTTTCTTATAACGACTAATCTAGCTCTGTATACAAAGCAGCATACAATTGTAAAAAAATCAATATTAAATATGAATAATTATCTTTTCCAAATATTACAACTTCTAGAGAATGAATCTTTTCACTTTCCACTCTTTCTTAGCATTTTTAATGTATGCTTCATTCTTTTTACTCTCGCCAACAGACAGTTGCTGTACGCGATGTTACCTTACGGAGAGGAGCACGTTCCACACATACTGTGAACCACTTCCCTCATAAACAGCAAAGGGTTAACCCATTGGCACACATGGCAAGTGCAAATCCTTCGATTCCGCACGTCAAAGCGGCTAAACGTATTCCACGAGGGCTTCGAGTCGCACCCTCCGCTTACGACTCCGCGGCAATGAGGCGTCTTCTTGCCACACCCCGCCGGGGAACGCATTTATGCGTCGTAAACGTCTCTCAAAGCGAAGGCAAGGGACTGGAAATACACCTGCGGAGGCGGGATAATGTGTGCGAGTGAGTGGATGTGTGTGTGTGTGTGTGTGTGTGTGTGTGACAGAGAGGATAGAAGAGAAAAGGAGAACGAGAGAACGAGAGAAAGAGAGAGAGAGAGAGAAAGAGAGAAAAAAGAGAGAGAGAGAAAAGAGACAGGGAGAGAGTAAGTGAGAGAGAGGGGGCTACTGACAGACGCGGAAATTGTCAGGAGAAAGGTAGGTAGTTGGGTTGATAAAAAGCCAGGCAACCAGGCAGTCACCCATACAGCTATCCACCCAGAAAAAGATGAACAATCAGAGTGAGGCCAATGAAACATTTGGCCCCTGGCAATAGTTTTTCCATTCCAGTTGAACGGGAAGACATGGCAGAAAGTAGAGTACTGGTCAAGAAAATCAGGTTAGAAAGGATGGGATTTAAGCATCTAGAAAATAGAACAATTAGATTTAAATGACATTACATTTCTGGAAATTTTGTCTACATAATTGCCACAAGCTGTCTTGAGTGTCTCTGGAACTCGCACTCAAAACATAGAATAGTTTAAAAACCTTTGCTTTGCTTAAAAAGCTTTGAGGTGCACTGCGATCCAGAAACATTGTTCATGGCATATGGTTTCTTTCAGACAAAAGCTTATGTGTTATTTTCTCGCATTCTTTCTAAATTTTCAAATTTCTAAAATTGAGAATTTTTAAACGAAAATGAGACCTGCGTCGTTCTTTGACTCCCTTAAAAAAAGTTCCGCGGAAAAAAGGTGAAGAAACAAATTTGAAACAGTTGAAACAAACAAATTTGAAACAAAACAGTTTTTGAGATAATTTTCTTTTTTAAAAAATGCATTAAATTCAAGGAGAAATTACGCAAAAAAAACTCTATCGTTAATATTAGTTTTAGATGACACCGAACAAAGTTTCAACTTTTGCAATTTTTGAAATTTAGGAATTTCATCGAAAATGAGACACGTCATTCCTGTAAGCATTCTCCACGCAATCCGAGAACAAAATTCGATTAAAAAGTTAGAAGTCATGTTTTGGAAAATCCTGGAAATTTTTAGCCTTCACGTAGAGTTCCCCCCAACATCAAAATGTTTGTTTCGAACTCAGAGAATCTCGTGTACATTTAATTCGATCGAGGAATATAAATTTTAGAGAAATCAGCAGAACTGTTTATTAGGTTTGCTTGTTGTCGATTCTAACTTTCAGAACATCTTACGGTGCACATTTCTGTTGTGTGTTGTACACGGTTCTATTTACACACATTCCATTCCACTCCATTCTATTCCATTCCATTCTATTGCTTTCTGCTGACGTGAATGAAAAATTATAAAACAACGCCTACCAGCCTCCTAAGATGAATCAGTCCAATTTTGGCCTTTCGTCCAAATATAATAGGCAGGTAACGCAGCAGAACCTCTTTGAAATACGATATTCGTTCTTATTATGTGTATTCGGAAACTAATAAAGTACAGTTTCTCACACTAATATAACATAAAAATTGCAATTACTTACTCCATGTGGATACAATGGCTAACGATATGTAACACAAATATATTAAGACACTACACAAAAAAGGAGCAATAATCCTATTCATTTCATGACTATTCACTGAAAATTGCATAACAATCCTATCAGACCGTACAAAGAACCAACTTTATATGATCCAAATACCCATATGGTTAGAAATACTAGGCGCTCAATGAAGGTGACGGTTGAAAGTCGACAATTTCCTCGTATGGAGTGAGGAAAAATTCGAAAATTATTTTGAAGCTGATATTCAACAAAGTAATGGTAAAATTTTGCACAACACCGTGAATAAAATTTCTTCAACGCCTCAATAAGATATAGAAACTTTCACTGCAGGCCAAACCACGAGCATCTTCTCACACATCCAGACACACACCTAGCGTTTCTGCCTGCCTCATAGTAATTACCAGTAAATCATTGAGGCAAACATTTCAAAACACATTTTACTACTGGGGTTGGGACAACATGCGCCCACCAAGCACCCTGTGGTTAGCATGAGTTATCAAATTATAGGGGGAGGGAAGAGTGGTTGCGCGACCTGGCGGCGGACTAACAAGTGTCGCGTTTGCTCCAACAGGTACGAGCTCGACAAGCAATTATTCAAGCCCTCGCCGATTGGCGCGAGTGGATGTTGCAGCGGACGCTCACACCTCCAACCCGCGTCCACACACACACACACACGAGCAAACACGAGCACGCGTACGCACAAAACAAACGTTCGCGTGTTTAATTTTCTCTAATAATAAATTTCAGATCATCAATTATGATACCTTTCGGAGGAATTTAAAAAAGGATATAATTCAAAGGGGCAAATACATAATTAACATAAGAATAAATTCATTAAAAAGTTATTCATCAAAAAGTTATTCATTAAAAATGATTAATTAAATAATTATTCATTAAAAATGTCTTTAAAAATGTCATTAAACATTTTTCATTGAAAAATTATTCATTTGAAAGAGATTTATTAAAAATTATTCATAAAAAAGTTATTCATTTAAATTATTCATTAACAAAGGGTTCATTACCATTCTTCATTAAATTGATTGATTGATTTTTTCGTGTTTCCGGGCGCGTCAACTGCTTCGGTCATTAGCCCCGTTATTGTAGTGCATGTTTTTTCTTGGGAGATGGCGGTGATCTTCCCCACTGGATGGCGAGATCCGGCACCGACCTACCGTCGGCTAGTGGGTTTCCCTAACCAAGACTCTCCCACCAGTGGGCGGCGCCCCAGTCGGGACAAGCCAGCTCCTGACCGGTCTCCCGGATTATGTGGTAGTGGTGCATGTTAAGTAGGTGTGAAAGAGGAGACGATAGGACAAGGAAGAGGAAGGATAGATCGCGCACGGTCCGTGTGCCGTTTGGTAGGGTACTACTCCGGCATTCGCCTGGTGTTGATCGGAGAAATCACGGAAAACTACCGATCAGAGAAGCCGGCCTCTAGAATTCTCATCCAGACAGCGACTGAATTCGACCTAGCTGATAAGCTAGTGCCGAAAATCCTGCAGCCGTCAGGACTCGATCCTAGGACCTCCCGGTCAGAGGCGCTGCAGTGACATCAGTTGATGTACTGAGCTACCGTTCCCGGTGACTGGAGATAAGATTCCGTAGATAAGGCAGAATCATCACCCTCAGAGACATAGAGATCCTGGCAGACCAAGAAGAAGATGAAAGTAGCAGGTCAGCCCGATAGGTCGGTACGGACTCTACATCCAAACCATGCAGAGGAAGAAGAAGACACTAAAAAAATAAAATAATTCTATTACTCCTATAATTCTAAAAGGTACAACATCTAGGTTCTGTCTGTAGAAATGTTAGAAAGATAGACAAAACAGGTCATTAAGGAAATCGGAAAGCTGCGTACATTACTTAAACGAAGGTAATATACTACGTATATAAGCAAGAAAAATGCACTTTTTCGTTATAAGGAACCCATAGAATGTGTTTTTCGGTCGGAAGATCGGAACTTGTTCCTGCAGCATTACATTGCTTTCCCTTTCTACGAAGTAGATATTGAACGAAAAAAAATTCTTATCTCACGTTTTCAGTAACGTGCCAGTGGAAGGGAAGCCCAGAAAGACTACGAAAAAGGTACATGAAGAAAGCCAGTACAAGTACAAATCCAAAACCTAAAAGGAGAGGAAGGAAGGAAAAGGGGAGAAAAAGAAGAAGAGAAAGAAGAATAAGATTTATAAAAAGCTTGAATATTTATCATACCTAGATCAAAAATGAGTTAATATTTAAAGGATATTCAGAATAATGATGAGGCAATCACGCGAAAACTCTAAGAGTCACATTTAAAATGCATCTAGTACAATGTAGATTACAGGTCGTATAATTTTTCTCTCAGTTTCATTAAAGTTGTTCTTAAATTTGTCGTGGAAATGTACGTTTATTATTTGTCTCACCTAGATTGTAAGCGAATGATCCCACGTTTTGAAAAACAGTTGCGTTCATTCGCCAGTCAAGTACTGGAAGCGGTAGGAAATGAAAGACGGTGAGTGATGCCTGCAAATTAAAATCCCTCTCTAGTGATTTCACGTGACTATGAATCAATCGTTGTAATCACTACGCAAATGAAAAGTTTAACGCTGCGGAAACCTATTACATGTTCAAGCATCCCTTTAAAAGTTTTACTCATTTTATATCAGGATACACAAACATTTCGTCTAACTTGCGAGCAGTTCCTGTTTCAATTTCCAATCCACGACTCCACAACGGATTCTCAGAAACACTTCTGCCAACTTTGCAGCATGAAACTTTCCTCAAGTCATCTGGAGTTCATTACGCCGGCGAGCGCCGAACTAACAACGTTCAAACCCGCTAAACAAACTACGGGTGCAAACTGCGTTATCAGCTACCCAAACCTTGTTCAGAGGTTCGATACACAAATGTCCGCGCCAACACTTTGCAGGAGTCGCGTTTAATCGAGATGATCTTTAACAAGGGAACACGAAAATACTAATAAGAAGCTTCTTCGAAATGGGCACACGCTCTGCTTTTCAAACTCGAACACGTTCCAACACGAACTCCAATTTGCATCTCGTCTTCTCGAAGACTTCCCACTCTTTGAAATCGCTATGGCATGTGAGGGGTGACGAAATAAATGGAAATACATCGAGAATAAGATTAACATAGAGAAGTATGTCAATTTGTTTCAAAAGAAAGTCCTTTGTACGTATGTGTGTATCAAGGAACCAATTACAATCCCCAATTTGTACTTTGTACGTGAAAATGGATAAACCTGGCGTTTTCCTTACCAATAAGATATAGAAACGATTCCAATGGCTGTGGATACGGGATTAAAATAATACTTTAGTGGAGTTACGAGAGCCCTGCGCTAAAAAATTCAACATTCCTTTCACCAGATTGCATAAATCAGTAAATTATTTTAATTGTCACCACCTCTTACACTCAGGACACAATTACACTCAGAATTGCGCAACAGTATAACAATCCAGGTTGTGATCATGTTATTAAGTAAGAAGTGAATTTTAATAATTAAATTTGTTTAAAAACAAATCAGTGACAATTTTTTGAGAAAATTTAATTATTAAATTAGTTTTGTTTAATTTTATACTTACTCTAATCGAATGGAATGTCTACGGGTTTTAACATGCCATAGTAATATTATTCCTCTCACGTACACAATTATAAAACAAGAAGAAATGATGCGATATGCAAACAAACATCAACAGACTTTCTGAAAAATGTTTCATTAAATTTTAAATAACTTACTTTTGTTTTGGTTTGTAGAGGCTCTAAACTTTTCATATTTCAATAAGTATAACACAACATAACTGAGTTTTGGGGTCATTCTTTGATAAGTCCATAAATTTCGGCATTTTCTCAGTTCACATTGTGAGGCTCAATTGCAGTGAACTATTATTTATGTACAATAAAATGAACTAGTATTTCCCGCACGTTCTTCGTGTATATAATAACAACAGCATTTCCTCTCAGAGGCCCATTGTCGAAGAAATATACACAAAATGTAGATACGATAGGTGTTTCCTTCGAAACGTCCATTCTGTTAAACAGCATTCTTCAACTAAGATGATCCAGACAAGGCATCGTGCAGCCGAGCAGAATGGCGGAGCGGAAGTGCATTTCGCTCAACTTCCTTTATTGGATAACCCGGTTTCTCCTGCAATGTCGACCTCTGGCATTCCCCGACTCCGCCTCGAGTTATCCCGGTCTTCCGAGAAACTTGTTCCAAACACAAACATTTTTATGCAAGTTCAGCGCAGCCGCTCGCACAAAGGGTTGGCAGAGGCGGTGGCGACGGAAGTGGCGGTGGCGGGGACCTGCGCGGCAGCCGCATTGGCGGTGGGGTTGGTGGTGATGCGGATGATGACGAGGCTGCGGTGGTGGTAGTGGCGATGGTGGTGATGGTAGAATAGTAGTAACGGCTACGTTGTTCGCGGCGGTGATGATAGGTGCATTGACTAGTTATGGCGGAAACGTTGGTGTTGGCGGTGTTGGCGGTGTTGGCGGTGTGGTGGTGGTGGTGGTGGTGGTGGCGTTGACGGTGGTGGTGGTGGCGTTGACGGTGGTGGTGGTGGTGCTGGCGTTGGCGGTGGTGCTGGCGTTGGCGGTGGTGCTGGCGTTGGCGGTGGTGCTGGCGTTGGCGGTGGTGCTGGCGGTGGCGGTGGTGCTGGCGTTGGCGGTGGTGTTGGCGTTGGCGGTGGTTGGCGTTGGCGTTGGCGTTGGTGTTGGCGTTGGCGGTGTTGGCGTTGGCGGTGGTGTTGGCGTTGGCGGTGGTGTTGGCGTTGGCGGGGTGTTGGCGTTGGCGGTGGTGTGGCGTTGGCGGTGTGTGGCGTTGGCGGTGGTGCTTGGCGTTGGCGGTGGTGTTGGCGTTGGCGGTGGTGTTGGCGTTGGCGGTGTGGCGTTGGCGGTGGTGTTGGCGGGGTGTGGCGCGGTGGTGCTGGCGTTGGCGGTGGTGCTGGCGTTGGCGGTGTTGGCGTTGGCGGTGGTGTGGCGTTGGCGGTGGTGTTGGCGTTGGCGGTGTTGGCGTTGGCGGTGGTGCTTGGCGTTGGCGGTGGTGTTGGCGTTGGTGGTGTTGGCGTTGGCGGTGGTGTGCGTTGGCGGTGGTAGCTGGCGGTTGGGCGGTGGTAGTGGCGTTGGCGGTGGTAGTGGCGTTGGCGGTAGTAGGCGTTGGCGGTGTAGTGGCGTTGGCGGTGAGTGGCGTTGGCGGTGGTAGTGGCGTTGGCGGTGGTAGTGGCGTTGGCGGTGGTAGTGGCGTTGGCGGTGGTAGTGGCGTTGGCGGTGTGTGGCGTTGGCGGTGGTCGTGGCGTTGGCGGTGGTCGTGGCGTTGGCGGTGGTGGGCGTTGACGGTGGTAGTGGCGTTGGCGGTGGCAGCGTTGGCGGTGGAAGCGCTGGCGTGGCGGTGGACGTTGGCAGGGAAGCGCTGGGTGGTGGCGGTGGCAGCGTTGGCAGGGAAGCGCTGGCGGTGGTGGCGGTGGCAGCGTTGGCAGTGGAAGCGCTGGCGGTGGTGGCGGTGGAGCGTTGGCGGTGGCGGCGGCGGCGGCGGCGGCGGCGGCGGCGGCGGCGGTGGTCCCGGTTGTGATGGCGGTGGTGGTTGCGACGCTGGCAGTGACGGCGTTGGCGATGGCGTGGCGGAGGTGGCGTTGGCGGCAGTGGCGGTGATGGTGATGTCGGCGGATTAGATTATAACTGTAAATTGTAAAAAATAGTTAAATATTATTCGTTTATTATGAATTGCTGGAAACCTATTAACATTTAGGTTATTCTCGAACGGTCGTTGCAAGCCTACATGCCGTTGACGAACGTACATTTCATTACCAAGAATTACGGATCGGCCGAGATATAGGGACATAATACTGACGTGAGTGAGTATTTAGGGTTCAGTTATTTATTAGTTCAACGACTATGTTAATTAGTATCGTACGTTAATTTGTCAAATGTACAAATCTTCACTTGGAATCAATGTTGAATATTGGTAATCCCCATACCTTTCGCTTTAGACCTTACCTCCGCCCTCTCCTGGCCTTGCCGCTTCTGTGACCTGGCTCTTCCCTACCTGGAAGTCCATACCGTTCGTCACATTGGTAATGCAGACTAATCTGGTCCGAGAATTACTTCGTCCAATGAAGGAACCGTATTTTAACCATTTTTACATTTTAATAATAATTTATCGTTTTGACGTGGCCCACTGTTAGTGTGAACTATTTTGGGGTACATTAAGTTGTTTGATTATGGTTTACATATAAGAGAAGCCATCGCCTGACTTGGAGCATTTTATGTATAATCGTATCAACACTGATTTATCTAAATGTTCTTTTAACCCTTTGTGATTATTAGTTATTGTTTGTAATTTTATACAAAAGTATGTGTATTTTTAAATGTAACATATTTTCGTAAACTTTGAAAATTAGACCGGAGGAGGTCTCGAAGGGTTGGTAACAAAGTTTTATCAATCAATGTGGAAATAAAACTGACTGTTTATAAATAAATCCTCTGCTATACACCTGAAAATGCAATAACTAAGTGTGGTTCATTTTATAATTCTGGAGGAGGCGCTGCTCCTCTCAAACATGGAACATGACATCCAGCGCTGACCTAAACGTCAACTTCCCGAGTATTCCCTCTCTTCAGGTATGCAAGTCGTTTGTAAGTTTACGAAAGTTCCGTACAAGTAATAAGTTTACGAAAGGACTTCTGTCATGTGTGGTAGTGTAAGTAAGAGACAAAAGTATGCACGTTTCATCATATAGTAAACATTCTCAGACTCGTTAGAACCGGAAAAGTTGGCTCAGGACGTGAACTGATGCCTGCAGTGCCTCTAACCGGGAGGTCCTACGATGCGACTACCGACGTGGTAGGATTTTCGACACTAGCCAGATAACTACATCGAGTTTGCAGGAGAATTCTAGTGACCAGCTGCTTTGATTGGTAATTTTCCATGGTTTTCCGATCAAACCAGACGAATACCGGTGCAGTATCCTAAGAAATAGACTGCGGACCACGAGCGATCATTCCGTTTTCTTCCTTGTCCTATCGTCATCTCTTACACATTCATACTCACACGCTCTACACTCATCACTTATAGCTTGTCCAGGCTGGATCGATGCCCGGTGATGGAAGATACCTTATAGTTACTTTGGAGATACCTTGTTACCTGAGATACCTTAGCAGTTAATCATTTCGCCTTTTATAGCTCATTCAACTGCACCGCACCGGATGAATTTAGCTCAGAACTGCCACTGCTGCTGATTCTGCAGTGGAGATTCTAGGGTTAGAGTCCCGACGGTGGCATATTTTCGACACTGACTGTATACCTAGGTCGACTTTATCTGCTGACTGGAGGAGAATTCTAGAGACTGGCTGTTGCGATCGGTAATTTTCCACTCTTTTTCAGATCAATTCCAGGCAAAGCAGTATCGCATCATATAGGCCACGGTCCGCTCTCGATCTCTCCTTCCCCCTCCTTGCCCTATCCTCTTCCCTTACTTACACTTACATGCGCGACACTACCACACACGTCGGAAGATCAGTCGGAGATGTTTGAGCTTATACCTGGAGGGAGAAATCTTCCGCAAACCGACTAGTGGGTTGGCGTCGGATCTCACCATTCAGCGGGAGAGGAGCTCCGTCACCTCCCGAAACACAACATTCACTATACTTACGGTACTAACGGATACAGCATTTGATGTGCCCAGAAATATCACAATCAATCGTGAGTGGAAGTTATAGAGCAGCATGTTGGAATAACCACAGTGAATCAATGCTGTAGAATTCTAAAGCTATTGATAGTAATTAATATTCGACAGTGTAGAACTGAATGTATCTACAATTATTGAAGTCAATTATTTAACATAACAAGTTAATAAATTAATGCTGACCCATAGAATCGTCCTGTTTAACCACGCTCTTGCTTTGAACCCACCAATGTTACAGAGTTGAACCTGGATTGCTTCAACCTGTGTCAGTAAATACAAGTAAGTTTATAAGTTATAAATATAAAATTAAACTTAGATACTCTTTCTATTATAAAATCAGCATATCGTCACGAAGCATTATTAAATCTACAATACATTTTGTAGATAATGTATAATTGTAACTACACTCATTGAAAATGAAGTATTAGTACTCACCCGAAGACAATGTAAGTCTACGGGATATTTGCCAGAAATTTTACCATACCTGCAACATAAGAGAAGGTCTGTTATATGGTGCAATGAGCATTATAAATATTCTGTAAGATGTCTACAATAATTATACAATGTATCAATAACGAGAGGCTGATGATCTTGGTAAACAATATTGTAAAGTTCCCCATTATTTGTAATACTGAAATGAAATCAATATCGCTGCTTCATAAATACAATAAAATATAATTTCAACGACATAGAATGCATTATTTACATTACAAACCTGTCCAGAAAATAAGCAATAAATAACACAAAATTCTCGTATATAAGGTCAAAATCAAGAGTAAAATCAAACAAAAGGGTGGGAATTGGAGGGAGAGAAAATCTTCCATAAAGGAAGGTTGAGAAAGCTATTGAAGTGGGAATGTTAGAGGGAAAGAACCCAAGATAAAGTGTGAAAGCAAGATATGTACTGTTGAGATGAAAATTTACGTTTTGTGTATCTGCTTAAATCTTAGCCATAAAAACTAAAGAAAACCTTGTAGTTAATACGCAAAACAATATGTTGACATATTGAGGTATTGATTGTATAGATTCTATACCATGATCTTCTTTGATTAGAGACTGTCGGCAGAGACCACGACCCAATTGCGCAATCATATTACATCTGTACAGACATATAATAAATAATTATATTTTGATTTAAAGTCAGCATGCAATTTCTTTTCTTTCCACGACCCATACATATTGAAGATTTTTTCTTGTTTCATCTCACCTCTCCGCTGCCTCATGAGTCCAAGTCGAAATCACAATTTCAAGAAAAGGTAAGTAGCAAATGACAAGGGAAAAAATTGCAAGATCACATAGCTTCATATAAAAAGCGATCCTCAATTATGGTCAGATTTTAGACTATTTACTTGCTACTTTATAAATAAGTGAACACTGTATAATAATTCAAAAGACCAGCTGCTGACTAGTTGTATCTGGGGTTTGCTCCGATTGCAAACAGTAATAGTAGTACCTTACGGCCACGAAGTGTTGGTAATTCTTCCTTTAACATCCTTGTTTCCTACGCAGTCTCTAAAATTATATACATACATACATATATTTATACACAGAACACACCTGACGAGAAACCATTTATCGGAAACAGTTTAATCTCGCATGTCTGGACGATGTTATGGTAAAATGCATTAAAGTTGAAAACCTCCCAGATAAAAAGGAAGCCTCACATGACCGCAGAATACAAGCAGATGAGATTCCCATTTCAGGAAACTCACTGCGAACAACAACATATCCATTCCACAAGCCAAAACACGTCACAATTACTCACAAGTAAACCCTTCCATTACGTGCAATCGGAGTAATGTTACGTATTACACCAAGGCTTCTCCAGACAGCTCGCAATAGCATCAATACTGAGATAGAAAGGGAAGAACCGTCCTTCCCAATGGGGAGATAGAAAGAAGACTACGAGTTGCAGAAAAATAATGGCTCCCTACCGTTAAACTCCGTTGTGTCTGGCGCGGCATTTTTCCTTTCTCCGGTCTCCTGCCTCTTCTCCCTCTCCTCTGTCTCTCCTTTCCTCTCTCTCCTCCCTCTCCTCTCCCACCCACGAGAATTGATCGCCGGGAGATGCGCCTCGCTGCTCCGGACCGTCGCGCGTCGTCGCAGCTGCGGGAGACAAAAGCAGAGCGGAACACGCGACAGACGCAACGCGCAGCTACCCGCGGGTGTCGAACTTTCTCGAACATTCAGAACTTTCTCGGTAGAGTGACGTTTTCGACCACGTTCAGAGCGACGGTCATTAGTAGGGAGAGGATTTTTATACCCTACAAAAACTTGAAATATGCTTTTAAAAATATGCATTTATGACCAAATAATTCTGAAAAATTTACTTTAATATGCAATTAAAATTATCAATATTTCATTTCTTGTATAAATCTTTCTTGGTACAATTGAGGAGAAGCATGCTTCGAATAAAAAGATATTATATTTGTGTGCAAGCGTAATGTAGTGTGCCAGGCCCTCCGTTCTGCGCTCAATTAGAACCTCATATTACAAACTGCATTCAAGTGGTAGCAGCCAGAACACTGAGAAACAAGTGAAGGGGACAACACTTTAGAATATGATATGTCTGTGAAGAGTACGCAATTTACTTTTTACAAGCTGCAGTTCGTTACATCAAAGTAATTTCTGTTGCTAGTAATCTCACCAGCAAGGTGACTGCGGAGAGACTTTCCTGGGGCGTTGTGTACCCTATAGAGAGAGAAATAATTGAAGCAAATATTCACTTAAGTAATGTACATTATATATTTTGTTGTATTCCTTCTGGCTGGTTTAAAAAAAATATTATCAAGAAATATCATACAATTGCACAAGTATTTTATCCTCCATAGAAAACAAAAAATGCAAACTATAACAAGCTCTTTCGAATTAATAATCATTCTCAAATAATTAGATTCTATGAAAATATGAAACGTTTTATAGATTAGTCTCTATTTTAACAAAATAAGTAAAATATGTTCCTAAAATTACACGAATGTGCACCAACAAGAAAAATCGGTCAAGATACACAAATGTGCACTAACACATTCTTCTATAAAGCATCATATTCTAACCAAATGTCAAGAAACTTCAACTTAGCTGTGCAGTAAAGCTACGGACTAAAATATGCAAAATCATATAAAATCCGCTCCCTAGTAATTACTCTCGTTCGTGTGATAGTTATTTTTCCTCGAAAGCGGTGTTCCTCGCCATGGATAGTGAGTTCCGCTGCCAACCTATACGTCCACTCAGGACCACCGCCCAATCACGGCCAAGTCCTGGTCTCGCGATGTGCGTCGTAAAATGGTGCATGTAAGTGGATGTAGGAGAGTTAGGAGAGACGGAAGGGCAAAGAAGAGGAAGGAACGATCGCGTGCAATATATGGCTCGTTTCGTTATACTAGTTCGTCTAGTATGATCGGAAAAAGCAAGGAAAAACTAACGTCTCTTGAATTTTCTTCCATTCAGCGGCTAAATCCTCCTACCTGTCTAGCTAGTATCGAAAATCCGCCACGCTGTCGAGTCTCAAACCCTAGAATCTCCTCATCACAGTCACAGGGCTTGCAACAATCGTGGCTGAGCTAAACTCAGCTGGTGAACATTCTCGAACATTCAGGCATTCTTAATGTACTTATTGCCTATCCCACATCACGGCAGCTAATGCAAGACATTCAAGGGCCAAATGTGTAAGTGAAGAAAGGGATTATTTAACATGATCCCAGAAAATAGTCAATTACGCTCTACCTTTACGAAAGGAAAAAACTGTAATTCTTGTGCATAATGGCATTTTTAAAAATTATTTGAAGTTGTAAATTAAGTATTTGGGGCACGAAATCAAACTCGCGGAAACAATTGCGTGATCATGTTTACTCGCTTTACTCGTACATGCAAAGTTGCGGTTGAGGTTCTGGCCTATACGAGTTACGTTCAAGGACAAAAATGGTAAATTTAACGTATGAAACGAGTTTTTTAAGATTTCAGAAAAAATATATAGGAGAGCTGCGTTTTATGCACTTTAATGAGCAGGTACTTGCACATGATAGTTACAATATTAGAAGAACGTAATTTGCGAAATAATTATTATTTTACTAGTGGCTTCAGCAGCACAAATTTTGTTGTACGAACCCACACAAAATGGTTTTCCAAATGTAGCACGCACACTGCTCAAGAACAATAAAAAAATACACTCATGTAACACTGAGATAAATTAAACATTTTAAGAAAAATATTCAGATATACTGCAATAACATTGTATATGTACACAACACACAACAGGATTTTACGCACTAAGAATATCAAAATAAATGTTATTCAACAACGTAACACGAGTACCAAATTGTTGGTGGCGAGAGGCGTCTCTGTTGGAGCCATACTATTGTGTTAAAACATACGTGCCCTGAGCAGTGACGCACTGAGTATGAAAATTCCGAAATTCGAAATTCTTCAATCGGTACACTCAGGGAGACATTGCGCGGAAATTACACAATACAATATTTATTTTTAACACCGAAATTCTTTATTGTTTTTGTATTTCCTTCAATTCCTAGAAATCTAACGAAACCATACACACCTATCAAAAAACCGGAAGCTGCATTGTTTCTTTCAATTTCTGCGTGTCAGAAGGTATAATTGTGGTACATTCGTATAAAATCTGGTATATTAACGAAGGCGTAAATTTTACTCAAACAAATTACCGTTTCATTGAAGTGAATTCCTGAATTTAGAGTTGGCCCCTTCCGGTTATTTCGACCTCTCTGGCTCCTGAGGACCCTGCGGTTGCTCCGCGGTTGAACCACCTGGTTGAGAGACTCTCCCAACCTCGGGTAGCTTTTGGGCACTTTGTAGTCGTGAACATACCATTACCTCTCATCCCAAGGGACTTTGATACTTTCAACACTTCCGTTTTTTGTTTTTTTAATTTGTTGCGTCTCCACCTTGACGCAACGCGTCTCCCAGGGGCGTTGAGCGCTTTGCACTGGGGAGTAATCCTCCATTAATGTGCTTTTTATTACTGGAGTAATCCTCCGTTAATTACTATATTTGTGAAGTCTCGTCCTGTCGCAGTCAGTCAGTGCCTTTTATCCCTTCGGTCAGGGGCTCGACGCCGTTTGATCCTGGGGTTCCTGGCCGGTCACCCAACCACGAACCCGCGAGTCTCGAATTCTTTTAAACCCTTTCGTGACTTCACCGAGCGTAGTAAACGAATTCGGCCAACGCCGCCGGCCGAATATTTTAAGTTGTTACTTCTTCCAGAACTCTTACACTTGCGTGGATCAGGCTCCTTCGATTTCGTTCTATTCCTCATAGCTCTCTGCATTCACTTGTACACTTGCGTGGATCAGTCTGCTTCGATTTCGTTCTATTCCTCATTGATGAAAGCGGGCGTGCCGGCAAAGAGTAACATTTACCCTTATAATAAATAAAATGAATCTCAAACTTTAAAAAAATTATATCCATTTCTGAATGAAAATTCTCTCTTCTTTTTAGATTCTCTATTCACTATATTTAAATATTCGTATATAATTCACCCTTCGATAACTGGTGCATGCCCCATTTGGGGTGGTTCAGCAAAATCTCCTATTCACAAACCAGAGGTTATAAAAAATAAATATTCAAGAAAAATATTAAAAGCACCATTGTTCATTATAAATAATCCAATTTTACACGAAATTAATATTCTTCCTCTAAAATCCTGGGACCTTCGAATCTCAGATCAATTTTATACTTATCTTCCTCGTTCTCCTGCATATACTTTGTTTCAGCTTTGAATAACAATTATTTTCCTCGAATAAAAGCACATTACTCAAAGGTTTCCCTAAATCCCCCATCACATCACTGTCATTGTTTACAATGTCTTTACATCTTCTATCTCTCTCACTACATCTTTTTATTTACTGTATAGATTTTCACGTTTTATTTTCTATTTATATCTGTTGTATATTTTTATGATCATTGTGGCCCTCAATAACTCAACTAAAATGATGTGTTTGTAGCGTGTTTAGAGGTAAAATTTATAGAAGCTTCTCCTCATATTCTGTTCCATGTTATTGTAATTTTCAAATATAATATTTTGTAAATCAGGAATTAATAAATCTATATATAAATAAAAGGGCAGTGCTTATGTCTGTCGCATATAGACGGAAAATATACTCAATAGTTTTCGCTGAAATTTTCACACTTTATTCTTATTAGTAACGGTAGTATTTAAAAAGTGGTTTGAATTAAAATGGACGGGGGCGTTGTTTTTGCAAAGTTAATCGACGAGGTGGGCACTACACCGTTCCCAGAGGACCTTCTTGAAGTGCGACCTATGGATATCTCTTTGAACAACAAGCTTCGCTTCGACTCATAATATCGAATAACATCGAACTTGCGATCTAGAAATCAGGAAGTTTGAACCAAATGCTAGCAGTGCACAACATTATTCGAATATTTTTAAAGTGTAGAGTAATTTACTATAGTGTAATTAATACGTAGTTAATCTTCATTGGATAAATTGATATTCAAGTAAAATTGTATTTATTTAATACAATACAATAAGTAAGAATGGCCGGGTCCACTTGCATTAAAAAATAAACTTTTCGTAAGCCGTTTACCTGCCTTCCCAAAAAGGCAAAGCACCCCCATTCCGTTTTCCTTCTTATTATGAGGATTGATTTCTACGTTTCGCGTGTTCTACATATAATCACAGAAATCAATTATAATTTATTCACTTCTGTCTGTTTTAAAAGAAACATTTGTAAGTCTTTTAAACGCTATCCCAACGTTGAAAACTACTGGTTAAAAGTTTGTGAGAACGAAATACTGAAATCACATATCAGTGTGATTGCATCTTATTTGACTCATTTAATATTCACAATCCCGAATTTCTGCCACGTTCACCTGCGCTCGAGATTTCCCCTGGACTGGTACGAAAACATCAACATGTCCTACTTATGAATGCAAAGTTAACAGAAATGTTTACTCCTTCCGAAACACCGGATGAAAGAAACGGGGTGGAGTGGGGCGATGCATTCTCTTAAATAGTATTCTTAAAAAAGTGAAGAGATTACTCATATTGTGCATATATAATGCTATTTATTAAATTGTTGAAGTGGATGGACTTTTCGTTTATTGAAAATGTATCTTCATGTAAAAAAAGTCTTTTTAGTAAAATAGGAAGAAAATGCGAGGAAAATAAATAATAAAAAATGCATTGCAAATGTGATCTCAAATAATGAACTCTAATAAATTAAATAAACTCTAATAAACCAAACGAATCATAAATTAAACTCTAATAAACCAAAGAGCATATTTGGCCAAAATCTAATACATATTAATAATTTAGATAGATTTCTTTACATATATACCACCATTATCATTGTAACACGTCAATCATGTAAATTACAAAGTAGTGTATGCACTCGAATTGAAGAAAAAAGTTGACTTACAGAAACTTTAAATTTGTCTCTCAACGTAGAAAGAACAAAAATACAAACGTCGTGATTACTAATATTGCATATATTACGAATTACGAAAATTAAGCCCTTTATTATGTCGGTGGAAATCCTAGAAAAAGTGATTATACTTAAATTAAGATACAATTCGCCAATATACTGTTTTAATAAAAAAAGATAGTACCATTAAAAAATATTTGATTGTTTTCTTCTGGTTAAGAACGCAATACTTTCATGAGATTATACGTTCAAGAGCCATACATTTTCATGAGATTTAATCTTGAGACCCTCATACAAAAAGGAATCATATATTTTCCCGTCTTTTTTACAAGTGTTAATAATAATAATAATATTAATAATATATAAAATCTGGACTTCACATAACGGTGTTTTGTTTACTGTCGGGAGATTTAGAAACCTGTAATAAGTGGCTTTCTTTTCGCCTCTATTTCAAAAATTTCAGGAGGTGATTAATTGTATGAAAGTGGTATAAATTATTTTCAAGAACGGTGATAAAACTTAAATTTTATCGTATGTGACTTGATGCTTCACTTTTCTGTCATCATCATCCTTTGATCAGATATTTTAACAGAAACAGTACCATTTATTAGAGAGTTTTTGCAAGTCGGGAAAAGAATGTCGTACATCGTAATCATTGTCGTCAATAAGAAATAACATATCTTAATAAAAATGAGATTTTCAAGTTGACAATCGAAAAAGTAAAAGGTTTTATTGTACATCTGTAATCTTCTAGCACTATTTTTGCTTGTATAAGAATACAGTGATTAAAGATAGTAATAAGTATAATTATGAAAACAGATAGTATCAAATGAATATGTAACGTTCATCTTTATCTCCAAAGCAAAATATAGCTTCCTAGATAGTTTTAGAATGTAGATAAGTTTTCTAATTTGTGATAATCAAACTAGCCTCATCATACTACGATTCCTGATAAACAATATTCCAGATCCTAAACAAATATGTTAACTTATTCCTACACATTTGAATGAACTTCAATAAAAATTAACAATAAAGTTCCTACTGGTACTACCGATATTGTATTTTTCATTATTTTATTGCTTATTATGTATTGGTGTCGAATTCGTTTTAAGTATTGGTGACTGCAACGTATGAACACATTTTTAGTAGACAACACAACAGGTTCAATGACGGAACTCGTCAATCTACGAGTAAATCCAGTCATTGGATGCCGGTACATGCACTGTAGAATTCTCGCCAAAATTATCGTGTTACGGCTCTCAAATTGACAACTTCCAAAAATTCTCTATTGCATCACTTCTGAAACGCTACCGTTCCCGTGCTTTACGAAAAACAACGATTTTAAAGAGAACAAAGACAATAGGTACTGTTACTATTATTATTGAAGGAGCCATTCACTTACGTTCGTAAATTTAAAATGCCAAGATCATTCCATGTTGATGCCTTTAAATTCCCCGTGCTTGAATCACGAAAGGCATCGATTATACTGCGTAATCTCTGCCCCTTCCCCCTTTATATTGGCATTCTCGCAATTGAACTCTCGAAATGGCGCACAGTAATTTGTTAAACTACAATAGAATTCTCTGTAATTGAACTATTCACGTATCTCTATTGACCAACAGAATCCTGGGAGTGCAATTTCGTAGTACAGAAGTATCATTGTCAGGAATGCTGCACAAAATCCAGACCTACATGTCCAATAAATTTCATTTTGCATGACACTAAATCTCGCTTGCACATACTCTACTGTAGAATTTTCGGTGGATTAAATGGATACGGAAATACAGAAGGAAATAACCGAAATAACAGTGCTGACTCAAAAGAGTTCATGAATATGCGATCAATTAATGAATGAATGTTTTTTTTGAAATCCATAAACAATGTTCAAAGTAAGGCAACATAGTCAAATAAACTATATACTTTACAAATAAATTTATATACTAAATTTTATATTATCAATATTGACAAAATTCAAATTATAATTTCATAATAAAATTTCTTAAATTTTTTTTCATTTCTATTGGTATAGTAAAATCGCTAAATATGTTTGTTGGAAGGGGAAATGAAGCGGGTCATTCCACGTAAAACATCGTTATGAAAACTCAATTTTCCAGAATTCACCACGTTTGTATATTTGCTTCTTCCAAGTGAATAGGCTTTCTGTAAAATATTAATCAATTATCACCCATTGATGCTTCACACCTGTTGAATTTTTACGCATTCATTTTACACATCTGTATTCATTTTCCTGGTTATGATAAAAATCAGAAATGATTTTCAAAACGTCATTTTTAGATTCACTTCATATTCATATTATCCGTACTCTTGTTGTTTATAACGAAACATGATTTAAAAACTAATAACTCAAAGTGCATTTTTTATTTCATATTAAAATAATATGTAAACTACAATAAATATTTGTACGTATTCCTGAAAAACTAAGACCGCAAGAACTTTTTTTTTTGTTTATTATAGTCGCATCAACCTAAGGTTCTTAGCGATTTTTCAGTATTTTACATATTCATATTTGATTTTACATTATATATATAAAGTACAGTATATAGTACAAAGTTTACAATAGAAAGGAGTTTATTTTAATAGTACAAAACTTGACACCCAATCATGGCTGGTATGATAATATGTACCCTCGCTTGCACAAAAAATGGGCGATGTCCTGAGCCGAACTTTACCAGAGTTTTCCGACCCTGCCCCGCCCTGCGAATCAGGCTGACCAATCCGCTTTAGCTTCATTTCAGGGAGGCGGGACTATTCATCTTGAACATTACAAAATGGCGGTGATGGCGAGTTATATTATAGTAAATATTTGAATATAAATATTAAATCAACCAACAGTTTTACATACATTTTTGTATATACATTTAATTACATAAATAAAGGCATGCAATTTCCCAGTAAAAACATATTTTAAAACTGTTATAAAAAGGGTTTTTTGAAAAAAATAACACTGGACAACGACTATTAAGCTCCATGTCTACATTTCGTCGTTTATTATTGCAATATTTAATATAAAATGCAAATAATTTGCATTGTATGCATTGTCTAACCTAGTTATTTTATTAGAAAAATTAATAACTTAAAGAAATACGTTTTAGAGTCAGTTTCACAAACACGTCTCCGAGATAGCAGCTTTCAGTTGTGAAATACTTCATCATCAATTTCTCAGATGACCCAATTAAAATATACTATATGGTCGCGAACATTAATATTGTAATAAAATAGTTTTGATAATATGGAAATACTAAATAAACTTAAAGTATTTAAAGTTCATTTTAATTACAATCAAAAAGTTTTTCTTCTGCAGACATTATGATTGAGTAAATTGCAGCTGTAAGCAAATAGATGATTTTTATCTTTTGTTTTAGGGATCACAATTAATTACCTCTTCAATCTAACGTTAGAGGGTGATTGCATTTTTACATGGGTTCTTTACCGCAAATATTAAAAATCATATGTGATACCTAGTCTTTGAGGATTTTGCGTAGAGTAAAAACGACATATGACTCTTATATAACATTTTAATATCTTAATGTTTGCAAAGGTAGAAACACCACCTTTCGTCTATTGCGTGAACATTGGAGGAACACACACACACACACACACACACACACACATACACACACAGTCATATCAATATATTACTTACATGTAATTTATATACGAGTTCCAATCCAACGCAAAGAAAATAATATATATATATTATTATAGCAAGTATATTTTACATTGTCTTTTATTTTCGACGAGCAATGCACTGCAAGTTTTTACGTCATCGAGATATTACACCCACTTCTTCTAGATAAGCAGACCTATGCAAACACTGTTTTGCTAATCCATTAAGAATCACTAGAATTCTCCTGTCATAAATTATTTCAAAATTGTAATTGTTAATAATGTTTCAAAATTTTATCAAACTTCGGAAATCTAATGTCACGATAATCGTTAGAAAATGAATAGGGATCCTCTTCTGTAAAATATTGTTGCAAAATAAAATTTTTCTCTATTTTCATACATTTTTACATTTCATACAAATTGCCAATTTATTGGATATGTGTTCTTAACGCATCTTCAGTAATATTGCACTGCATATTTATAATTTTTAATGATTATTAATAAATATTGTAAACAAAATAAACAATTAATTTTTTATTTAGGAAAAATTTCATTTAAGTTATAAATATTTATAAAGTAATTTAATTTAGTACTATAATATAGATTAAGGTTGAATTTTAGAAACTATAACTACAATATTTATTATTGTTGAAACGCATTGCTACTATATTACAATGTAACGTTTTAAAATGTATGCCATTGATTGATGATTTGTGTTCGTATATAGTATATCTCACGCAGAGACGATTTTACAAAGAAAATCTAAATAATAACGAAATAACCTTAAATTTATAATTCATTTGGCATTTGGTCACTTTGTGACCACTTTAATCTGAGTCAGGAAGAAGGAAATCTGCGCTATGGCATTTGGGTTCCGTAACCAAATCTTCAGGGTCACCATTGCGTTCCTTTTATAAGTCTTAGGATTCAGAAAGTGATACTAGATATTTCAACATTAACTTGAGAATACATGTTGCATACCATGAGAAATGATGAACAAATCTGGGTTTTAAAAAATCTGCCTTTGGAATACTGCATCAGAAGTCTGGCTATTGTAATTACATTTTCTGTCATTCGTCGATAAACTGCCGAACACTTTCCGGTGAATTATATCATATAAAGCGAAAGACTTCCAGGTTAAAGACCACATATGTTATTGGTGGATCGAAAATAGATTTTAATTGTGGAATTGACATTATTCATTGAGTGCAACATACAAGAAATGTGAATTTACTATTTGTGCCTAGTTTTCTCTTTTCATGATCCCGTCAATTTTCCGAAAACATAATTCAATCATTTTTACCTAAATACAATATTGCTTTTCGACCTGTCCAGTTCGGAAGAATAGTTGTTCCCATTGAAAAAGCGATCATGCGATAAATGGACAATGTTTCAAATATCACTTAAATACCAAATAGAGTATCAGTATTTGTTATCTAAAGGACTCCCCTCTAGAAATAATCAAATTTTCTTTGTTTTCATTACAATCTTTTCAAATAAGAACGTAACTTTGGTTTTGGTTTTTGGTATTAAACAGATCTTAACAGATCTTGCCCCTTCTGTGCCTTTTTATAATAACAAGAGCTTCTTCATCCGGTATCTTCCACTTCAGGTTTTAAGGTAATTATTATTAATTCATAATAGTATTTACAGTTCTAATGACATGATTTTCACGATCTACATAATGTTTTTTTATTTAAGTCAGGCATCTTTCTCTATTCTTGTGCCCTTCATTTGTCAAATCCAGGCGTACTTACAGTTTCATGGCCTTCCTCGTTTTCTTTAACGAAAGGATTCCTCCAAATATAATTTTTGATATTCTGTCCATGCATTCTGCAACATACCATTGAGTTGTTTGGATTCATTTTCGACCCACTTGTCTCTCAATCATTATTATCTGTCTAATCTCTTCGTTTAGTATTCTATCAAACAGTATACTGACAACATCGTCTCAAAAATTTATTTTCATAGCATTCAACCAGAGAGTTTATTGCATCATTTAATTCTAATTTCCGATTCATACGTAACATCTCTCCACCATTGTCTTGTATATCTCACCGTTTTCTTTCAAAAATTTTGTTTCCTCAAAATATTATGAGAGTCTACTAATGGTGGCCTTCCTAGCTTATTTTTTAATAAAGTCAATATTATTAGATCCCCTGCTCTAATAATCACTCCGATATATTTAAATTCACTTTCCTACTGAAATATACCTATTTCTGTTCTAGATCATATCGAGATTTCCTACAACCTTGTGTCTTGACTTTACATTATTTATTTTGAGTCTCTGTATTTTATGTTTTATTAATTTCTGGATTAAATGTTACAGATACGAAAAGTATTATTTTTCCTATTTTTCAAGTGATACATGACTCAAAAAGCGAAATGTATAATTAAAAGGTTTTGCAGCCGTTCTCGAAGTCTTAGAAGCAGTATCACCAACATTTTTTAGTTATTTTGGATTATACTCAAATAAACCTTTCAACATTTTGTTTACCGATGTACTTGAGCTTATTAGGTGTCTCCTAAAATAATGTAACAAATGTTCAACGTCAAAGTTAAGAGGTAAGGGCTTTGTTTCTGATGAAATAATATTATATAAATAAAAGATCTTCATGCTTCATCTTTACATTACTAGTTTTACCACTAGTTCGACATGAGGGAGAGAAATTAATATTTTCTAGGATGAAGAGAGGGCACGTGACCTGAGTCTTTTATTTTGGATCCACTGATTGAATGAATGATCCGCTCTTGAATGAATGATTAGGAAGAATATTTAATAATGGACTTGTTTATTAAATCAATATCATTCACAACAATGTAGCCTTTCAGAATGTGTAGCAAATGGGCATGATACACATATTTACTTCAACTAATAATCAGATATTTATTATATAAATACATGGTTTTAAAACCAAGAATTGTTTTCAACTTCATCACTAACTTATTCCCTTAAATTTATCTGCGTGACGCATGTTAACAAACACTTCACACTATTACATTCTCGTATACTTACGTATATACGAATAATCTTGTAGTATAGAAATGTTATATAACTCTGCGCAAAAAGCATGCATTTTCTGCGAAAAAATCATTACGCGATCAGTGATGAAAACTGAATCAAAAAATTGCTAAATTAAGAGAAAAAAGTCCTCTAACACGCGGTGTAAGCCATAATTCCAGTTTGTGGATCCGTGATGTAAAAACCGATTGAGCAAAACGTCATGTCCGTCTGATACAACTCTGGCGCCTAAACCATGCATACGATTTTTAAATTGGAAGAAACCCTATCGTTTTCGCCTGAGCTGAAGTATACGGTACAGAAAAACATTCATTAATTTTGGGGACTATTTCTAGCCTTCGGACATTTTAATTTTTTAGAAACGGCTCCAAGTATTTCTGTAAATTTCTTGTAACTGACTGCACTCTATAAGTAAAATGCGCTTATAAAGGTAGAATATGTCCATTTCACAGTTAACTGCGAATTTTGAAAAATCGCTAAAATTTGAAGTTTTAGTTGATTTCGCACAATATAGCGTGCAATATTTGCAATTTTAAGAAATTTACATAAACAAAGTTTTCTCAAAAACGCTCCAAATTTTTTCTTTAAATTTTCCAGTTGAGGTAATGCCAAATGCAGCCTATCCGATGACATAAACTGAAGTTGCTCTATTCTATTTGTTTTTAAAATTTTCAAATCATAATTTTTAAATACCTCACGCTATTATGAGCATTTGAATAGATTTGTATAGATTATTTAACTTGTGGTAGAAGTGCTTCAAATGACTTTAGAGAAGTTTTTCAAAACTCAATACATTCCTGTGTGAAAAAGGCTATTTTGAACCAGAAAAGTTAGAAAATCCAAAATGTATTTTGTGGGGCGATAGATGTCCCAGCTGGCATGAGACAGCAAGAACCTTATGTGAGCTCGCGGAACCTTAAAACCAGTCCACACGAGGAAATTATAAGCATTTGCTACGAGAAAGTCTGTCATTCATGGCACCTCTGAGTTCTTCACATATTTTTGGTAGTAGCGAAGTGTAAGCATTTCTTAATTTTTAGAAAACTAGAAAAAAAATTTCAGTGAAAACCGAGCCAAAAGTGAGACACAAATAAATAAAGATTAATTAAAGGACGTAATACTCGTATTAGGATTAAGGGAAGGGAAACGAACGTACCAATGTAAAAACCAAAAACGGCCTATGAACGGAAAATATGGAGTAGTGAATGATCTACATTGAAACGACAATCGAAAGTACATAGGAATTCTTTTATAAGTTTTGTAATGGTATCTTCTTGCGAAAGATATTTAGAACATTCTCGACATCGTTATTAGGAATTTATTTTCATTGTTCGTCAAGTAAAAAACCGCTGATATCGTACGGGATTTGAACACGCGTTCCTCTATTGTGAAGCCACGCACCTAAGCGGTGCATACAACACAGTCGGCCAATAAGCATTTCCGTGAACTTACTCAATTAAGAATCTTACAGTTTTATAACAAATATTGCTTTTGCATCTGCAATTTAAAATATTAAAATAAGAATTACCTCTAGAGCAATAAGAAAGCAATAAATCTACTTGTACTATAAAATAGTTAATTCTACTTAGAATGTTTCCAGTTCAGTACTATATAATTTTTGCAGGCGCGCTTCGGTTCTAGCCTGACGCTCAGCCCTTATCGCCTCTGCCCAAGGTGAGATTATTAGACGGCCAGTAACGTTGGGCTGTAGACAAGTTTCGACACGGCCCCGACGACATTAAATTCATTTGCTGCAAGTAATTACTAGAATCTAAAGCATTTATTGACTTCAGAAAAATCACCTATCATTTACGCAGTATTTTTGTTCATCTATCACATTTATATCAAAATAAACTCTTATTTTCTCGTGTTATTGGTAATGTTTGCATTTTCTTAATACCTGGCAAATGTTACACTGTACATTCATTCATTTTTGAAAACTCTCCAATGACAATCGTAAATGCATACCTTTAATTGTGAAAGGAAAAGTGAAAGTCCAAAATCTCACACATTGTCAAAATAAAAAGTTGTAGACTGACCCAGGACGTAAACTCCAGGTGCTTCCAGTTCTTCAAGCAAACTGCCTACACTTCCCATGACATCCTCCGCAGTCACTTATACAATGTTTTACATATTAGAATGTGTTGACGAGTGATACTTGTTGAGTTTTGCTAGCTGAAGACAAGAATGTTGTTGCTTGCAACGAAAGAAACATGATAAAAAGTACGATTTCGCAAAATCGGTTTTGAAACTAATTTTAATAGTAAGAAAGAAAAAACAGTTCCATTGTAGTTTTGCATTTCAAACCATTCTTTAAAATTGTAAATATTGCTTTGCTTTGAAAAAATGCCATCATTTCAAAAAGCTACATGATTGTTATGCAAAAGACGAATTATGGACAGCAAATTTCATTTACAGAAAGACAAATCTGTTTTCAATTTTGGTTGGAGACGCCCCAAAATGTTCAAACTTTTAAAATTTTCAGAAAGTACAGGAACAACCATAGAAAATTGGAACTGTCATCCTTCTAAGTGTATTTTACTCTATTCTTACAGAAAATTCAGGCCTTTTTGAGATAATTTTGAAAATGTCGAAAGGCTTCATGTAAATGCCCTAATTTAGGAATTTTTCAAAGGAAATTTCCAAGCTATTCACAGCCAGAAAAACAGGGGTTCTTCAATTTGGAAAGATCGGCCGTGTGGTTTGGCGCTGCTTTTAGACGGATGTTGGACCAGTTTGGATAAAACCCTTTTCGACTCCAAAACGTGTATTACAGTTCGTCAACGAAATCGATTTTCCGCTGTATTACATAACTTTCTCTATACTACGTATGCACTTTGAATATACTACGTATATACGTCACATACGAATGTACTACTTATACTACGTAAATTCAGTGCGTATCTTGAAAGTAAAACGAGAAGTACAGTTGTTATTTTCATTGCTGGATAACGAATTATATCTATGATTCAAATCCATCTAAACGTATTACATGATTCCAAAAGGTGAGATACAAAAAACAGTACTGAGAATTTTCTGCATTACGTTGTCATTTCGAGTGAGTTTATTTTTTACATAAACGATTCATATTACAAAATATGAATGTATTTATCTAATCAGAAAAAACGAAGTAATTGCGTCACAATCAGGCACGACGTTGTGTAAAAATCACAACTTTGTCATTGCTTGAGTTAATACCCTGTATTAATGTAAATGATATTAGCGGTGACAAATATAAATGCTGGTAGAGATACGAGCCCAGAACCCAACTGTGACGTTTCCAGGCTCAGTGATTCAGAGCAACTATAATCATCAAATCGTTGATGAGGTTTGATTCTGTCCGAAGGGAATTTACATCTTTAATTATAATTAATACGGTTATCGGGTCACAATATGGATATGCTAACGAACAGGATAAACATTTTCCTCATATTTCATTTCCCATAAAAAGTGACAGAGTTATGACAAACTTTTTTGGAAGTAGATCTAAAATAACAATATCAAACATTCGTATCTTAATTCCAAGCGAGGTTAGAGTTAAATTCTTACTAACTAAATATAAATAAATGCACATTTGTATAAATATTTGTATCAACAGTATCAAAACTAATTACACATTATTTATTATAAAAGAAGTTCCTTAAGATCTTATAAACAACAATAATACACGTATTTTCCGCTAAACATTCTTATCTTTAATTCTCAGACTTAGGTAAGGTAAAACGGAACAGAGAAAAAAGGCATCGCGCGGAACGATCCTCAATACCTCCGATTTAAAACCAAGTTGTGACGATTTTCGCTGAAATTGTTAATTCTTTTTATTAATCTGCAAGCCTTGTATCTACGAATACGAAATATTTGTTCTGTAATTCTCCATTTTCTCTGAGAGTAACATTTAAGACGTAATAAAGTGTATTCTCTAAACATATTCGTTTATAAGCAGTACAATTTCAGGAAAAATGCAATATTAGGGCAACTGATGTTTTTAACAATACATGATAATATATTTATTTATCTAACTCCGTTATCATATTTATGAATTTTATAATAAATTTAATATTTAGATTTAAAAGAACAACATTATCCCAGACATTTGAGATCCGAGAATTTGCTCCTTGTTTTCCTATGTGAGACTAAATGACAGGTGATTTGTGCATTGGATCACCTACAAGCATGGCGAATAATCATTGGATATAACTAGAAATAATTCTAGTTATATTTTCTTTGTGAAGTGGGACTGATTGAATCACTCACCACTTAGTCTCAGTCACACTAAGATAAGCCGTATCAAAACATTGTTTTATTTAAAAATGGAATAATAATAAAAATATTGATTTCTTTCACATGACCACGTCAAATCATTACTACTTTATTATGTTTTGGAGTTCATACATTTTTTTGAAATGTGGCTCCACCTACAAAGACTTACATCAAAAATTTTAAAGAAGACCATAAAAGAGAAATAAAATTATCAGATTGTTACAAACAATTAAGGGATGCGTTCTGTGCTTGCATTTATCACAAAGTCACAAACACAAAATGGTAATTTTAATGAGTTCGTAATAGTCTCTAGGAACTTTGTTAAACGTCTTAAAAAAGACATGTTCCTTTCTCAAATTAATAAAAGAATAGAATACCTTTATTGCAAGGTACATAATAAACCACAGACTTGTTAAGGATTCTGATTATCTCTAGAACTGTTAAATATATGAATTACTAGTGATTATACAACTTGGTACAGACTTTTCATATTATTTCTAACGATTACATAAAAATATGATAATGATATTACCATTCAGAGACACTGTTAATATTTTAGCTATCTCTTCCAAATTTCGTTGCGTCACATTGCTTGGAATACAAGATACCAGCACACAATCTTAATATAATCACATTATGTTTACAAAAACAAGTCTGTTCCTCTATTGCAAAATTTTGGAATGTCTCGTGATGATAGTGATTAATGTGTTTCAGGCATCAGGTAAAAAAATACATATTCGACAGGATTTGATCTGGCGTCCATTCCTCCTATCTACTACGCGTTTAATCTGGAGCTATCACAGAGGTACCTTTTAGCACCGATGAGGGTGTTGTAGGAATGAATTCTATCTTGAAATTTATTGTTCTTATGATGTACAACATTTACTTGAGTTACAATAAACTCACATTCTTGATAAGAATGTCTGGAATCATCAGCGCGATACTATTCTATAGTTGATTCTAGTTAGAAATATTTCGATTCAGATATCTTTTGTGTAGGGCTCACTTGAAGTAGCTTCTATCCTGCGAACTGCTATCTTGCCCCCTCCCATATCTTCAAGGTGATCTCACATTACGCGATAAGATGAACTGTAACTCGTCGTGAAACACCAGTCTGAAATGCAGAACGCGTAGTATTAGGAAGTAACCATGATTTTAAAACCAATTAACTAACTAAGAGAATTTCCGGATAATTGCATTCGTTATTCTATGAAAACTTATAACCTAGAAAACTTGAATGATATAATACTAACAATATTTTAATTATCTGCAAATAGTTGATTGATTGTTCTTAAGAAATTATAATGCTTATAATGTAAACAACGAAGTAGTTGTACTACAACAGCACATACTGCACTTTCTTCTCTAATGTCATTGCTCCGCAATATACTATTACATGAATTAGGAAAAGAAGTTTTTCCAGCAGTAAAATCTCTATTTTCAATTTGTAGTTTTGAAAAGTTAACTTTTTCAATTTTCAAAAAATATAGAGTTCCTCGAAAATAGGACGACCAGCGCCTCGATCCAGATATGAAGTACAGAACGGAGGCTTCTGGTCGTCATGCTGATGGACAAACAAACCTGGCCCTTTTACGGCCCCTAAGTCTTTTCAAATTAATATTAATTACAAAATATTGGACATATTACTACTGAAATCACACCATAACAGAAAAAATATCACCTTCTGGATTCGAACTCACAACGTTTGCAAGCTGACAGCGTACCTATGACGATTAACCATTAAACAAAGCGGTTTCTGTTTCAATTACATAGAAAGTAATAATTAAATATAATAAAACCTATGCTAAATAGAACATAATCGTTTCAATATATTTTTCGTTTTCATAAGTCAATCCTTTTAGCTTAAATATACTGTGATATATAATATAATATAAAAATGTATAATATAGGGAATATTAAATATATTAATATAATATATTATATTTTAATAGAATGCGAACTTTTCTCTATAGAAAGAAAGTACAATATTTTACTTTTCCTCCTTTTGTGCTTAGTACCACATTGTCATAATAAAACTGGAAAGGGTTTTAATTATTCGAAAGGCCAATTCTAGAAAGGACATTTTTAAAGAATACTAGTGATCTAAAACACCCGTCTTTCTCACCCGTATTTTCACGGAAACTTATGCTGAAAATCTAAAAGTTTCAAAATTCTGTCTTTTTAAAAAATCTTATCTTAAGGAAAACATGGGGAAAATCTCTTTTTAAATATTTTTTTAAAGTAAAAAAATCGTTTTAAAAAAATGGCCTCCCTTTTTTCCTTCCCTATCAACCAAAAATGTAATAAAATTGGACCCATTTGTTTGAACTTTAAAAAAAAACAGGGTTTCATGTAAGTCCCCCTCCCCTAATTGAATATCTTTTTTAAATTAAAACCTACGACATCAGCCAGATCGATTGGGGTATCAATTTTGGTGAAAATCGGCTAAACGGTTTTAGCCGCTGCGTTTTCGGGACGGACGGACGATTTTTACCGTCAGTCATTTCGCTATAACCACCCAAAAAACTGGATTCGGGCTAACCACATTTGGGGATTTTTGTTTCTAAATTTAGCAAGTGGTTATCCTTTTTTTGCACGGGCCGTTAAATGCTTTTTCTGCAGACAATTCCCTTTTTGTAGCATTACAACTTTTCTCTTTTGAAGAAAGTGCAGTCAATTTTGAAAAAATTACATTCCCGGAAAATTTGTATGCTTTCATTGCAAAAAATTTTTCCAAATTTTGGAAAAAAATTTTCAATTTTTTTAAACTTCATTGGAATTAGTTAAAAAGGAAAAGAAAAAGGGTTCATGAAATTTAAAACAGTTGTAATTTTGTTAAAAACCCGGATTTAAAAAAAGGTGCATTTACTCGTTTTTTAAAAACGGTATAGTTATTCAATGAAGTTAAAAAAAAAAGAAAAGTTTTTTTTCAGAAAGTTTCAAATAATAGGGGCAAAATGTAACATACCCTCCGAAATATTGGAATATCATTGGTTCAAAATCCCAAGGGGCCTATATAATATCAATTTTGAAAAGAATACATCGTTTAAAGTCAATGTTTTAATTTTTGCGGTCCCATTTTCCCGGGTCCTTTTCCCTACAACGAGTAAAAAATAAATCATTTCAAAAGTCTTTTGGAAATATTTTTGGTTCGTGTTTTAAAAACCGTTTTCCTTAAACCCCAAATACCATTTTCATATCATTGTTTCTGAAATTTTGCTGCGCATTCAGAATTAAAAAAAAATAAAATAATTAATAAAGTCTTAATAATATTAGGAAAATTATTTTCCTCCTTTCCTCACAAAAAATTGGGAAATTTTAATGAAAGCATTATTAAATTCGGGTGGTCTCGTTTAATAAATTTTTATTTTACCAACGAAAAGAAATTGAAAAAAATATGTATTCTAATGAATATCATTGCTTTTGTAAAAATTTTAAAGGGGGTTGAATATTAAGTTATAAATAATAATAAAATTGGAATATTAAAAATTTAATTTTTGATTAAATAAATTTCTTTTTATAATACTATTTTCGGGAAATAAAGCCCTTAGGTTTTTTAGGCAACGATTATTGAAAGCCCAATTAAAAATTTTTGAAATTTTCTTTGACAATTGGAAGTTGTGTTTTTGTATATATTTTAATGCTTTTTTTTAACTACTAGGTCATAAAAAACCCAGGGTTTTTTTTATTTTTGGGGGTTTTTTCTGTAGGGAAATAGAAGGACATCAAAACCCATCTTTCGGGGCGGAACCCCCCCTTCAGCGGGGCCCGGCCTTGTCGTCCTTTTCTTTTCTCAAAATAAATTTTACATCATATACCCAACATCAAATACATCAGAATTCCAATTCCCCATCATTTAATTACTTTTTCCTGTGCCCCGGCCCGGGGGGATAATGGAAATAAATCTGACTAGGTATAAAAATTTGGGCCCTCGGAACCAGAAAAACATTTTTAAAAGTTATTACTCTTACCCAGATTTTATCCAACTTGCATTTTGGTGCAACAGGTGGCAGAACTTTTTTCAAACTCAAAAAGGATCATAAGCCCCTTTGTCGTGGTCATCCCGTGGCTTTAAGCCCGAGGAAAGAATTTTATTCACCCCGGATCAGGCACTGCCCTTCCCCCGGGACATCTCGTGCGATTCCACCCCTATCCCCAAAATAAAGAACAGACCTTACTGAAAGCTGTTTTGTGCACTGCGAAAATGAAAGAGCGAAGAAAGCGCATTTTTCGACTATAAAAAGGATGCTGGCTACTGCCCTCCCAAACTTTTTAAATTTTTCTTAGCTATGGTTTATAAATCTAATAGGGTAAAAGGGATGATTTTAACATGCCTTTTATAACAAATTTTGCGTTTTGATGTAACACTTCTTTTCATTTTTTTCTTTTTAAAAATTATCATACTTTTTTTTTCAATCTGAATTAAAAAAAATTTTTTGATTTTTATACTAATTTTAGAAAATTTTGCAGAATAATATTGAACTATTAATTTAAAATATTTGACACAATAAAGTTCTTTTATAAAAGAAGGTTAAATTTCATTTGAAAATAATAAGACTGTAGTTTATTTTAGATTTGAAACTTGTGATCTCATTGAATCTTTGTTTTCCGTGTTGATCTAAAAAAATGTATTTTCAGGTTCGATTCATTCAATTTTGGGGGATCTTATGAACCAAATTGTTTTCATGCTTATCACAAGGGCAAAAATTATTTCGTTTTTTAAAAAACAAGGACGGTGTTTTCCTGTGAAAAAAAACCGTTTTTATTTAAATTCGAAAAAATGTCAAGGTTTCCGGATGTTTGAATTGCAGAGAGCTTTTGGAATCAATAAACACTGAAAACTTTTCGGGAAGTCATAAAAAAACCTAACATAAATTGGAAAGATAATACATTCAAAACCTGTGTTCCCCAAATAAATTTGGGAAAAATTTTCCCCGGAATTAAATTTTTAACTAAATACTCAATCTTTTTAGTTTATTAAAAAAGTTTTTTTTTTTTTTAAACGCTCTTTTAAAGAAAATTACATTGATTGTAACATTTTGGGTTTTCAAATTTATTCTTTTTTCCGTGGTTATTAAAAAATATTTGAAAATATTTAACTTCAGTAGATTTCCACAATTAAAAAATTAAAATTTTGCTGTTTATATTATGCTATTTTTTAAAAGATTCAATTTTACAATTTTGCTTTTAAATATATGCAATGTAATATTAAAAAAATTTAAATTTTTTGCGCCTATTAGAATATGATTTACTGTTGCCTGTATATTACCTTAAATAAAAAAATAAATAAAAATATCACTGGGAAGGTGATATAATCTTCTCAAAAATGAACAGAAAAATAAACTTTTAAAAAATATTGAAGAATAAGCAATTATTTTTCGAAATACCAATGGGGTTCCCCTATTTTTTTTTTCCCCATTATCACTAAAAAATTCATCTTTCAAATAACCCCTCAATATTCTTTTTTTGGAAATAATCATGGACACCGAGTGTTTTTTAATTGTTTAAAAAATCACTTTTTGCATCCCTCTCTTATAAAAAAATGGCGTTTTTTTCTTTTGAAAAAATTTGTATTGCTTGCATTTTTTAAAAAAGGGCCCTAATAATGTCAAAATGTTTTTAAATCTGAACATGAATTTCAATTTGCTTGATGGAAATTTATTTAGTAAAATTATATTATTTTAAATTATTTTAATGTTGGTTCTTTCTAAAACCTTTAGCTTTTTAAAATAGTTTTAAAAACAAAATTTTTCAAATATAATTTAATCAAAAAAATTTCTCACAATAAGAGACCATAAATTAGACTTCTTTTTCATGGTAAAGAACTGAAAAAAAATGTCACACCCCCTTCCCCGTGACCCGCCCCCTTGGTTCGTCAGCGTCCACGGGTTGAGTCAACTCAGTGCAATTGGGGGGTGACCCTCGCGCCCGCGCCCAATCCGTTTCGTTTCTGTGCCTCTCCTTTTCCTCCTCCCCTTCCCCCCTCCCCTCTTTTCCCCCTGCTCCTTGGCAGGGGGCGTCACTGCCTCAAAAATTGCCCCCCCTTTGGATAACTAGGAGGAAAATCTTTGAGGGGGGAAGGGGGACGTCTGAAACGGGCAAACCCAATGATAAAAGGATGCCTCGACGCCCAAGGTTGGTAAGTGCCCGCGTGGTTGTCAAGCTTGGAAAAGCCGGTTGGCCGCACAAGGACGCCCTATTCTAGTGGTTCATTATTGTATGTGAAGAGTTTTTAAATGACCTTTATCTGTCACCTGATGAATCGTTACTCTCAGTGTTATACTCTTAGTTAGGGACATCGGCGTTCTAGGGAATATTTCCGCCTAAAGCACGTCTTTTGAAAAAAAACCAAAATCGTAAAATCAAGAGAAAAAGGTAAAGTAAATTTTTATGATTAAAAAAATTAAAAGAATCGTGGGTGGGGTTTGGTTATCATTGGTACAATTCTTTTTTTAATGAAAGTCTATTTTTAATTGCATTTTCTTTGAAGTTTATACCCTATCTCAGGCGGGAATAAACATTCCAAAATAAAAACGAGCATACTTTTATAACCTGACTAATTTTAAAAAAATTCTGAACCGTAGCATAATGAAATTAATTTTTGTTCAGTTCATTTAAATGGACTTCATTTGAAGTTTGCAAATTGAGAGACCTAAAACGTTTTTTAACTAGTCAATGTTACCATTCATTTCCCAAAGGGTCAGTTTTTTTTTTAAAGAAAAATCATTAAAAAAGTTTTTTTTCATTTTTTATTATTTTTATTTGAAAAAAATTTAAATATCAGATATTTACTATTTTTTTCGTTTTTGGGAAAATTTTATTTATCCCAAAACTTTTTTAATTTTAATCTCAAAACATATCGTTTCTATAATGGAAGTGAATAGGACCTAAAAGCCCCGAGGCACTCCATTAATTGGGAAAAGATCAGAAAATTTTTTTTTGTTCCATTTAAACCAAAAATTTTCTCGGATCCTTTTTGATTAAAAAAAACAATCAGACAATCGGGTCCCCCTTTAAGGGGTTTTTGAAGTAAAAGTCAGAAACATGTCCGTAAAGGTCAAAAAACTTTAAAAAAAGATCTAAAGAACCAAAAGGTGCTTTTTTTTGATCCAATATGGGTTTTGGGATTCTCAAGGAAAGAAAATATGGGTGTTTTCCTGATTTTGTTTCTCCCTTTTGGATCTAAATTCCGTGTGTTTTTTTCAAAGGGTTTCCATTTTAAAACGTCCTCTCTAATATTTTCAAATAACTCAAAAAAAATAAATAGTTTTTGTTTAAATTTTTCCTTTTTTAAAATTAAAAAAGCTGTTTTGAAATATCTGGGGCGTTCCCTTAAGGGTCATTAAAAATTTAGTTCCGGGTTTATTGAAACCAGCCTTAACAAAATAAAAATTTACAAACGTCAATTTTATTTTAGATTACCATTATTTGAGAATTTCATAGAAAAAATTTAAACGACATTTTTTCTAAAATGTTGAAAAAAAGTCCGATTTGTTTTTTAGCTGAAAATTTGTGGATCGGAATCTCGAAAATTTATTTAAGGGACTAGTCACTTTGCCGTATCTTCTTTTTTAGTTACATTTAATAAAAAAACTAAGGTTTCTAGTGGATTTGGTGTATTTTTTTTTATATTCCCATTGCTTTTGTTTTTTTATTTGAGTTCAACATATCCTGATCTGTTTCATGATTTTAGCTTGCCTTATGCTTTTCTTAACAATGTTTTTTTTTCAAAATGGAATAAATCTTGAGATCTTTGGGTTTTAAAAAAAAAAAAAATTTTTTTTAAAGATGTACTAAACCCTTGTTTAAAATTGCTTTTCCGTTAAATATTTAATTTTCTTTTTGAAGAAAACCGTTTAAAAAGAAAGAAAATGTTGAAAGAATTATATTTATCGTTTGTTGAAATGTTTAAACCCGTCCCGCTCCCGTCAAATAATCAATGAATAATTTTTTTTTAATTTTGTTCATAACCTAACCATACGTGTTATGTTTATTTGTGTAATTGCATTTTTTATAACAATGGTTCGTATAATATTCCTGTCATTTTTCCAAAAGTTTTTTTTTTTCCAAAATTTAAAATGTTTTTTTAAATTTAAAATTTGATATTAATTTAATTTAAAAGGATCCCCTATAAATAATTTTTGTAATATCAAAACTAAAAAAAATTGTTAAATTTAAAATGGTTCTTTTTCCAAGATTCGACCAGAAAATCAATGTTGCAAAAATCGCCAAAAAGGGAAAGGATAAGGTCACTGAATCATTCTAGTGGGAAAACCTAAAAAAATTTTTTCAAAATTGGAAAATCACTCACTCCTAATAGCCCTCTAGTAGCGCTGAAGATAAAGAATTATTAACTGAGCCATTTAGCCAGTGAAAAATTTCTTTTAACAAGTCTTTTATCTTTTTTGAAGCCTCAATCCATTTCTGGAAAAATATGCAAGATATTTGCACCCGTAAAAAAACCCAAAAACTACGCTGAAGAAACGGATAAGTCCCCGGTGATTATAGTCAGTCAAACTAAACAATTTTTTAGCATATGAGACTTTACCCCCTCCCTTTGGAAAATATAATGCAGATTCCCCCGTGTCCGTGCTGCCCCCAGACCTAGGCTCGGGCGCCACAAGGCTTCCCCAAACGCCCTCTGCCTTCCCCCCCTCCCCCCCCCGCGGTTTCTGCTTTCTTTCGGGGGGGACGGGGGTTCAAAACCGGCGATATGGCTAAGGACGCCCAGGCAAAACCCGCAGTTGATCACACTGCAAAATAAATTTTCGGAAGAAAATCTTTTGGTTTTTTGGGATCGAAAAACCACTAAAACTTCCTTGATATACAAAATGGATTTTTATTTTTGGGCAACTATTTGTAAACCATAGGAAAAAACCAAAATTGAAAAATTAGATTAACATAAACATTTATTCATTTATATTCGTATGAACCCATAATCGAACATTTTCTAATTTTTTTTATTTTTTTACATTTGTTTTACTTTTCAAAAAATCTTTTTGATTATACTTTTTACTATCATTTATATTTTAATTTTTTAATATTTTTTAACCATCGTACTTGAATTAAGCCCAAAAAGGAATTTTAAACCCTTTTAACAAAATATCATCTTTCGAATTGATGATTGAAAAGATCAACTACATTCTTTTAAAAATTTAAATGTGGCCCCTTTTTCATCTCCATTCTTCTCTTTTTATTTTTTTCTGAAAGAATTAAAAATATTTGCGAGAAATTAAAAACAAACAATTTTTAATAAAATTTCTTACTTATCGTTATTCTATCGGCCTTGATATTTAATATTCTTTTTTTCTCCAAAATAATAAAATTTCAGAAGAACAACTACTTTTCCGTTCAGTTCTTGGTGAAACGGTTTTAATCTTACCGACCAAAAAACGTCATTATAAAAAATCATTAATTCCCTTTAACTGTAAAAATTTTTAAAAAGTGATTGATGGGTCTAACCCCCATTAATCATATTAATTTTAAATTAAACCCCTCATGAATTTGACTCATCAATGAACAGGGTAAAATTGGGGAAAATAAACCAAAATTGGAAACAAAATCGAAACGAAGGAATCGACGAAATTATAGTTATCGAAAAAAATTTTTGACGGGTTTATTTATTTTGAAATATTTTTAATTTTTCTCCAGATTCTAATAAATTTTTTTTATTTTCCTGTAACGGTTTAAAATTTTTATTTTACTAAATAAAAAAAATACTGAATGATAAGCAACATATAAATCTTCCCAATATTTTTTTGGTTTCTTACCGGGAAAACTGATCAAATTTTAAATAAGTTGAAACTATCCTGATTTTCTAGATTGAACTGATTTTATTTACCAACGAATTTACAGCGTCTTGGCTATATCAATTTCCAATTTGAGAAACAAATCGAACATTCTATAAATTTTTTTCTCTGGTCTCAAACTATTTCCTTTAATTTTCCCCAGTCTTATCACATCTGGGTCGATTTATCAACCTCTGACTGAATACCAATTTTCCCGAAATTTTAAGTGCTACAATTTTCATTAATTTTCTCCCGCTTCTCTACTTTAATCGGGTCAAAAAAACTACAAACCTTTTTTAACCCCAAATATTTTTTTGTTCATTACAAATGGTTTAAATGTTTTTTAATAACAAATGAAAAACTAAATTTTAATTTTATTGCATATGATTAGGTGATAATTAAAATTATTTTAAATAAATCTCTTGGGCATCACAATAACAAAAACTTTTAAATAACTACCTATCAGTGTAAAAATGTTTTCTAAAAAAAATTTTTATTCGTCATCTGTAAAAACATTTCTGCAAGAAATTAAAAAACTTTTTTTTAAATTTATTGAATATCGCGGGCCTAGGGCCCTCAAATTTATAATTGGATCATAAAATAATTTTGAATTTGTTTGGGGTTTTTTGACGTTCTTATGAAGAAATAGCCCCTTTCTGTATCCCGTGATGACGTGACCAAAATAAACCAACTATCTTAATAAAGCTGATATGTTTTGGAATGGCCTTTTTACCTCATAAAAACATTAAGTTATGAAAACATCTAGTAAAAAAAGTATTGAAGTAAACCCTGCATTCAAATTTGGGGGGTTTTTTTCAGATCTAAGAAAATTTACCTTTGATAAAAAAGCTAAAATTTTGAATGGTTTTCCTTAAACTTTTTTTTTTTTAAAAAATTTTTTCTCTTGAAATAAATTTAGATAAAAAGTTTCAAAATTTTTCCCCCTTGTCCGCCTTGTTTTTTCGATTCTCTTTTTTATCCTTTAATTAAATAGGGGCATATTTGGGGTTTGTAATCTCTATATTTTTTTTTTCATAGATCATTTTTTTTGTTTTTACTGATAGCAATCTGGTTTAGGATATGACCCGTTTTATAAAATTCTCTTTACAGGGGTATACTAGCTCATAGGGGGGGAATCATTCTTTTCACTCCAAAATTTTCTTTTATATCACAAGAATTAAGTTTTTTTTATTGTTCCTGTCTTTTAAATTTTTAAATTCAATTATTTTATCATTGGATAACAGCCTAATAAAATACTCTATGACACCCACTCATTTTAAAAGTTCTATGATATATGGATATCCACCTGTATGCCCAGGAAATAATACTTCCAGATGGTGTTATCTTTAATGTGTACGAGTATGTTTGAAACGTCGTAAAAGAGTACTGATGTAATTTGACCAAAGTAAATTTGTATAAATTGTCTGTACCCATGATCCTATACATTCATAGAAACAGCGGATTCAAGGAAAAAGCGTGTGCAGGGTACTTCACACGCTTTTTCCTTGAATCCGGAAAAAGGGGAAGAGCTGGCCACGCTAATCCAGGGTGATGTGCCGCCGCAGAGCAGGTGGTGCGGTGTCGCAGTGCAGGCAGGCGTTGTGGGCGACGGAGCTCAGCAGCCGATGACGGTCCGCAATCAATACAGCAATTACATCAAGACGGCCCACGACGTCCAAGCGCTCCCTCTACCCCCAACCCCCCTCCCCGGTCACCACAGCCCCCGCAGACCGTGTCCACGCCGCGGGGGACAGAGGCACTCCGAGAACCCGGGATCACGGCCCCGCACCGCCAGGTGCGCGCCCGGTCGCCCCACCCCACCCCCGCCGCAGCTCCCCACACAGCCCCCGCGCCCGCTAAGGCCGCAGCTACCGCAAATGCCCCGGACCCAGCCTCCACAGCCCCATCCGATTACGCCCCTACCTCGCCTTCCTCCTCCCACCACACGGTCAGCGTGCTCTCCTCATCTTCCACCGTCGCGCCTGCCCCTCCCTTCCCTCTCCTCATCCTACCCTTCCTTCCCACCGCCCTCTCCGCGTCTCTACCTGGCCCCTCCCCCTCACCATCACCGTCGTCGTGCACGCCCCAGCTTCCGCCATGTCTCCCCGCCCCGCGCTCCCAATGCTAGACCTCGCACCTGCCCTGCCCTGCCCCGCCCCTCTGCACCGTACCGCCGGCTCCGCCCTTTGAACGACGCCGACTCCCATCAGCCCTCCGGCGATGAGGCCCGCCCCCGCCATTAGCGTGCTCATCGAGGCTCAGCTCCCCATCGGCGTTCAGGAAACGACTGCTGGAGGACGCTGAAATACTTGGAGCCAACATCAGCCAGTCGTCGTGCTCCTGCCAATGCTTTCAAGAATTACAATGACTCAACACTATATTTAATTGTGAAGTAAACTTTTTTATAGGCCACTTGGTGTCGTCATCCATTTAAGATGTAAAATGAAAACTTCTATAAAACATTTCGAAAAGCAATACTTATGGGAAGCTGAACTTAACAATGTAATGTGGGAGCTTTTATCACATTCTTTGTAGCGTATATGCTCTAGTGTGTTATTAGAACGTTTATTCGTATCTCACTAATGATTTTCGATAATGAAATCAATTAGCGTTGCACCTTTGAATATTTCACCTTGTTAGTGTTTACCATTATGGTTAATTAGTAATTTTGTTCTTGCATCATCAAAATTCTTTATTGGTTCAATGGTTAAGAGTACAAAAATGATACCCTCAAAATTTATGGCAACACGAAATACCTACTTTCTTTAACGCCTTATGATATAAATAAACGGAAATATTCTTTGTGTGTTTGTTAATGAGACTGACTAATTATAGCGTGAATTCCGCGGGTGCTCTTCATTTATCGACTGAAAGATGTATTTTATTTGTTCCATGAATTAGAAGATCTCATAATTGAGGATCAAAACGTCTCTATACATTTATAATGAAAAATTTAAATAAACTTTTGTTTTGTATTATGCTCTATAAAAAAGTCCGTGTAATAACGTAATGATACTAATTAATGTTAACTGCTTGCATCATGTGTGCGATGGCTAGTGATAAATACTAGCGACCTGGCGTGTTTTACGTTAAATGTGGGTTCCCAGGAAAACTCTTGGAATTATCCACACCCAAACAGCTAAATTTGGGAAATGCTTTGAGTAAAAATAGGAATAAAAAAATTTCAATCACCATTAGTGAAACATTGCAAGTACAGAAACAGCTTTACTAAAAGGAGTCACATTTAGGGCATTAACCAGTCAACACCCATGTGCTGTTTATTCTACGAACGAGCAAAACATGGACTGAGAAACTCAGATAAATTTTGGAATAGAATGACGAGATTTTGACAAAACAAAAAAATAAGAGCTAAAAATGTTCAAGTGGTTCTCGTAAGTGGGTGTATTGAAACAAAACACTAATTTCGTAATGAACGTTATCGCAGCACTTGAAATCAGCCTACGAGTGAATATGCAATTACTCGATGTTGTAATGCTGTGTCTATGATCAGACGTATTCCGCGCCTCGTCATCATGGTCAGCGTATGTAAAGCTCCAGCGTAGCACATGTGCTATTATTTACTTAGGGCATGCAAAGGTAAACAGTTGAAGCTGCTTCCAGCTTCAGCTGTTTACCTTTGCTCATGCCGCGAGTAGTATGATTCGGTCCGTTTACTAGACCTTACACCCCGCGGTCGTCTGGGTTGCTGGTTCAGCTAGTATATGCAAAGGCTTTTGCGACCCGCAACACGTGCATGGAATAAGCCTTCATGCCTGGGTCTGGAATCGCACTCTCGAACCTTCATCTATGATTAAATTATACGGTATATAAGATGTATCAACCAAAATAGTAGGCTATATAAATTAGCTGTATAGAAAATTGACTGAATTTCCTACACAGTAAATTTATATAGTGGTTGTTTGTGGTTGATATTTCTTATATCCCGGACACTTTAATCATGGATTACCACAAGATCTCCGCTGCCATTACAGAAGACTTTATCCATGAGATACTCATTGATTAAGTCTACCTAGGTAAACATACCATAAGAATAGATGAAGAAATATGTAAAGAAGAAACACCCTGCGAGCATATTATTGCTAGTGAAGAAGAACATGGAAGTGAAAAAGAAAAGAGGAAAACAACACAAACTAAATGAGCTACAGTACATTTTTATCTTATCAATTATTTTAATCATTTTCAAATATATAATATCAATTTTTTAAATAGAGAACCAAGGCTTTTTTAAAAACAAATACTCTAGTGGATAAGAAACAGTGTTGCCTGCCTTGTCTAGAAAGACGACGGATTGGTGACTGATAAGACGCGGATGTCCCACATGAGGGAAATTATTGACTACCAATCCGCGGGTTAATTATGAGATATTTAATGAAATCAAAAATAAACATATCTTAAGAATAAAAGAAATAATAATGAACTACCCATAATAAAATTAAAACACACATAAAATAAATTAAAATACACATAATGAAAACAATTACATTACCACAAAAACAAGAATTAATAACAATTAAAAAAATAGTATTAACAATAATGAAATCATTTCACGCTCATTTAAAATTTATTTCTATTAATTTATTATATACTATTGCTTTTTAAATTGTGTAAATGATAAGAATATTTCGATAGGGTTTGGGTAGTGGGATTTGTCATACAATTGGGTTTATGGAAGAGTGGAAATAAAATTTCAAATCATCGTTTCATAACTCCATTTTCACAAAAATAACTTTATTCCCTTAACAAGAGCACCATCGAATCATAATAACCGAATTTGCATTTTTCATCAAAACCCGCACGTGCCTTCTCCTTGGCCAGTTTCTAGATCCGGTTCTCTCGACTCAATCATTCTGAAAAGCAATTCATCAATGTTTCAAATGAGTAAATTGAACGTTATCGCGGGCAGATTCCGTATAAATCCCGCAGATTCCGTATAAATTCCGATTTACCCCCAAGGCAGATTCCGTAAAAATCTGATAAAAAATCGTTACCTATAAGGTGATTGTCGAACATATCAATTGCAATGCAATGGATCTGATGATTAATTAGTCCTCAGTGGCGTTATTGTGAGGGAGAAAGTCGTCCGCTCCATATAACAGCATTGTCGGGGCACTGCCAATTGAATTTCATTTAATTGCTTGGGTGTTCGGGAGACGCCGCATCCTGGGTTCAGGTGCCAACATTCTGGCCGAAATTCCGCCACCTTCCTCAGGGCGAAATGCATTACTGACTCCGGACGTGGAAGCCTACGCTCTGAATTACATTTATTTAAAGTGGTGAAGATTAACTATCAATGTCTGCCTTTCCTCTTTTGGGTAGAAGCATAGAGTAAAGATTTATACCTCTCTAGTCTATGGTACAAGTGCTGTCCATATTCTACTCAGTCCAAATGTTATTTGTAGTAAGAAAACTGGCGGGCGAGTCAGTATTCCGTGATTCACGGAGCGTCAACGACTTTCGTGTGTAGTCCTGTATGTGTAATACATGTTATTTACCGAGAGGTAGTTGTCTTCCTTCCCGACGGATACAAGTAGGATTGGATGGATTTCTCCTTCCAGGTACTTCTCCCAGTTGGGCACAGTTCCAGCCGGGATACACCCTATGCTTCGGACTAGTCTCCCGATATTCTTGGTAAATTTCAGAAATTGGGCGGGTATCTTGTTCTCTGATTGATCTCCCGTCCAACGTAGCCAACAGCCTGTTCTTATACCAACTTCCACCACTTTTCGAATCAGCATAAATTGACGCATGATGAATTTTCGAAAATCAGTGAAGAACTCTGTCATGCCGTTATTTTTCTACAGCACAAGTATTTTAAACAAAAAGTAGATTTATTTTACCCCCAAGGCAGATTCCGTAAAAATCTGATAAAAAATCGTTACCAATAAGGTGATTGTCGAACATATCAATTGCAATGCAATGGATCTGATGATTAATTAGTCCTCAGGTATACTAATTCGAGGATGATATTGTCTGCCTTTTTATTTTGTTGATAAAGGATATTTCGTTAGGTTTCTCCGTCCTGTTATACATACATAGTTGTATGAATCTACAATATGTGGAAATATTTGGGGCAATCAGCTAAGGCAGTATTTTCAAAATATTCATTTGACAAAAATAAATTCAATTGAGTGCCGAAGGGTCGATACGAGAGACGCAAATATACGTTAGAAATACGGTGTGGTGCAATGAGGAATCATTTAATATCAGGAAAACTCGTAATAACTGAGCTACTCGGAAGTCACTTTTGGCCTCATGGTGAAAGAATGTGCCACTTTATTAAACAATCAATTGATTTTGTTTATGCTCATTTCAAAATCGGTTCTACTTACGTACCAAATAAAATACAAAACAGATACACATTTGGAAAGTAATGAAAAAATGTATCCTGTAGGAATTGCAAAAGTGTTAAATCTTGCGACGGAAACTCAAACTTCGTTATGTTTCAAATCAAAAATACTCTTGAATGTTACACTATACTACTCGTGTAACTGGAGAGCTACCTTGATCCAGAGAAAAAGGAATGTCCTTACGGTGCCGCAGAGCAGTTTGAGAGTATAAAAGTAAAAAAATATTTTGTGGCCATATCCGTATCTAATTTACAGTTCCCAGGAGAGAGAAAGGTTTTAACCCTTTGCCGAGCATACCTGATAAAAGTAAACAAAATCGTGTGTTAAACATCATTCATTAACGAATTAGTCCCGAGTAAATTGGTCGAGTTCACCATGTACTTTAGACTCGATTGCAGAAGTTAAATTCACACGGAGTTAAACGCCTTAGAAGTACGGTTTACGAAGAGGTAATAGCATCTTTTTCTTCTCGTTTTCGCAGTTGTGGCCTCGTGTTATCGTGAAATAAAGAGACTTTTCATAGGCGCTTAATGGCGTAAGTTGGACGACAACGTTGTTGCTCAAACCTGTTTTGGAGTGACCTGAAAGAATGCCCGAATGAACACTTACTCGTACTTTGATGCATAGCATTAAGTCAACTTTCGGGGGTGTTTGAGATTAACTACGCAGACTTCGTTTTCGAAAAGGCCGAGCAAAACCCAGCATTTTAATTTTTCTTAAAAAATATTTCTCATGGAAAGAAAAGTTTATTAATGACCTCATAATGATCACTTGGTATATCATATTTTTTGTTCCGAGATGTTGCAAGAGTGTATTACTAGTGTTGTTACTACAACATTACCACGAAAACCAACCGGGAGTGGTGGCTCAATGCATTAACTGATGTCACTGCAGTGCCTCTGACCGGGAGGTCCTAGATTCGATTTCCGACGGCGGCAGGATTTTCGACACTAGCTTTTCAGCTAGGTTGAATTCAGTTGTCTGGAGGACAATTCTAGCAAACGGCTGCTCTGATCGGTTGTTCTCCGTGATTTCTCCGATCAGGCAAATGCCGGAACAGTACCCTAATAAACGAGCCACGGATCGCGCGCGATCTATCCTTCCTGTTCCTTGTCCTATCCTCCCTTTTCCACACTTACAAGAACTACCACTACATTACCACACATGCCGGGAGACCGGTCGGGGACTTAGAACTTGTCCCGCCTGGGGCGGTGCCCCGCTGATGGGGGACACCCGGTTTGGAAAACCCCGCTAGTCGACGGAAGGTGGGCGCCGGATCTCGCCATCCAGTGGGGAAAGATCACCACCACCTCCCGAGGGAAAAACACTCACTACACTTACGGGATTAATGACCTCAGTAGTCGACGCGCCCGGAATCACAATCAATCACCACGAAAATCAAGAACCACATGTTAATTTATAAGCTTGCCCGGCTACACAGCGGTCCAGCCACGGCGCTACGGATGCAAAACTCTCTCTTAGCTCATTGTCCCCTAACATTAAAGCTATGCGGTTGCCAGGAATGAAGGGGACCCTCGGGTTTCATTAAGACATGAGAAAAAGATAGAAGTCAATTTTTATAAAAAAAGTCATCGATTAAAATCGGAATAGGTAAGAGTTTGAAACAATTTCCTGATATTCTGATAAGAAAAAATTACATTGAAAGGATGTTACTGGCTGGTACGTAACCCAAAGGCATTCCTGCTTTTAAATTTTTTCTGTCTATAATTATTAAATATATAAAAATGTTTTTGTTCTTTTATTTTAAAGACCATGTTTTTCAGTGTAATTGCATTATATTAATGTATATTGCATGAGATATTCAGCGCAACGTTTCAGAAAGTAGTTATTTCCATCGTCAGGCTTAAGCTGCCATTACTTCGTAAGTACCAGCTACGGACGGACTTTCGATAGTCGACGATGGTACCCATTCAAAAAACATTTCTTTCACATACTCGGGTACTTGAAACAAAATTCGTCCTCAAAAATTTCGCTGGTGATCTGCACAAATTAAACGAGTCGATTTATTGCAAGTTTAATAATTTCAGAACTTTTCCTGATTTTTTTTCTGGGGAGGGCGTCGTCCTAGAACCCTTGCTCGTTACACAGAGCTAAGTCGCTTGCCTTTCACCAAGAAGTAGGCATCGCATGTGAAATTTGTTCCGACAAAAAGAGTTCAACCCCTGTGAAGCGTCCTAAACCCTACCTGTGTTCTAATTCCTTCCCATTCTCGCAGCTGGTCAACGACGCGGGAGCGCGTGAAGTGTAAGAGGCACGTACGCGGAGACGCTACCTGGCGGTCCTCTTCACAACTGACTGTGACGGGCCCCTGTGACTGATAGTGATGAAGAGAGGATTACTTCCTAAATTACTCAATGCTCGACAAGGGACTTACGAGACACGTTACTCAATAACGACGCAACATTTTTTAAAAAAAGTTCAAAGGTCACCGGTTTCATTGCCTACTAGACACCATCACTCCCACACCTCACAGAGCTCCTGGCAGACGATTCGTGAATTTTCGATTCGGCAAGTGAAGTGGGGGTGCCGCACATCCAATCGCAGCATACCAAATTTTCACGTGAAATTCATTGCCAACGCTCGATTGATAAAGTTTCATTCCCGGATTTCAGAGAATTTCTCCTGCTTTTAGGAAAATGTGGTTCGCGGCGACAAGGAGTAAATCCGGATCTTCAATTAACTGCGTTGAATATTCAAGTACGAAAGGATGATTTTCAAACAAAAAATACTAGACAATGAAAACCCCTGGTGTCAAATTGTACGTCAAATTGTACATTCGTATTTTTGACTCGCGAAGATAACAAGACTACAGACGACTGGTGAAGATAGCATAAGAAATAAAAAAACAATTTGCTGTCTGTTGCTTTACTATCAGGTGACTAGAGTCAGCGTATTCTAACAGGACCAAAGCACCAAATGCAGACGTTTGTATACCACTGCTACTGTCCTATATATATTCGACATTCACAACTTTAGACATATATTTGTACAAATATCTCTGGACTCGCCACGAGATGGAATTTTCAAAACAGATTTTTCCTATATTTGTTTTAATTTTTTGAACGTAAACAGTCAATTTTCAAGTTCTAGAGAATTCTGGTTGTAACATCGTAAACGGACACTTCTACTACTACTGTAGGCATTTATATTAAGATTATGATACAACGACAATATTGTTTTTCCAAAACTATCGTAGTTATTAACTTCTCAGTGCATATGTTTCTCGGATACTTCCGTTTACACAACAGACTCAGTACATATGAGAAACTCTTTAGTAGAGTTTCACCAGCGTCTTTCTATTGGCGACCGTGTGCGTATATTTCCGATTCATAATGTGAAATAAGTCACACACTCGCTTTGTATTTGAATGTCAATGATACCCCTCGACCCCCTCCTACATACATGCTCCAGTTCTCAAAATATATTTTCACTGTCGGACCCGGTAATGCTTCGCCATTGCAGTGTATTACACATCATACACTACCGGTCACGTGATTGTTATTCACTTTTTATGATAGGTTGTGCAAACCTTTCTCGCAAGTATGGGTTTGCTCTATTTCCTGGTTTGGATAAGGCAGTCACGTCTCCTATTGCTAAATGTGTTTGCATGTGTTCACTATGACACTATCTTGGAGAAATTTGATTTACTTGTCCGAGATTCAAATAATAATTCTGGCCGATATTTCACAATTGCATGGTTAGAATACTTGTAAGCAATGAAGACGCGGTTAATCCTTGACTGTGGCGGTTTGCTTTGAGTTCAGAGGCGCTTTAGTCGTCATAGACGAATAAATCATCAACAACACATGTCCGATTTCATTTAAACCACTTTCTAAAGTCTTCCATTACTAATAAGAATAAAGTGTGCAAATTTCAGCGAAATCGGTCGAGTAGTTTTTGCAACTATATGCGACACGCATATGTACATTCCCTTTTATTCATATATAGATATTACGGACCACTTTGACATTTGTCTCATAGATAAAACTGTGTGGAAATATACGAGTATTTAAAAAAAATTAATTTAAGTGTCGACTTAATGAGAAAATTTATATATTAAAAATTAAAGTATATTTGAAATACTGAAATAATACGTTTACAAATACTTATTTATACCATAGAATATACATATTTCTAGTTTTAATGTAAGTGTAGTTTTTTTCTTTAGGAAAATTAGATACGTGAAAAATGTTTACATATTAGCGCGCACAGGATTCTTCAGAAAAAATAATTGGTAATATTGTTTAAACGAGTCAGATTCGAGAGAGAAAACAAGCGTCTCCTACTCTCAATCTCAGTTCTTACTAAACTTTCAAATGGTTAAAAATAGTTATAGTTATGAGTGTGCGTTTTAAAGTGGAATGAGTCCTTAGCACACACGCTCATTTTTCATTGTTAAAGGGCAAAAATTATTTAATTAGACAAATCATTTGTTTACTACACTGTGAGTTGAGTTATTGGCTCCAGAAGTCTAAAGCGCGTAGGACAGTGTGAAGTTTTGCAATAGCCACGAATATTAGGTTACTGTTCCACAATGCGTCGAGAAAAATACCAAACTCTCGATTTTAGCACGAAAACGTCGAAAACGCAATCGAGTTTATATTTTGTGGTGGAACAGGTGCCCTAAAAATAAAGATTAAATTGTAAGTTAAAGATAAAATATTTAAATGCTCGTGTATCGAAAAACGTAAACGAATTTGGAGAAACCGGCTTTTAGAGTTCTATTAATTTTGGATATAGAATGTTTGGACTTTTCTTCCGTTCTTTATAAAAAACGTGCAAGAACATATCGAAAAATCATTACGAAGATAATTATCACCATAAAAATATAATTTAAAAAATTGATATTTCCTTTGTATAACAGAAAAGAATTATTCTATAATGGGTCTATTTCGAAATATGATCCCATGAACCTAGGCTAAGAAATCAGTTCGGACTATTGAAAACGCTCGATCCATTTATAAAGTCGGTCTTGAAAACACCACCCGACATGAAACACGAATCGCCACTGCTTGGTACAGATCCAAACGTCCTGAGAGAAGCGAGCCGAAGTGAATGAGTGCCACCGAACGCGACGGCGGGCGGGACGTTGTGTGTGGAAGGGGTGGGAGGAGGAGGAGGGGATGGGACGGGAGAGGGTTGAAGCGGCGAAAGTAACGCCTCCACAGCGCGACCCCATTTCCGCCGCCAGAATGAAAAATCCGGCGGACGAGCGCGCGCCGCAAACACTGGCCACCCCCTTCTCCCCCTCCACGCCCCCCCCCATCCGTCTATCTCGCCAGACGGGCAGCCCCACTCTGCACAAGCTGCATGACGCGGTTGTTTTATTTATGTCCGGCCAGTTGCCAATACCCAGCGTTACCGGGAAAGAGCAACTTGGGCCAGGTCGGTCACGAATAAATTATTTTTTTATTTTATTCAAGCGCGTTTATATAATTTCCCTCCGGTTGAAAAATGGAACGTTGTTGGTCCGATATCGCTTTTGTATTAAATGTTTAATTGTCATTATTCAATAGTCGACATCGTGATACGGTTTCCATTACATTTTCAAAAACAGTATTTTGGTAGGTTCTGGAAATTATGCGGTCGGACGTAGGGTTTATTGTTTCTATAATCCTTATTAAATTGTGTGTAAAATATTGGAACAAAAAGCTTCACTAATAATTAATAACTGTGGAAGGAAAAGCAAGCCCTGAGGCGAATCCAGGGAGGGGGGCGTGAGGGCCATGCCACCCAAAGGTCTAAACAGAAACGTTTGTTTCTTTTTATTTGCCAAAATTAATTTAATGTAATTATTTAAAAAATAATATTGTGTAGTATCATATATAAATTTCAAAAATATTCTATATAATTACAAAACAAATATTAGTTAACAAATATCTATGATGCCCCCCCCAAATGATCGACTGGATCCGCTCCTGCACACGCCAAGACAATGTACCCAAAAACAAATCGAAAATGCACGAATACATTCATAGAAACGCCTAGGTCCGTCTTGTATTAGAATCCAAATAACATATTCACACAAATGTAAATATGGATTTGTATAATCATGAAAGTTTAAAAGATTTGACTATTTGTATTTAACAATTTGGAAATAAGTTTATAAGACTATGATTTGGTAACGTTAATATGTACATTTTATATAATTTTGAGTAACATACACGGTACATTGTACTAGTAACACAATATTTCGAAAATCTCTCTAAAAGTACAAAAACTGAATTAGAGTTGAATTTGTTTATTACAAGAGAATAATGTAATTGCTAATACACAAAATAGAAACAACTTTACTCGCCCACGATGCTTCTTGAACTCTACCTCATTACAATGACCGTGAGCACCTACAGTACTAACAAATTAATAAATTTATGAAAATGTTAACAATTTATCAAGATTAATGTACCCGACCGGAGACGGCGTATCATATCTCAAGCGCTGTGCATAATGTGAAATTTGGCAAGCAGCCAGCAGCGCAGAACATTCCGACTGCGAGGCAACATCCGCCAGCCCCAGCAGGGGGGAGGGAGGCAAGGCGCGAAATTCCTGCCCGCAGCGCTGCGTCAACTAGAGCTTCGGGACAGAGAAAAGGAAGAGACAGAAGAATTAAATCGGAGAGAGAGAGAGAGAGAGAGAGAGAGAGAAATGGCGATAGATATAAAGAAAGAGAGGGAGAGAAAGAGAAATAGGAGAAAGAGAAATAGGAGAAAAAGAAAGAGAGAATCAGAGTGAGAGAGAGAATCAGAGTGATAGAATCAGAGAGAGAGAGAACAGAGAGAGAGAGAGAGAGAGAGAGAGAGAGAGAGAGAGAGGGGCAGTGGGGTATTCTGTGGGCATAGACTAAAGAGGTATTAATTCTTTACTCTATGCTGTGGGCTACCGAGGCTACCGGCTGTAGCACGAGAAAATTACGAGAACAAAAATTTGACAAGATATATTATATTAAAAATAATTATAGGCCACATTCTTTTTCAGTGACATTTACTTTTTCAAAATTCCATGTAATCTATTCTGTTGAGATGTGTATTCAATCGCTCGCTAGTCGGCGCTGATGTGTCTCTGAAGATGCGGCGGCTACGCCGAAGAAACCGCTGGAACTTAGCGGCATCCACACAGCGTGCGTTCCTAGCATGGCTCTCTCTCCCCTCCTACTGGTAAGAAAGGGACCTCCATAAAGTTAGAATCGCAAAGTTTTCAAAAATTATTGAAACTAGGCTCAAAATTTGTCGCTTTTTTGTCGCTAATTTGTTACGCAAAAATAAAATTTGTCGCTTCTCATTTGACCCTGGTATTAAGATTCGGCTAACTTGATATCAAGTTAGCATCGCAAACTTAAGAAAACCAACTAATTACAGACATAAATAAAAAATAACACCATAGGAATTTGTCGCTTTTTTGTCGCTCCAGACTTTACAAAAAACAAATTTTGTCGCTCTTCAAATGTTAACGAAAATGCATTTTTTCGCAAACGCGATGCCAACTTGATATCAAGTTAGCATCGCAAACGCAAGAAAACCAACTAATTACACACATAAATAAAAAATAACACCATAGGAATTTGTCGCTCCAGACTTTACAAAAAAACAAATTTTGTCGCTCTTCAAATATTAACGAAAATGCATTTTTTTTCGCAAACGCGATGCCAACTTGATATCAAGTTAGCATCGCAAACGCAAGAAAACCAACTAATTACAGACATAAATAAAAATAACACCATAGGAATTTGTCGCTCCAGACTTTACAAAAAACAAATTTTGTCGCTCTTCAAATATTAACGAAAATGCATTTTTTTTCGCAAACGCGATGCCAACTTGATATCAAGTTAGCATCGCAAACGCAAGAAAACCAACTAATTACAGACAAAATAAAAATCAAATATTATCGAAAATGCATTTTTTCGCAAACGCGATGCCAATTTGATATCAAGTTAGCCTCGCAAACGCAAGAAAACAACAAATTTCAGACACAAATAAAAAATAACACCATAGGAATTGGTCTCTTGTTTGTTGCTCAAGAGTTCCCCAAAAATTTGTTTCTTTTCTGTAAATACGGAAATGCGAAATTTTACATTGGATATTAAAAAAAATACGTCTATATGGCTGTTATGTCATTATATGCATTTCAATAATCCGCATTAACTAAATACGGTAACAAGGGCCCACAGTTCGTGAAATCTCATTGTAAAACGTGTAAGGCGAAGTATATTACATATATTGGAACAGAATTTATCCAATTTTTCTTTTGCATGTATCCACTATATCAGCTTTCCTGTAAAAACAATTCCATTATTTTACCGCACCATTACGTAACTTTCTGCACACTACGCATTTTAATTCGTATGAGCTTACATACGTACTTCTATGGTAGTACATGAGAAAATAATAAGGTAGAAGAATTAGATTTCAAATCATAGTACCCGTATCACGTTTCATTATTGTGAATAAAGTAATGTTTCGAATTAACGAAACGTTTTTTAAAAGCAACGAATCAATTCGGCATCGCAAGCCTGAACTTTATAGAAATCTGGAAATTGCAACATATTGATTTCGGCATCTTCTAACGGCAATTTGAAGTTGCTATTATTGAGCATTGTAGTCCAATAATTAAACATTACTGACCGTAAATAAATTTAATTATACCAAAATCCATTGCCGAATTGAAAGCAAACGTCAAATTAGAAGTAATTTTTAGTCATTTAATTCGTTATTACATAGCATTACTGCAAATTCGAATCTGAAAGGTAAATCTTAACGCCCGGCCTTTCGAGACGGATGTCATTTACAAAGCTTTAGTGACACCTGCCCTGGCGAATATAGACAAGGCTTGCCGGAGATTAGCTCACTGGCGGATGGAAGGCTCGGAAAACCCACAAGAAGAATGTCACAGCCGGAAAGACGGAGGGAGAGGGTGGACTGACGCCCCCATGTTTTGGAATTTCCTGGAAGCTCTTAATATATTTTACATTCCTTAGTTACCATTTGCTAAGCACAAGCGTCTCCATTATTTGAAAGTTTATTCTTCTCTATAGGAACATGCAGTCCTCTTTCGGTACTTAGAATTCAATGCCAGGAACATTTGTCTTGGTGCCGCACTTCTCTGATATTCAAACTAAAATATTCTATAATATTTTTACCAATTACTGTAAGTACTAATTTCATATCGCAATAAAAAATTGTACTACATTATCAACAATGAAAAAACGTCGTGAAAAAGTAGGGGAGGCAACTTCACGTAAACCTGACACTGCGATTGCTAAAAATTTAAAATTGTAATAATGCCACAATCATGTACTTATTTTTTACCGTGATGTGAATTACTACATTATGAAATATTAAAAACAAGTGCAAACGTAGATATTTCACTTACACCTAGTAACCCCTCTTGGAAAGATTAAAAAAATCTCTACAATAGTGCACTAATTACGTATTAATTTCCTACCGAAATAGTTTTTTACTTAATTCTAAGCAAATAAGAAAGGAGTAATGCCAGATAAAGGTACAGGAGCATCTCATGTCAAAAAATCTCATGTCATGCAACCACAAATACGAACAAAATTATTCAACCACAATGCGAACGAAATTATTCATTAACTTTTTATCAAAATAAAATGCTTTGTAAACTGATGCACACAATTTTTATTTTTCGCTAAAAGTTTCTTAGTTCGCCAACGTTTTGGAACTTTATTGTTCCTTCATCAGGGCTTGCTAAGGATGAATATTTAAGAAATTATTAAGTGAAAAAGAGATATTATTTGCTATGATTATTAGAAAAAGAGAAAATATAGCCGTCTAAAACTAGTAGCGCCTAGAAACCAATCTCACCCAAACTATATTCAAAATTAAAGACTAATTTGAGGTAAATTACTCTTTAAAATGCTCTATTCCTGAATTTAGGCTCAGTGAATTTCCCAAAAATTGCCGATTTCCAAATCTGGAAAATACAAATTCGCAAACTAGGAAGACAACAAAGAACTTAGTTTTAAACTCTAAGAAAAAATATTCCGGCATCTATATTCCAAAAATTAGGGCTCTACAAATTGAAACAGTTAACATGCGTTCTTATGGAAGAAAGGATGGTTTGATTAACAGTAAGTAAATATTTATATTAGAAGATTTTGAAATATGTACTTCTGTTTCATTGAATAAATGGTAAGTACTGGACTTTAGTTGATTGTTTATCCACCTTGATTGTCTAAAAGTGAAACGAAAGACGAATCATCTCTGGTTTTAAGAGTATTTTATTTATGCATTAAATTAGTTTTCTGTACTATATTTTATATTTATTTTTATACAATATTTACATGTACTAGCAGCCCGACCTTTCTTCACTATTGCAAAAGATATTTATATATAAATAATAATAATAATAATAATAATAATAATAGCTATAATAATAACTATAATAATAATACATTTGAATTTCATTATCAATTCATTTATTCAATGAACATTTCTAATAGAATTGTGAGTGAGTGAAAATTCAGATTCTTGTGTTTCATGGCATACTTACGTCATCACAATAAACATTTAACAGTAGAATAGCAAAAATTATATAATTTTATGAAATCTACTAACAAAATTGTAAAGAAAAGAGGAGTAAAGATTGTGAATTTTGGCTGACGGAAAAGCTGTCCTTGTAAGAAGCAAGTAAGAAAGGACTTTTCATTGAGGTTTCTACCTGCAGCGTCCTGCAACCCTTTAATCCCGCAATGCTACCTGTCGCGCACGAAGCGACCCCCCCCCGCCCCCCGCTGGGCGAATGAACTCAGGTGACGTCAAGTACTGTGCTCTGGAAAAACCTTGCATTGTTCATTGTGGCGGCGGATCCGATGGACAAAAGGCGGCGTTTCTCCACCCCATCGTGCCAATCTACCTACAAATTATTGCGTCTTTCCACCCTCGCCCGATATTTCAAATATTTTTTGATTATTTAAAAATATTCGCCAATGGTGCATTAAAGGGTGGTGCATCTTTAAAATTGCATGAAAGTGAAAGGTCTAACGTTCTCGCATTTTGAAAGTAGAGAAACACGTGTGTATCGTTTATGTTGGCTTTTCTCAGTCATTCACATTTTAAATACTGAATTTGACATAAATACACATATTTTTCACGTTTTCTTAATGTTTCACATCCATAACGAACCAAAACGAGACTATCGGAATATAATAATATGCATTTTATATTATGGCAAAAGGAAATTTTTATATAAATTTTTATAAAATTTTACCGTTCCCATCTTTTTTTAATGCGTTTTTTTTGCTGTTTCATCGACTTTAATTTCATTTTAATGGTGCTTGCTTGAAATAATATTTACAACAAATATTATCCACAGAACTCCTAAGTAGCCTATTCCATTTCTTCGCTCAGAAATTGTAATGTCAGCCATTGATTGACGCCTAACAGCGCCAATGTCGGATCAGCTGATTTCGGGTAACTAAAGCGAAATATTTTCTGGTAAAGAACAGTCCAAACCGGAAGTTTGAAAGTTGACTTCATTTGAACGAAACCTGGATACATAGTAATATATCTAACAGCTTGAGTTGATCGTCCGAACTGTTTTGATAACAGTTTTTACGTCGTTTTCTTTGCTTTTATGGCTTATTAAAACATTTTAAGAGCATTGTATTGATCATTTTGGGCGATATTTTAGGTCAACATAATACACCCCTGATAATAACTATTGGACTATAGCAAGAACTGAGATACTATTGACACACGTTTTGAAATTTATAATAAAACAATTAATTTAAGACGGAAATGAAACCAACCTATACGATAGTTTTCGGCAGACGTCACAACACTTACAGTAGGATCTTCGTTTATTTGTCAGAAATTTGTCGCAATACATCTCTGAGATGTATTTTATTGACTAAATATATCATTGAATAATGCTTTATTGTTTAATTTTCATCTATAAATTTAAGTATTACGTAGTTAGGCCGAAGAGCGGACCTGATGGCCCAAGTCTCGCCACATAAATAGTAATTATTATTATTCTTATTACTACTACTATTTTATTATTATTAATATTATTATTATTATTATTATTATACAAAATTTGTTTTTTGTAAAGTCTGGAGCGACAAAAAAGCGACAAATTCCTATGGTGTTATTTTTTATTTATGTCTGTAATTAGTTGGTTTTCTTGCGTTTGCGATGCTAACTTGATATCAAGTTGGCATCGCGTTTGCGAAAAAAATGCATTTTCGTTAATATTTGAAGAGCGACAAAATTTGTTTTTTGTAAAGTCTGGAGCGACAAATTCCTATGGTGTTATTTTTTATTTATGTCTGTAATTAGTTGGTTTTTGTTTGCGATGCTAACTTGATATCAAGTTGGCATCGCGTTTGCGAAAAAATGCATTTTCGTTAAATTTGAAGAGCGAAAAAATTGGTTTTTGTAAAGTCTGGAGCGACAAAAAGCGACAAATTCCTATGGTGTTATTTTTATTTATGTGTGTAATTAGTTGGTTTTCTTGCGTTTGCGATGCTAACTTGATATCAAGTTGGCATCGCGTTTGCGAAAAAAATGCATTTTCGTTAATATTTGAAGAGCGAAAAATTGGTTTTTTGTAAAGTCTGGAGCGTCAAAAAAGCGACAAATTCCTATGGTGTTATTTTTTATTTATATCTGTAATTAGTTGGTTTTCTTATAGTTTGCGATGCTAACTTGATATCAAGTTGGCATCGCGTTTGCGAAAAAATGCATTTTCGTTAACATTTGAAGAGCGACAAAATTTGTTTTTTGTAAAGTCTGGAGCGACAAAAAAGCGACAAATTCCTATGGTGTTATTTTTTATTTATATCTGTAATTAGTTGGTTTTCTTAAGTTTGCGATGCTAACTTGATATCAAGTTAGCCGAATCTTAATACCAGGGTCAAATGAAGAGCGACAAATTTTATTTTTGCGTAACAAATTAGCGACAAAAAAGCGACAAATTTTGAGCCTAGTTTCAATAATTTTTGAAAACTTTGCGATTCTAACTTTACGGAGGTAAGAAAGGGCCAGCCAAGGGCTCAGGTTGCCGATTTTCCGAGAGGTTTCTTGACAAGCTCGGAGCAGTTCGGAGCCAGTGGGCAGTACACAGAGTAGGTATGAGCTTTCGTGCACGATTGGTGGCGAATGTACAAATACATAATATACTATATTAAGCGTGATTTAAGTTTTAAAATGCAACATATTAAGTACGTGATAGTGTGAAAGTAAACTACTGTCTGATACTTGGTAAGATATTTTGAAAAAATGACACACAAAACTTCGGGAAGTTTGTCTGTTGACAATGAGTCATTGAACGGCGTTTATTAGAGAAGCCTTTTAATCGTCGTTCGTATAACGAAAAATTGTAAAAATGAATGTGTTTCATGAATATATAATTGTGTGATAAAAATAATACAAACTAGACAAACTACATAAGCGAAGATTATATAAAATTATATAGACAAAGTTTATTTCAAAGGTCAGCAGCAGCCCAGGGCATGAAATACGCCTCTGGAGAGAAGTACACGACGGGACTGTTAGAAAGAAACGAGAAAGAGAGAGAGAGAGCAAAAGAGAGAGAGAGAGGGCAAAAGAGAGAGAGAGAGAGCAAAAGAGAGAGAGAGAGAGAGCAAAAGAGAGAGAGCAAGAGAGAGAGAGAAAAGGAAGAGAGAGCAAGAGAGAGAGAGAGCAAGAGAGAGAGAGAGCAAGAGAGAGAGAGAGCAAAGAGAGAGAAAAAGAGCAAGAGAGAGAGAGAGAGAGCAAAAGAGAGAGAGAGAGAGCAAAAGAGAGAGAGGAGAGCAAAGAGAGAGAGCAAAGAGAGAAGAAGAGAGAGAGAGAGAGAAAAGAGAGAGAGAGAGAGAGCAAAAAGAGAGAGAAGAGAGAAGAGAGAGGAGAGAGAGAGAGAGACAAAAGAGAGAGAAGAGAAGAGCAAAAGAAGAGAGAAGAGAAGAGAGAGCAGAGAAGAGAGAAGAGAGAGAGACAAAAGAGGAGAGAAGAGAGCAGAGAAAGAGGAGAGAGATGGAAGATGAAGATGGAGAGATGGAGAGATGGAGAGATGGAAGATGCAGATGGAAGATGGAGATGGGAAAATGGAAGATGGACAGATGGACAGATGGAAGATGCGAAGACAAGAATGGACAGATGGACAGATGAGACAGATGGACAGATGGACAGATGGACAAAGATGGACAGATGAGAAAGATGGACAGATGGACAGATGGACAGATGGAAGATGGACAGATGGACAGATGGAGAGATGGAGAAGATGGACGAGATGGAAGATGGAGAGATGGAAGATGGACGAGATGGACGAGATGGAGAGATGGAAGATGGACAGATGGACAGATGGACAGATGGACAGATGGACAGATGGACAGATGGACAGATGGAAGATGGACAGATGGACTGAAGATGGAAGATGGAAGATGAGAGATGGAGAGATGGAGAGATGAGAAGATGGAGAGATGGAGAGATGGAGATGAAGATGGAAGATGGAGAGATGGAGAGATGGAGAGATGGAGAGATGGAGAGATGGAGAGATGGAGAGATGGAGAGATGGAGAGATGGAGAGATGGAGAGATGGAGAGATGGAGAGATGGAGAAGATGGAGAGAGGGAGAGAGATGGAGAGATGGAGAGATGGAGAGATGGAGAGATGGAGAGATAGAGAGAGATGGAGAGATGGAGAGATAGAGAGAAAGAGAGAGGGAGAGAGGAGAGATGAGAGAGATGAGAGAGATGGAGAGAGAAAAGAGAGAAAGAAAGAGAGAAAGAAAGAGAAAAGAAAGAGAAAATAGAAGAAAGAGAGAAAGAGAAAGAAGAAAGAAGGAAAGAAGAAAAAAAAGAAAAAAGAAAAGAGAGAAAATCAGATAAAAAAGAAAGAAAGAAAGAAAGAAAGAAGAAATAGACAGAAAGAAAGAATAAAATATTTTTGCTTCGGTAATCTTTATTATTCTTCTCAGGTATTTTATACATAATATATAAACTAGAAACCAATATCAGGACAAATTATTTTAGTTCAGGCGAAAATGTTATTAATCTATCACATCGTTGTATGTGCGAAGGTATGGCATTTTATATTTCTATATCACGATATAGATTTCTTTTATACAACTGCTATGAGACTTTATTAGTTAGAGCGCCACCGCCCTATTCAATGTCATTAATCGTACAAAAAAACCGCTAAAGTATGTCAATTTTAAAAAAGGCAATCAGATAAGTTAAAAAGTTGTATTACATCAGGGTAATAGGCAATTTAGTTGTTAATTCGTTTAAACTCGTTATTCACCGGTGGTAAGGCGCTCGTGAATAAACAACTTCTTCGCGCATTCTGGCCTATTTTCTCCACTTGCGGAATAAAGATTCAGAGATGACCCGTGATATATTTTTTTCCTTTCTTTCATCTAACATTCATACTTCATTTACATTATATATGTAAAAATTCATGCATCCCATTCACTCCAGCTGCACCACACTACAAATTGCGAATTGCAGGAGGGGGTCGGCGAAGGTCATCCCCCTAGCGAGTTAGATATACTCTAGTGGAAAAGTAATAACTTTTTCATACCACTGATAAAGTTAACATTTATCAGTTCCTCATCTACAATTTACGTATCTTAAAAGCTTCAAAACGAAGAAATTAGGCAAAAAATCTAATCCACGAGCATTCTGATCTTTTATTGAGACTTGAGTTGCGGTCTCCTCACCTATCCCTTATTAGACCCCCCATCCTCGGACTTTCAACGACTTCCATGGAAAAAACTGCCAACGAGCCCCCTGCTTCACTACTGCCTTCTGTTCACCTGGGCACTGCCGATTCGTCCATGGTGCTCAGGACCGTGGTCCACGGATGGCCGATAAGAAGACAGATTGAAAATGTATTCCCAACAATTTCCAATAATTAGTTTTAACAGAAAAAATACAATATCTACATGTAATCAGGCATTTATGCTAGAATTCAGTCAGTTTTTGCTAAAAAACATTTAAAGTAAATCCCTCTAACTAATAAAGTCTCATAGCAGTTGTATAAAAGCAATCTATATCGTGATACAGAAATATAAAATGCCATACCTTCGCACATACAACGATGTGATAGATTAATAACATTTTCGCCTGAACTAAAATAATTTGTCCTGATATTGGTTTCTAGTTTATATATTATGTATAAAATACCTGAGAAGAATAATAAAGATTACCGAAGCAAAAATATTTTATTCTTTCTTTCTGTCTATTTCTCTCTTCTTTCTTTCTTTCTTTCTTTCTTTTTTATCTGATTTTCTCTCTCTCTTTCTTCCTCTTTCTCTCTCTCTTTTCTCTGCACAACTTTCAATGGCCACCACTTACAAATAAAGACTGTCTCTCTGTGTTACTCTGGCTCTGCAGGTCTACCGAACACCGCGAAGGGTAAGTTCGGGGTACGACTGGTGCCAGGGGAATTGACTCGGAGGCACGAAGCGGGCAGAAACAGATGCCCCCAGGTCTACAGCGTGTCGTAGTATTTGCAAAAGTTCAGTCAACGCGATTTCATTTTTGAGGTTTTGGCCAGGATTTCGGGAAAATGCACCACCGTGCAGCGATGGCTGACGGAAAAGCTGTCCTTGTAAGAAGGAAGTAAGAAAGGACTTTTCATTGAGCATTCTACCTGCAGCATCCTGCAACACTTTTAATGTTTTCTAATCACGATCAAAAATTGTTTTACGATATGAGTTGTAATGGAATTTATTAGTGTATATTCACTTTCACTTCAGTAATAACAATCATTAATCATGAGTTGTAATTCCATTACAACTCATGATTAATGATTATTACTGCTATTACTGGGGTTTCTATTGTTTGGTATTGGAGGGTTTTGGTTGGGTTGACAAGGTGGATTAGAGTTGGAGGTTGCTGTTGGGTCGAAAGTGAAATTGGGGATGCCGTCTGTGTGTAGGATGTATGGGAAATTGTCGGAAGGAAAGCGAGGTGGGGTTATTGTTGGATCTGGTTCTGAGGTTGGTTGGTTGTGAATTTTTGGGTGGGGGTTCCGCATTTTTGCTGTGAGAAGCGTTTTTTCCGTAGGTCTCCACTATGAGCTCCGTTAGGGAATGTGGTTCAGTTAGTTTTTTGTAGTACGGGCATTCGTCAGTACAAACGTCTGCATGATGCGACCCGTTGCAGTTCTTACAAAAAGAGGTGAGAATTTTATTTGGATAATTTACCGACCAGTAGATACAGACTAAGTTGTGGTTACAATTATTGCGGGTATGACCAAAGTCTAAACATCTGAAGCATTGTATTTATTTATCTTTCAAATCAGTGATATATAAAATGCGACATAATTCACTTTGTATTTATAAATAAGTTGAAATAAATAATAATTACGATCATAAGTGAGATGTGGCAAAATAGTTTTATTTTGTTTCTTTTCCTAAAATCCTAGAGCAAATGAAGGAAATGTAGAAGGCCGGCTTGTGACGCGTGTTCCTAGAGGAAAGGGTCGGGACTAACATAAAATCCCTAGGGCGTCTGCCTTCATCAACAAAGAAATCAGGAGTTTTACAACTCACACTACAGGTTCAGGTAACTCACGAGAATCAAAGGATAAGTACCTCTCCAGAAAATAAACGTTTTAGTCAGTTTCACAGAACATTATAATGTTGTGCTTATTAACCATAAATTAACACAATGCAGTTGAAACTGCACAAAATACAATTACAAAAATTACAAAATTTTCAGCTGACTCGTGGACTGGAGATATTACCTGTAAATACGGAATTCTTAATAATATTCTCTTACATTGGTGAGAAAACACATTAACAAATTTGTCAGGCTTAAAACAGAGCCTCTATAAAACAAGATTATAATTTACATAGAATTACAGAAATTTACAAATGTCAGGTCACAAGGAAGACCTCTTTAAAAAAAATAAAGTTTAGAAATAGATACCAGTTCCACATAATCAGCAATACAGAACTATGTCGTCATAATTTGCGTAGAATATTCCACTTTAGGAAACACGGCAAAACTGACGATTTACAACAAAATGACAAGACATTCAACTGATATGTCTTCAATAACAAAAAGAAAACAATTGTTGCGCCAGAATGTGGCCTTGTGGCCGACGCAACTACGACACGGTAGACGAAAAAGGCGTCTCCCACGAGACCATGGACAGTCTTCTTCAATTGGTCATTTGGCACATATAACCAGCACAGACAGGATGCTGTCAAACAAAGTCTGCAATAATACAATAGTATTAACATATGATTGGCATCCACAAAACAAATCAGACTCAACCTGTATAAGCGCACAGCTCAGGCAGGAGCCTCGCCATACGTCGAAGCATGTGTTACAGCAAATACAGTCTCTAGGGCTTGCAAAACATGCACTGTAAGAGAAACAAATTATACAAACATTCAATCTACAAATAGCAATCCAACAAATTCAATACAACACACCATTGTCATGTATACAAAAAAATCGGGCCTTAGCCACACCAATAGCCCACTTGGGCATACATTGAGAGAACCATACACTTTATGTAAAACAGTCAAACATTTAACGGTCCAGAGAGACCGGGCTAAATCAAAATTTTGAATATAACGAATTTCGAAAACATTGCAAAAGCTTAAAAAAAGTCTAGCGTGGCATGGTATATCAACGTAAAGAGGGCGCAGAGCCCTTTTATAGATTGCTAATGAAGATATGAAGCCGCTAGAACTATTTCTTATCGCGGCATTACATGGAACATTCAAACAGTGAAAAACTCTTAAATATTACATAGCGCTTCTAGCGGACGGAGGCTGAACTTGGCTATCAGAAAAGTGACAGCTACTGATAAGACAATTGAAGGTGTTAATGCAGCGACTTATCTGCCATCTGGCAGCAAATGGTAGAACTATAGCATTGCTGGATCTTACCATATATATTTACACATTTTGCATAGTACTCCAGAGTATGCAACTTGGTTTTACACTGTATGACAAGTTATAAATTATCACTGAGTACCATCAATAAAGTAGTATCATGTAAATTACATGAAAACAAGACTAAATCTTTAATTTAAATATAAAATTAAATAAAAATAAAATTAATATTGATGAAACTCAGTGATGAACAATAAAAGGATACAAGCTGTTACAATAAATTGGTATCATAGTTGTTTCCATGGCCATGCAATTTAGCTTATTTTAAGCTGTGTAATTACTTATACATATACATACTATGAATTTACAATTTATATACCTTTTTACTAGGCAAGTGTGGTATACCAGGCATTTTGAAGTATTTTGATCACATACAGGCCTCGAGATGGAAAAGAAATCCATAAACAAACAAAACAGGTTTCTTGAAGTCGAAATTTGGTGGTACACAGTTTTTCAAATCTTGAAATATAACAATATTGGTCCTTTGATTCTTCTTTTTTTTTGCCTTTCACTTTTAGATTGCAAATTTCCGTTATTTGTAATACTATGTATATGCTCTGCTGGCCGTTAAAATGGGCAGCTGGAATAGGAATGTTTTCTTTTTGCAGTCTAGTAACACTGATTAGCAAAGGGCACTTCTCTTTGACGTCCTTGATTTCCTGTAGTGATAATGATTGATGAACATTTTTAAATACTATGGAACATTTTTTATTAGCTGCGATTTCACATATATTTAGGTGTGAAAATATCTTTTAGTATTTAACAGATGTTTAATTATTTTTCTAAAGTCAGTTATTGTTTTGAACATTACCTTTATTGTTTTGAACATTTACCTTTATTTATGATATTGGAGGTGAACTGATTAGAAACATTGTTTTTATTTCTCTATTAAACTGGGATAAGTTCGTTATATTATTCACAAAAATTGGTGGAATCTTGTATTTCATCTTGTTTAGATTACAGTTTATATAATTAAATCTGGAGTCAGAGTATTTTAAATTTTCTAAGTGATCATATAATAGATATGTATGTGTAGACTAATGGTACCAGATAATTGTAATAGACTGTCACCGAATACACACTATTAGCACTGTTGACTAGTTTTTTAGGAGGATGTTCATTTTCATCGAAGTTATTGAATAGTTTCTTACCGCTATTTGCTGAACTGACAGCAGTTTCTTGGTTTCCGCTCACTGCTTTTGTTACGCCTTGGCATCACTGGCAGTTTGCTGAGTACTAACCTTCATAGCGCCGCTTGACATTAGTTCCTGAATTTCTAGGATTGAAGTTCCCTGGGCGCCCGCGTGCGGCGGATGTTGAACAAATTATAGCATGGAGACCAATGTTGTCTTGATGAGCAGCACCGCTTTGATGTTCACCATGAAATTTAGCGGTGGTATGATGAATTCAAATTCCTAGTTTTACCTTGCAGGATCTTATTGTAGAGGCAGGGAATCAAATAGGGCACTAACACGGATATTCGTATATTTACGTAAGAAATAATATTGATTCTACCTTCTTGTCGAAATTCAATTTATATGCAGTTAAAATGTTTTTAAATAACAGTTACATAATATTAACATCTTACTACACTCAAAATTATCTTACTTTGCATCTACAGATCTCAACAAAGCGAGCTTTGGGTGTTTCAATTTCTTAGAAATCTAGAGATAACGCTGACCAAAATTAGTAATCTCTCTTTTAAATCCATTGTTGTATGTGGAGATTTCAATATTGATTTTCTGGGCGAATCCACGAAAAGAGCAGTTCTCAATTTAATTCATTCTTTTAATTTAGATATTACAGTGAACGTACCTACACAGAATACTCTTAAATCCCTGAAACAGCAATAGATCAAATTATAATTAACAAAACCACAACTAGAAATGAAATAATAACGAATAATCCTAGAGTTACAGTGACCACGATGCACAAATTCTCTTACAATTACTAATATGAATACTGACACAATAAATAAAACACGCATGTGCAGAGCATTTTACTAAAGCTAACATCAAATTATTTACGGACTACTTGCTGGAAGAGTCATGGGATGCAGTTTATAACTATTGACACAAATAGAAAATATAATTTATTTTCTCAAAGCGTCTTTAAGGTCTTTCCATTTCTCTTTAACGCATGCTGTCTATTAAAGGAAAAATTAAAAATTTCACGAAAAAATATTTACTTATACACAAGGGAATTAGAACATCATTAGCAAAAACAAACGTACGCTCGCTGTTTAAACATCATAACAATATCACCCGGTTTCCACGTCTACTTCCGAGAATATAAAATTTTAAGAAAATAACAGTTGAGACAAAAATAATGAAAATAATGAGGATGTTTGTTTCAGAAACAAAACTAAAGCAATGGAACATCGCCAAAATACGACCACGTCATCAGGACTTTGTAGAGAACGTTGTTTTAGGGATAATGAAACGAAACAAGTAATCAGAAAGAGTTTACGAAAAGATATATTCAATAACACTTTTTCTAGAAATTGCGGTTGATCACGAACGGACTAAAATCACAAAATTCAACGGCTTATGCCTTCTTAAAAACATTTCGGCACGATGTTTATTTACAAAACTTCTTCCAACAGAAATCCTCCAGAGAGTCAGTAAACTAAAAAATAAATATTCATGGTTTAGATGAATTTCAGATTGAGCCAAATACGTGTGCACCTGCCATTATACACCCATTAACTCACATTTTTCAATTCTTCCTTGTGCAACGGAATATTTCCAGATATTTCAAAATAGCAAAAATTAAGCCACTTTTAAAGAAACAAAATGAATTTCAGAAATTACAGGCCCAATTTCTCATTTGTCAGTTATCTCAAAAATATTTGAGAGGCTTTTCTATACACGAATGGAAACTTTTCTCGGGAAAAAAGATACGTTTTTAAACTCACAACACGGTTTCAGGAAATCAAAATCTACGGAAACTGCATTTTCTCTTCTTGAAGATGTTGCTTCATCAATGGGTGAAAATAAAGTATTTTTTGAGAAATATTTTCAGACCTTTCGAAAGCTTTTTGTCATCATTGACATTTTTACCTCCAAAATTACCTTCTTATAGAATTCCTGGTATTGCTCGAGATTGGATATGCTCGTAACTTAATATGTCGATCACAAAGAGTGGAAGTACTGTACTAGCACGAGAAAGGACATTATTTATTTATCTTTCAATTCTCACCTTAATGAGAATATTCTAGGGTCTAAGGTTCGATCTTGGGAGTGTTATCCTCTTACTTTTGTACGTAAACGATATGCCCTCCATGTATTAAAATGGAAGAACAGTTCTGTTTGCCGATGACACGAATGTTCTCAGCAAGAAACAATGAATAGTATTACAATTTCAGAAGTTTCAAATTGTTGTTGTAATAACAAATTAATAATTAATGAAGGAAAAACTGCTCTCAATGCAGTTTGCGTTTCAAATCGGCAATCGTATGCTCAATGAAAATAGACAATATGCAATTAGCTGATGTTAAGGTAACAAATTTTGTAGGTCTCTCAATTCAATCAAACCTCAAATACAATGTACATATAACAGAATTAAACACTAAATTATGCTCATTATGTTATGCATTCAGAATTCTTTCTAATTCTGTTAGCCTTCATGCAGCTCCTTGCTTGTATTTTCAATGTATTCTCACTGAGATATGGCATAACTTCCTTCTAAGTTATATTAAAGAACATTAATATCATTAAGGAGAAGGCTCAAAATTAAACTCACTTTCTCATCATTGCCGTGATGTTTTCAGTTTTTCAATTTTGCCATTTTGGATAATTAACTCAGAAACTATTAAAGATTAATCCTGGAGATATTATGTACAAAAACACATAATACCATTAATGCCATGGAATCGCATTTATTCACAAACATTTATGACTATTTTCTGACTAAAATAACAAAACCCAAAAAAATAATTATGCTTTGTGGTATATTTAATTTTCCTTTGTTTGAGATAATGTACTCCATTCAGCAGTGTTTTTCCTGATTCATTGATTTCATTGTTAAATTTTGCAATGATAACGACTATTTTATTTTAATAAAAGCTCAATTTCAATGCAATTCCATCTTCTCCTTGAAGGTGGGACGTACGTATTTACAATGAAGATTTTCCCCTTATTTATGTTTTTTCTTTTTGGATTGTCTTTTTAATTTTATGAGTTTTGCGAATAACATATTTTGGTAAGTTGCTTTCCACTCTCTATATATATATATATATATATATATATATATATATATATATATATATATATATTTTACTTCCTATATACATTTTATTTATAATTGTTTTATTTCATATTTTCATTTCTGAATATTGTGAAATTTTGTTTTAATACTTTCCTCAAAATAGTATCATCAATTTTGTTTCATTTACAAACAAGGTATATTATTTTTAATCGATCAAAGAGAAAAATGTACGTTGCAGAGTATTTAAAATATTGATTGGGATAGATTTTCAGTAATCACTTTCTTTTCCAAATATTTATACATATGCAAAGGCAGAAAAAAATACAACTTAATTATGTACGTATACTTTAAGAATAGTTTACAAATATACAGGTTTATTCCTCATTATGCCATCAGTATTATACACACACACACACACACACACATATATATATATATATATATATATATATATATATATATATATATATATATATGTATTATTATTATTGTGCTATATATATTCTATATATATATATATATATATATATATATATATATATATATAGTCACGGAACACGCCGTCAAAATTCCCGCGGCGCGTCGTGCATTTGCAACTCTTCCGATCAGGCGTCGTTATCCCTAAGTGAGCTTCGCTCCGCGTGGGCGTTACCTCCGACGTCCGACAGTTCACTGCCGATCCGCCGTCAGACCTGTCGAGTTGATTTAATTCAATTGGCTTTTTGTAGACTAATACCGGGACTGCACGTTAAGGAGCATACTGGCAATTTTACGACAAATAAAGATTGTGCATCTGAGACACAAAAAGCATATATTCTTTAAGCATAAGCAAACACAAGCGAAGAAAAACTGAGCGAAGCCAATAACACATTACCTGGCTGCCGGGCGTAGCTGCGGGACCCCGAAACAGGCGGGCAAGAAGCGGAAGGACGGCAAGCAGAATTCAGGGAGAAAACTGCAACAGTTTTGTAGATATTTGGAATATATTTGGTATTATTATGAAATGCTACAATCAGCTTCTCTTTCCCAAGCGCGCTGGTGGAGCACTGCGTGACCTTGCGTGGTGGACTGTTACATTCAAAATATCCGTTAAATATGAGTCACAAAAATCAAAATTACTCAAAAAATGCTTATCTAACAAATGACAATATGTACATCATTGAATACGTCTTTTTACTTTCGTCACGATATACTGGAAAAATATGTATAATTCCATTTGAAAAGCAAAGTTGATTCAAATATCTCGTAAAATACAAGTGGTAAAATATATAAATGCATACACGTGTCAATTAGCCCTATTCCATCATCTAAATTTGTGAAAACTGCATAGCATTAACCTGAACCGTTCAAAAGTTACAGGAGGTGCTAGAGTTACATGACTCACCTGTATAGTAAATTACTTCTTCTAATCAGGAGGCGTAGCCAGAATCCATGTTTTGTGGGTCCTTGTTACCGAAAAATCGATTGATGGCAAAACGCTTGCCTGTGTGTCTTAATGTTGTAAACGCTAGCGCCTAAACCGTTTAGCCTATTTGTTCTAAAATAGATATTCCTCCATCCATCTAACCGTGGCCCATTTCGTAGGGTACTGCTCCGGCCTTCGCCTGGTGTCGATCGGAGAAACCACGGAAAACCACCGATCAGAGCAGCCGGCCGCTAGAATTCTCCTCCAGACAGCGACTGAATTCGACCTAGCTGAAAAGCCAGTGTCGAAAATCCTGCCGCCGTCGGGACTCGAACCTAGGACCTCCCGGTCAGAAGCGCTGCGGTGACATCAGTTGATGCACTGAGATACCGCTCCCGGGTCTCAAGCCGAAATTTATAACCAATTGAATATTGTAATATAATGTTATCATTTGAATATCATAGAAAGTTAGACGCAATTTGTCAAAATTCAAGTGAATTGTAATTTTTGTTTAAATTTGAGTCCTTGTCCTATGAAAGATAACATCTGACAGTATGTTGCTAGTCCTTATGACAGGGGTTTGTTCTAATATTTATTACTTGCAGTACGTAACTTATTATTTTTCGTATTAATGAAGCATGGATATATGCAGTGCATGATTTCTGTCGAAACGCGAGAACAGTGTTCCAGTACCTCTAATAGTAATTATTAAATTATATATATAAATAATAATTGCTACTACATTAATTGATTTGAGGCGCATTTGAGGCGCATTGATTTGAGGCGCGTTCCAAGACACAAAATTTTAAAATAAGCTACGATTGAATGGTCTAAGTTTACCAACCTAAATAAAGTTTATCTTACTATATACTACATATATACTATATACACTGTATATACATTGTATATATAGTACACTGTGTGTATACTAGCCTTATACATACTATTTTTTAGTGTTATCAGTGGCGTTTTCTTTGGGTGTGCAAGTCGTGTGTAAACGACCAAGAAAATAAAAAAATCATTTTTCCTTTGAATTTATTTAGATTCTTTCTCGTCTCGATTAGACAATTTTCCTTGTGATCGGCACAAGCGCGTCCATGCAGGTAGTGCACGAGCGCAGCTCAGCCCGTTGGCGAATGCCTCCAGCGTCTTCAGGACGGATCGGGAGGCAGGAGCACATGCGCGCAACATCCTCCCACTCATAGAAAAAGCGTGCCAAGGCGTTGGATCTCTATTTAACAGCCTGCTGGAGAGCGAGCGTCCGTGATCGTGATATTCTCCGTTGCGCGTTGCCGTCTTTAGCGATACTCATGAAATTGGTGTTATATTATGATGAGGCTAATGAAAAAGTTGGACAATAGTTTTAAATAAAAGTGTTTCAATGTCGTATGAAGAGAAGAAACAAGAAATTGAGTAAAGAAGGATCGTGTCGTAACCTGATAATTTCATAATTTAATTTTTAAAACGAAGACTGAATGAGAAAAGCGTTGAACATGCGTTTTTAAATACTTTAAAATGTATTATTCCAATCTTTGCAATAGAAAATACAACATCCTCATTGTTGTTATTTTGCGACTATCTTTCCCTCATTCTTCCAATATTAAAATTTAAAATAAATAAGGATTTTGTTTGCATAATTCAATTTTACTCCAAATATGTAAGCAAAAGAATAGTGTGGAGGTTAACATTTTCGTTCGCTGCCAACGCCTTAGGTCAAGAGTGAGGAGACGCCACTATATGTTATGTTAAAAACTAGTGCTGCTTCAACAGCACATGGTACATCTTATTTGTATTGGCTACGCAGTAATCTGAACTACCTATACTTACAAAACTAAAATTATTCCCACAACAATTTATTTTCTCCTCGCCAAATTCGATCTCGGGTCCTTAAAGTTAACACGCGTAAAACGTTACGCGTACACCACCAGCTACACAGTGAAACTTTCCTCTACCCGACGGGAAAACGAAGTGAAACATTTGCATTTGCAATTTTAAAAACTTCGAGAGTGTTTAATTTACGATAATTCAAGATATAGTTTAAAAATATATTTCATTATGGTAAATCTTTAGCGACAATATTCTATTTCGACCAATGTGTATTTTTCAAGTTTTGAAAATTCAGATCAGTGGCCAAATTCGTCTTTTGCTTCGAGGAAAAGATTTATAGAAAACAATTGGAGTTCTTTCGAAAATATGGAAAATATATTTAGGTTTGATGTAACGTACCGTCAAAGTTAAAGATGCGTTTCATATTCGAGGATTCCTGACATGAGCCAGATCATTAAAGGAATATTGATTCTGGTGAAAATCCTGTTCACTTTAGGTTCTAGAATTACTCATACGTAGATGGACTGATAGAGGGTTTTCGAAAATCACTTTTTCAAGTTCAAAACACAAGCGTTTTGACATTTCTATGTATATAATGTATTATACGAGCAAGATCAACCCAATCCACTTTTTCTCGAACTAACGACGTACAAAACGTGTTTCATAGAATTTCAGCATGTTCTTCTGCAGCATTACATAATTTCCCCACCTCATTACACTGTATTGCGCTCACGTGGATGTAAATAAGTCAACGTTGCTAGGATTCAAAGATTCGGTCCTTTAACTTGCAGTTCTCGTTACAATACTTACTCACGCTCATCAGTAGTCAGTACTCATCACGGTGTCCAGGCGCATTTATTACGAACAAATAATAACGTGATATTCATTGCACTTAGTTTTTTTATTATGGAAATATACTTCGTGTGTCAAGGATATCAAATTCACAATAATAATGCAAAGGAATAAAACACGCACTAACTTCTCCGCTCATTTTAATTACAAATATTTTCAATCCGACTAAGTTCTATAGATGTTGTTCATCTCGTTCCAGGCGTTATCTCAGAGACTACCGTCAAGGTTGAACTTGAACTAGCGTCAGGGTTGAACTACGAAGATACAGATGAAGTTGCGATAACGCTAGACTTTAGCTTGCGGTAGTAGAAATGCAGTCGTTGTGAAATCAGAATCGCAATAGCTGCAAATTTATGTGTCATTCTTAAGGAACATTAACACACTAGAATCAGTAGAGGGCAATATGATGTATCTGTGGTGCGATATTAATAAAGGTGATATCTGGGTCTGTGATATTATTAAGGTTACGAATAATTATAACATTACAATTTACAGCAAAAGTGTTTTCTACCCTCAAAAATTATTCGCCACAGGATGATTCGAATTTTAAATTGCACAAGTTTCCCCAGCAATGGTCTAATCTATTACACCACAGATACTCTTATGACACTCCTACATCACAAGATGATTTTAAAATATCACATATCATAGATTTTATTAAAAGCGCGTGCGGGATACAAACGGACCGTCAGACATTTTGTCGATAGATTTTTGGGTAGAAGGACCACAAAGTATAGATGCTGTCTACAAACGTATTGGAGAAAGCGGCCACTGTTTATCGGAAGAACAGCCGGCGGCGCTAGCCGAATTCGTTTACTACGCTCTGTGAAGTCACGAAGGTTAAGCGAATTCGAGACTCGCGGGTTCTTGGTTGGGTGACCGGCTAGGAACCCCGGGATCTAACGTCGTCGAGCTGGCCGAAGGGATAAAGGCACTGACCCCGGCTGCGACAGGACGAGACTTTGCTTTGTAATTAACGGGATTACTCAAAGAATGCGCTCAGCGCCCCTTAAGGGGTTTGGAGACACGTTGCGTCAAGTTGTAAGATGCAACAAATTAAAAAAAAAACATTTATCGACTTTTGTCACCTTATTCAAAATAACCACTTTTCGACTCTGATAGAAATTTCAAAATTCTACATTTCGAAAATTAAAGTACCAAATTAAATGTTTTGGAAAATTTAGAAATCTTAAAATTATGCAAAAATCCCAACCTTTTATGCCTCAATGAACTATCCATAGTAAAAATCAGCCCCATCATAAATTTATTAATTGACTTGTTTTACCATCCATTCATTTCCTCCCTCACCTTCCAGCAGTCTGCATTCGTACAGCGTACGAACAAAATGGCGTCATACTTTGACGACTCTCCATGAACTTATGTGTTTAATCTGTGTTACTTGGGTAAGTACTAATTTTAAATAATTATTTTATTGTTCATTAGTTTATATATGATTTGTGTTGACATTTGCCAATTTGTTTATGGCACCAAATTGTAGAACCACTGAGGATGGGAAGAGTGTTCCCGAAACACGTGTTTGGCTAAATGTAATCATATTAAAATTATAATTAATACTATTGTGGTAGATACCTCATTGACCCCAGATAGTTTATTTGAGTCTCCATGTAATGCTTTAAAATCTAGATATGTGTTTCAAACACACAGAGCTTCAATTTCTGAGAAATCGGTTGACGAATATCTATTTTGGAGAAAATCGTCTGAACGCTTACGCGATAGCATTGACCACGGACGGACAAATGGACATTTATCCATTTTAGTCCGCAGAGCGAAAATAAAACTTTCTGTGTCGGAAAAATTGCCAATTTCACCCGCATGATTTCACTAGAACGGACCTTGCATTTGCAGAGAATGCCCGCGCGCCGTCATTTTGACGGCTCATGTTTTTAATATGCTATTTCTGGATTTAGGGGAATGTATTGTCACAAATACATACAGTACATATTTCAGTTAGCATTTTATTGATTTAATACAGTAATTAGAAGAATATATGGTACTGACATTAAAACAATTATAAAAATGTTGACTGCTCACTCATTAGTTCTTTCGTCATGCGAATCATCTGAACAGAATCTCTCGAGCGTTTCATTTCATTATAACTAGCATCGACACTTCAAATAAAATATACACCAACGATTTGCAACAAAGTATCCACGATTTCTCGGAACAGAATAAGATGATATAAACAAAACATGTGGACATGGAGCGTACAAGGTTAGCAGCTATTAGGAAGGAATCAATTTGACGGTTAAGATAAATCAACCAATATAACAATTTCAATTGGATGAAATATTTTAAATTTTCTCATATACTTTAAATTATAAATACATTTAATTAAGCCATCCACAATGGCTTACTATTCATTTTGGCAAAGATAATATTACTTGAAATATCTCGAAGACGTCACAATGACGGCGTTGGTCGTTCTAGTGTTTCAATACTTTCCTCACACTTACGTAGTAAGGCGAAAGTAAAGAGTACACGTTTGTCTAGGCTCAAGAGCACTAATTGGCGGGCCATGGCGGGACGTGGTGGGTGGCAACGCGACGCGACGGGGCACGAGTGTAGGTCCCGACGTGCGAGGCGCAGCCAGCGGAGGATGTGGTGAGAATAAACAATGGATGCAGGATTTCCCCTGTGGCAAAGAGTGGCCGTGCCGTTGGCGACTTAGCAAGTGCCTTTCACCCCAGCGCACCGCTATAACCTTTCCGATCCTGCCTCTCCATTTCCGCTTTCCACCCACACCCCAAAAACAGGTTCCTATTCCCGCTTGAGATTGAGATTGAGTGCGTGAAGAAAGCGCGAGTTGAGTAAATGTGACACGTGCGTACCGTTCGTTTTCTTTTTGGGTATAATGTCAAAGGCCTGCAGTGATTGATTCAGCATATTAGCCTTGGGAGAGGTAAGAGAAGTGGAGCGTGGGGGAGAGGGTAAATGAATGGAACACGAGATGGTATTGCAATACTGACGTTCTTCGATTTACTAACTTCCAGTCTTACATTCACCGCCGCTTTACCTTTCTACCTACCCGAAAGGCATTAACATGGCCCGGGATGCACATCACATCCTTCGCCTAGATCTCGGCATTTTGCTCCCGATAATAAATTCGTGGGCATAAAAATGAAGCTGATGGTCTACCACCTTCGTTCATTTAGCAAACGCCATTTGAAAAGCAATCCTGGTTATCTCTGATGTTTCCGGGCAGTCGTTGTCCGCGAATTTTACGAAAGCAGGCCCGAGTGAGGCGTTGCTTTGTCGACGGATTTTCTTTGGCAGAGTGATTGATCAGCGCGATGGCCACCGCTGTTTACTCGGCGAAGGTGGATTGGAGGGACGAGGGCGCACCACCGCGGCAGCTGAGGCTGGGGGAGGGACGCCACGTAGCGGACGCGGGAGCGGAGCGGGACGCATAACCGAATCTCTTCAAAACCTTTCCAGCTAGTCGTCATGAACTACATATGGAACAAAATATTCTGTATTTGTCAGTATATAATGGTTTTACTTTTTATTTAAATTTACCAAATTCCTCAAAAGCTTGTTGCCAAGAAACGATAGATTATTTAGTTTATTGTGAAAACACATTTTTGAGACTATTAATTGGATCTGATTATTTTATCATAAGATCTAAATGTATATTAAATACACTTCTTAAGCAATAACTCTAAATGTATATTAAATATATTTAAATCGCTGTACTTTTATCTTATATAACATTTGTCTATCGTTAGTTTAAATAACACTAGCCTGCGAATTTAAACTTTTTGTTTGTTGCCTAAAGTAAAATATGTGATTTTATATAATGTCGTGCACAGATCAAACTTTCAATCACTTTACGTATCGTACGTACGTAGCCATCAAATACGTACATCCGTAGTACGTACGTACGTGCTTTATCACGTAAGGTTTTTCTTACGAAATAACTTTACAAATATTGTATAAATAATTCGTCACAAATCTTTCATAATACTTTTTTTTATTCTAAAGAAAAATCAAAATTTAGAATAAACAACTTCCTGAAATTACTGTGATTTGTTGTGAATACATGTCACTATAGTGTTTTTGCTTTATTTTATCTTTTTACTTCACTATTTCACACAAATTTTACACCCGTTGCTTCTTACTTCAGAAAATACTTCTGTTCCTTTTTGTTTTAGGTTTGTCGTCAGGTATTTCATGCTTTAACATCCAACAATAGTCTGCAAGCATACTGATGCTTCAACGTCCCTGGTACCTCCTTTCGAACTCCAGCACATCCTTGTGAAATCGTTCACCCTGTACTTCGCTCAAAATCCTAGTTTTGCACGGAAATAATCTACGTGAGAAAAAAAAGGAAATAAGTCTTCATACTCACGTTACAACCAAGTTCCTTGTATGCTTCAAGCATGTTAGACACAATGTTTCGGTAACCGAGATCCTTGTTGTTACCAAGAAATTTTGAAACAACTTCACAAAATTATACCCATGCTGCTTTCTTCTTTTCATCCATAGTGCTTTCAAATGCATCTGATCTCAGATTTTCTTACATCAGGACCATTCATTCTTTTTATCTTCTAATTTTGCTACAGATAGTGATGGAAATTTCTCACATATGTACTAGAGACAGTCTCCTTTCTTATTTAAAGCCTTTACGTTTCATTAAGCCAAGATTAATGTGGAGAGGTGGCAGCAAAATTTTAGGACTCACAAGGCTTCGGCTTACAACATTAGAATGTTATAACAACCAACTTCTAAATGTTCTCAAGGTACCAGTCTTTCTTATTCCAGTGGTCAACTCGCGCCCTGCCATCCTACAAGCAAAGAAAGCACGGGCATTAAGTAAAACTAGATTGTTGACCCAGCAGCATTGTACGGACTTTAAAATTGCCACAAACTGGCGTGTTCACTGAAATTTACTCGCAATAAAATTAGTTGCAAATTTGCGTGTGATTATTTGAGTATCACTGAATAGTGAACAGGCACTGAACCAAAACCGTTTCCATTACGAAGGAGAACATCCTTGAAGCTTGGCTTGGATCTTCAGTGCATACTCTACATATTTGTGGGTTGCCCAATGTTGCTAGTCTCAAGTTGCATTCTAAAATAGGCAAGATATGATTTTCTTACAAAATCCTGTATCATTACGCCTCTGTTTAATATGTATTTCCCACATATATAACAAAAGTGCTCTGCATTATTTATACATGAGCGATGCAACATGGTAAATATAATTTCGTACTGAACTACAAATTCACAACATTCTACTCCACAATACAACTTGAAACTGATTTCTTTTCCAGATGACATGTACTAATGCAATGTGAGAGAAACTAAGACTACTAATGTAAGTTTCATAAAGATAAGATAAGAATGTGTCTGTCACCAAGGATTGGCTGTCTACATAGGATAATGACAAGGGTGCACGTTATTTCGCTCCAACTTCCTGAGGCGCTCGCACCCCGTATCAGGAGATCATCTGGTGTCCTCGGTGTTTACTATAAACACAATAAAAAGAAAAAGTGGTTTTTCCAATCACTTACATTATAAAATTACACATGGTAAGTATTACAGTTCATTATGATTATGCTTTGATGATTTCGAAAAATACGCTATAAGGTAAATAAAATAAACGTTTTAAAAATGGTGCTTGATAGGAATTTCTGGCTATGGATTTCATTTCAGCATGCTAAAAAATACACAAAAACGTTAAAACATAAGGGCAGCAATTTCACCGCTTCAGTCAGTAATTATAATTATATTTATGATATATATAATTAAAGAAATTACAGTTATAATTATACATTACGTATTATACTTTTCCTTTTCATTATTTGTTCCATTCATTTCATTCATGATTTTTTAATGTTTTATTGTGATCTATTGAATGTAATTCGTAGTTTCGTCGCCTGCGCGTGTGGATCAATGAAACTAAGATGATGTTTACTTTTGTTTTTGTTTTTGTAGTTTCCGATCTAAACGAATGTTTTGAGAAATGAAGATCAGTGAGTCTATATAAATGCGATGTCCAATCGTTTGACACACGGTTTAGGTGCTAGCATTGACCAGATACAGACAAACATATATAGAGACACGTTTTGCCATTAGCGACACTTTCCTTGTCAGACCCCGGTAATAAGAGTTTTTCTGTCAAGAACGAACAATTTACTATCATTTGAATTATTTTATGGTATCAAAGACATACCAAACATGAATTTTGGTGACCGTGTTAGAGGAAGAAATTTACTAATATATATATATATATATATATATATATATATATATATACTATATATATATATATATATATATAGGAATAAAACTATCTTCTTTTTACATTGTCGTCTTACTTAGTCAGAAAAAACTTATCATTAAGTTTTGGTGGCTAATCGTTCAGTTTCAGACGTGAAACTTCTGTCGCAGACTGTCGGTAGTCAACGCTAGCGTCTAAACCATTCACATGATTTTTTCCAAAATTGATATTCCCCGATCGATCTGAATCAACTCAAGGTCCTGCGAGTTTAAAATGCACATTTTGCTTTTCCGGTGCACTTCACATTAATCCTAAAAATATTAATGTCTAGGAGAGATTATACTTCTCCTCAGCACATGTCATACACTTTATTGTTTTGAAGGAAATAAATAATCAAACCTTTCGTAGCCATAAGTAATTGATTGTCTCTAACACCTATCGGTTTACAAAATTAATCAAAACAGTCGTCATGCACCAATCTTATTATGGAAACTCTAGCGTTCTCTTACTAACAAGCCTGATCCATTAATACGTTTTCAATCTTATTTTAGAGGCTGTCGATGTACCTGCTGATTATGCAATCAGACAACTTGTGAATGTTTAAATGAGTAGGTTTGAAAAAGGTAATACAAATCAATTAGCGGAAAAGATTGGATATACGAAAATGATCAAATATATAAGACCTTCCCATACCTAAAAACCTGAATATATTTCCTCTCTCGTGAAGCTTAGTTGATGTCTCCTTGCGCATGGTAGTACACTTAAGTAACACAGTTTGGTTTAGAGTACATAAGTAAAATATCGCGAAATTTATAATGCAAGGGTTTCCGGGTGAGGCGAAACGATCAAAAAGCTTAGCCCGTTAATTCTAGAGAACGGAAGTGCGTTAAATATACTTTCGGCAGATTTCTCTTGAGAATAAGGATAAACGTACCAAGCACTCAGACAGTCACACTTTAGGTAACAATCTTTGATAGAAAGGAACAGCAGTAGCGGGAATCAAAATCAATGAAATCAAAACAAGCCGGCGGCGCTAGCCGAATTCGTTTACTACGCTCCGTGAAGTCACGAAGGTTAAGCGAATTCGAGACTCGCGGGTTCTTGGTTGGGTGACCGGCCAGGAACCCCGGGATCTAACATCGTCGAGCCCCTGGCCGAAGGGATAAAAGGCACTGACTGACTGCGACGTGACGAGACTTGACTTAGTAATTAACGGAGGATTACTGCAAAGAATGCGCTCAACGCCCCTTAAAGGCGGAACGCGATTGCGTCAAGATGTAGATTGATAAGTGATGCTTATAGGGCTACTCTGGTTTAAATATTCATTCGCATACTTTTTGAATTCAAGTTCCTAACAGCAAATAATTCAGTTTTGAAATTCGCTCAAAAATCTTCGTCTCACGGACTTTTTGATTCAACAGGTGCGAGTTTTTATCAACTAAAATCTCCGCAAGCTTGTCGACAGAAGAAACATAATGCAAAGGACAGTCGACTCTGATGAGAATAATACTAATTTATACAATGCACTCTTCTTTAACGCAGCTGATGACGAGAGCGCCGCGCTCATCTTTGATTTCAATTCTTCTGTACCAAATTTTAATGACAATAGGTTTTGAAACTCCGTATTGAAACATTTTCATTGTTATAATTATGCGATTATGTACCACAATGTGCCTACCTGCTTTGTGCAATACAATTTGAAACGTTCTTATATTCGGGTTTAACAATATTTGGAACTTTAAACAATTTAATTTTTATTATAATTTTTATGAAAATACGACTCCAATGTTCTGGGTGCTTTTGAAAATGTCCGGGGTGCTTGAAGTAAAGTTCCCCCAAACTTTACAGAATATTTTTCAAAATGTCAAAGCTACAACTAGAGCGATAAGGACAGGGACTCCAATTTGGAAAAGATCGTGTGGTTTAGGCGCTAGATTTGTTCACAAACGACAGATGATAACGGACAGATGGACGGACGTTTTGAAACAAACTATTGTTTCGGTATCAGGGGACTCGAAAACGTGTATTTCGGTTGAAATCTCGAAATCGATTTTCCGCAGCATTTCGTAACTTTCTCTCTAGTTCGTATATTAGTCCGTATGTGTACGAGAAAGTAACTAGAGGTGCTACAAAAAATGGAACAGGCTCTCTTATTTACGTTGCTAATTTCCTGAATTGTGATCTTGTAATGGTTTGCTCCATTCTCTGGCCAGCTGCCATCTATCATTGCCCAAAGTACATTTTTGACATTTTCTCAACTCTTTGCTTTCCTAGTAGTACAACCGAAATATTACTTCAATAATATTAAAGAAGAGTAAAAGCTCGCCCTAAATATAAATTTTCATTGAAAAAATTGCAGTGGTTTTTATGGAAATGGTAATTAAGTATTTCTGTAAAGGCGAAATTTGAAGCCATATTTCACAAGAATGTATTGAGTTTTCGAAAAAAGTTCATTTGAAATCATTTAAAGCACTTCCACTCACAATTTTAATAATGCATACAAATTGATTAAAATATCCATATTAACGGAGTGAGAGGTATTTCAAAAATATACATTTGTGTATTTTTTTAAAAACAAATTAATATAGCCAATACGAACTTTACGACATATTAAACAGCACTCATAGCAGTATCAATTAGAAAAATGTGAAGAAAAAGTGGAGGCCATTTGCGAGAAAATGGCGTTTGAACAATTTCTGAAAATTCTAGTCATAATAAAAATTCTACTCATAAATATAATATTGTAAAGAAATTGCCTTTAAAGTAAGTGTTACTGACGGGAGAGACAAGTAAAAAAATTATATTTTTTTAAATTTTTGAAAAAACTAAAGATCAGAACAATATGGCGTGCATGTCATAGTATAAGGTTTATTTGGCACTAACAATACCAAAACTTTAAAGAAAAAATTTGGAGCCATTTTTGAGAAAATCTTGTTTTTGTAATTCTTTAAAATCGCAAATATTGCATGCACTATTGCACGGGAACTACTAACATTTCCGAAACAAAGAACATGACCTATTGAAAGACCTATTTATGGACCAGTTTCATAAGAAGGAAAAATCTCTGTCTTCAATTTTATAGTTGCAGCAAGATGCCGGAAAAGTTTAAACCTTTGCAATTTTCGAAAATTTAGAGATAATGGTAAAAATCGGATGTATGCCACCTTAATAGATGTATTTTACTATGTTCTTATAAGAAACTTAAAGAACAAATTTGGAGCCGTTTTTGAGAAAATTTTGGAAATGGGGCTATATATAAAGTACCCCCAAATTTTAAAGAATGTTTATCGAAATTTCAAAGCTTCAAATAGAGGCAGATCGACATAGGTTTCTTCAATTTGAGAAAGATCGTACGTGTGTTTTAGGCGCTAGTAGTGTTTACTGACAGACAGGCAGACAGACACAGACCGACACACAGACTGACAGACTGATTGACAGACGGACGAACGGACAGACGTTTTGCTTCCAATTGGTTTTTCGGCATCAAGGACCCACGAAACAGGGATTCTGGCTACACCACGTGTTGGAGGTTTTTCTCTCATAAATTCGGCAACTGGTTTAATGCATGTTTATGCACTGGTTCTGCTATTTTAAATGAATTTGCCAATAGATTTTTATAAAATTTGTGTTTGGTTTTACGTTATTCACAGTGACGATAAAATATTATTATTAAATTATTATTTATTTACTTTTATATAAGAAGTTATCTATATCACCAACGATCTAATTAAATATTTATCGTTTTAGATCTCTCCACAAGACCTGAGATTTGTAATCTTTATTTCGAAATATTCTTGGTATGTGTATTGTGGGAGAATAAATAGTAAATAACGTGCTTGTAACTCCAGGTTAACACATTCCCAAAACAAGGTTTTGGCTAGCAGCTCGAGGTTGTTGCGCTATTTTTTTAAAACAATCATTTGTTCTTGGGTGCATTATGAAATTGTAAAACGTTTGCATATTAAATGTGCCACGTCAAAGATAAAATAACTTCTCCCAATAACACTTGTCAATATTTTTCTCAAGCGACGAAATTTGCCGTATAGTGTCAGCAATCCGCTACAGTGCGCGCAAACGCATTTCTCAGATAGTGAGGGAGTTGTCCCACGAAAATAACATGGACTCAGTCCTTTTAACCTCTCTAAAGAGTCTCATACCCGACATTTGATGGGAAAATTAATCGTTTTCTCCACCTTGGAGCAGATGAACAATCCCTGCGTCTGTCACTAGTTCTCTCCCTCCAACTTCCAAGCGCAGACAACGCGCCTTGCTTCCTTGCCGAGTATTCTCTCAACAGATGCGCACTTTAATGGCCTCACGTTTCTGCCACTGGCAGAAGACAGGTGTCAAAAAAAAACTGTTCCTCATGCCAATTGAAAACTTTCCAGCACTTTTATTCACTCCGATGTAGTGGTAATTAACCGAAAGATAAATATTCAAGACCTTGGAGGCCGTTACGTTTTATTTTTCGCATGTTACTCTGCACAGCTCCATTTCTGAAGAGATTGTCCTCCTTTGTCCCAATTGTCTCGTCCGATGCCGTCCCCTCCCAACCGACGCCGTCTCGTTCAACGCCGTCTCGTTCAACGCCGTCTCGTTCAACGCCGTCTCGTTCAACGCCGTCTCGTTCAACGCCGTCTCGTTCAACGCCGTCTCGTTCAACGCCGTCTCGTTCAACGCCGTCTCGTTCAACGCCGTCTCGTTCAACGCCGTCTCGTTCAACGCCGTCTCGTTCAACGCCGTCTCGTTCAACGCCGTCTCGTTCAACGCCGTCTCGTTCAACGCCGTCTCGTTCAACGCCGTCTCGTTCAACGCCGTCTCGTTCAACGCCGTCTCGTTCAACGCCGTCTCGTTCAACGCCGCCTCGTTCAACGCCGCCTCGTTTTCAACGCCGTCTCGTTCAACGCCGTCTCGTTCAACGCCGTCTCGTTCAACGCCGTCTCGTTCAACGCCGTCTCGTTCAACGCCGACTCGTTCAACGCCGACTCGTTCAACGCCGACTCGTTCAACGCCGACTCGCTCAACGCCGACTCGTTCAACGCCGACTCGTTCAACGCCGACTCGTTCAACGCCGACTCGTTCAACGCCGACTCGTTCAACGCCGACTCGTTCAACGCCGACTCGTTCAACGCCGACTCGTTCAACGCCGACTCGTTCAACGCCGACTCGTTCAACGCCGACTCGTTCAACGCCGACTCGTTCAACGCCGACTCGTTCAACGCCGACTCGTTCAACGCCGACTCGTTCAACGCCGACTCGTTCAACGCCGACTCGTTCAACGCCGACTCGTTCAACGCCGACTCGTTCAACGCCGACTCGTTCAACGCCGACTCGTTCAACGCCGACTCGTTCAACGCCGACTCGTCAACGCCGCTCCCTCAACGCCGCCTTGCCCAACGAAGACTCGCTCAACGCCGACTCGCTCAACGCCGACTCGCTCAACGCCGACTCGCTCAACGCCGACTCGCTCAACGCCGACTCGTTCCACGCCGACTCGTTCAACCCCGACTCGTTCAACGCCGACTCGTTCGACGCCGACTCGTTCAATGCCGTCCCTATTGCCGCCTTTCCGTCCAAAGCCGTCCCATCCATAACTGTTCCTACCAACGTCGACCCGTAAGATGCCGGCTTGTCCATCACCGTGCCGTGGTGGGTCGGGTCGGGTCGGGTCGGGTCGGGTCGGGTCGGGTCGGGTCGGGTCGGGTCGGGTCGGGTCGGGTCGGGTCGGGTCGGGTCGGGTCGGGTCGGGTCGCCTCGTCACGCTCAGTTCAACATCGTCACGCCAAAAAGCCACCCTGGACTGTCCCAACGCACTACCAGCCCCACCCATCCTTCCCCAACGACTCTTCCGTCCCCTGGTGCCTCCGGCAGCGCCTGCCGGCCCCGCCGCGCCGGTTCGATCAACAAACCATATTAGAACCGAGTGGCGCGGGTCGGGCCGGGTCGGGCTGGGCCGCGTCGAGCTGTGCAGTCTATTTTTGCAGCAGCGGGGGCGAACAAATATTGGCCGTAGCGTCCCCTGAATTGTCGGAGCGTTTACAGCGCTGCAGAACGACGATGCAAAACTCATAAGTTGAGTAGGATCGTTAAAATATTTCGGAAGCTTCACTTGCAGTGAACCCTCGGTTTCTCGAAGTGCATCCGGAAATAAATTATTGGGCTTGTCCAAATTTCGAGTAATAAACAAGGTATTTTAAAAATTCCAAACAAGTTTTAAAATTGTAAGGTCAGATTATCCATGATATCATAATACCCTACTATTTTAATAGTTGGCCCTTATTTTCACATTCAGTAAACGAATCCGCATACGACTAAGATCCCGTAAAGTGAATTGTCTAGCATTCCGTCTGTTCATCGCCGTGATGGCAGCACTGCTGGGCTATCTGCACTTTCCCCACCTTGACTCTTGCCCGCTACTCGAAATGGGCAAAATTTTATAAACTGGACATAATTCCCGTTTTTTACGTGTTTTGCTTTCATCACCAAATTAACCATTAATTGGATGGAAAAACTTCATGTCAATAAGTGTAGGTTATTTTATCATTTACTTTATGTAGGACCACTATTTACGAAAAATGGATGGCGTTATATTTACTTTGGAAAAGGTTAAGTCGAGAATTTTACACATGTTCTGTTTCAAAACGTGTTTCCGAGAAAAATTCTTGTTGTCAAACCTGATATTCGTGTCAGCGTCAGTTCCCCAGAAAACATTAAAATCCAAATATCAAAACTATACCAAAAAACCTTTCTGCCATTTGCTCTTTTTGAGCACCATTTGATTGGACTATATTGTGACAGGATGAGTTAAGCTCAGAGCTAGTTTTGCTTCTATGACCGGGAGGCTTCGAGTCCCGACGGTAAAAATTCGATACTAGCTATGTAGATGAAAAATCTAGATAGATAGAAATGTGCCGCTTCTGTGATCGGTAACCTTCTTTGATTTTACCAATTAATACCAGGCGAATGCCAGAGCTGTACTCTATCAAACTGATCACGGATCGCACGCAATCTTTCAATCGTCTTCGTTGTTCTATCATCTCTCCTTAGTATCATGCACACACACACACACACACACTTACATGCACAGCACTATCATACATGTCCGGAGACCAGTCGCGCGTTTAGAACTTCAATAAATATGACTTAAACCATATTTTAGAGTTTAAAACTTCCCCCAGTTGGGACAGTAGCCCGTTGGGAGGATATACCTGGGTCGAATGGTAAGTGGAAGAGAACTCTAGCGACAAGCTGGTCTGATCCGTAGTTTTCCGTGATTTTTACCACCAACACGAAGCAAATGCCGAAGCAGTACCCTAACAAACGGACCCCGGACCGCGAGCGATATTTCCTTCATCTTCCTCGACCTATCCTCTCCCCTTACACTTACATGTACTGCACTACCTGGCATGACAAGAGATCAATCAGAAGTTTAGTGCTTGTCCCTTCTGGGGCAGTGCTCCGCTGGCCGGAGATTCTTCGATGGGGAAAACCCCACAACCCGACATGTAGGTCGGTCAAAATAGGGAAGAACACTACCACCTCCCGCGAGAAAAACATGCACTACACTTATTGGGATAATGACCATAGCTATGGACGTGCCCGGAAACACGAAATAATCAGTCGTCCAAACTTCAGGTCAGTTTTGTTCTAGATGCACGATTTGTTGTGCATTTAATACCGCAAGCGAGCAGAAGCGCCATTGATACAATTACAAACTCTCTGGAGGATATTTATTGGTGCTGTTTAATGTTTTGGAAAAAATCCATTATAATCGCTTTGCTGGTGGTGGCGGAATAACACAACATTCCCGCATTCTAGCTCTGAATTCCAGACAACAAATCACGTTCGGAATTTATCGTGAACATGAAAAGGAGCTGTGTATATTATTATGTCGGAAATATTTCCGGAAATATTTAAATTTTGTTGACAGTTCCCCTTTTTTAAGTCTGGCACAATGTTAATGCTCGTGAGTTCCGTGACGTATTTACTTCACAAGCAGTATGCAAATCAACATTTACTGCCGGGGATTATGGAGTCTTTTCCCTGTGAACGTTTTTTAATTTTTATGCTCAACCTCAAGAAAAATCAGATGATATCTCACACAAAGAGAGTCAATAAATGTATTGAAAATTATTGTTTAATTAAAAAAACTCTAAAACATCTGTACTAATATTTTATTTACTTCATTCATACGGCTAGAAATTAAGATTCATTGCAGCTCATGTTTTGGTAATCTTTTTCTTATAACGACTAATCTAGCTCTGTATACAAAGCAGCATACAATTGTAAAAAAAGTACAATGTATTAAATTCGATGACACTAATTATCATTAGCCAATCATAGAAATTTCAATCATAGAATATAATGTAGAATTATATATAAGTAATTGAGAATAAATATTACAACTTCTAGAGAATGAATCTTTTCACTTTCCACTCTTTCTTAGCATTTTTCATGTATGCTTCATTCTTTTTACTCTCGCCAACAGACAGTTGCTGTACGCGATGTTACCTTACGGAGAGGAGCACGTTCCACACATACTGTGAACCACTTCCCTCATAAACAGCAAAGGGTTAACCCATTGGCACACATGGCAAGTGCAAATCCTTCGATTCCGCACGTCAAAGCGGCTAAACGTATTCCACGAGGGCTTCGAGTCGCACCCTCCGCTTACGACTCCGCGGCAATGAGGCGTCTTCTTGCCACACCCCGCCGGGGAACGCATTTATGCGTCGTAAACGTCTCTCAAAGCGAAGGCAAGGGACTGGAAATACACCTGCGGAGGCGGGATAATGTGTGCGAGTGAGTGGATGTGTGTGTGTGTGTGTGTGTGTGTGTGACAGAGAGGGATAGAAAGAGAGAAAGGGAGAACGAGAGAACGAGAGAAAGAGAGAGAGAGAGAGAGAAAGAGAGAGAGAAAGAGAGAGAGAGAAAGAGACAGGGAGAGAGAGTAAGTGAGAGAGAGGGGGGGGCTACTGACAGACGCGGAAATTGTCAGGGAGAAAGGTAGGTAGTTGGGTTGATAAGAAGCCAGGCAACCAGGCAGTCACCCATACAGCTACCCACCCAGAAAAAAAGATGAACAAATCAGAGTGAGGCCAATGAAACATTTGGCCCCTGGCAATAGTTTTTCCATTCCAGTTGAACGGGAAGACATGGCAGAAAGTAGAGTACTGGTCAAGAAAATCAGGTTAGAAAGGATGGGATTTAAGCATCTAGAAAATAGAACAATTAGATTTAAATGACATTACATTTCTGGAAATTTTGTCTACATAATTGCCACAAGCTGTCTTGAGTGTCTCTGGAACTCGCACTCAAAAACATAGAATAGTTTAAAAACCTTTGCTTTGCTTAAAAAGCTTTGAGGTGCACTGCGATCCAGAAACATTGTTCATGGCATATGGTTTCTTTCAGACAAAAGCTTATGTGTTATTTTCTCGCATTCTTTCTAAATTTTCAAATTTCTAAAATTGAGAATTTTTAAACGAAAATGAGACCTGCGTCGTTCTTTGACTCCCTTAAAAAAAGTTCCGCGGAAAAAAGGTGAAGAAACAAATTTGAAACAGTTGAAACAAACAAATTTGAAACAAAATTTTGAGATAATTTTCTTTATTTAAAAAATGCATTAAATTCAAGGAGAAATTACGCAAAAACTACGAGTTTTTAATTAATTTTTTAAAATCTTTCAACAAAAGATTTCATTAAGAAAAAAACTCTATCGTTAATATTAGTTTTAGGATGACACCGAACAAAGTTTCAACTTTTGCAATTTTTGAAATTTAGGAATTTCATCGAAAATGAGACACGTCATTCCTGTAAGCATTCTCCACGCAATCCGAGAACAAAATTCGATTAAAAAGTTAGGAGTCATGTTTTGGAAAATCCTGGAAATTTTTTTTAGCCTTCACGTAGAGTTCCCCCCAACATCAAAATGTTTGTTTCGAACTCAGAGAATCTCGTGTACATTTAATTCGATCGAGGAATATAAATTTTAGAGAAAATCGGCAGAACTGTTTATTAGGTTTGCTTGTTGTCGATTCTAACTTTCAGAACATCTTACGGTGCACATTTCTGTTGTGTGTTGTACACGGTTCTATTTACACACATTCCATTCCACTCCATTCTATTCCATTCCATTCTATTGCTTTCTGCTGACGTGAATGAAAAATTATAAAACAACGCCTACCAGCCTCCTAAGATGAATCAGTCCAATTTTGGCCTTTCGTCCAAATATAATAGGCAGGTAACGCAGCAGAACCTCTTTGAAATACGATATTCGTTCTTATTATGTGTATTCGGAAACTAATAAAGTACAGTTTCTCACACTAATATAACATAAAAATTGCAATTACTTACTCCATGTGGATACAATGGCTAACGATATGTAACACAAATATATTAAGACACTACACAAAAAAGGAGCAATAATCCTATCATTTCATGACTATTCACTGAAAATTGCATAACAATCCTATCAGACCGTACAAAGAACCAACTTTTATATGATCCAAATACCCATATGGTTAGAAATACTAGGGCGCTCCAATGAAGGTGACGGTTGAAAGTCGACAATTTCCTCGTATGGAGTGAGAAAAAATTCGAAAATTATTTTGAAGCTGATATTCAACAAAGTAATGGTAAAATTTTGCACAACACCGTGAATAAAAATTTCTTCAACGCCTCAATAAGATATAGAAACTTTCACTGCAGGCCAAACCACGAGCATCTTTCTCACACATCCAGACACACACCTAGCGTTTCTGCCTGCTCTCATAGTAATTACCAGTAAATCATTGAGGCAAACATTTCAAAACACATTTTACCACTGGAGTTGGGACAACATGCGCCCACCAAACACCCTGGGGTTAGCATGAGTTATCAAATTAGAGGGCGAAGGAAGAGTGGTTGCGCGACCTGGCGGCGGACTAACAAGGGTCGCGTTTGCTCCAACAGGTACCAGCGCGACAAGCAATTATTCAAGCCCTCGCCGATTGGCGCGAGTGGATGTTGCAGCGGACGCTCACACCTCCAACCCGCGTCCACACACACACACACACGAGCAAACACGAGCACGCGTACGCACAAAACAAACGTTCGCGTGTTTAATTTTCTCTAATAATAAATTTCAGATCATCAATTATGATACCTTTCGGAGGAATTTAAAAAAGGATATAATTCAAAGGGGCAAATACATAATTAACATAAGAATAAATTCATTAAAAAGTTATTCATCAAAAAGTTATTCATTAAAAAATGATTAATTAAATAATTATTCATTAAAAATGTCTTTAAAAATGTCATTAAACATTTTTCATTGAAAAATTATTCATTTGAAAGAGATTTATTAAAAATTATTCATAAAAAAGTTATTCATTTAAATTATTCATTAACAAAGGGTTCATTACCATTCTTCATTAAATTGATTGATTGATTTTTTCGTGTTTCCGGGCGCGTCAACTGCTTCGGTCATTAGCCCGTTATTGTAGTGCATGTTTTTTCTTGGGAGATGGCGGTGATCTTCCCCCACTGGATGGCGAGATCCGGCACCGACCTACCGTCGGCTAGTGGGGTTTCCCCCTAACCAAGACTCTCCCACCAGCGGGGCAGCGCCCCAGTCGGGACAAGCTCTAAGCTCCCGACCGGTCTCCCGGATTATGTGGTAGTGTGGTGCATGTTAATGTAAGTGTGTGAAAGAGGAGACGATAGGACAAGGAAGAGGAAGGACAGATCGCGCGCGGTCCGTGTGCCGTTTGGTAGGGTACTACTCCGGCATTCGCCTGGTGTTGATCGGAGAAATCACGGAAAACTACCGATCAGAGAAGCCGGCCTCTAGAATTCTCATCCAGACAGCGACTGAATTCGACCTAGCTGATAAGCTAGTGCCGAAAATCCTGCAGCCGTCAGGACTCGATCCTAGGACCTCCCGGCCAGAGGCGCTGCAGTGACATCAGTTGATGTACTGAGCTACCGTTCCCGGTGACTGGAGATAAGATTCCGTAGATAAGGCAGAATCATCACCCTCAGAGACATAGAGATCCTGGCAGACCAAGAAGAAGATGAAAGTAGCAGGTCAGCCCGATAGGTCGGTACGGACTCTACATCCAAACCATGCAGAGGAAGAAGAAGACACTAAAAAAATAAAAATAATTCTATTACTCCTATAATTCTAAAAGGTACAACATCTAGGTTCTGTCTGTGGTTTCAGAAATGTTAGAAAGATAGACAAAACAGGTCATTAAGGAAATCGGAAAGCTGCGTACATTACTTAAACGAAGGTAATATACTACGTATATAAGCAAGAAAAATGCACTTTTTCGTTATAAGGAACCCATAGAATGTGTTTTTCGGTCGGAAGATCGGAACTTGTTCCTGCAGCATTACATTGCTTTCCCTTTCTACGAAGTAGATATTGAACGAAAAAAAATTCTTATCTCACGTTTTCAGTAACGTGCCAGTGGAAGGGAAGCCCAGAAAGACTACGAAAAAGGTACATGAAGAAAGCCAGTACAAGTACAAATCCAAAACCTAAAAGGAGAGGAAGGAAGGAAAAGGGGAGAAAAAGAAGAAGAGAAAGAAGAATAAGATTTATAAAAAGCTTGAATATTTATCATACCTAGATCAAAAATGAGTTAATATTTAAAGGATATTCAGAATAATGATGAGGCAATCACGCGAAAAACTCTAAGAGTACACATTTAAAATGCATCTAGTACAATGTAGATTACAGGTCGTATAATTTTTTCTCTCAGTTTCATTAAAGTTGTTCTTTAAATTTGTCGTGGAAATGTACGTTTATTATTTGTCTCACCTAGATTGTAAGCGAATGATCCCACGTTTTGAAAAACAGTTGCGTTCATTCGCCAGTCAAGTACTGGAAGCGGTAGGAAATGAAAGACGGTGAGTGATGCCTGCAAATTAAAATCCCTCTCTAGTGATTTCACGTGACTATGAATCAATCGTTGTAATCACTACGCAAATGAAAAGTTTAACGCTGCGGAAACCTATTACATGTTCAACAGCATGCCTAAAAAGTTTTACTCATTTTGTATATCAGCGATACACAAACATTTCGTCTAACTTGCCGAGCAGTTCCTGTTTCCCAATTTCCAATCCACGACTCCCACAACGGGATCTCTCAGAAACACTTCTGCCAACTTTGCAGCATGAAACTTTCCTCAAGTCATCTGGAGTTCATTACGCCGGCGAGCGCCGAACTAACAACGTTCAAACCCGCTAAACAAACTACGGGTGCAAACTGCGTTATCAGCTACTCCAAACCTTGTTCAGAGGTTCGATACACAAATGTCCGCGCTAACACTTTTGCAGGAGTCGCGTTTAATCGAGATGATTCTTTAACAAGGGGAACACGAAAATACTAATAAGAAGCTTCTTCGAAATGGGCACACGCTCTGCGTTTTCAAACTCGAACACGTTCCAACACGAACTCCAATTTGCATCTCGTCTTCTCGAAGACTTCCCCACTCTTGAAATCGCCATCGGCATGTGAGGTGTGACGAAATAAATGGAAATACATCGAGAATAAGATTAACATAGAGAAGTATGTCAATTTGTTTCAAAAGAAAGTCCTTTGTACGTATGTGTGTATCAAGGAACCAATTACAATCCCCTAATTTGTACTTGTACGTGAAAATGGATAAACCCGGCGTTTTCCTTGCCAATAAGATATAGAAACGATTCCAATGGCTGTGGGATACGGGATTAAAATAATACTTTAGTGGAGTTACGAGAGCCCTGCGCTAAAAATTCAACATTCCTTTCACCAGATTGCATAAATCAGTAAATTATTTTTAATTGTCACCACCCTCTTACACTCAGGGACACAATTACACTCAGAATTGCGCAACAGTATAACAATCCAGGTTGTGATCATGTTATTAAGTAAGAAGTGAATTTTAATAATTAAATTTTTTAAAAAACAAATCGGGGTGACAATTCTTTGAGAAAATTTAATTATTAAATTAGTTTTGTTTAATTTCTATACTTACACTAATCGAATGGAATGTCTACGGGTTTTAACATGTCATAGTAATATTATTCCTCTCACGTACACACCATAAAACAAGAAGAAATGATGCGATATGCAAACAAACATCAACAGACTTTCTGAAAAAATGTTTCATTAAATTTTAAATAACTTACTTTTTGTTTTGGTTTGTAGAGGCTCAAACTTTGCATATTTCAATAAGTATAACACAACATAACTGAGTTTTGGGGTCATTCTTTGATAAGTCCATAAATTTCGGCATTTTCTCAGTTCACATTGTGAGGCTCAATTGCAGTGAACTATTATTTATGTACAATAAAAATGAACTAGTATTTCCCCGCACGTTCTTCGTGTATATAATAACAACAGCATTTCCTCTCAGAGGCCCATTGCCTCGAAGAAATATACACAAAATGTAGATACGATAGGTGTTTCCTTCGAAACGTCCATTCTGTTAAACAGCATTCTTCAACTAAGATGATCCGCGACAAGGCATTGTGCGCAGCCGGAGCAGAATGGCGGAGCGGAAGTGCATTTCCGCTCAACTTCCTTTATTGGATAACCCGGTTTCCTCTCTGCAATGTCGACCCCCTGGCATTCCCCCGACTCCGCCTCGAGTTATCCCGGTCTTCCGAGAAACTTGTTCCAAACACAAACATTTTTATGCAAGTTCAAAGCGCAGCCGCTCGCACAAAGGGTTGGCAGAGGCGGTGGCGACGGAAGTGGCGGTGGCGGGGGACCTCGCTGCGGCAGCTGCATTGGCGGTAGTGGGGTTGGTGGTGATGCGGATGATGACGAGGCTGCGGTGGTGGTAGTGGCGATGGTGGTGATGGTAGGATAGTAGTAGCGGCTAGTAACGTTGTTCGCGGCGGTGATGATAGGTGCATTGACTAGTTATGGCGGAAACGTTGGTGTTGGCGGTGTTGGCGGTGTTGGCGGTGTTGGTGGTGGTGGTGGTGGTGGTGGCGTTGACGGTGGTGGTGGTGGCGTTGGGTGGTGGCGGTGGTGTTGGCGTTGGCGGTGGTGTTGGCGTTGGCGGTGGTGTTGGCGTTGGCGGTGGTGTTGGCGTTGGCGGTGGTGTTGGCGTTGGCGGTGGTGTTGGCGTTGGCGGTGGTGTTGGCGTTGGCGGTGGTGTTGGCGTTGGCGGTGGTGTTGGCGTTGGCGGTGGTGTTGGCGTTGGCGGTGGTGTGGCGTTGGCGTGGCGGTTGTTGGCGTGGCGGTGTGTGCGTTGGCGGTGGTGTTGGCGTTGGCGGTGGTGTGGCGTTGGCGGTGGTGTGGCGTTGGCGGTGGTGTTGGCGTTGGCGGTGGTGTTGGCGTTGGCGGTGGTGTGGCGTTGGCGGTGGTGTTGGCGTTGGCGGTGGTGTTGGCGTTGGCGGTGGTGTTGGCGTTGGCGGTGGTGTTGGCGTTGGCGGGGGTGGCGTTGGCGGTGGTAGTGGCGTTGGCGGTGGTAGTGGCGTTGGCGGTGGAGCGTTGGCGGTGGAAGCGGTGGCGGTGGTGGCGGTGGCAGCGTTGGCAGTGGAGCGCTGGCGGTGGTGGCGGTGGCAGCGTTGGCAGTGGAAGCGCTGGCGGTGGTGGCGGTGGGAGCGTTGGCAGTGGAAGCGCTGGCGGTGGTGGCGGTGGCAGCGTTGGCGTGGAAGCGCTGGCGGTGGTGGCGGTGGCAGCGTTGGCAGTGGAAGCGCTGGCGGTGGTGGCGGTGGGAGCGTTGGCGGTGGCGGCGGCGGCGGCGGCGGCGGCGGCGTTGGCGGCAGTGGCGGTGATGGTGATATCGGCGGATTAGATTATAACTGTAAATTGTAAAAAATAGTTAAATATTATTCGTTTATTATGAATTGCTGGAAACCTATTAACATTTAGGTTATTCTCGAACGGTCGTTGCAAGCCTACATGCCGTTGACGAACGTACATTTCATTACCAAGAATTACGGATCGGCCGAGATATAGGGACATAATACTGACGTGAGTGAGTATTTAGGGTTCAGTTATTTATTAGTTCAACGACTATGTTAATTAGTATCGTACGTTAATTTGTCAAATGTACAAATCTTCACTTGGAATCAATGTTGAATATTGGTAATCCCCCATACCCTTTCGCTTTAGACTTTACCCCCGCCCTCTCCTGGTCTTGCCGCTTCTGTGACCTGGCTCTTTCCCTACCTGGAAGTCCATACCGTTCGTCACATTGGTAACGCAGACTAATCTGGTCCGAGAATTACTTCGTCCAATGAAGGAACCGTATTTTAACCATTTTTACATTTTAATAATAATTTATCGTTTTGACGTGGCCCACTGTTAGTGTGAACTATTTTGGGGTACATTAAGTTGTTTGATTATGGTTTACATATAAGAGAAGCCATCGCCTGGACTTGGAGCATTTTATGTATAATCATATCAACACTGATTTATCTAAATGTTTCTTTTAACCCTTTGTTGATTATTAGTTATTGTTTGTAATTTTATACAAAAGGATGTGTATTTTTAAATGTAACATATTTTCGTAAACTTTCAAAATTAGACCGGAGGAGGTCTCGAAGGGTTGGTTAACAAAGTTTTATCAATCAATGTGGAAATAAAAACTGACTGTTTATAAATAAATCCTCTGCTATACACCTGAAAATGCAATAACCTAAGTGTGGTTCATTTTATAATTCTGGAGGAGGCGCCGCTCCTCTCAAACATGGAACATGACATCCAGCGCTGACCTAAACGTCAACTTACCGAGTATTCCCTCTCTCCAGGTATGCAAGCCGTTTGTAAGTTTACGAAAGGTCCGTACAAGTAATAAGTTTACAAAGGGACTTTTTGTCATGTGTGGTAGTGTAAGTAAGAGACAAAAGTATGCACGTTTCATGATATAGTAACACATTCTCAGACTCGTTAGAACCGGAAAAGTTGGCTCAGGACGTGAACTGATGCCTGCAGTGCCTCTAACCGGGAGGTCCTACGATGCAACTACCGACGTTGTAGGATTTTCGACACTAGCTAGATAACTACATCGAGTTTGCAGGAGAATTCTAGTGACCGGCTGCTTTGATCGGTAATTTTCCATGGTTTCTCCGATCAAAACCAGACGAATACCGGTGCAGTATCCTAAGAAATAGACTGCGGACCACGAGCGATCATTCCGTTTTCTTCCTTGTCCTATCGTCATCTCTTACACACATTCATACTCACACGCTCTACACTCATCACTTATAGCTTGTCCAGGCTGGATCGATGCCCGGTGATGGAAGATACCTTATAGTTACTTTGGAGATACCTTGTTACCTTGGAGATACCTTAGTAGTTAATCATTTCGCCTTTTTATAGCTCATTAAACTGCATCGCCCCGGATGAATTTAGCTCAGAACTGCCACTGCTGCTGATTCTGCAGTGAGATTCTAGGGTTAGAGTCCCGACGGTGGCATATTTTCGACACTGACTGTATACCTAGGTCGACTTTATCTGCTGACTGGAGGAGAATTCTAGAGACTGGTTGTTGCGATCGGTAATTTTCCACGCTTTTTCAGATCTATTCCAGGCAAAGCAGTATCGCGTCATATGGGCCACGGTCCGCTCTCGATCTCTCCTTCCCCCTCCTTGCCCTATCCTCTTCCCTTACTGACACTTACATGCGCGACACTACCACACACGTCGGAAGATCAGTCGGAGATCTTTGAGCTTATACCTGGAGGGAGAAATCTTCCGCAAACCGACTAGTGGGTTGGCGTCGGATCTCACCATTCACCGGGAGAGGAGCTCCGTCACCTCCCGAAACACAACATTCACTATACTTACGGTATTAACGGATACAGCATTTGATGTGCCCAGAAATATCACAATCAATCGTGAGTGGAAGTTATAGAGCAGCATGTTGGAATAATCACAGTGAATCAATGCTGTAGAATTCTAAAGCTATTGATAGTAATTAATATTCGACAGTGTAGAACTGAATGTATCTACAATTATTGAAGTCAATTATTTAACATAACAAGTTAATAACCCACAGAATCGTCCCGTTTAACCACGCTCTTGCTTGGGAACCCACCAATGTTACAGAGTTCAACCTGGATTGCTTCAACCTGTGTCACTAAATGCAAGTAAGTTTATAAGTTATAAATATAAAATTAAATTTAGGTACTCTTTCTATTATAAATCAGCTATCGTCACGAAGATTATTAAATCTACAATACATTTTGTAGATAATAAAAGTATTAGTACTCACCCGAAGACAATGTAAGTCTACGGGATATTTGCCAGAAATTTTACCATACCTGCAACATAAGAGAAGGTCTGTTATAAGGTGCAATGAGCATTATCAATATTCTGTAAGATGTTCACAATAATTATACAATGTATCAATAACGAGAGGCTGATGATCTTGGTAAACAATATTGTAAAGTTCCCCATTATTTGTAATACTGAAATGAAATCAATATCGCTGCTTCATAAATACAATAAAATATAATTTCAACGACATAGAATGCATTATTTACATTACAAACCTGTCCAGAAAATAAGCAATAAATAACACAAAATTCTCGTATATATAAGGTCAAAATCAAGAGTAAAATCAAACAAAAGGGTGGGAATTGGAGGGAGAGAAAATCTTCCATAAAGGAAGGTTGAGAAAGCTATTGAAGTGGGAATGTTAGAGGGAAAGAACCCAAATAAAGTGTGAAAGCAAGATATATACTTTTCAGATGAAAATTTATGTTTTGCGTATCTGCTTAAATTTTAGCCAGATGCTAGAATACCTAGAGATTTTAGGTATTTAAAATAGTTATTGATAATTTGGGTCTAAAAACCTTTTTGTGAATGTTATGATTACCGCAATGTTTTATTACTTGATTTCAATTTTTGTGAAAACTAAAGAAAACCTTGTAGTTAATACGCAAAACAATATGTTGACATATTGAGATATTGATTGTGTAGATTCTATACCATGATCTTCTTTAATTAGAGACTGTCGGCAGAGACCACGACCCAATTGCGCAATCATATTACATCTGTACAGACATATAATAAATAATTATATTTTGATTTAAAGTCAGCATGCAATTTCTTTTCTTTCTCACATATTGAAGATTTTTTCTTGTTTCATCTCACCCCTCCGCTGCCTCATGAGTCCAAGTCGAAATCACAATTTCAAGAAAAGGTAAGTAGCAAATGACAAGGGAAAAAATTGCAAGATCACATAGCTTCATATAAAAAGCGATCCTCAATTATGGTCAGATTTTAGACTATTTACTTGCTACTATAAATAAGTGAACACTGTATAATAATTCAAAAGACCAGCTGCTGACTAGTTGTATCTGGGGTTTGCTCCGATTGCAAACAGCTATAGTAGTACCTTAGGGCCACGAAGTGTTGGCAATTCTTCCTTTAACATCCTTGTTTCCTACGCAGTCTCTAAAATTATATACATACATACATACATACATTTATACACAGAACACACCTGACGAGAAACCATTTATCGGAAACAGTTTAATCTCGCATGTCTGGACGATGTTATGGTAAAATGCATTAAAGTTGAAAACCTCCCAGATAAAAAGGAAGCCTCACATGACCGCAGAATACAAGCAGATGAGATTCCCATTTCAGGAAACTCACTGCGAACAACAACATATCCATTCCACAAGCCAAAACACGTCACAATTACTCACAAGTAAACCCTTCCATTACGTGCAATCGGAGTAATGTTACGTATTACACCAAGGCTTCTCCAGACAGCTCGCAATAGCATCAATACTGAGATAGAAAGGGAAGAACCGTCCTTCCCAATGGGGAGATAGAAAGAAGACTACGAGTTGCAGAAAAATAATGGCTCCCTACCGTTAAACTCCGTTGTGTCTGGCGCGTGGCATTTTTCCTTTCTCCGGTCTCCCTGCCTCTTCTCCCTCTCCCTCTGTCTCTCCCTTTCCCTCTCCCTCTCCTCCCTCTCCCTCTCCCCACCCACGAGAATTGATCGCCGGGAGATGCGCCTCGCTGCTCCGGACCGTCGCGCGTCGTCGCAGCTGCGGGAGACAAAAGCAGAGCGGAACACGCGACAGACGCAACGCGCAGCTACCCGCGGGTGTCGAACTTTCTCGAACATTCAGAACTTTCTCGGTAGAGTGACGTTTTCGACCACGTTCAGAGCGACGGTCATTAGTAGGGAGAGGATTTTTATACCCTACAAAAACTTGAAATATGCTTTTAAAAATATGCATTTATGACCAAATAATTCTGAAAAATTTACTTTAATATGCAATTAAAATTATCAATATTTCATTTCTTGTATAAATCTTTCTTGGTACAATTGAGGAGAAGCATGCTTCGAATAAAAAGATATTATATTTGTGTGCAAGCGTAATGTAGTGTGCCAGGCCCTCCGTTCTGCGCTCAATTAGAACCTCATATTACAAACTGCATTCAAGTGGTAGCAGCCAGAACACTGAGAAACAAGTGAAGGGGACAACACTTTTAGAATATGATATGTCTGTGAAGAGTACGCAATTTACTTTTTACAAGCTGCAGTTCGTTACATCAACGTAATTTCTGTTGCTAGTAATCTCACCAGCAAGGTGACTGCGGAGAGACTTTCCTGGGGCGTTGTGTACCCTATAGAGAGAGAAATAATTGAAGCAAATATTCACTTAAGTAATTACATTATATATTTTGTTGTATTCCTTCTGGCTGGTTTAAAAAAAATATTATCAAGAAATATCATACAATTGCACAAGTATTTTATCCTCCATAGAAAACAAAAAATGCAAACTATAACAAGCTCTTTCGAATTAATAATCATTCTCAAATAATTAGATTCTATGAAAATATGAAACGTTTTATAGATTAGTCTCTATTTTAACAAAATAAGTAAAATATGTTCCTAAAATTACACGAATGTGCACCAACAAGAAAAATCGGTCAAGATACACAAATGTGCACTAACACATTCTTCTATAAAGCATCATATTCTAACCAAATGTCAAGAAACTTCAACTTAGCTGTGCAGTAAAGCTACGGACTAAAATATGCAAAATCATATAAAATCCGCTCCCTAGTAATTACTCTCGTTCGTGTGATAGTTATTTTTCCTCAGAAAGCGGTGTTCCTCGCCATGGATAGTGAGTTCCGCTGCCAACCTATACGTCCACCTGCGGACCACCGCCCAATCACGGCCAAGTCCTGGTCTCGCGATGTGCGTCGTAAAATGGTGCATGTAAGTGGATGTAGGAGAGTTAGGAGAGACGGAAGGGCAAAGAAGAGGAAGGAACGATCGCGTGCAATATATGGCTCGTTTCGTTATACTAACGTATTCCTTCGCCGTTCGTCTAGTATGATCGGAAAAAGCAAGGAAAAACTAACGTCTCTTGAATTTTCTTCCATTCAGCGGCTAAATCCTCCTACCTGTCTAGCTAGTATCGAAAATCCGCCACGCTGTCGAGTCTCAAACCCTAGAATCTCCTCATCACAGTCACAGGGCTTGCAACAATCGTGGCTGAGCTAAACTCAGCTGGTGAACATTCTCGAACATTCAGGCATTCTTAATGTACTATTGCCTATCCCACATCACGGCAGCTAATGCAAGACATTCAAGGGCCAAATGTGTAAGTGAAGAAAGGGATTATTTAACATGATCCCAGAAAATAGTCAATTACGCTCTACCTTTACGAAAGGAAAAAACTGTAATTCTTGTGCATAATGGCATTTTTAAAAATTATTTGAAGTTGTAAATTAAGTATTTGGGGCACGAAATCAAACTCGCGGAAACAATTGCGTGATCATGTTTACTCGCTTTACTCGTACATGCAAAGTTGCGGTTGAGGTTCTGGCCTATACGAGTTACGTTCAAGGACAAAAATGGTAAATTTAACGTATGAAACGAGTTTTTTAAGATTTCAGAAAAAATATATAGGAGAGCTGCGTTTTATGCACTTTAATGAGCAGGTACTTGCACATGATAGTTACAATATTAGAAGAACGTAATTTGCGAAATAATTATTATTTTACTAGTGGCTTCAGCAGCACAAATTTTGTTGTACGAACCCACACAAAATGGTTTTCCAAATGTAGCACGCACACTGCTCAAGAACAATAAAAAATACACTCATGTAACACTGAGGTAAATTAAACATTTTAAGAAAAATATTCAGATATACTGCAATAACATTGTATATGTACACAACACACAACAGGATTTTACGCACTAAGAATATCAAAATAAATGTTATTCAACAACGTAACACGAGTACCAAATTGTTGGTGGCGAGAGGCGTCTCTGTTGGAGCCATACTATTGTGTTAAAACATACGTGCCCTGAGCAGTGACGCACTGAGTATGAAAATTCCGAAATTCGAAATTCTTCAATCGGTACACTCAGGGAGACATTGCGCGGAAATTACACAATACAATATTTACATTTTAGTCAACACCGAAATTCTTTATTGTTTTTGTATTTCCTTCAATTCCTAGAAATCTAACGAAACCATACACACCTATCAAAAAACCGGAAGCTGCATTGTTTCTTTCAATTTCTGCGTGTCAGAAGGTATAATTGTGGTACATTCGTATAAAATCTGGTATATTAACGAAGGCGTAAATTTTACTCAAACAAATTACCGTTTCATTGAAGTGAATTCCCTGAATTTAGAGTTGGGTCTCCTTCCGGTTATTTCGACCCTCTTCTGGCTCCTGAGGGACCCTGCGGTTGCTCCGCGGTTGAACCACCTGGTTGAGAGACTTCTCGAACCTCGGGTAGCTTTTGGGCACTTTGTAGTCGTGAACATACCATTACCTCTCATCCCAAGGGACTTTTGATACTTTCAACACTTCCGTTTTTTGTTTTTTTAATTTGTTGCGTCTACACCTTGACGCAACGCGTCTCCCAGGGGCGTTGAGCGCTTTGCACTGGGGAGTAATCCTCCATTAATGTGCTTTTTATTACTGGAGTAATCCTCCGTTAATTACTATATTTGTGAAGTCTCGTCCCGTCGCAGTCAGTCAGTGCCTTTTATCCCTTCGGTCAGGGGCTCGACGCCGTTTGATCCTGAGGTTCCTGGCCGGTCACCCAACCACGAACCCGCGAGTCTCGAATTCCTTAACCTTCGTGACTTCACGGCGTAGTAAACGAATTCGGCTAACGCCGCCGGCCGAATATTTTTAAGTTGTTATTACTTCTTCCAGAACTCTTATCTTCTCAATCTGTTTCATTTTCCCCTCTTCGGCCTTTTGACCAGTTTTCCTCTCCTTTTTTGGTACCCTTCCAGTTTTTGAAATATATCTTTAAAAATCCTCTCCATAGTTTTTTTCTTATCTTATATTGTTCCTATCCAGGACTCTCTTAACTTTTTTAGCCCAGGTTATCGTAATTTGCTTATTCCAAAGATAGATGGATTTTTTGTTAGCCTGTTATTCATCCATCCTGAATACGTGTCCGAAGTGCTATAGTTCCATCCGAATTTTGTGTGTTATTTTTTCCATGTTGCGATATATTCCATCAATTCTTCTTTATTTCCAGAAAGAGTTTTGAACATACCAAGTATTTTACGTATGATTCTTCTGTAACTTCTAACCACTTCATATGTAACTTAAGTATATGAAATGTTCCACTACTTGCACACTAGCATAAAATTATCATTTAGGACCCCTTTACATGCCCCAAAAGTTTGTAATAATTATCCTCACACATCCGATATCGTATGTCGTATATATTTTTTGTAATTGGAATTCCAAATGGAAACTCACATTTTCCAAATGTCTTCCATTGCGGACTGCGTTTGTTGTTTTCTACGAATTTCAATCCATTTCCGTTTTATTCGCAGAGTATTCGCGCAAAGTTGAGCGCAGAACGAGTGAAGCAGAACAAAGCAGGAAAGTTCTGAGGAACAGAAACCCGATATTCTAAACCCGCGTTTTTATCGCCTTCTGTTGCCTTGTCGTTCACGTCCAGATGTCTAAGTTGGAGCAGACTGTCGTCTCTCTGGAAGTATTTGTCCTCGGACCCCCCACCGCAGAAGGGACGTCACATTCACTTGAATAAAGGTTCTTTTATTCCGGAGAGAAAGATAACCAAATTTGTTTGCGGTTTGGTGCATTCGCTTCCGAAGATCAAATCTAGGGAACGCTAAAATTGTAGTTTTCTTTCCTTCTTTTTTCCTTCATTATTTTATTTATTATTTTATTTATTATTTTATTTATTATTTTATTTATTATTTTATTTATTATTTTATTTATTATTTTATTTATTATTTTATTATCATTTTATTTATCATTTTATTTATTTATTTATTTACTTATTTATTTATTTTTAGAAAATCAGATGTGGTTAGATCAAGTAGTTTTTGAACGTCACAGGCGAGTAAAATGAAAATACTGCATTACTGAATAATGTGTAATGCTAATTATTGTGGGTAATTTTTCATTATATTTTCCTTTGGAAGGAAGGACTGAATGTTCATATCGTGAGAAAATAACATCTGAATGAATCGAACAAAAATACTGGGTAACTGCGTTCACTTTTTTAAGCTATTTATATGGAAAAGAGCAGGTAGTTTTGAAATATGCAAGTGCACGTCAAATATCATCATTACGTTATTTGTTCTGTGTGAAATAATTGTTTTTCGATAACCAATTAAATACGTAGAAAAAATGTTTAATTCCTGCGTAATAAAAGGAAAATACAATATTTTTGCATTATATCCCTTTTTCTTAGGGAATTTCCAAACTGGACGAAGTTGCCCTTCATCCGGAGGGGACGGTCTTTCGAAGCATTTACAACACAGGCACTTTGGAGTCTGTGAGATCGCAGTAGAGATTGTTGTTGCTTTCTCGAAATGTTTGCTTCATGTTCCCCAAAAATCAAGTTAGTACTTCAATTGAGTGTTTGCTGAAGTTCCATTGTAATAACTCACTCATTAAATATCAAGTTGGGTGAATAAACATGACAACACGTTTGATAGATGTGTGCGAGTTTTTCCTGAACAATAGGCAGAAAAAAATATCATGAATCTTGGAATAGAGCACAACTCTACACAGTTTGTGGACATTAATAACTTTAGGCTGACTCAACACATGTGTATCAACTTTTTCATTTCTCCTCTTAACAACATTTCTTTTAGGTAATTAGGTAGCAAAAAATGAAACAAAATAGTTTCAGAAACTAATTTTATGGTAACTTCTTTTCAAAATGTCAAAGTGTAACAATTTAAGACAGAACAGTTTTATTTTTGAAGTAGACTACTCCAAACAAAATTTTTCAAAATACAAATATATTACAGAAGTCCCACGGACTCCGTTTGTAGTTTGCAACAAAAAATAAGTGTTTATGTAGGTACAAGATTAAGAAACACTCGCAATTAACATCCATGGCCAGGTCAGATTACGAAGCTATGTCTCTTGTGTCTGAAAGATCCGTCAGCACCTCAATCAACTGGGTCGAAAGAATGATTTCTATCCTTATAAAAATATTTACTACATTGCAAAAATTTCTGTATGCCATTTTCATTTACTATACTATTTTATTTGAACGTCAATCTCTCGACCGTATTTAATTTAGGCATTTTTATTGGCTTTGGTATTCATCGGACTTTCTCGTGTATTACAGGAATCTCACGTGTCATGTGAATATTGTCACTCCCACAACCCGAAATCATTAGCGGATGAATAGACAGAACAATATTCGAGCACAATCCACCATCCGATCTGTGTCACAGTCGCGTGGATAACAGCCAAATCAACAGAAATCCGCCCTTGCCAGGCGCGCGAACGAACAGGCAAAAGCAGAGTGGCCTCACAGCAAAAAAAAACGAGCATAAAACAAACTCCCGCGGCAATCATTTGTCCATGAAAAACCGCGCGCTCGCGACCCGCAGCCGCCTATTAGCGCGCGACCGCAGCGCTGCGACGCGGAACTAATCGCGGCGTTTCGAGTGCTGGGCGGCGCGGCGCGGCGCGGCGTGGCGCGGAGCGCGAAAAACGCGTCGCGTCAAAAGCCAGGCCGGGTCGTCGCCGGGGAGACGCGTCACTGCGCAAAACACATACACATACACACGACCCCGCAGCCACACGAGCATCCCGCCCACTCCCGTCGATGTACCCCTCTAGTTTCTGCCCCCCCACTCGGTTCCCGCCCCGCGCACGTGAGGCCGCACACGCGACCAACCACATGACTGCCCGTGGCTAGCACACGCGCGTGCCCTCAGATCGCCCCCTGACTCGTCCGCTGGGTGTCACGTTCAGCGAAGCACACAGCAGCCCACACCAGCTCTCTCCCTAGCTCTGTCGTCACCTCAGCACCTGCCGCCTTAAGTCGCTCCCAGATACCGCTCAATGGCTGTCACGTTCAGCGAAGCACACAGCAGCCCACACCAGCTCTCTCCCTAGCTCTGTCGTCACCTCAGCACCTGCCGCCCTAAGTCGCTCCCAGATACCGCTCTATGGCTGTCACGTTCAGCGAAGCACACAGCAGGCCTCACCAGCTCTCTCCCTAGTCCGCTCATGGCTGTCACGTTCAGCGAAGCACACAGCAGCCTAGTTCTTCGTCACATCAGCACCTGCCGCCCTAAGTCGCTCCCAGATACCGCTTATGGCTGTGACAGCCGTAGCTGTCTGCCATAGCTGTCTGCCATAGTATGGCAATTGTCTAGCCACGTGCCCACTCTCCAATACCACTTGGGATCCCCGCTTACGACCCCTGCTTGCGACCACCGTCTGCGCCCCTCCACTTGGCTCTTTGGCTCTCAGCTGCGCCCGCTTACGTGATGGCACTCGCAACCGCACCCGACACTGCCCACACGGCAACCCACACAGGTCTCTTGGCTAGAACACGCGCACGCCCATCTCCCAGGTTCGAAGTCCCCCCTGCACCTGCCACCCCTAAGTCGCTCCCAGTTACCACTCTACGGCTCTCACCACTCTACTGCTCCGCTTCAGCTCGCAACTTCCTCGCACCGCCAGCGTCCACTTCCCCAGCACGAAATTGTTTAACCCCGTTTCCAGACTGCTCTACCGCTTGCGATCCTGTTTGCGCCCTCCACATATGACCACTTCTTGCGCTCTTCAATTGGGCGCTTTATTTGCTCCCCTTCCCTTGCGTCCTCCCTCGCTTGCGCTGCCCCTTGCGCCCTACTTTCTTGCGCACCTCTCCCGCTTGTGCGTCACTACCCACGAAGCCAGGACGCTTCCCACGAACCCAACCCCTCCTACGATATTACGCCACACACTTACAGAAAACACAATCTCTCCTTTAACATTCCGAAATGTCTGGTATACAATCATAGTGGTTCAATTTGTTTACTGGGCTTTATTAAATGCTTTAATGGACATTTAATTTTTTGATATTTAACATGAAAGGAATTTTTTGATATAACGTTTTGTAAATGCACCTGTGATGTGAACCTCGTTGATTGATTGATTGATTGATTGATTGATTGATTACTGATTTCAGGCTGAACTACTGAGGTCATTAGTCCCATAAATGAAGTGTATGTTTTTCATCGGGGGTGGGATCGTCCCCGCTGGATGGCGAGATTCGGCGCCGCCCTACTGCCGACTCGCGGGGGTTTTCCTCATCCAGGTATCTCCCAACAGCCGGGCACCGCCGCAGCCGGGACAAGTTCAAAGTTCCTGACAGGTCTCCCGGCATGTGTAGTAGTGCAGGGGAGGTTAGTGTGTGTGTGTAAGGGGTGAGGATAGGACAAGGAAGAGGAAGGAAAGATCACGTGCGGTCCGTGGCCCGCTTGTTGGGGTACCGCTCCGGCCTTCGCCTGGTGTTGATCGGAGAAACCACGGAAAACTACCGATTAGAGCAGCCGACCGCTAGATTTCTCCTCCAGACAGCGACTGAATTCGATAAGCTAGTGGCGAAAAATCCTACTGCCGTCAGGACTCGAACCTAGGACCTCCCGGTCAGAGGCGCTCCAATGACATCAGTTGATGCACTGAGCTACAGCTCCCGGGGTAAATCTCGTGCTGGTGGAGGGCAAAGCGAGCCAAAATGAGATGATTGGGTGTGTGAGAGGAGGGCGGTGGCGGACGTTATTTGGACGGGCGTAGCAAATGGTGTGTGCGTGGCAAATGTCTAACCGGGAACGAATGTTTCTGCAGGTGCCACGTCACTGGTAGGGGACCGCAAGGAGCAAGGAATTGGACCGTTTGGAAAAATCTGCGAAGAAGTCAGGGGAAACACTGTTGGATCGTCAAGTAAAACTAACATTTGAAATCCAGCTTTGGATGTTATTCAAAGACACATTAACTGAATTTAATTCAGTTAAATATCTCAACTGTAATTTTCAGATATTTATTCGATAAAAAATAAAATGCGATCGACCCTATTCATAAGTGCTCTTGAGGACATATCAGAAAAAGTCTACATAAAATATTAGTAGTAAATTTCGAAGAATTATTACTAACCATTAAAGCAACCGCCTAACTTTTCTCGGAATACGTTTCTTGTATCCCAATTGCTAACTTAGTATACAGGCTTAACAGGTAATAGATAATAATTGACTAAATGATTGTTTATTCTGCGAAATAAACATTATTTAGTTAACTATGAATGCCCGAGAACAAATACCGTACAATTGCTGAAGTATTACAGATCCTACTTTGAATTTAATTTCTTGGGTATTCTGACTATTTTGAAGAAATTCATGACGTTTCTATACAATCAAGCTTGTGTTTCAGTTCTGAGTGTACGTGATTGCTCTGTTACAAATGAATAAATTCCCAGAACCTCGAAGATTGAGTAGCTTCACCTTCCACGTCGTTGCTGATACGATACTTACGTTCCTCTATTTTGGCCCTCACATAATCCATAACAATACACTAATTCCCTAATCATTATCATTAACAAATATGCTCCCCAGCCTAAGCGAGGAGTTTTCTCTCCATATCACTTCTCAGCTCTATCACTACCACCCGGTCACAACACTTCCTGAGACTGCCTCTAATATTCTTTCACATCGATTTGTCCTCAACGTCCTCTTCTTGTTTATCCTTTCGCCTAGAGATAATTCTATTTAAGTCCGCTTTCATCGTGTTCAGAAACCGCTAGCAACATAATTTCCGCCAGCCCCGGTTGCCTCCCACATCTCCTTGTCATCACTTTGTTATCCCGCCGCTGAGTCGGCGCATCTCTTCAATCTGCCGCCGGGTGTCGTATTCCCTGGGCGCCACGCCGCGGCGTGTCACGTCACGCAGTCAGCCTGGCCTGGCGGGCAGCGAGGGCAGGGAGCGAGGACGGGCGGCGAGGACAGGCGGCGAGGGCGGGCAGCGAGGGTAGGGAGCAAGGGCGGGCAGCGAGGACGGGCGGCGAGGGCGGGCGGCGAGGACGGGCGGCGAGGACGGGCAGCGAGGACGGGCAGCAGGCGGCAGGGCGGGCAGCGAGGGCGGGCAGCGAGGGCGGGCAGCGAGGGCGGGCAGCGAGGGCGGGCAGCGAGGGCGGGCAGCGAGGGCGGCAGCGAGGCGGCAGCGAGGCGGGCAGCGAGGGCGGGCAGCGGGGCGGGCAGCGAGGGCGGGCAGCGAGGGCGGGCAGCGAGGGCGGGCAGCGAGGGCGGGCAGCGAGGCGGGCAGCGAGGGCGGGCAGCGAGGGCGGGCAGCGGGGCGGGCAGCGAGGGCGGGCAGCGAGGGCGGGCAGCGAGGGCGGGCAGCGAGGGCGGGCAGCGAGGGCGGGCAGCGAGGGCGGGCAGCGAGGGCGGGCAGCGAGGGCGGGCAGCGAGGGCGGGCAGCGAGGGCGGGCAGCGAGGGCGGGCAGCGAGGGCGGGCAGCGAGGGCGGGAAGCGAGGGCGGGCAGCGAGGGCGGGCAGCGAGGGCGGGCAGCGAGGGCGGGCAGCGAGGGCGGGCAGCGAGGGCGGGCAGCGAGGGCGGGCAGCGAGGGCGGGCAGCGAGGCGGCGCGAGGGCGGGCAGCGAGGGCGGGCAGCGAGGGCGGGCAGCGAGGGCGGGCAGCGAGGGGGGCGAGGGCGGCAGCGAGGGCGGGCAGCGAGGGCGGGCGGCGAGGGCGGGCAGCGAGGGCGGGCAGCGAGGGCGGCGAGGGCGGCGGCGAGACGGCGGCGAGACCGGCGGGAGGACGGGACGACGGCAGCGAGGACAGGCGGCGAGGACGGGACGAGCGAGCGGGAGCGAGGACGCGGCAACGAGGACGGAGCGAGACGGCGCGAGGACGGGCAGCGAGGGCGGGCAGCGAGGGCGGGCAGCGAGGGCGGGCAGCGAGGGCGGGCAGCGAGGGCGGGCAGCGAGGGCGGGCAGCGAGGGCGGGCAGCGAGGGCGGGCAGCGAGGGCGGGCGGCGAGGGCGGGCAGCGAGGACGGGCAGCGAGGACAGGCGGCGAGGACGGGCAACGAGGACGGGTAGCGAGGACGCGCAACGAGGACGGGAAGCGGGGACGGGCAGCGAGGACGGGCAACGAGGACGGGCAACGAGGACGTGCAGCGGGGACGGGCAGCGGGAACGGGCAGCGGGCGGGCAGCGGGGACGGGGGGGGCAGCGGGACGGGCAGCGAGGACGGGCAGCGAGGACGGGCAGGAGGGCAGGGAACGTGGGTGAATACGTCACGAGTGCGAAGGAGGCTTCCGCGTCGCCTAAGCGTGAGCGGCCCCGAAGCGACCCTTGTGGAACACCGCAAACAACAGGTCATCCATTGCCCGGCGTTTGGTCACGCAAAATCCGCTCTGAGGCCGGCTGGTGCGGCTTGGTTTACAGAGCTGGTCCCGGGGGATAGGCAGTCTCTGCGCACAGTAATGCCACCTCAAGCCCCTAACAAGCAAAGTACAAGACGCCATAAATTACAAATTAAAAATTCCAGTGCAGATATTCAAATGCAAAGAACAAATATTGTCTATAAATATAACTTTATCAATAACCAAATATATTCTTGCGACATTTCAGGCGTCCCTTCAGTCCTTCCTTCCCTCCAAAGTGTCTAAGTGTAGTGGGAATTTTGTGGCCCAATTAAGACGGAATTACTAATCTATTATTCCGACATTCCATATTCACCTTTGCAAGTTCTGACTGATCGTTCGTTTTCTTTCCCAGAGCCATATTCATTTTGGATAGTCTTCAGCACGTTTTGGTTATCGTGCTTTCAAAGAAGCACACAATTTGACTCAGGTTGAAATGTAGGGGGAACAAAAAGTATGTTTTTCGGCATGTGTTCAGCATAAATTAATTCAGTCCATCTTTCCCATACGCCAAAGTATACGTCGGACGTTTGTAATCTATTTTGAATTATATTATGATATGAAATTCTATTACAGAAACTTGCTGAAGGATCGTCGATACTGACAAGGATTCTAGGGAAACAATTGATTCTGAGTATTTCGCGTTGGAAAACTTAGCGAAGTTCAATTTTCCTCCAACAAAAACATTCACAATACTGTTCTTTTGTGTTGCTTGGTTTATGTTCATCATAGGCACGCCGTCTTTTGTCCTTTTATTCAGAATTTCTTCTTTTTCTTTCTTTTTGGTTTGCGATGCATCATTGTGATTAATTGTTTTGTTGCGGAAAAGGCACAACGAAGAGCCTTCGTGACCTCAAAAGAAACTCTCCACTTTATCGTTATCTTTGATCTATTCATTTCCTTTCGCATATGTCAAGGAATAATAGGAATAGACATCAGACAGAGGTATCAGCTTATCTAAAGAGAATTACAATGAGGAGGAGAAGAAACATATCATAACTCACAATACTGAATAATACATTGAAGCTTTTATTCACTTCATCCATTGTAGCGCTAATTTTAGACGTGTTCCACAAACACGAGCACAATACAGTGTGCTATGAATGCAAGGTATAACCGCAGTATATGTCAATTGAACACGTATTGTTTTTGTTTTCAGAGATATCGTTTTGAATGTGTACCACTACATTTTTAGCACACTCTTGAATTGTAGATTTGTTTACTATAAACCCAATTTGCTTGTTAGTTAACGGGGCGAGTTTGAGATGAATGAAATCAAAAATTGATCATCGAACTACTGTGAGGCCATCCATGTTAGAAAGAAAACTTGCAAAGTCAAAATTAGTGGGACTAGTAAGTATAATGATTTTTGATAAAAATTTTGATAGACTAATCTTTTTTTTTATTTTTATTTTCATAAGCATTACAATCTAGTCTCACAGACTAATAAGCAATTTTCTTTTAACTTAAACTTTGTCTTACGAGTGAGTCCATTATCGCCCTCTTAGGTTGTAATTGAATTTAAAAACACACTTTCTTGTGTTTGTAGATACATTGGTACTTACGCTGTTATTTTAGTTCTTAGTTCTTAAAACACTTTGTCACCTCACGTTATACAAGTTCGAAGTTGCTTTCGCTTCAATCTTCTCTAGGTCTGTGCTGCCTAGGATAAGAATTACTTCGGTATTGTCGTGTTGGTGCAACCTTTCTTTGTGTTTTCTCGCCAACTTTTGTATTTCTTTATTCACTGCTTCTCCTTTCAGGACCTTGTGTAGGTCATTATTTCTTATATACCAAGGTGCTTCGAGATATTTCTTAGCATTTTGTTCTGAAATCTTTGGATAATTTCGATGTTACTCTTCTAGTACATCCCCAGAGTTGTGCACCATACGTCAATATTGGTTTCAATATTTGCTTGTAAAGTAATATTTTATTGTATATTGAAAGACCCGAACTTCTTCCAATTCTCCTGTTCACTTTTCTCTACTTAATATTTAATTCTTCTCTTTACATATTCTTTCCATCGAAGCTTACAACCCAATGTCATGCCAAGATATTTTTCTGTATTTGCAAATATTACCATATGGTTCTTTATATAAATTTGAATTTGTTCAATATGCCTGTGTGTGAAAGTCATAAGAACACCTCATTTCCATTTAATTTGATATTCCAATCATTGGTCCATTTTTGTACATGTGTTATAGCTGATTGTACCTTTTGGATTATTCTTCTTTGCTAAAATTGCAGTATCAGTGGGTATTTGCCTCAGCCAATAAAATTCAGAAATTTTTACAGAACTGTAACCATAGTACTTATTGCTCGAACACTTTCTACTCCAGTGTTTCGCAATTAGTCTGCAACGAATTCACGAAGAAACGCGTGGTTCCATTGTCTTCAAATTTACCATTAATGTTCCTTGAAGTCTTTCAAAACGACGTGTTAGAGTATTTTTATCCAATTTTAAGACAATAGCAATTTAAATGATTATGTTTCTCGTAATGCTCGTCTATCCCTCAAAGATTCTAGCCAAACGACACTCGACTGCCCGGTATTTCGTCTCCTCGTCTATTAATTTTGTTACGAGTTCAGGAGCAAACGCAAGCGGTGAAAAGCAGATCATGGATTCTTGACACAAGGTCTACTATTTTTGAAAATTGTCTCTAAAATTAACTTTTATTTAAATATTATCTGGTAAGTCCATGTTTCCTTTCTGATATACCAACGCGGTCCAACTTCCCGGAAATTCTCAAAATGTCACATTCTGTAAAGTTTTGCCATCGGCAAAGCAAAGCATCATAGTTACACAGAACGACATTTGGTAGAAACTGTTCTACCTAAGGAAGAACTTCTTAGTCGGGTTTGATCTTCTTACGACCACTTTCATCTTCTCGTCCGCAAAGCACTTCCCCCACACCCGCACTCTTGCCTCCCCCATTCGTGGAATCGTGCAGAGCCTCCTGCTCCTCCCCCACCCCCGCACCCCTTCACCGCAAACTCCCCCGAAAGGGCCTTCCCTCAACGCAAACGACGCGGACAAAGACGGGAAAAGGAAAACGAATTCTGCTCGCTTTATTTAGTCCCAAAGCAGAAGATGGTTCGGTAATTAGAACACTGCGGTGGCAGCGCCCAACTTCAACGGCGGCGGTAGCGATGGTGGTGCTGGGGGTGGACAGGAGGAGAAGGCGGAGCAGGGGCGAGGGCGGTGAGGAAGGGAGGGGCGAATCGGCGGTGGAGGTTCAAAGGGCAGGCGCGGGTGGTGGGGATGATAATGTTGGCGGGATAGCAGGAGCAGCGAGGACGATGAAGCCGTGAGCGATGGCGGTGATGGAGGGGGCAATGGCGAGAGTGGGGGAGAAGGCCGAGGCGGGGCGGAAGTAGCGGAAGGCAGCCGGTGGCAGTGACGGGGCGGTGGCGGGAACAGAGGCGGAGGCGGTGGTAGAGGCGGAGGTGGAGGCGAAGGGGGAGGGCGGGCACGGGGCTTATGGCGGGGGCCGAGGCACGGGCGATGGCGGTGGAGGCGGGGGTTGGAGGGGCCGGGCGGTCGGAGGAAGGGGCGGGTCGGAGGAAGGGGCGGTCGGAGGAGGGGGGTCGGGGCAGGGGCGGTCGGAGGCGGGGGGAGGGAGGCGGGGTCGTAGCAGGGGCGGGGGGAGGCGGGGGGGGTCGGGAGGGGCGGGGTGGCGATCAGATGCGTGGGTTGGTGGTGGTGGCGAGGGCGGGCTCGGAGGCGGGGTCGGTGGCAGGGGCGGCGGCGGAGGCGGGGGAGATGTTGGAGGCGGGGTCGATAGCAGGGGCGGGGTTGGAGGCGGGGGTGGGAGCGGGGTGGTGGGGGCGGTGTGGTGGGAGCAGCCGAAGTGGATGCGGCGGCACGCGGCGAGGTAAGAGGTGGGGATCGGTCGGCAGCGTTCCAAGAGCCGTCTGCGAGCTAATTACTGAAATGTAAAAAGGTCGATTCCGATTGTTGCGAACCTCTCGCGCTGACGGGAGGAAGCTGTTTCCTCGCAAAGGCCTCTTTCCCCTTCAGGAGAGCGGCGTTCGTGATGCCGACTGCATCAACGACGCCGCGGAAATTTCGTTGCGGACAAATATCAACAAAGAGAACGCGGTCGGAGCGGACCGCGCACTCGGGCGTAAAAGTTATTCGTTAGTACTTTCGCAAGTGCTTTTAACTTACAACTTCAGAGAGACCCAAACGCTGCCGTGAGAAAAAAATTCAGTTGTGTTAATTAATTAATTGCATCAGCGTGAAATAGATGCAAGAGTCAAGTGCAAGGATGCGAGAATGCGGTCGGCGAATAAGAGCGAGTGTCGGATATCCTGGGACTCGGGCAACTCGGTAATAGAGACACCGACGAATCTCTTCGGGTGTAAAGGCGGCTCCACACATTCGTTATTCGGCGAGTAGCGAGCAATCGCTCGCCGAATCCCGAGTTGTGTGGATGAATTGCTTGCTATTTGTTGAGTGACGAACATTCGGTGCTCGCCCCACCCACCGCGTGTCAGTCTTTAAGACACATCAAAGGGAGCGAACATTCGGCGCACACGTCAGCTGTTCGGGATTGGGCGAGCAGAAGTTCGCTGCCCGGCGAATGCCGAATGTGTGGTGCCGCCTTAACAAGTTCGCCGACGAGGCAAGCTTACACGAAATAATATTAAACATTAATGAAGATAATAAAAGTGTAATTGCAGATGTGCAGGTGCCTCAGATTAATGTCACACGCTTTTTGGAGATGTCGAGGCGTCGTCGACTTTTTGGCTATGAACATACAATAGGAAATTTCAGAAATCGGTTGTATACATGGCGACCTGGATGGCCGAGGTGGCTAAGAGCGTGTACCGACTCAGCGCGTCCGTCCGAAGAGTCGCGAGTTCGAGTCCCGCCATGGGCATAGATATTTGTCCCTTGTCTCTCAGGTATGTGTTGTCGCGGAGGGCTTCGCGTTCTGCTGACACCAAATCAGAGGAGCTCGCAAGTGTGTTGGTGTCTAGGGTGTGATTGAATATGCGTTCCATCTCGACGTAAAGGGTAACTAGCTGTCGGCTGAATAAAAGTCCTAGAAAGAAGGTTGTATACATTTATTTGCCCCGGAATTTTGAGGCAACCATATTTGCACAGAAATCAGATTTGATGTACTTACATTGTTAAGGAGATTTTATGAAGCAGGGAACGAGATTTCTCATGCCCGCCGAACATCTGTGCATACAGGTTGCCTAATAATCAGGGGCAAATATAGCATGTGTAACTCATATGATTTTTGCCACTATATGTTAACTGGCAAAAGGAATAATTTTAGACACCATTGCATGTCCTAGACGTTCGTAGCGTTTATTCAGACACCTGCATGTGAAAATGTAAAAATCAAAATGTTAATTGAAAAAGGTATGAAAAATACATAACATCATAATCCCTTGAGCATTAATACTAACACTATGCCTCGAATGATTTTGAATATTTACTTAGTCCAGGTCCTATGGTAGTGACTGATCGCCACTGCATTCATCATCAGTAGAATTCAGTAGAATACGGCGGTAAGGATGGAAATAGCGGTGAGTACGGAAGAAAGAACAAGGATAGACAGAGAGCACAGCTAGAGTGGGGGAGTAAAGTTGGAAGTTTAGAATGGAGATACAGAATCAAAATTACGGAAGGGAGCAAGGCAGGGATAGACAGCAAACAAAATTTAAATAACGAGGAAAGAAAGAAAGAAAGAAAGAAAGAAAGAAAGAAAGAAAGAAAGAAAGAAAGAAAGAGAAGAAGAAAGAGAAAGGAAGAGCAAGTAGAAGGAACAGAGAGAGTAGAAGGAACAGAGAGAGTAGAAGGAACAGAGAGAGAGTAGAAGGAACAGAGAGAGTAGAAGGAACAGAGAGAGTACAGGAAGGAACAGAGAGAGAGTTGAAGGAATGTAGAGACTAGAAGGAATAGATAGTAATGCCAGAAAATAAAGAAATTACATAATTAAGATGCACACATGTATGACATGATAAAGAGATAATAATGAGCTAAACAGATCACTAATGGAGCAGGCATATTCCGCGCGAAGCAATGAGCAGAGATAACTTGCGAATCAGCAATCTCAAGCTACGAAAAAGTCTAATTGAAAAGACTGTAGAAGCAGCAAATGACTACCAGGAAAACAGTCCGCTGAGGTAGAGGAAGGCGTCAAAATAGACGCGATGGCAGGAGAGCTAGCCTTAAAGCGACGAGGACGTGGCACAGGCAGCGAGTCGAGCATCGGCGGCGGGAAATTTATGCGTGGTCCCACCGCCGCGCCCGCCGCGCCGCCCCGAGCCGCTGGGGCGAAGGAAGGCGGGGATTACGCGCGCGACACGCGGCAGAAGATAGAGCCGCGTCGGCCGAACGTACAACGTGTGCGAAGGCATAACAAGCGACGAGCGCCACCGCCAAGACTCCGAGGTGCGCCTTGTTGGAATGTCAGAGGCAGCCACTACCTACAAGCTCAATATACGCTTACCTATACGTCTTTTTGTTTATGATTTGATAGTGATTCCGGGTGCGTCAACTACTATGCTCATTATTCCCATTAGTGTGGTGCGTGCTTTTTCTCGGGAGATGGAGGTGATCTTCCCCCGTTGGATAGCGAGATCCGGCGCCGACCTACCGTCGGCTAATGGGGGTTTTCCCTAAGCAGGTATCTCCCACCAGCGGGGTACCGCCCCAGCCGGCACAAGCTCTAAGCTCCCAACCGGTCCCCCGGTAGTGTAGTGCATATTAGTGTAAGTGCGTGTGTGTAAGAGGAGAGGATAGAATAAGGAAGAGGAAGGAAAGATCGTGCGCAGTCCGGGGCTCGTTTGTTAGGGTACTGCTCCAGCATTCCCCTGGTGTTGATTGGAGAAACCACGGAAAACTACCGATCAGAGCAGCCGGCCGCTAGACTTCTGCTCCAGACAGCGACTGAATTCGACCTAGCCGAAAAGCTAGTGTGAAAAATCCTGCCGCCGTCGGGACTCGAATCTAGGACCTCCTGGTCAGAGGTACTGCAGTGTCATCAGTTGATGCACTGCAGTTAGCGTTCCCGCTTTTTTGTTTATGAATATATAGTGTTTTTGTAATAATGTATTTCTTTCACGTAGTGAAATGTACTGTAGTGAGGTGGAAAGAAGTGTTAGATAAGCTTTAAGTCAAATTAAAATAAGAACAAAATGTTAATTTATAGATAACTACAAGTTCAATGGATATAAGTTTAATGGAACTCGATTTTAGGCCCTATTCTGTTCCTACTTTACGTAAACGATATGCCCTCGACGATTCGAAACGGAAAAATGTTTCTCTTTGCGGATGATATGAACATCCTTTGCAATAAAGAAAAAGTAAATAGTACAATATCAGATGTTTCAAATTGGTTCCGAAATAACAAATTAATAGTAAACGAAAAGAAAACGGTTTTAATGCAGTTTTCCATTTCAAATAAACAATTCTGTGCTCCATTGAAAATGAACAGTGTACCATTGACTGATGTTAAGGCAACAACATTTTGAGATCTCTCAATTCAGTCAAACCTTAAATGGAACGTCCTTTTAAATAAATTGAACACAAAATTAATTTCATTATGCTACGCGTTCAGAATTCTTGCAAATTCAGTCAGCCTTTATACTCTTCGTTGTGTATACTTCGCGAATGTTCATTCCCACCTGAGATATGGCATAATATTCTGGGGAAGTACATCTTATAGCTCCCAGACTTTTAGATTACAAAAACGAATTGTACGAATAATAACCAAATCCCACCCACGTGATTCATGTAAGCCTCTCTTCATTCATCTAGGAATTTTACCACTACCGTGTCTTTTTATTTACGAATCAGTGGTTTTTGTCAAAAATGACTTGCTCAAGGGCGGGAATATATTTTCAGAAAATGCCGAAGTCTATTACTATAACACTCGACGTAGAAATCATATTCATCAGGTGACAGTATCAACAGCTCATTACAAAACATTCACATACAATACATGTACATTATTTTACAACACTTTGCCAGATGACATTAAACGATTAAATTCAATAGAAAAGTTTAAATCCCAAGTGAAATCGTTTCTGCTGCATAACTGTTTCTATACAATTAGAGACTATACTGAGCATCACAAGAAAAGTAACATTAATTTTAACAATGATACATAATGCATTATTTACCATTTGGACTGTATAAATAAGTATAAACAACCTGTAACAACTATTGTACTACAGCTTCCGGGTCAATGACCCCATCTCGATCAGGTTTTTCGTCCAGTTTCCCTGATCCATTGAGCAAATGCTGAGATGGTCCCTTGTTTTGCTTCTGGACATAAATGTAACTTCATTTTCTGTGCACGTCTTCTAGAATTCAGTGGGAAATACAATTACCCACAATTATTCAAATTATCGTTTTCATGTTGTCGCGGCAGGAAGTAATAAGAGCCAAAATTTATTGCTTATTTATCCTTGAAAATAGATTTTATTACATGGGAGTTTTTTTTTCTCCCTTTCAAAATTCAAAATTTAAGTAGTATATGGCTTAGTGTAGGGATCACAGAATTTTGAAAATGTGCACACAATTCACTTTTCTCCATAGCACGTCATACGCAGTTTTTAACTGCTTTTTTTACGTAAAATAAATAAAAATTAAGTTGTTGACTTGTAATTGTAAATTTAATTGGTTTTATAGTTGTGTAATCATTCAATTTCTAATTATAATTGTAATTATGTTTACCACAATCATTAGCGGAAAGCGAGCTTGTGCGAATAAAAACACAAAATATTCTATCTAATAAATATTTTACTTCAAACGATTCTTAAAGCAACCATTCCTATAATTTTAAATCACCTTGTAAATTTAAGGTTTCTCTGAATAGTTCGGATCAAATCGTCAAATGCAATGGGTATCAAGTAGAAAACGGTTATAAAAAATATCTGATAATAAATGCTACATATTTCCAACACATGTAGAAGGTCGAAGATGTTCATTTTTTCTAATGAAAATATGACGGTAAATATAAAACGAAATTACTCATGAAATTTGCCTCGCACTAGTAGGCAACTCATCTATTCCTGTGCGGTGGGAACACGAACTCATTTGTGCATGGCAAACACCTCTGCATGCTAAGTTAATAAGTATATAGTAGTAATCAGGGGGAAATGTCACATAGGTCACGTCGTCATATGAAATTTCCAATCACATGTTCAATGTTTAAAATTGATCATCTTTCATCCCCTACAAGGCCTAGACGTCTGCAATTTTTTCAGGTACCTGTACAGATAAACCACGAACAACTGGTACATCATATACAAAACGTTACTTGCAGGACTACTAACAAAAAATTTTACAGTAACTGACCTCTATATACGTCGACGGAAAAGAACGTTTGTTCTCGCTTTATTACAGTTCGGAATGACTTCCGTAAGACGTCAGAGTACATAAAGTTCGAACACCGCCCAAAGAGTCCATGAATTTGAACTATTAATTACCAATCTCATCCAAAGCTTCAATTTTATCTATTATATTCTATACATAATCAATTTCATTACACGAGATGGTGGTTTTATCATATAAAAGAATAAAAATTGTAGTTTTATCATATAAAAATACGGTAATTATTCAAAATTAACTGTTAAGTTCAACGATCGCTTCCCCAACATAATAAATTACCTTGCTTTCCTTCTGGTTCTTTAAATGTAGCTGTAATTATAATTATTATTATTGAGGAGGGCAGATAAAAATCCACTGTCCTAAGGTTAAAATAAAGACAATATTAATTTTATAAAAAAATTTTAATTTGCCCTGCAATGCAACAAATATTGAGTAGAACGAACAATATACAATAATACAACATAAAACATTTATGTAAAGAGAGACCATTTCAAAATACTGCACAAAATACTAAAGACGGGTTTAACATATTCTCCATAGTTAGTTCACGACACATGGTATCCCACGCCGATATAGAGCAAATAAAGTAGATAAGCACTTTGGACGAGAATTATTTTTATGAAAAGACAAAACGCGCAGCAACCAGAGACTTGTGCCTCATAAATTGGACGTAAATTAGACATATCGCTATGTAGTCCAAACACTAGGGGTCTGACCCAAGAAAAAAATTCGTAATTTTTTTCTAAACGGTTCCATGTGTTGTTTTTTCGAGTGCTGAAATAAAATTTTAAGTTTGCCACCTTGAAACACGACGGCTTCATAAAGAAAATTACAAAATAACAAAAACAAACTATGAATGTCGCATTTCCCCCTTCTTTGATTTATCTCTAAACTCATGCATTTTGTCGAAACAGCTACTATTTACAATGTTGATACAATGTCCAACAAAATTAATGTTTTAGTTTCATTTTTTGAAAAACTGTTTAGGCGTTAGAAGCCGCTGAGAAACGGTGACATTTTGGACTTCTGGCCAAAACGCAAGATCCGCTGTCTCTTCCGCCCTCGTGTCTGGCGACGGCGCTTTGATTTCACTAAACCGTACTAGAAAATAAGTATTGTGAATGAATAATTGACACTTAAATGATGAATATTCCGTTATCCTTGTAGTAGCTTTTTTGATAAATCGCATAGTTTTGAAGATATAAGGGAAAAAGAAAAAATGCGAATTTTTTAGAATTCCAATAACATACAAAATCATGTAGAAAAAAAATTCAATTTTATTCCTGGATGAGCCCTTTTGAGCAGGTAACTGAACTAATGCAGAAAAGAAACTATTTAGTATATAAATCTTCATAATGAAAATAAAATGACTTACTGTGACTTACGCAACACGAAATGCTATCAACACATAATACGTCTCTTCCCAATTATATTTGCAATTTAAAAAAAACATGGAATACTGAGTTTCATTATATGTTGGAACAAACTAGAAGAGATATTATTTGAATAAACATAAATATGCAGTGGAATTTTTGTGCGATTATCTCTCATGGAACTAACAAAATTGCAAAAACGTGGGCACAATTTCGCAGTTCGAATACAGGTCAACCCCATTTAACCGACTTTCAATTTCTAGTTCCCCCAAGGCCATCTGTGCGAAGAGTCGTAACCTCCAGAACTCCCATTGGGCGAGGCGCGGCGTCGCCGCCGCAACGGGCTCCTCGGGAGACGCCCTTCGATCGTCCGCCACAGCCCTTGGCGAGGGCACCGCGGGCGCCCCCAAGGTGCACCAACTTCGCCTTCCGGAATTGCCAGCTTGCGCGCCGACGAGCGCGCCCCAGCGGGCGGTGGCACCTTGCGTTCCGCGATGCCTCCCCGCCTCCTATCCGCTCCGCCCCTCCCCTGTCTACCTCGCCCCGACCCCTTTCAGCACGCCCCTCTCCGCTCCGCTCCCTCCGCTCCGCTCCCCTTCCTCACCCCTCTCCGATTCGTCTCCGCCCCCTCTCACCCCTTCTCCACCCATCCTCTCCGCCCACCCCTCCACCACCTTCTCCGCTCCCTCAATCCTCCCTCCCCCGCCCCTTCCCACCGTGCACCTCACTACCCTCTGCCCGCTGTGCGATCCGTGCTGGTCCCCTCCGCGGCCAACTTTCGTCGTAAAGGGGACGCGAGGTGATTCCCAGTGATGAGGAGCCGGCGCCCGCTGGGCGGACTGGGATGTGCGGGGGCACGGAGTGGGGAAAGTGGAGAAGGAAGCGGTTTCAAGAAAGGGGAAGTCCACAGTTAAAGAAAAAAGGAGGATCTAAGAGAGATGAATTAGTTAGATGTGGAGGTAGCTGGAAGTCGAAAGTAAAGGCATCCAACACACTTGATTTGTCACGAAAACTACAACGCAAAAAACTAACATTAGAGAGGAAAAAAGAAGTATTTATGTAAGTTGAAAATATTAAAATACTCAATGAAATAAAAATTTCGGAAAAAGGCAAGAATTAAGAGTGAATTCACGCAAAACCATTTTATGTGAAATAGTGATGAACTGCTTATTGTTTTCGTTGTGGTCTGCTTTAATAATACTGTTAATTTTAGGATAATTTCTGTAATCATGCAGTAGCAATTAATGAAACAACTGATGAATTATGCACGGCAATAGAAAGAGAGAAACGAAGCCTTTGATCCACACAATCTTTGTATTCCCAGTGCGAGTCAGTGCCCGAAGGAACGATGGAAAGATGGCTGGGACATGGACTGGAGGGGGCAGAAAGTAATGGAGATGAATAAGGGATGAACAAGAAGAATTCTACTGCCATAGAATAAAGAGAAGTGAAAGTAGATGAATAAGTTAGCGTTATTTAGATAGCATGAGTAGATTAATAAATTAGAATTATTTATGACAAAATGTACGATTAAAATGTAGCGAATTTATTATTTTTTAAAATATACTCTCCTTTTCAATGCAAACACAATATTTTATTTCTCTTTTCTTTGAACTCATTTTACTTTCTCGCCCCCTTTACTACCGTGGTAGAGAAAAGATTAAGTAATGCTAGGGGAAAAATCCGGCGAATTTTCGACCAAAAAATTAATTCAGGGCCCTGGCAACGAAAATGTGAATAAATCCAGATTCTAAATTAAGAAAAAATCCTCTAACATGCGGTGTAGCCAGAGTTCATGTTTTGTGGGTGCTCCATACCGAAAATTCGATTGGCGGCAAAACGTCTGTCTGTTTTTCTGTGAACAACGCTAGCGGCTAAACCGTTCAGCCGATTTCTCCACAATTGATATTCTCCTATCGATCTGGCTGATGTTGTGGCCCCTTGAATTTGAAACCGATATTTATTTTGGAAGGTGCTTTACATGAAGCCCCCGGGACATTTTCAAAATTTTCAAAAAAATGGCTCCATCGTTTTTAATTAAATGTTGTTGTTGGATAGTGTAAATAGCGTTTAAGAGAATGGTGTGTGTCTCACTTTCGTTGAAAACCCTAATTTTTCGAAAATTGCAAAATTCAAAATTGTTTTCGGCGCCTTCCTACAACTAAAATATTAACGAGAGATATTTTTCTCTTAATAAAATCTGTTCCTTAACACTATTTTCAAATAAGGTCATATACAATTTTTCTAAAATTTTACTTTTTTCGCGTAATTTTGCGTAAAATAGTCAATTATTAATATTTGTTTTTTTTTCTCGATAACGGGTCCATCGTTGTTGATGAAATTTGTTGGTGGATATTCTGAAGGAAGTTCAAGAGAATGGCTTCGGTCTCATAATGGTTGGCATTTCAGTTTAGCTTTTTCGCTTGCGTTTACCTAGGGGTACAAAGTACTGTATTCATAAAGAGACAAGAAATACACAATACGCTCAAAGTAATACTACTTTGTTCACTTGTGAATACAAAAAAAAATTAGAACAAATTATTGCCTCAAATATTACACTTTTTCACTAGCGAATATAATCTCATTAGATGCACTTAAGAGAACAATACGCCTACAGCAAAACGTGAGAGAATGTAACTCGAGTCCTATTTCAACAAACTGATTGTCTCAATTCTTGTGAACGTAAAAGATGGATGTGTGACCTCTCACATACAAATGTTAACTTCATGGCGACACCACAATTATTTAAAAATAATCAATAATGCATTCATTTGGCTAAGCAAAGTCCCACATATAAATCACTTTAAACGAAATGCGTAGCTGAAATCCGTCGAGTTACAATTTTTCATGGAAACAAAGCAACAGGAAAGAATGGATGACGGTACAAAAAATCGACGAAATACACATTTAAGAGACGTGGTAACGATGAATACAAGCCAGTCAAGGACAACAAACAAAACCTTAGAGGCTGCCAACAGGCGTAGCATTGAACTTTCATGACCGAGGTTCAGCTTACATGGCAACATTCCCAGCACACAAAATCTGCAGACGAAAATGCTCCCGTCCCTAGTGGCATACAGAGCACGAGTTTGGCAATTTTCCCACAAAATAATGATTCTAAACACTCAACAGCTGGGGCCTGTACGGAACATAGAAAACCTTTTACAAAAAATGTTTTGATAGAACAAAGTTGCTGTTATTCGACGTCAGTTATTATCCTTACTTAGCTTTATTATCGACAAGGTTGAAAACAAGTTGATAATTCAATTAATGAACACAAAAGTTCTGTTCATAATTCATTTGGGCCCGCATAGAACTACAGAAGCTACTGAAATCATTTAGTGACTCATGTACAGCGTCACTTATCAAATCTAATCTATCTAATCTAATGTTATCTCACATGTGAAGATTGTCAGTTTGTTCGATCTGTAGAAGAATCGAGCAATGGTCTGTCAGGTTTTTCGAACAGAAGGTGGTATGTATTCTCTAAAAATTACAACAGTGCTGAGCGTTCGTTATACTGGTCTTCCAAGTATTGCTAATTATTGTACAAACAAAAGCAAAAACTATTTCCAAACACATGTGATAATAAATTTTCAAAAATTAAACAACTAAATATCACAACGGGAATGCTCTTGGTTGACCGATGACGTCGCGTCAAAATGTGTGAGGCTGACGTTTCGATGGTTGGGTGGTTGTTAGTGATTCCGGGCGCGTCAACTACAGAGGCCATTAGTCCCGTAAGTGTATTGCTGTTTTTTTCATCTGGAGGTGACAATGATCTTCCCCTGCTAAATGGCGAGGGGGCTACCGTCGACTAGCGGGATTTCCTTCAACCAGGTATCTCCCACCAGCGGGGCACCGCCTCAGCCGAGACAAGCTCTAAACCCCCGACCGGTCTCCCGGCATGTGTGTTAGTGTAGTACATGTTAATATGTGTGTAAGGGTAATAAATGACGTAAAGGGGTAAGGATAGGTCACGGAAGAGGAAGGAAAGATCGCGCGCGGATCGTGACCTGTTTGTTAGGGTACTACTCCTGCATTCGCCTGAGTTTATCGGAGAAATGTCGGAAAACTACCGATGAGATCATCCGGCCTATAAATTTCTCCTGCAGACTGCGACTGAATTCGACCTAGCTGAAACGCTAGAGTCGAGAAACTTGTCACTGTGAGGGCTCGAACCTAGGACCTCCCGGTTAGAGCCACTGCTGTGACATCAGTTGATGTACTGAGCCACCTCTCCAGGTCCGACGTTTCGACCGACCATTTTTTGGTGGTTATCCGCAGGGCCAAAGTGCACCAGGGCTGAAGTACCATGAGATGGCAAAATGTGATGTAGTTCATTCATCCACGGCGGGGTATATTTGCTCATTCGGTTTGGTTATGTTATTGAAATATATTTGATGAGTGATTTTATTTTATTTATGGGTTGTTTAACTACGTTTATACTTGCTTTAGGAGGTAATTTTGAATGTGATTTGAGGAAAAGTATTGCCTTATCGAGTTAAGTCAATTGGCTCTTGTGATAAGAACCATTGGCTTACGTGATTATGATTTTTTTCATTTGTTAACACCTGTTTTATTTAAGTCCTTATTATTTGTGTGATCTGGTGTTATTATACATGGTTAAATGATCTTCAAGATATTTGTGATGTGGATAGTATAAATGATAATGTGCATTTAACTTCTGTAAGTTATTTAATTTCTACCTCAGCTTTGTGTGAAATGCCTTTGTTATCAGAATTTTATTTAAAGGAAATTTTTGAAAATTGAGAGTAATAGGAAATTACAATTTAGTGGTTTTTTGTTGTTTTCTCTTTCCACAGTATTAACTGTGTGTTATACCGTTAGTTTAATTTATTATGTTTATCATCTTCTGAACCTTATCCCACTTAGCTGGGTTCGACTTTTTCGGATCGCTTAACCATTATGATTTGACTGTGACTTTGGATTCTTGGCTGTCCGGGATGAGCCGCGTCTCAGTTGATGGAGCTGACGTTTCGACCATCTTGTTGCGGCCTTCAGAGCTATACTGCAGTAGAGCTCAGCAGAATAGTTCCGAAGTAGGACACAACAACATGGCCGAATCGTCAGCTCTATCGACTGAGACGCGGCTCATCCCGGACAGCTTAGAATATAATGACTCCGTGCGCAGAAGCCTACGAATCCATCTGATTGACTTTTACAACAAGCTGTCAGCCTGACGTCAACCCCCAACCTCGACGACGAGTTTAATTTATTATGTTACGGTAGATAATTTAATTTTAGATGTCATCATTCACATGAAGAAAAGTATGTTGGTCCTGTATTTGTATTGGTAATTATATCTGTAGTTAGCGTCTGGGATGGCTGATGGGCAGCGTACTAGCTTCCCATGGTTTCGGGTTCGAGTCCCCGGGTTCAATTCCTGGTCGAAGTAAAAATATATTTTCAGCTTTCCTTTCAAATCGTCCAAGATTCTTTAGCTGTGTGACCAAGAGAAGCTCAAGCAGGCAGATCTTTCTAGTTACGGTGAATAGAATACGTCATGTTCGCCTCATGTCGCTCTTACCCCAAAGCGTGGGTATGTAACTAGGCCCAGGCAAGGGGGACACCGGTAGCTGGCCGGAGAAGTCAGACTAACACCATATACATAAAAATATCTGCAGTTGCTGGATCAATATTGTCTTGACTAATGTTAAGTACTCCTAGAATAGTTTACCTTTTTATATAAAAAAAAGCTTTTATAGTTCGTTTTCAGGATGGTTGAACGGCTGTAATGAACACACAGGTACACACAAAAAAAGGTTGTCACACCCAAAGACTTGACACATGTTTCTCTATGTATATCAACACGCTGAATCCGAAACTGAAGCCAGAATTCCTCCATCACTCTCCATTTCTTTTAATCACAAACACCCATCGGGAAATTTACAATCAATTTTAATAATATAAACACAATAAAATTTACAATAATTTTACGGTGTTTCTTGCGTTTAAAAAAACTGGAGGGTGGTGGCGCAATTCCAGTTTACGAAATGATAGATAAACACGAGTCAAGTGTTTGGGTTTGACAACTTTTTTGTGTGCCCGTGTAATTTATAGTAGTTTTTATTTGAAAATTCGTTATTTTGTGAGATTTTAGGATTACTAGTATATTGTTTAAACTTCCACTTCCACTTTCAGAATTAGAACATATCCTGGGGGTTTTAAATTGCTAGAGAAATTTTCTCTGTGGCCACTGAAGACTTCGTCATTATTTGTCATAATTTTTGCATTTTCCATTTTCATAAATATACGTTACTATTATCCAACAGTTTACTTCACCTGTTCACCATACTTATATTCTAGTAACCACGTAAACTCGTATCATTCTTGCACCACACCATTAGATCTTTTGGTTGGGAAGCAACCTACGTCAACGCAGAAAATTGCTTCACTCCCAGAAGAATGTCCTTTAACATCCATAAAAATTATGTCATTTTTTAACGTACCGTCGAATCATAACACATGTTTCTCGCTGAAGATCGAAATAGCAATATAGAGGATGAGACAACAAACCCTGTTCCCTGACGTCCGCTGTGGATCGGAGTTAGTCACGGAGTCACGTCAAAACATTTTCATTACGAAGCGAATAATTATAACTACTTTTAGGTTAATTAATTACGCGTATTTATAGTAGCTACATACGAATTACATAATGGAACACAATTATGATACGCCAAATATATATCTAACTACTGAATCATTTTTCTTGGGATCTTGATTGAGACAATACAAAAATGACAACAAATAGTTATGTAGTTATGTGGTATCAACTGAGTGTGAGTGAGGTATTTCGTAATGTTTCCTCGAATGTTCTACTACAGAGGTAATTCAATGGGATAGCGTTCCCTCACTAAGCATCTGAAGATCTAGTTACGAAACGCTGTGCAATTGCTGAAATAAATGATTGTCATAAAAAACTTTGGATACTTTTATTTGTAGATTATACAATTGGACGGATTGTTTTCCTCAACATGAAACCCACCTCAATAGCAATACCGCGGGTAGAAAGAGTGGAGTAGGTGTGTGGGTGGGATAGACCAGTGCGGAGCTAGACAATTTTGGGACCGGAGCAATGCTGAAACGTACCCCCCCCCGAAAAATTAAAAATGTGAAACTTGTTTCAAGAAACTTGAGTTACTTTATTTCATCACATAACAAAAATTACTTTTAAACCAGAAAAAGTTTTTGGAAATATATTTTAAATCATAGTTTATAAAAATATTTAGTAATCAAGAAGACAATTTTCACGGTGATTTTAAAACACTAAAAATGTGTTGTGTTTGGTTTGCGTTTAATAAATTACTTGTTCAATGCATGAAATAATAATCATGAATTTTACAGAACCTATTTTAATGTCAGAATAATTTGATTCATTTCATATTCTCCTATCTTATAATGACTATTATCCTATTTAAGGTAAAAAGTAGTTGAAATTTTTATGAAATATCAGACAACTGTACCGTGACTTAAAAATTACGATAACGATTTTCTCTAGATTCCATTTTTTTCAATTTGTTAACGTACTTTTTCCATTATTAACTTTCGGGTTCCCCGGGCGGTCGCTCGGTCTGCCCATGCCTAGCGGGATGCGCACTGGGATAGAGCAGCGTTAGTCAACTGAACGAGAAATGACGTCAGAGCAGCGTTCCCCTCCGCGAGAAGGCGCTCGGAGAAGCTGCACGAAGCGTGCTAAGGGGGGAGGGACGGAGCGAGGGATCGACAGCCTTGGCAGTGGGCCATTGCCTGTGTTTCACGCAACGTGAGAGCTCATTTTACGCCCGTTGATTTTCTTTCGATTTGGGAAGAAGTGTTTCTTGTTGTAGATTTTGTAACAATGGAGAAATGTTTGGTGTGTTCGAAAAAAATGTCAACCTACAGAGGTATTATGCAGTTTGCAACCAGAAGATAAAAATATTTCTAATTGACATATGAATTTTGAAAAGGTACTGAAAATCACGAGGATTTACAACATTCTCTAACAATGAATATACCTATATGAAATAACCAAGCCTGAAGTCCAAGTTCTCCCACGTGTCCTCTCGAGTATCTATATGTATCTATATTTTAACAATTCATTTTATGGTTCGGGACGAACTAAAATTATATAACATTATTAAACATTATGTTCCTAATTAATTCAGTAGTATACATCCTTTTGCGACTCTCAAAGGCAACCAATCTTTAGAAATGAGGTCTCTCAAGAAATAGAATTTCACGGAGACGTTAAGAATTGTATTTTGATCTAAAAAAAGCGAAATATTTGTGGAAAAAGACGTATCTTAATATTCAGATAAAATACAACCTGCAACGCTCGATAGCACTGTCAAAATCTATATAGTTAAATAGCTCCTAAATGAATCATTCTAGAGCTTTAAAACTTGAAATTGTGAGGCAAAAGACCTCAAAAAAACTTTTTCACACAGTAATCTACGGGATAAGATACTTTTGGACATTCTATTACATTTTTGCGGGTCCAGCACTTATCGATATTATCCAATACCAACTGTATTACTCAGCGCTGGAGGCGTCGAGTAATATAGTTGGTATTGGATAATATCCGTAGGTTTCTCCATCGTTTATGTATGCTTTCTGTGTACACCATGGTTGCACTGACCGGTTAAGGTTGATTTGCATAATCATTAATTCAAGATTATGCAAATAAACCTAAATGCTCTCGCTGCAACAATTAGAGGTATTAATAATTGCTTGATACTGATGAAGATTATTTTTATGTTATAGTGCAACCGTTCATTTATCGGATGTAAGTATTGACAGTCTTGTTTCTGTGAAAGGTTTGAGATATAACCTACAGTACTCATGCACTTGTTATAGTTCCGCATCATGTCTACTAAACACTAAGCGCTTATTTTATTTTCATTCAAAATATTTGTGTGCGTTTATATCGCCCACCCCTCAAATTTCAAACTCTTCTAATTTAAGTCAATATACATTCATGAACAGGGTTGTGCAAAAGGGAAAAATATTGTGTTTGAAAATATGAATTAAAAATGAAATTTGATATAAGCATGGACCTATAATTCTCTCAGAATATTGTTTATTTTATTGGTGTGGTTGATTTTAGAGAGGTAAGGTAATATAGGTAATTTAAGAGAAATAATTGTTTTACTTTGTTTATTCAATTTCATTTCTTTGAAGGTGGTTACACTTCACTCTGAAAAAAGGGGAAATTCCCTGCAAGTCCGTACGCTATGCTGAAAATATAGGCGATTAAATTGCATGGGTGTACCTCTCAGCTAGGTAATAAAGTTAAATAATATTCCAAAAAGTAGGGTTATAGAAGCCCGATCCTGTATTTTCGCATGGACAACTTAAAATAGGTCTCTCGAGAGTAAAAAGGTTTTGTAATATTTTTGTGACTATCAAGCAAATCGAAAAGCTAACTGTCAAGGAAAATTCTATAAATACTTCAAATATTGTTTGTATGTTGTTGCAAGAACATGTCTACAATACTGAATAAATATTTATTCAAAATTTGTTCAAAAATAATTTATACTTCTTTTTTAATTGTATTTTAAATTATATAAGAACATTGGAAGTTACGTGTTAAAATTATTTAAACAAATACACATGTCGTTACGTTAACAAATTCCCCTCTTAATATGGAAAAGTAAATAAGAGGAAAAGTGTGGAATTTTACACGCGAGAGTTCTCGCATGGGTACGCTAGTTGCACTATAATGTTAAAACTGTCTTCTCCAAAAATGTTATATATTAGAAGAATGGAAGTGGAATTGGAAGTGAAGAAGAGTACTGGTTACGATTAAAATAGGTATGATATTGCTTTGAGTTATGTAATAATTTAATATATTTTTTTAATTTTTAATATTTTTACTGAATCACAAACATTCAAAATAATAATAATAATAATAATAATAATAATAATAATAATAATAATAATAAACTTTATTTACCCTTTGTACATCGTACTGTAGGAATACCAGCTCAGGGTTACAGGAGGTTAGGACTCCTGTGCATTAGCCATTTTGGCATTCGTGTTCCCCACTTCCAAGGTCTTCGGATAACGGGACATAGAAGATTACTGCCATTTTAAAACGTCAATATGGATCCAACCTTTTTACTCACTTCCGTACCATCATTGGAACACTGTATGTCGGTCGCCGCGTCGGGTACTTCCGCCCCACGCCACGCCCCCACGCGGCGGCTGCTGCGACTATGCGACGTGACGGCGCCCCCTTGCGACCTAGCGCGTCCCCATCCTCTCCCTGGCCTTGCGACCCAACGATCCTCACGGCGGGGGGGGGGAGACAGCTCGGCTGCCCGTTTCGCGCCCTCCCCCTCCAAGTCTTCATCTCAAATTTCCCTCACAAGTCTGCATCTCAAATCCCCTCCCAAGTCTACATCTCAAATTCCCTCGCAAGTCTACATCTCAAATCCCCTCGCAAGTCTACATCTCAAATTTTCTTTCAAGTCTTCCCCTCAATACTCTTCCAGGTTTCCCCTCGTAAGCCCGTCCAGGTCTTCCCTTAAATTTCCTTCCAGTCTCCCCTTAAATACCCCTCCATGTATTCCTCAAATCCCCTTCCAGGTACACCCCAAAATCCCCTTTCAGGCTTTCCTCTCACTTCACCTTCCAGTCCCCAATTTCTTTCCCAGCCCTTTATTTACCTTCCGAGTTTCCACCCCGATTCCCCTTTGAGTCCATCGACCTCCAAACTGCTACTATTCTCCTTACTGACCCTTGGCGTGTCCATTACTATCTTCCGCCAACCAGCCAACCGTGCGCACGCTCTCATCTGCCTCCTCCGCCCCCACGCGCGCATTATGCACACGAGGGCGCCGCGTAATTTGATTCCTCAGAGTAATTGAATAGCCCAGCGCTCGCAGATCGCGTTGCGCGATGGCCTGTGTGTTGGGGTTTCAGGACACATTTAATACAACATTACATAAAACATAATATACGGTAACAAAACCACACATTGTATTGTCACACACGGCCTATAAATATTTCGGATGATCTAATTTATCATCAATGTGTCACTGTATTGCATGTTCAGCGTACCATGTATTTTGAAACGAACTATCGTTAGAAAATCACACTAAAGAAGTAAAAGTAGAAAAGTGAAAAAAAAAGATCTGAAAAATGTTCAGTTGTGGAAATTATTTATGTTTTATTATGTAAGAGTTAATGTCCAACATGCCGAAACATTTGCGTTTGTACCTTTCTAAAGACTGAAGATATATATGATCACATAAAATTTGAATAGTCTCAATGATTGTGTAAAATATGATAAATTTCACAGATAAATTTTATACGCAAATGGTGGGAAATGGTTAGAAAAATTGTTGAAAACACTATATTTCATATCTTTGCTCACTCTTTAATGTTATACAGTTTGAGTTACACAACTCTTAAATCATTATACTGTAATAATCAGAACGTTCATCCATGTTGGGTCGCCAATTTTATGTAGTGATCCGGCGTCATACATAATTTTTTAAACGGAAACATGTTGGTGTGGTAATTTTATGTGATGATACGACATCATTCATAATGCTTTTTACCATGGAACAGAGTCCAAATACATAAGAGTGAGTTGGCCGCGTTGTATGCTCTTAGTCTCGACCGAAATAATGCCTGCTCGAGAGATCTCAGGATGTGTGGTCCTTGGTCAGGGTAACATGTTAATCCAAAGGTCATTATTTACACACATTTTACAGGAACGAAAATCTAATGACATAAATGCGTTTACATAGACTTTTGCAGATTTGACTGAACACATTATCGGCCAATTGTGGTCCACTTCCATTGCAATTTAAGAGTCCATTATTAATAGGCAGCGGCTTGGATAACCGAGTCAGAACATTACCTTGCCGTTGGCCCGACAATTGCTTTGGACGGGATGTTTGGCAAATCCCAGGTATCACGTGATAGCGCGTTACAGGCAACCTATCGGTCTGATTTTCCACAGCAATTAATGATGGCCGCTGTCTCTGTGTCGACGCCATCCGGCTGGCCAGGTCAGTCAGTAGGGGTCAGGTACGAACGGTGATTCGGGTGATGGCCAAGCTCGATAACGTGTTATAGGCTTACACGTATATCGAGTGTCCCTGATACGTTCGGCTGTCACACGACACCGGAGCATATATCCGATCAGAGTCGCTAAATATGAAATGTGCTTGCGTTAGTGGAGCGAATTTCCTCACCCCGCAACTCTCATAGTCTGTCTCTCCGAAGTCTCAATCTGAATTCTTTGAATCTGATATTTTTTCGCCGTCTGCCTCTTTGCTCTCGTCTCGATTGATTGATTTTTTCGTGTTTCCGAGCGCGTCAACTGCTTTGGTCATTAGTCCCGTTAGTGTAGTGCATGTTTTTTCTCGGGAGACGGCGGTGATCTTCCCCCGCTGGATGGCGAGATACGGCACCGACCTACCGTGGGCTAGTGGGGTTTCCCCCTGACCAGGAGTCTCCCACCAGCGGGGACATGATAGGACAAAGAAGAGGAAGGACAGATCGCGCGCGGTCTGTGGCCCGTTTGGTAGGGTTCTGCTTCGGCATACGCCTGGCGTTGATCGGAGAAACCACGGAAAACTACCGATCACAGCAGCCGGCCGCTAGAATTCTCCTCCAGACAGCGACTGAATTCGACCTAGCTGAAAAGCTAGTGTCGAAAATCCTGCGGCCGTCAGGACTCGAACCTAGGACCTCCCGGTCAGAGGCTTCAACCCAATCTTTAAAGCTACCCCCACCCCTTAAGCTCTATTCAAAGTCTCAAAAGTGGCTGTCTTACGAAACGCGAGCCGTGTTTGCATTTGGTGTTTTAAATTTGTTGGGGAATATTCTAAGAAAATCGTGTGATCATTCAACAGCTGTATCCCTATCTCCTCTTCACCTGCATACAAGAGCATCTTATTGGGTTTTTGGTTCTGAATTTGTCTGTTTTTGCGCAGTAGAACAAGGTTGCGACTCGGAGATGGACACTTGTGAGTTACACATTGCCTTGAAATATTGAGATCAAGAGATATGGCGACTGTTCAAGTCAACTTTCATTTACCAAAGGTGGCATTCTCAATTTAAAAAGTGGGTGGGGGCGGCTGGTGAGAGCGTGCGAGCAGGGTCAAAACAGAAACTCTTCTTTCCCCTCCCGAATGTGACAAATACGAAGGATCGTGCTCCTAAGGGTTTTCTTAAGCGGCACATGTATAACATAATAGACGTACGGGAGGCTGATGGACCTGTACTAGTGCAGCTGCGTGTTGCCATGTTTTCACAATTAGTGATGCATTGCAATACTGTTTACCGTCAATAAAACACTGACAAAATAAGAATCGACTTTTGATACTTTAACGCACGACGTGTATGTATATTCACTTCAAATTTCACACTAAACCAGAACAACATACCTCCGAAACAAACCCGGATCAAATTTCCTAGTAAAGACAGCAAACACAATTACTTCAAAACACGACAATTACTTCAACACACGACGACACGACAGTCAGAAAGAATCGCTCGCTCTCTCTGCTTTGCCAAAAACTGCAGAAAGAAAGTTCTTTCGTGCCTTGGTCAGAAAGGCTTTTCTGAGAAGTCATAGCTGTCTACCTGAGAATGATGAAAAATAGTGAAATTTCGTGTTTTTTTATTGAGTCATATGCTGTTTTATTCTCTTTCAATGCGTGAAACTGTTTCTTACTACGTTTCTTATTTTTGAGAAAATATTTTTTTCAAGCGAGTGTAAACTGTCAAACCCTTCGAAGTGAACTCAGTGCTTTTCCGAATTGAGAATTTTAGCACATTCATCATGTCAAACATAATTCATAAACTATTAAAGCTACTAATATAATTATTTTTACCACCTCCTCTTCGAAGCTCTACCTATCCAGTTCTCCTCCTCCTCGCTCACTTTTTAATTTCCAGTTTTTTTCAACCCAAAACTGCCTCTCATGTCCCATCCTCCTCACTTCCCTTTCCAGTCCAGGTCCATCCTCATTTCTTCTGCCATTATCTCGAAAGAAACCTCTTGCGTTCCTTCCGCCAGAAGCATTTCCAGCGCGATCGTACTTGGAGAGATCGGCCCTCCAGTGCCCACTCTCCTGGACCTGGGCCAAACGCCCACCCGCGTGCTCCCTCCAGATGCATCATTTCCGGCTGGACGAGTCGCGATTTGACGCAGGAGGCGGCAACGTGGCAGCGAGTGTGGCCATGCAGGGACAGTATCGACAGGTGGCGCCGGAAGCCGACGGAGCAAAGAGGTACAGAAAGGAACCGGAAGAAATGGCTCAGGGCATCCAATGATTTCACTGCAGTACCTCTGACCGGGAGATACTAGGTTCCAATCTCGACTATGGCATAATTATTCATACTAGCTAGATATTTCGAATTTAATCGCTGTCTGGACAATATGCATACACTTCACTACCATTCATGTCGGGAGACCGGTCAGGAGCTTAGAGCTTGTCCCGGTTGGGGCGGTGCCCCGCTGGTGAGAAATACCTGGTAGAGGGAAATCCCGTCGGCGCCGAATCTCCCCATACAGCGGGGGAAAATCGCCGCCATCTTCCGATAAAAAACATGCATTAAACTTATGGATCGAATGACCTTAGCAGTTGATGAGTCCGGAATCACTAATCAATCAATCAACTACAGAGCTACAGCTCAGAAATGCACGAGTGGAGGAGCCGAGCTAGTTTGAACAGTGAAAAGGGCGACAATAGCAGGAAAAAAAGAGTCTAAGAAGGTTAAAAAAAAAGATTAACATTTCAGAGAGGACGGGGACGAAGAGGACGGCGAGGACGAAGAGGACGGCGAGAACGAAGAGGACGGCGAGAACGAAGAGGACGGCGAGGACGAAGAGGACGGCGAGGACGAAGAGGACGGCGAGGACGAAGAGGACGGCGAGGACGAAGAGGACGGCGAGGACGAAGAGGACGGCGAGGACGAAAAGAGGACGGCGAAGACGAAGAGGACGGCGAAGACGAAGAGGACGAGGAGGACGGCGAGGACGAAGAGGACGGCGAGGACGAAGAGGACGGCGAGGACGAAGAGGACGGCGAGGACGAAGAGGACGGCGAGGACGAAGAGGACGGCGAGGACGAAGAGGACGGCGAGGACGAAGAGGACGGCGAGGACGAAGAGGACGGCGAGGACGAAGAGGACGGCGAGGACGAAGAGGACGCGAGGACGAAAGGACGCGAGGACGAAGCGAGGACGAAGGGACGGGGAGACGAACGAGACGGCGAGGACGAAGGGACGCGAGGACAGGAGGACGCGAGGACAGCGAGGACGAGCGAGGACAGCGAGACGGCGAGGACGCGAGGACGAGCGAGGACAGCGGAGGACAGCGAGGACAGCGGGGACAGCGAGACGAGCGGAGACGGCGAGGACGCGAACGGAGACAGCGAGGACAGGCGGGGACGGAGACGAGGAGACAGCGAGGACAGCGAGACAGCGAGAGACGAGACGCGAGGACAGCGAGGACGGCGAGACAGCGGAGGAGGACAGCGAGACGAGACGCGGGGACAGCGAGGACGGCGAGGACGGCGAGGACGAAGAGAACGGCGAGGACGACTGCCCTGGCGCGGGCGAACGGGAAATGGCTTGCCGGGAGGGGCCCGCACGCAGCTGCACGGGCGCGTCCCACGCTCTCCCACGGTCCAATGGGCGCTGGTGATTAAATCACGGCGGCCGCCGGGATCGCCCATCTCCGACCAATATCCGGCTTTGCCGGGGCGATTTGGGCTGCCGCGAATGGAGCAAACACCGCCCCCTCGCCGCCCCCATCCAGGCGCCCGCGCGGCCTACGAGCGTCCGGCAGCCGACGGCGGCCGCCGACAGCCCCACATCTGCACGAAAAACGCACACTGGACGCCTGCCAGGGGACCGTGCATGTTGCATACGGAAAGCGTTCACAAATGGGGGGATGAACGCAGTGAACTCACCCGCAGGGGCAAGAATAAACATCTTATTCGTTCCGTGAATAAATAGGCTCCGCGGTCAGATTGCCAGGGTTCTTTCAATGTGATCCGAATTCCGGGTCAATCCTTGCACAATCTGTGAGGAATTGGTGGTGATCAAAACAGAGTTTACCAAAACATGAGCAAGTTTTACATGCCATTTCTTTGGATAACTTCCCTTCATCTTCTTTTCCTCCATTGCGCCACTACATTTTACTTTCGTTATCAGAATCTTCATCATTACCTAAGACTAAAGAATCAAACAAGAAGCATCACCTGCAAGCTGTTTCCTTTGAACATTAAAAGATGAATAAATCCTCAATTTTTTGTTGTTGTATTACGATTGTGTAGAGGCAGAAAACATATTTATTACAAAAAGATTGCTGATAAGAGCCTACAGCTGTTAACACTTACCAAAGGCTCATTCTATTTATTTATGAATTATTTCCGTTCCGAATGCAAGGACTTCTATAAGCGTTTAAAAATTTTCCATACGTAATATTATTTTATTTATATAATTAATTTCGTATATTTCTGTACTCGATATTTGTGAATAAAAAGTGCGTTTGTGAAATATATCAAAATTATTCATTTAAAGCAAATAAGACATTACAATAAATAAGTGAATAAAAATTTATTCCAGCTTTAAGAACCGATTCAAATCTTTCAACGTGACAAATTTAAAGTCCAAAAAATATATTACGAATTTTAAATACCTTTTACACGCGTCTTTATCTTATTAACTTAAACCGAGATTTTGGAACTCAATCAAAGTGACTGAAAGCCAGTAATTAGCCATTCATTCTGTTCAATCGCCAATTCTAAGCAATTTAGCATGATCATGGGACGCAATTGAAGTCGCTAATCGAAGCAATTACGAGCTTACAAAAGGAAATCTGCGTTTCCAGCATTCAATGCACTAACTACCTTCAATTGATTATCGCCAGAAAATATCAGTAAAAAATTTCGGTATTTATCACACTTGATATTATCACAGGGGAAGATCACAGCCATCTCCCGAGAAAAACATACACTACAATTACGGGACGAATGACGTAAGCTGTTGATGCGAACGGAACGTTTGTGGTTCACGTTTGAGAGTCACGTGCCGACTGTCTTGTCCACATTGCAGTAGTCTTTCTGACGATAATATGCACCGTCGATAATATCCACGTCGAAGTCGACAAATGATGAATATTACGCTCTTCAACCCGAATCGTCGCTATCTCCCTTTGTTCCGCACTCGTCACAAAATTCCTCTCCAGCGTGACGTCACCTCTGCCGTCAGCGGATGGCCACGCCCTTTCACGTGCGCGCCGCACTCTCCACGCTCGCCGGGCCCCCGGCGTGTTCGCCGGAAGGCGCCGGGGAAGAAGTCTCTACCCCAAAACACTGCCTCGCTCGTCCCTTAAACACAGTCTTGACGGCAAAACTTTGCCTACGAGCATGTAAGTTCCTGCCCTGCCTCGGCTCATTCTTATTGATATTTCTCCATGTGCTAATATACTTGCGAACTACGCTGCCCTCGGCAATTCTGTTGCCTTCGACAAGTAGTCTTACTTTTTATTCATTACAAGTCTTTGTGATATTATCCTCGGCGAGGCGCTGCTGCCTTCTGCGGCTTCAACCGACAACGACCATTTACGCGGTAATCAGTTACGTTTTACTTTATTCTCCATTAAACTACACATTGCCTTCGCTAATATTTAATCTGTGTTTGTAGCAGTGCATGCACTTTTGGTGTGTTAGTATTGCATACCGCATCCACATTGATACGTGTTGTACGGCATTCGTCTTCTAGGCCGACGGTTGGAAACTGGCCACGTGATCTACTGCCTTCCATTTTGTCTGTCGTTTTGAGGAACATGTCCGATACTGCGGTCCTGTTTCGGCGTTGCATACTCGTCCTGCCACCGCTGAACATTCTGGGAGCTTGCATTCCGACATCTGTGCAACGCAGAGGTCTACACTTCACATCCCCTGCGGCTGAAAGGTGAAAGTTTTTACTTTCGCCCTTTCTGTTCTGTGACCTGTGAATGTACGTGCCAGGAACTGAAAAGTTACGACTCACCCCAATAAGATACGCATTATTTCTTCAACGTCTTCTGCTATGTTAATTTTCATGTTTCTATTTCATTTCATTTGACTCAAGACATTTGTATAAATAAAGCATTCTGCCATAATCAATTTTCGCTTGTAACGTTTGTATTCGTAAGTTATTAAATAAATATTGTGCAATGCTATTATAATTTCACCGCGTTTTCAGTCACAATCCGTTTCCTTCTTTAACCAGTGCCATCCCGGGCAACTCACGGCCCGGCTCGGAATAAAAATTCCTTTGTACAGAGAAGAGACATGTTTAGTACGCCGCAGCAACTTTTTCTTTTGAAGGTTATTCACCCCTCTATCTGTAACCCCTAGCGGGTCTCAATGGTTGCAAGAGCCCTGCGAAGCGTCTTTACTTTCAATGACATTTATTTCCATATCAGTCTCTGCTGAGATCCACTCACTAGAAGACGTCCCTGCAATTCACTTCTCTAATTTTTCAGGAGTCTCTCAATTAATAACCACCTATTTGAATCTAAATAATGATTAATTCGCAATTCATCGTCAATCAGGATATTGTAACGTATTGTAAGGCTACACAGAGCGACCGGCGGGACGTCACAATGTCGCTGCGCCAAAGGATTAGACGCCAGGGGCCAGGCAGGATGTAAGAACAATGAGGTATTGGGAGAATTTAAGAACTAGGTAAAGGGATGCCCAAAATGCGGGACAGCGCATTTTTGCCGCGTGACGTGTGCAAAATTCTTAGAATTTAGGGCAATGGATGTCCGAAAGGCCGAGCTAGCGCGGGCCGTGTGAAAAACCCAGTGACGTTTCAGGTCACGTGGGTGGTAGCAATATAAGAGCGAACGCAGAGCGCGGGGGCGGGGTTTGTCGATCTGAGTGGAACCCTCGTGCGAATGCACAAAACTTGCGCCCAGGGCGGTGCGGAGCCGAGCGAGGCTCGTACGGCAACCCATGTGTTGGGACGCCGGTGTGGATATTTCTACGGGTGATGTAGGTCGCCGGAGCCGCGTGCTGTGTGCATAAGGTTCGCTGAGGAGTGGCGCGGGCCACGAGTCAGACATTTCATTTTAAGGATCGCTCCTGCGATCAGGGGAGTAAACGTCTACCAGAACTAAGAGTAACTTAATTATTTACTGTACATATTGTGAATAAACCTGTACATATTTATCATTGAAGCTCGTGTCTGTGGTTATTGTGTATTCCCACGACGTCATAATATATACGTTTGACTATCGGCAATGAAGAATTCCGAATTATTCGAAATTTTAGTTCTAACAACTTGCTCTAATGGTAAACAACATACTAAAACCTTCCTTCATTTATCACCAACCTACTCAACAATACAAGATGCTTCAACATGAGTTCCCAGGATAATTTTTCATTATTATTCAACGGACGTATCAACATGTATCTATACCATCAACGTTTTCCCTCCTGTATACTGTAACAAACCTATCGTGACAATAGAAACCTATTCTATGGCTATGGTGACGTCACAATACATTTCACATGTATTTATATTATTTAGAAGGTCGTAACGTAACAATGATACTGTGAACCTGCTGGAACGGTCACCACAATTAAGTGACCACTTCCATTAACGGCCTTTCTTCGTGGAAACAACTGAATTTTCCTAAAAGCACGAAATACTTCTATTAAGCAGTCATCTGGCTCCCCAGTCAGTGATCACCCACATTTCCTGCGTTAACATGTATTAGATGGTCAAAACTAACAAACCCAGACTAAAGGACCGAGAATCCCGCAAGTGTGTCTCGTGTAAAAAAGGTTAATGTGTGTCTCCATGAGAGATATAGTGAGTTCCCGGCGCAGATGATCTCCTTGAAGCTGAAAAAAATCCCAACTTCAACGAAGGTTTGCGATTTTGAACCGTAACACTTCAAAACGTAAACACCGATGGAGATTGTTCATTTAGTACTTTTCTACGCCTAAGATCGCCTTCCCAAGAAGCCACTCTGCACTACACTACCGCACATGCCGGGAGATCAGTCGGAGTCTTAGAGCTTGTCCCGGCTGAGGCGGGGCCCCGTTGGTCGGAGATACCTGGTGGAGGGAAAATCTCCTAGCCGACGGTACGTCGCGACGGAATTCGCCATCCAGCGGGGGAAGATAACCGTCAACTCTAGACGAAAACATGCACTACACTTACGGGACTTCGTGACCTCTGTCGTTGGCGCGCCCGGAATCACTAACAACCAACCAAGTAACTCGGAAACGAAGAGTCTCTTCACTCTCTTACACACACATCGACCGCCACAACTGGGCGTGGGAAAGGAAGGATTCGTAAAGCACCGCCATGGGAATCGATCACCACAAGGGAGACAGCATGTTAAGAGTGAAGTTCAGTGGCTCCTACAAATGGCCTAGTATGAATGCTACCATTTAGAGCAGCGTTTTTGACAGTGATTCGGAAGCGCGTCAGCGCTTTTAGTGACAGGAATGTGCCAACAGCAACCACCTTATCAGCACTGCGCCGCTCGTGTGAATACTTCGATTAAATTAATGATTTCCCAACAAGAGTGCCATTCGGTAACGCTGTTGAGCGGCTCTGTATGAAGGAATCCTAATATCCGTAATTCATAGGAATTTAATTCATAGGAATTATATTCATAGAAATTATCTGGCGGTAGGACGATATAGTAGGCTGTAGTTCTCCCTTCAACATCGTAATGTAATCTAAAAAGACATAACACGTAAATGCAAGATATATAAAAGCTATAATTCTTTATTTTTACTCCCTTTAAAGAATAAGCAATAGCCTCTGTAGATTTCTCAAAATTCCTTTAAAGGAGCCTAAAATTTAAAACCCAATTTACCGTACCCAGATATAACTTGAAAATTTATTCATCAGGACAAAAATTCAGTCTCACCTAAAACTGTGATTTACAATGTGTAACAATATTAGCGGTCGTTGGTTAGTTTCGTACATTATTCCGTATTTTCTGCTTCCATAACTTCATTCACGTAAAGCGTATTAGATGAAATAACGCCACAGCAACTCCCCCGTAAATTCACATGCGTGTCAGCTGCACCGTCACACACTCGCTTATTTAGGCAGCCAAAGTTAACCTAATGTAGGCTTCATTGGATTGAATTCCATACCTACATAGCCATGTGGACATGTAATATATTATAAGTCATTTCTCTGGTTGCTAGACAAAGAAAAGCAACAGAATGTTGTTGGTTTGTGGAAAATAATTTCCAGACTTACGGGGCAGCACCAGGTACTTTGAGCTCTTATGATTTATGTATTTTGACTTGAGAAATGTACTTAGTTAATCACAACATGCTTGTATTGAATGCTAGTATACCAGCCTAATATTGTGATTTGGAAATTGTGGCTTTTTGTATTGTCTATCTCAACTGTTTTGTAATGAAAAGTTGTACTGAGATCTTGTATTGGAACACATTAAAAAAATTAATATTCTTGAAAGTTTTGAATTTTGTTTATAACTACAACAATAAGAATTGTCAGGCAACTGATATAAGTTACCAGTTGAAGTTTTGTTACTGGTGAAAAACACGATTTAATCCTTCGAAAACTCCGATCTGTCACAAGGTTCGAAGAACGTAACACCGGGAAAGGAAGGATCACGAGCTGCTCGTCATCCGTTGTTTAAAGGTGATACTCCAGCATCCCCAGCCCTCATAGTGATTGAGATAAAATCGGAAACGACCAATCAGAACAACCAGTCCCTAGTGGTGTCGTCTAGTTAATGGGTAATGTTAATTTTTTTCGTAGGGCGTTTTCCAGTCGCAGCCGTACCCTGTACGTCATGATAAGACGCATATTCGACTACACAATAGACACGGGCACGTGGGCTCTCCTGATCAGAGGCCAGCAGCGAGGCTCTCCACATACATGAGAGGCAAGCGACAAACAACCATGACCAAGGCGGGGCTCGAACCCGCAACCCTCAGATCCAAGCGTGAGTTGGCACAGTTCTAGCCACCTCATCATCCAGGTCGACGGGTAATGTTAATAAATGAAAGTAAATGCTTTTTAAGTAAATACGTTTCGGAGAATAAAAGGTAAACTAGGTTTTACTTGTAGTAAATGCTATCTACTTACAAGAAATTGTTACTTTTGTAATAAGAACTACTTTCCAGCTTTTACTTAAAATTATGTGAATAATAATGGGATTTTGCTTCATCCGATCAGGAAATTCTGCGAAATAAAATCAAGCACAGTGGTGATCGAATGTGAGTGATTCCTCCTGACAAGATCAACGGGCTTTGGTGTTTTCGTAACAACATAAAATGTGCAAAAACGCTTGATTGTGCATTTAGTAACATAAAAATCCAATGACAATAATTTTAGGTGTGAATTCGTGAATTTACGAGCGTCAAAAAATTACTGTTAGTGAATAATTTCATGTCTTTGTCCAGTTAAGCCCTTGGCGGCAGTTTATGAACAACTATTAATATATTTATATATGGATAGTTTCATAGTTAAGCTCACTCATTATAGTTTTTGTTTTAAATGTTATGAATAGAGAGATTACGGATTGTCAAAGAATTGTTTGGTTTTTGAATTTATTTGAAATCAATCAGCGGCTTTAATAATAATGATTCGGAGGCAGATATACTGAAAAGTTAGAATTCGATTAATGTTGTTTTTAGATGCTGATCATCAAATTTGACAGGCATATAAAATTATAGGCCGAATAATTGTCTTATATATGTGCAATTTAGTACGAATACGAAGTTAATCAGAGTAGCTATCAGAGTAACTAGAGGAGGTAGCTGATGCATTGATTGTTTTGCCGAGCACCGACTATCCCGGCGCACAGTAACCCTGAAGAAGCCCACGACAAGATGGTCGAAACGCGGCCATCACAGTCATTCGACACCGAGTTACTTGGACAGCCAAAAGCACTTGCATCTGTGATCACGTAATTGGAGCATTATTTTGCCATCACGTCCTACGTTTTTTATTGTTTGATATTTTATGATACTTTTCCTCTAACAGTGATGAAAAACAATTCTTGGCTTCAATAATGATAAAATTTAGTTTGTTTTTTCATTGACTGACACGCGTTGCAAATATGTGAGACTGCAGAAAGAATTATCTTTAAATCATTTCACCCGAAAAGTAATAACGGGAGTCTCAAATTTCATATCCTCTTCCAGAGAATATCTTACTTCAACGTACGATATTAAACTATCGCAAAGTAGCACAGACACGCGGTGCCAGTTTAATCAGCCGGAAGGTGTTGAAGTGAAAAGTTTCTCGCGTTCCATAAATTTTGCGTTCCGACGTTTTATTCCGAGACTTGGCAAGCAGAAACTAACTACACTGCCAACTGAGCATGAAAGACTAAATCGCATTTGGATGGAAGCAACAGGAGGTGTCATTTCAATATCAAAGAGACGTGTGCGCTGCTTTTTGATGTTCTTGGATTCTGAAATAAGAATGGTGAGGTCACTTTTCAACTTACTCCTTCACTCGACCAGAAATAGGGGCATTTATAGTATTACTTAACTCGTATTAAAATTAATACAATAGTTTGAATTTTTTACTCTTTTATGAATATTGAAAATGCTATGTAGTAAAACTATTTTCCTCAAATTTGTGCTCGATCGCTGTATTTTGATCGAGATGTTAAATTAAAGTAGTATTCTGAATGTCCATCGCCGTTCCTTTTTCATGTAAATTTCATTGTAATTAATGTTACATTTTTAGACCAAATTCACATGATGATCTCATTAAACAATGTGAAAAAAATCGAAATAACCTTCCAGGTTTATTCTTTATTTCTGGGAACTAATAATTTATTGATTACATACATAATTAAAAAAATTAAAAACAAAATACGTAACTAATGATTTGAGGAAACATTATTCATGAATACACATTAAACGAAACTTTAATTCAAAGATTACTGTTCAGCAACAGGAAATAATGCTTCATTTTATATGATTGTGTATTTTGCGATGTAGTTCTGTGCGCACAATGTAAATGTAAATGACCCACCGAAGCTTTCAATATATTATTCTAATTCACGCACACAGAACAGTGAGCTTATTCCATGCTCGTACAAATTCCAGTATAAACGCTCACGTTTTTATGGAAACCGAAATAAAGCATCTCTCTGATTAAACAGTAGGATTACCAGTGAAGCTTTCCGCATTCAGGTGCGCTCATGTTTGAAGTGCGATCGCGTGAATGTTTCTTTGATCTTCATTTAGGAAATGAACTGCTTATTTAACGCATTTATAAAACTCATTTCTATACTAAGACAAACGTTGCTAATAAAGGAACGGAGTTACATGCAATACATGTATATTTTGTTACGGGATATATTCAGTTTTCTTTATCTTTTTATATTGTACTTGACTCCTTCAATAAAATTCATTGTTACTCCATTAAAACCCGTTTATTGGGTCAGAAGTCACGAAGGCAGGAAAAACTCACAAGTCCCACGAAAAAAAATTAGAATAGAATAGAATATTTATTATTATATTTAGGAATATAGAAATATTTCGGGGTAACGTATTCTAAAGTTACTACAATACCAAAACAAAAATATAACATATTTGCATATTACCTATACAATATTACAAAATTAATTCTTTCTATCCCTAAATTAGTACTATTAGTTCTATCCCTAATATGCTAAACCAGTCCTACTAATATAAAATAACAATAATGAACTAAGGTGCTACAGAATGGCACACACTTTCTCGTTTTTTTTTTAAAATATGTTTTTTTGACATTTTCTCAACTTCTCGATTTCTTAATAGCAGAACCGAAATATTACTTCAAGAATATTAAATAAGAGTAACATCTCGACATAAATAAAAATATGTTTTTTTGACATTTTCTCAACTTCTCGATTTCTTAATAGCAGAACCGAAATATTACTTCAAGAATATTAAATAAGAGTAACATCTCGACATAAATAAAACTTTTCATTGAAAAATTTGAAGCCGTTTTTAAGAAAATGGCGATTAAGCATTTCTTTAAATGCGAAATTTGAAGCTCTTGTTCACATAAATCTATTGAGATTTCAAAAAACTTAATTTAATGTCATTTGAAGTATTTCCACTCACAAATGCAATAATGTATACAAATAGATGGAAATGTGCATATTAACGGCGTGAGGCATGTTTAAAAAATTAGATTTATGTAATTTTTTAAAAAATAAAAGAATACACCAAAATGAACTTTACGTCATATAAACAGTGCAATTGGCACAATCCGTTGGAAAACTTGAAGAAAAAAATTGTATCCACTTTTGACAAAATGGCGTCTGAACGTTTCTGAAAATGCAGAATTTTGAGTTAATTTGAACAGAAAACTGTTGATTTTTCAAGAAACTTTTTTGACATTATTTAAAGCATGTGTACTCATAAATATAATACTGGGAAGAAATCGCCTCTAATGTAAATATTACCGACAGGGAGACAATCAAAAAATTACATTTTTGTAACGTCTTTCAGGGGACCCACATATATGTTCATAATTAGACGTCCTCTCCTAAAAAATATTGGAAAATATTTTTGTACTTTTCGAGAGATTTTATGTCCCCCTAAACGATATGGGTCCCAACATATTCCAATATCGGCTGCACTTGAATGCGTTCTGCCCCTCCCAGATCCTCATTTAATATTATTCCCAAATATTTACAACATTTAACCGGCAGAATATCCTGATTTCCCAATTTTTCGTCTGTCTTTCTAGAAAGGGCGAATCAGATAACTTGCATTTACTCGGATTCAATTTCATTTCATTTGTGTAGCCCACGACTTGAACTATCAATCAGTCTGCAATATTTCTCTAGCACTTTCACTTCATTTCCCTTAATTACCACTATCCCTTTGGGTTCCCCTAGTGGTTGAAATGCTGCAGCGACAGTAATAAGCGACAGTTCAATTTTCCAGTCACATTTACCTCTAAACATTTGTAAGATAGCGTAATAACTATTTAGTGGCGGCAATACTTTAGATCAGTGCTTTCCAACTTTCTATTACTAGGGGTTACATTACCTTTCACTTTTCATATTCCAAGAAAAAACAAGTTTTTAGTTTGATTGATTGTTAGTGATTCCGGGCGAATCAATTTCTATGATCATTAGTCCGTAAATGTAGTGAGAGTTTTTGCTCGGGAGGCGGTGGTCGTCTTCCCTCGCTGGATGGCCAGATCCAGCGCCGACCTACCGTCGGCTAACGAGAGTTTCTCCGACCAAGTATCTCCCACCAGCGGGGCTCCGCTCCAGCCGGGACAAGTTCTAAGTCCCCGAACGGTCTTCCAGCATATGTAGTAGTGTCGAGAAGGCTTCAGGCGAGGGAGTGGCTTTTATGCTCTCCGGCGGATATTTTGCTGTCAAGATTGATTGATTGATTGATTGATTGATTGTCTGGAAGTGTCAACTACAGAAATCATTAGCCCGCAAGTGTAGTGAATGTTTTCATCGGGAGGTGGCAGTGATCTTCCACCACTGGATGGCGAGATCCGGCGTCGACCTTCGTCAATTAGCGATGTTTTCCCCCAACCAGGTATCTCCCACCAGCGGGGCACCGCCCCAGCTGGGCCAAGCTCTAAGCTCCCGACCGATCTTCCGGAATATGTGGTAGTATAATGCATGTTAGAGTAAATGTGTGTGTGTGTGTGTGTGTGTGTGTAGGGGGTGAGTATAGGACAAGGAATGGGAAGGACAGATCGAGCGCGGTCCGTGGCCCGTTTGTTAGGGTACTGCTCCAGTATTCGCTTGGTGTTGATCGGAGAAACCACGGAAAACTACCGATCAGAGCAGCCGGCCGCTAGAATTCTCCTCCAGACAGCGACTGAATTCGACCTAGCTGACAAGCTAGTGTCGAAAATCCTGCCACCGCCGGGACTCGAACCTAGGACCTCCCGGTCAAAGACGATGCAGTGACATCAGTTGATGCACTGAGCTACCGCTCACGACTTCACTCATATGTGAAATGTACCAAATGCAAACTCTTTGTGTGGATGTTGTACACAACATTTGGCGCGTACGGTTCGTGTGTCTAAAAATGCTTGTCCTTTTTTTACAAAAATTAAAACAATTATCTGGTGAATGAGCTTATATGCACTTACACATGTAATAAACACTTGCATTTATCTAAAGCGATTGCAGTGTCTCCGATACTGTTTTACGAACCTCTAACTTGCGAATCTATTTTTTTTATCAGAAATCAGGAAAAAACGAATGAATGAATTTTGAAAATATTTTGGATTAATTCAAACATTTTTATTATCTTCCGAATTTCATACTTGAAAGTACTTATACAAGATAAACTACAAAGTCAAATGTACATTCATTGATATAATGTCGTGACCGGCCGCACACAGTCAAAGCAGCCGCCGCCGAGTGTCAGCGAAGTCAGCGACGTCAGCGACGTCAGCGAAGCGTTACCGCACCTGGCGAGAGAGGGAGGCAACCGGTGCGAGCCGGCCGGGTCCGTCTGCGCGCGGCCGTCACCCGAGCAGGCGGGTAGAGACTCGGCACCGCCCCTACTCCGCAGCTAGTGGGCGGGCCAATAGCCCTGGCGGGCTATATGAAGGCTCCGACTCGACGCTAGGGCAGACAGCGAGCGGCCGAGTAAGCGAAAGTATCCTGGTTAGTGTATTGGTGATAGAAGTGTGGAGTTTTACTACGACGACTTGTGCTACGGACTTGGAACTCTCCCGCGGATATTCGACCACTTGGCTGATTCTGGTAGTTTTCTGGAATAAAAACCATTTTAAGAATCCTTGTCTTTTATTGGATACTACATATAACGTACGTTCTATTATCACTTGGCACATGTACACCATAGGATACGTCAGGTTGGCGTGGAATCTTAGTTCAGAAACATCGATTCAGACGCTGCTGGAACACATCCGTTCATACTTCATCTGGGCGAGGCACGGGCGAGGCTTGGCGGGCTGGGCGAGACCCCGCCAGCGCCCCCAGGGATCGCCCGCCCTCGCTGGCTCGCACGCGACAGCGCTGCTCGTCGGCACGCGACAGGTGGGCGGCGGGACGGACTGGCGCGCGGGGGAGGGAGAGCAGAGAAGAGTGAGAGGAACGAAGAAGATAGGGAACGTGCGTGGCGAGGCTGGGCGAGGCTGGGCGAGGCTGGGCGAGGCTGGGCGAGGCTGGGCGAGGCTGGGCGAGGCTGGGCGAGGCTGGGCGAGGCTGGGCGAGGCTGGGCGAGGCTGGGCGAGGCTGGGCGAGGCTGGGCGAGGCTGGGCGAGGCGGGGGGGGGGGGGGGGGGGGCGGGAGGCCGGAGAGGCGAGACGGGACGAGGCAGTTCGGAGCGAGGGGAAGCGGGAAAGACGGTGCGTGGCTGCGCGGCGCTGGGCGGGATTGGGCGGAGCAGGGCACGGTGGGGCGAAGTGGGGCGGAGCGAGGCTGTTGGCAGAGGTCTCGCCACAGCTAGTTGTGGAGGGCAGGGACGCGACAGGGAGGGTGCAACGCCGCATGGCGGAGTGGGGAGGGGAGGTCCCCAGTGCCGCTGCCAAATGTCACCGCGCTCTTTCGCCCCACGCGACGTCTCCGGCGCAGGACTCCTTCGCATATTTCATTCGCCGCTGAATATATTCCCCGTGGATGTGACGCTGGAGGGAACGACGCGGGGCCCCGAGTGTCGGCATCTCGCAGTTCAATTCCATCAATCACCTTCGCTCACCGTTCGTTTCTCCACACTTACCTCTCGTATACTTAAAGTGTTTAGTTCAGTGTAGAAAACGATTGAATAACAAAACGATTGAAGTTTGTAAGCCGAGGTGTTGTAAAAAAATAAAGACAAAATCGTAAAAAATATATAACATTGCTTTCAGTAGCTGCTCCTACTCTTCATTGCATGTCACAAGTCATTTGTTTCGATTATTTTTAATGGTCCAAGCTGGGTAAAATTTTTAATGGGCGCCCACCGTTAATAATGTGTTTTGTTTTCTCCGTTCGACTAACTGCTCTTAGTCGTACATACGTCGTACAACAAAGTCGAAAAGAACTAATATGAACGGATTTTTTTATTTAAAACATTGTTAACTAACGAAATAAACTTTTAATGTTATCGAAGGCGTTCCCTTCCGTTTAAAACGCATGCGTTCTGTTATCAGTAGGCTACATTCTTTTATTTTTTTAAGTTTGCTTTTTAACTACTAGTTTAAATAGCGACCACTTTGATTGTTTACAATGGAGTAACTGTAGGGGAACCTGATATGTAAGGACAACACAAACGCACACAAACATCGATACTCGAGGTGAGATTCGAACCCGCGACACTTCTAACCGAGCCAACTACGACCCTACAGACTTAGCGACCTACTATCCACGCCGACGACTACATTCTTTGTTTCTAAAGAAAAAATGAAAACCGAAAAGTACTTTAAAATCCTTCAATTTCATTATCAAAAATAATTTTTTGGTGAATGGTTGTTAGGGGCAACATCATTCAATCTTTCCTTTTCACTACTGAGTACTTTAATTCATAAAGTGAACACATTCACATTTAAACTCGACTCTCAATCCACTTGTGAACGTGGCACGTTACGAGACTGGTTAGAGTTCCGTAGTTCCCCTCTCCGATTCCATCAATCGTTCTTTCGCCATGTCAGCGAAGCGGTGGACGTACCTTCATGGCACCGGAAATTATTTGCAATGTAAATGTGGTTCGTTTAAAGCGTAACGTTACGTTGAAATGATGAATGATAACGGTAAAGTCAGTAGTAGTGAAAGGAAACGTAGACGGTGAAATAGAAAAATCAGGGAAACTTTTGTTTAATGTGATTCACGAATTCTAAATGCTGGATCGCAAAAGTTGAAGTATCAAACTGCGATGTATTTTTTATGATTGTAGCTTGGGAAGGCACCGGTTGATATAAAGAACTTACAGAATTCGTGCATAGAATATTTCATTATTTTGTCGAAGTGTTTCCAATGTTTTGCAGCTGTTCGTGGGAAAAATCTTACCGATTTCCACGCACATTTTTAGAAAAATAGTCTTGTAAATATCGGCACTATTTATTACCCGGACATAACGAAATAATTATAAACGGTTGTTCTTGAGTAAGTAATTTGTAGATCTTGGCAGTTGGCTTGAACGTAATTCGCAACAATCTACTTAATAAGAAGTATGACCGAGGAAGACAGAATACAACCATGGCAGAAGCATCAAAAGATCTACGAGCAGGCAAATAGCACAGAAGCCTTAGGAGCAGCCTACAATTAGGGAGTGCGACGTTCGGCTATTTTTGAAGAGTAATAAAAGCACACGTTACGGATAAGACACTTAACGGTTGAAGATGCTGACACCTCAATTTCCTCAGGTATTTGCTATTTGCTTTGAAACCTTTGTCCACAACCAATATTTTCAAGGGTACCACGCTTTGCACACGCGCCGAGATCTCAGTACATTTCAAGGAATTGACGCAATATCAATTCGTCTCACATTCAGGACGAGTTTAACAGCGAGACACTTCTCTCGCAAGTTTTCTCAGAGCGATGCCACGCTTGCAAAAAATTCTCGACCATCGCTCGACATATAAATATCTACGTATAAATCCCTCATCTAACGAGATTTTACAGAGAAAGGTGAGAATACCTGGAAAGGGTTGGGGTAGTGGACTGACCAGGTACTTTCTCTGCGCAAAAAAAACTTACGCCGCGCCAAGCCGTAAGCTGCCCAGGGGAATGGGATGGTGCTAGTTTAGAGAGAAAGCGGAGTTTGACTGAATACACATTGTGATTATTTACAAGGCACATACTATTTATTTATTGACTATTAACACAAAGGTTGCAAACTAAATCACATAGTGCTGAATGAATTGTTGCGAATATTGAGGTAAATGACATAAAAGTCTTGTACATGACATGAAACAATTTCGATGAAGGCGCTGTACATCACGCAACTCGTTTGCTGTCGAATTGTCACTGTTCAGTTCCTTACACAGTTGCAGGTGACGTGCGGCGGTGTGACTGCGGCGTTGCGCAGCCGAGTCAATATTGAAATGCGCGCTCCCACAGGGCCCAGCGACGGCAGGGCGCGAATGCAACGCCGAAATGGAATCGCTGAAAGGAACACGTGCACACAACCAGCAGCACATGGACGACGTCTGTGCACGTGGCTTGCTTTGGTCGGCCGGGAAACTAATGCCGAACAACACGAGCGGATGTAGAATCTGCATACAAAATTGGCACTCGAATTGCATAAATGCCGGTCGAGGAGCTGCCGACGGCTGCAGTACCTCATCCAGGCTGATAGTCAGAATAATTATAACGACTGAACGTCCGTCTGCGTCGGAATAGAGTAGACGTACAGAAATCCAAATCGTACTGAATTAAATTCTGCAGCCCTGCTGAAGACAGTGGTGTCACGTCCAGCACCATCGAGAAGGCTTCAGGCGAGGGAGTGGCTTTTATGCTCTCCGGCGGATATTTTGCTCTCAAGATTGATTGATTGATTGATTGAGTTTCCGGGGGTGTCAACTACAGAAATCATTAGCCCCGTAATTGTAGTGCATTTTTTCATCGGGAGTCGGCGGTGATCTTCCCCCACTGGATGGCAAGATCCGGCGTCGACCTACCGTCATATTAGCGAGGTTTTCCCCAACCAGGGATCTCCCACCAGCGGGGCACTGTCCCAGCTGGGTCAAGCTCTAAGCTTTCGACTGGTCTCGATAAAGCGGGAGAGCCTAGGCGATACTGTACCATAAAAGGCCTCTGTTTTAACTTCGCGACTATTAGTCATTAATTCTGTCGAACATTCCCACCTTTCCTTCGGAAAACACACTATTGCTGAAACCTAAACAAGTTTTTTTCAAAAACGGCCTCTCCTTTGATCTGGCTAACTTGGAGACACACTAATTGAAACTAATCGTTTAATTTGAAGGGATACTTTGTTTTCACGGCTACCAATATGTCATTTAAAAAAAGTGTTGGAATAATTTAGGACAAGTCGCTTATAAATAAGGAACAAGTCCCATTTTATGAAAACTCCTGAATTTTGGAAATATGCAAACGTTCTATTCGGCCTAAAATCAAAGCATCATGAAATTTTTATGAGCAAATGTAGTGCCGCACCCAAATTCACCAATTCTTTTTCTACTTTGTCAAAACTGTGCTCATAAAAATTTGATTCTCTTTTTGTCCATCAAACGTTTATGTAGTTTTAAACACCCTAGTAATGGATAAATTCTTGATTAAAAATTGACATTAAGAAATATTGGTCAATGAATAAAATATCAATGTGCAGAACACACGACATTATTAGCCAAACGCAGAAAAACAAATGCTCACTGTCGGAGAAGCAATTTACAGAGATTTTCCAACATTCAACGTCTAGCTACTTGCGTAGAAAAATAACTTGACCCTTTCGAATCGCAAGGCTGGCCGACTACAGTGAGGGAGTTTATCTCTTATGAGAGGAGATTTGCTGATAAAACATCCCACACACTCGTGGCATCTAAGCGTTATGTGGTGAGAGTGCTAATCGACCGCACTGACAATTACAACCTTCTCCTTGCAGCACGTTTGGACCCATATGGGCGAAATAATGAGGGATTGCAAAAGCTCTTTGGCCTACCTTTCCAGCGCACATCAAACCACCTTATCTACGATGTTGAACCCACCTGCAACAAGAAACATAAAGAATTAGCACTTTCAAATGCAATAGGCTTTCAATACATATATACATAATTAAAAGAGACCAGCTAGGTGCTTCGGGGCATCAATTAATGTCACTGCAGTGCCTCCGACCGGGAGGTCCTAGATTTCGAGACCCGACGGTGGCTAAAGCAACTAGTAAATAATGTAGCTACGTCGAATTCAGCCGCTATCTGGAGGAGAATTCTAGCAACCGGCTACGCTGATGGGTACTTTTCTGTGGTTTCTTCGATCAAAACCAAGGAATGCTGGAGCAGCTCTCTAAGAAGGCCACGATCTATCTTTCCTCTTCCTTGCCCTATCCTAACCCTACGTACACACACACTTGCAGGACACTACCAGACTGCCGGGAGATCAGTTGGGAGCTTATAGCTTGCACCGGTTGGGACAGGGCTACGTTAGTGGGAGATTCTGGTTGGGGAAAACCCCGCCAATTGATCTGTAGTTTGACGCCGGATCTCGCCATTTAGCTTCGGAAGATCACTGCCACCTTCAGAGATAAAACATGCACTACACGTAAGGCACCAATGACCATATCTGTTAACGCGCCCGAAAACACCAATAATTCAAACAATCGAGAAAGTTTTCAAGACACATTAAAATTCAGAATACATTAACAGAGCAATGTGTACGTGCCGATTTCAAAACACGTTTTATTGGCAACTATTCCTAGTTCAGGTCCCATTCACATTGTTCTTCCTTTCTGTTGTTCACAGCTTATCTTTTGCAGCATCTCTGTCAACTGCCGTTATAACCCACATTTCATTCTTTTACATTCCCATTGATTTCTAAAATTGTGGCGGCTTTGCGGGGCCTTCAGTGGGAAAATTGAGAAGGGATCCGGTATGGAGTGCAGAATCGATTGAGAGGCGGCGGGAGGTGGGAGCTGCGTGGCCGGAAGGGGGGTGGAACCGGGGGGGGGGGCGTGGCGGCGGAGCGGGTGAAGTATGGGACAGGGGGGGACGGGGAGAGGAGGGGACGGAGAGACATAGTGGGGGGACGGGGTCTGGAGAGGCGATGGGGCATTGCGGGGCGGCTGGATTGATTGATTCATTCATTTTTTCGTGTTTTCGGGCGCGTCAACTGCTCTGGTCATTAGACCCTTAAGTGTAGGGCATGTTTTTCTCTGGAGATAGCGGTGATCTTCCCCCGCTGAATGGCGAGATCCGGCGCCGACCTACCGTCGGCTAGTGGGGTTTCCCCCTAACCAGGACTCTCCCACCAGCGGGGCACCGCCCCAGCTGGGACAAGCTCTAAGCTCCCGACCGGTCCCGGGATATGTGGTAGTGTAGTGCATGTTAGTGTAAGTGTGTGTGTAAGGAGAGAATAGGAAACGGAAGGGGAAGGGCAGATCGCGTGCGGTCCGTGGCCCGTTTGGTAGGATACTGCTCCGGCATTCGCCTGGTGTTGATCGGAGAAACCACGGTAAACTACCGATCAGAGCAGCCGGCCGCTAGAATTCTCCTCTAGACTGCGACTGAATTCGACCTAGCTGAAAAGCTAGTGTCGAAAATCCTACCGCCGTCAGGACTCGAAGCTAGGACATCCCAGTCAGAGGCGCTGCAGTGACATCTCGGGGCGGCTGGAGCAGCTGGGGGGCAAAGTCAGGGGGTCAGCTTAAGGGCGGCGAGGCGGGGCTGGGTGGGGTGGGCTGTGTGCGACGCGGCGCATCGGGGTCAAACCGCTCTCGGGCCGCCGGTAATAGAGGCCTTGCTCAAATTATTAATGGCTAATTTGCTAATTGAGGGCGCCCCGCAGGGAGTTCCCCCAATGAGCGGCCGCGACGAGGACTCGCGAACGCAGCCGACACGGGCGGCTGGCCAGCGCTCTCCCCGCCACGCCCCGCACACCCCCTCCACCCTTCCCCCCCCCGAAAACGCCACGCCCTCAAAACGTCCACCCGCGCACACGGCGCGACTTCCACGATCCCCCTAGCGCGTCCCTTCCGCGCGAGCGCACCGCACCGACCGCTCGCGCGCCGCCTCCTGCCGCAACGCGCCCGGCCTCGCCCCTCCCCGCCCCCTGCGCCACACTTTCGCCGCTCGATCTGCGCAGGGAATCACCGGAGCGCTACCCTCCCCGTGACGTATCTCAAGCGGAGACGAGATTTCATCACCTATGTATGTATGTACTAAAGCCTCTGAAACCGGCTACCAGCGGCCTGGTTACGGGTAATCCCGGCCTTGCGGCCATGGTTACGGGGTAATCCCGCCTTGCGGCCATGGTTACGGGGTAATCCCGGCTTGCGGCCATGGGTTGATGGGTAACCCCGGCCTTTGCGGCCATGGGTTACGGGGTAATCCCGGTCTTTGCGGCCATGGGTTGCTGGGTAACCCCGGCCTTTGCGGTCATGGGTTACGGGGTAATCCCGGTCTTGCGGCCATAGGTTGCGGGGTAATTCCAGCCTTGCGGCCATGGGTTGCGGGGTAATTTCGGCCTCGCGGCCATGGGTTGCGGGTTAATCACGGCCTTGCGACCATGAGTTACGGAGTACATGTGGTTAGCACGTAGACATCCCTTCGCCATGTTCTGGTCTTCTCAACCTGAAAAATGAGTTTTCTCACTGTCACACAGCAACATATACTGGGACATTGCAAGGAAAACACACACTATAATCTTGCCCGACCGCGAACAAAATGGGTCGCGTCATGAAAAGCGAATATCCGAGAATGAGCTATCCGCGAGAGCTCATCACCTTTACTCTAGTTTAAACATAGTGTCCCTTCATTGTCACGTTCTGGAAGGAGAGGGGACACTGTCATCCAATGGGGAGTCTCAGTACCAAATGTTTAAGTCCTAACATAGCACTCGATTCGATGATTGTGTCTTGCTCGTGATCTGGAAGGGACACTGTTTAAATCAGAGTATACTCATCGTATAGAGATCCCATCGCTATTGGCGACCATTACCCCAACCCACAACGCAATTCCTCTCGTGACGTACGGCGTGGACAGAAAATCCATGATTTTCTCTTGGCCAGGCACTGCGAGTAATAGGCATACATGTGCTACTAGAAAATTTATCTCTGATTAAAAATGTTTTCATTTCACGATTTAAAGGATTAAAATTATGACCCTTTGCACATAGAGCTGGGTTACAAAGGGCTAAAAAGTGTAATGTTCTCCCCAATATCATATTGAAGCTTCTCATCCAGTTTTTATTATGACGTTGATATAAACGATAACATGATTATGTCTGTTTGTAATGAAAATTAATGTGAACTCCAAATGTACGGTCAATAAATGTCAAAACTGTAGTATTCACACTTTATTGGTCAGCAAAATGGAATTGTTGTGTCCCATGGGTATTCTAAACCTATTTATGATAACACACGTTGTTCCAGAAGTGAATAATTAACTTTAAAATGGAATTCATATCGTTTTGTAATGGTATAATTTGTTGTTTCAAGTACAAATATTGTGATGGAAGCAGCGTTTGCTAAGACAGACTGACACACCTTCGCATCCCCCCTCGGGCATGGGAAACTAGGCACCATGGTGACTGCACCGGAGTAAAAAGGGTAAAGGTGGAAGGGGGACCTGTAGGCAGGGATTTTATAATTTCTTTGTAAATTAAGGGTAATTGTTGATGTAACGCAAATTTTTATTTAGGGTCAGAACCAACCAACAATATTAAATACTATTTTTCCATTTTGAACATAACAAAGCTATATTTTAAATTTTCAAACAAATAATGGATATTTCTTATTTGTGGATCCAAGGGTCAAGCCTTGAGGGAGTATTTGAAAAGGATAATTAAAAATTATAATAATAATACATCAGTGTTTTCAAATTAATATCCTTCTAAAAAGCATAAAATTGTACCTTCTTTCATTACTTCTTAATTTCAGAACTTGTCATACGCCATTTTATCTATAAGGACGATTCTCTACCATAAATACCGCATAAAAACAAAGTTATTTTCTCGAACTTTACGCACTCTCTCAAGTAGATAGTCTTTAACGTAGATAATAACTATAGTATACAACGTACTGGTCATTCCATACATCAGATACCATAATCAACAGCACATCATTAAAAATCTACAACTCGCTTAACTCAAGTGTCGTTACTATAATTGACCTGAAAATTTCAAAGCTGCAAAGGCAATACACCCTTCAAAACCAACTTCCCCTTTAACTGTTCTAAATCGATAGCGTATAATAACACTAAAAAACGGATATGGTATACGTTATTATTTTAATAAAAAGCTCGTTCAAAACAACCATTAAACTTGTATTTCTGTACACACATTTTACTGTATTTTTATCTCTAACAAATATTGCAAACAACTTCAAAGACAGGAATCTCCACATCTCGATGGAGTTTCCTTGCTCTCTAGAGCAAATGCTGAGGTAACCCCTAATGAATATATAGCCCGACGTGAGCACTTTTTCAACATTTTTTCATTGATTATCCAAACATTTATTGCTACTAAATCCAGTAGGTTTAAAAACAATAGCATTAACCACTTCCTCCAATCACATTTTGCGCCATCTCAGTCATGTCATCTAATCATGTTTATATAAACTGAACTTTATATCGTCGTATAGAATTGTTTTTCAAACCAACTGGATTGCTTGAAAATGCATTTCCACTCAGATGTCAACAGTAGTTACCTTTCCATGAACGAGGATAAACGTCAAACATTTTTGTTAGTGAGATTGTGAATCCTACATATTGTAGTTTTTGATCACAAAGCAATATTCTCTTTCTGAATCATTATCGAGAACGTCCCGCAATCATCCCAGAATTTTCTCGACGCGTAAGGCACCCCGAGTTCTGAGTAATGGTAAAAAATTCTTCATTCAAAGAAAGAAAATGTGAGTTTCGGATTCACGTTCTGACTCAGGAGAAGAGCTATCTGCCACACGCCACTGATAGATGATTTGTCTAAAAAAGCACAAGAGCGATGTTCAATAGATAGATTGATTAGTGATTTCGGGCACGTCAACTGCTACGTTCATTAGTCTCGTAAGTGTAGTGGATTTTTTCCTCGGGAGGTGGGGGCGATCTTCCCCCGCTGGATGGTGATATCCGATGCCAACCTACTTGTTGGCTAGAGGGGTTTTCATAAATCAGATGTCTCCCACCAGCAACAAGCTCTAAGCTCCCGCCATGTCTGGAGGTGTAGTATATGTAAGTGTGTGTGTGTGTGTGTGTGTGTGTGTGTGAGAGAGAGAGAGAGAGAAGAGAGAGAGAGAGAGAGAGAGAGAGAGAGAGAGAGAGAAGGTAAATACGGAATGAGAATAGGACGAGGAAGAGGAAGGAAAGATCGCGCGCGGTCCATGGCCCGTTTGTTAGGGTACTGTTCCGGCATTCGCCTGGCGTTGATTAGAAAAATCACGAAAAACTACCGTTCATATCAGTCACTCTTTAGAATTCCCCTTCAGACAGCAGCTGAATTCGAACTCGTTATAAAGCGGGTGTCGAAAATCTTGCCGCCATCGGGACTCCAACTCTAGGACCTTCCGGTCAGAGGAACTGCAGTGACATCGTCTGATGCCCTGAGCTACCTAATCCGATCCAGAGATTTTAGGAGTGGTATGAATCACTTCATCGAAATAAAGAAGATATATAATTCGGATTCACGTTCTGAAGTCCAAAAGTCTTCTTGTGTCTGCCAAAAGCCATTGCATTCTAGTTGCCTAACAAAACAGAGCGCAATGTACAAAATAGCATGTGTATTACACACACGAGGTTTCTCACCACATGTTCATTGGCAAAGGGTAATCAACTTAGACCTCCCTACATGCCCTAGAAGTTTGTAACATGTACAGGTTTCGCGGGGATCAATAAAACGTTCAGTCTGGATTCGCTCGTCCTCATCCAATTTTCAACTACTGCACCTCCCTCGCCCCTATCCTCGGCTGATTCTGCAACCGGGCACCGTGCGGCGCTGTAGTGCAAAGCAAATATAATGGCCGCTTCCAACAATTGATCATTTAATGTTCCGTGTCAACGATGAAAAAGTGATATTCGTTTGATCCCCTGTACGCGCTCGCGATATAAAAGCTGTTTAAAGAGGATGTATTCGTTTTTGTAACAGCAGCGGGCAGAATGACGGTGATTGATTCTACGATTGTGCAGACCGAGCACGAATTGAAGATTTTTTTTTTTTTTGGTAGAGGGAATTGTGCTTTGTTTCGTTTCCGTGTTCCGAGAGTTTGTAAAATTTACGCGAATGCAGAGCGAATTGGTTTGCATTAATAGGAAATGTGATTGTTCAACAAAGTGTATTTTATGGCATTATTTGAGAAAAAAACTTCATCACAATAGGTTTCCTTCTCTTATGAAAACATTATTTAAAATGTACTACACAATCTATTGAATATACAAAAAATTGCAAATATTTTGGATGTGTATGAAATGAGAATATTCACATCTACGCGCCCTATATTAAGCACACACAACTTGCTCAGTGCTCCGATGAGTAACACTGAAGCTACAGGAGTTGTGTATGGTACATTCAGTAACTTTTTCTAAGCCTATTGTAAAACATTCAAATTGTTAATATAAGAAAACTTGACTTTCAGTAAAATTAAAAAATTTTTTTTAAAAATATAGATGAAAATGTTTAATTTTTATCTTCGTTTGTAAAATTCTACGTACATTGAATCCTCAGACAAAATAGTGCGTGTAGACAAGACAGGGTTTCAGATTATAGGCTAAATTCGTCGTTTCGACACTGATCTTCCGCGAGTGTGAGTCTGTAGGAAGACGTAAACATTACTGGATTCAAACTTTCCATCGAGGATATAAGCCCCACATTAATCATTAAGCCTTTAAAACAGCATTTCATTGCCGTAATTGTTGATATAAGATAATAAAGTAAGATTTAATTCGTATGCAAAAATTGTGTTGGAGGTCACGGTTAGAGATGTAGGAGAAGTTATTTTTAGAAGCGAGATAAATCTATATCGTTAGCCAACTGTATCAGTTTATTAATCTAATATCTTTAATCCCTGTGAACTATTGAAATTTACACTATACAGAACAGCAACGTACAATGATATCACGTGATATACGACCTCATTTTATTGGAATTAAAATATTTCATGTTAGCCAATGATCTCAAATTATTCTATAGGGTAAATGCGTGCAACTAGTCTACACTGCTAATGCATAGGCTTTAAGATTATACAAAATTTATGCTACATTCCTAACATCCTTGGCTCAAATTACTCAGTAATCAGAAAGATTTTAATTTTTAACAGTATATACACAGGGGGAATCCAGCAGTATACTTACATTTTCAACAAAAACGTTGACTAACCTAACACAGCGAACAAAGGTGTATAGTTTACTTAAATATCCTTGCAAATTGAAACTGTGGCCAATTTACTCCGCTTGCGGCGCGCGGTGCCCGCAGGCTACTCGCCGATGGCGCAAAGAGAATGCCTCGGGGCGGGGTGGGTCGCTGACAAGACGAGGAGTGTCACAAAACCGAAGGTGAGAGCGAGGGCGAGGGGTGAGCGAGGACGAGGGCGAAGGCGAGAGTGACTGCGATGGTGAGGATGAGGGCACGGGCGAGGGTGAGAGTGGGATTATCGGCGATGTCGCAGGTGCGGACGAGGGTGAGAGTGAGGGCGCAGGCGAGGACGAGGGCGCAGGCGAGGACGAGGGCGCAGGCGAGGGCGAGGGCGCAGGCGAGGACGAGGGCGCAGGCGAGGGCGCAGGCGAGGGCGAGGGGCGAGGGCGAGGGCGAGGGCGAGGCGAGGGCGAGGGCGAGGGCGAGGGGCGAGGGCGAGGCGAGGGCGAGGCGGGGAGGCGAGGGCGAGGGCGAGGGCGAGGGCGAGGGCGAGGGCGAGGGCGAGGGCGAGGGCGAGGCGGCGAGCGAGGCGAGGCGAGGGGCGAGGGCGAGGAGGGCGAGGGGCGAGGGGGCGAGGGCGAGGGGCGAGGCGAGGCGAGGCGAGGGCGAGGGCGAGGGGCGAGGCGAGGGCGAGGGCGAGGGCGAGGGCGAGGCGAGGCGAGGGGCGAGGGCGGGAGGGCGAGGGCGAGGCGAGGGAGAGGGCGAGGGCGAGGGCGAGGGCGAGGGCGAGGGCGAGGGCGAGGGCGAGGGCGAGGGCGAGGGCGAGGGCGAGGGCGAGGGCGTTGTGATCCGCAGACACTGCCGCGCCGCGCCGCGTTGCTTGGCCTCTCAGCGGCTCAGGCGGCCCGAGGCAGCGGGCGAATCAATAAACGCGCCGGCGCGGCACAGATAAGGCGGCGGCGGCGGCGGCGACGGCGGGCGGAGTTGCAGTCGGGGCAGGACGGGGCCAGGAGAAAAGAAGCAAAAAATTGGAAAGGAAAACGAGAACAGAGAAAAAGAAGAAGAAGTTGGAGAAGGGTTCGAGGGAGAATGTGAGTAAGGGAAATTGGCAGGTGGGTTGGAAAAAAGGTAAAGGTACGGAGGCTTAACAGGAGTATAACGAATACGTTAAAAAGAAACCTGGCCATAGAAATATATCATATTTTAGCGAAGATAGCTCTCATTTTCCTAAGTGAGTGTATAACATAATTACAGGGAAGTAGTAAAACACGACAAGGCTCCGATCCTTTTTGACAATCTCACTAAATGACATGTCTTACCCAAAGCTTAATGTAATTCATTTTAATTTATTTAATGTATTAGACCAAGAAAAAGAGATATAAGAAGGACGAATGAAAAGAAAGACTTCAAAGTACATGAAATATAGACGTTTGTGTGAGCTAAATTCAAAAATAAAACAACAAAACTATCTTTTCAAATTAATTGTAATAAATATAAATGCCTCAGAAACTATAATTAAAAACGGCCAAAGTGAACCATTTAAACCATATTAGAAATTTTAGAAAGAAAAAAATGAGAGAGTCATGCTTCTTGGTTTTGCTGTTCATTTAAACAATATACAGATATCCGTACAGTGAGAAATTGGCCACCCACGCTAGGATAACATTCGTATAAATAACATAAGTATTTAATACTTATTTTAATGAGTTTATTGCTGTGTTTTCTGCGGTGGAACTAGCCACAAAGAAAAAGAAGGAGAATGGGACAACGGCAGGAAGATGAAGTAGGGGGCGGGGAGATTGTCATTTTTTTTCTATTCATCGTTACATCCCTCATCAGACAAGGGGACAAAATCCTCATATATTAATAAAATGCTGAAGTTGGTAAGAGATGCGAAGACAGGGGCGTTAAAACAACGAGGATGTGTGCAGACCAGATACAGTTAGTGATGAATGAATGATTTGGTGCACCCCCATCGTGGGGGACTTCACTTCGCTTTGAAAGGAGGGCACGAAGGATATTTTCGCCCTAACTTCGATCGGCGGGTAACGACATTATCTCCGATGCACATGATAGCCACCGGACAAAGGTGTGTACCTGGGATGGAAGTGGCAGTGAGGCGGAGACGGGAGGCAGAGGCAGCGTACGCATTAACGCGAGGGCAGAGTAGAGGGCGGAGGGACGGCGGGGGGTGACAGTTGCGGCCACAGCAGGTCGCCTCCAGCGGGGGGAGCGGGCTTAAGACGAGGCCACGCACGTGCCGCCACACACACAGCCACGCAAGCAATGCAGCGGCAGCACGCCGGAGGCTGTCAGCGGCGCGACAGCTGTCGCCGCCTTCCGGCCCTGCGCCCGCCCACGCAGGTCGCGCCCACCGCCGCCGCCGCCCACGCCTCCGATTTCGCGTTCCCTTCCTCCAACGACCCGCGAAGACCGGCTGTCACTGTTTCCAACGGCGTACCCACTACCAACCTCCATCTGCACCACGACTCAGTTAGCCTCACCGCCTCCGCCTTTCCCGGCGCCCCCCCCCACCCCGATTCGTTCGCCTCACCGCCCCGCCACCGTCACCGCCACCGCCTCCTTTGCGATCACCCCACAACCCCCGTCTCCAACGTCCCCGCCGTCGCCGCTAAGACCGGCTGTGTTCCGACGGCGCAACCACCACCAACCACAATTCATGCGTGCCACCGTCGACTTAGTTGCCGTCACCGTCACCACCACCGCCCCCGCCCCGCCACTGCCTCCTTTGTTGCCATCCCACAACCCCCGTCCGCAAAGTCCCCTCCCTCGCTGCTGAGACCGGCTGTCGCTATTTCCGACGGCGCGCCCGACCGCCCAGTCGCCGCCACCGCCACGGACCGCGCGCCACCAAAACCTGGATTCCCAAGAATGTGTGAAGATTGATCTAAACAGTTTGAATTGTGCAAAAATGTTGTCAAAAATTCGTTCCCATTTTGTTGCAGGTAATTGTTTACCAAAACATAGGAAAGTTTATTATATTGGGCGGGAAGTGCTTTTCAGATCATAGTCATTTAAATAATGATAGCACGAGGAAAGTAGTTTTTCACACATCGTCTCGTACAGGTTCAGGTTTTTTCAAAATAGTATCTGTTTGTTTCGTAAACTCTTTGACATTAAGGAAGTATTTGAAGCAACATACAATAATTTTGGGTAAAGAAAAATGTATTTGAATATGTCATATTTTGAGATTTGGACACAAATATTAACTGGTATGAATTGCCCTGCTGAAGATGGCCATTGTAAGTGTACTTTTGTCCTATTTTGAACAGTGGAGAGTGTGCAGCTGCTTGTTTGATTGATTTTTTCGTGTCTCCGGGCGCGTCAACTGCTTCGGTCATTAGTCCCGTTAGTGTAGTGCATGTTTTTTTTCGCGGTGATCTTCCCCCGCTGGATGTCGAGATCCGGCACCGACCTACCGTCGGCTAGTGGGGTTTATCCCTAACCAGGACTCTCCCACCAGCGGGGCACTGCCCTAATCGGGACAAGCTCTAAGCTCCAGACCGGTCTCCCGGTATATGTGGTAGTGTGGTGCATGTTAATGTCATTGTGTGTGTAAGAGGTGAGGATAGGACAAGGAAGAGGAAGGACAATCGCGCGCGGTCCTGCCCGTTTGTAGGTACTGGCATTCGCCTGGTGTTGATCGGAAAACCACGGAAAACTACCATCAACAGCCGGGCTAGAATTCTCCTCCAGACAGCGACTGAATTCGACCTAGCTGAAAAGCTAGTGTCGAAAATCCTACCGCCATCAGGACTCGAACCTAGGACCTCCCGGGCAGAAGCGCTGCAGTGACATTAATTGATCCACTGAGCTATCGCTACCGGTTGCAGCTGCTTGTGACAACACCAAATTTGAAATATAAATGATAAGAAACCAGTTATGGCTTGATTTCAATAAACTTTTTTGATACTAATTGTAGTTCCATCACGAGCGCCAACGCCAACTCGTCACCGCCGTCTCGTTCACTGCCTCCGATCCCAGTGATCTCAATATTATAACTGGATGCACAATTCCAATGCTTTGAAGTGCTGAAAAGTGTGACGATCGTTTTTCATTAGATTTACTGCGGTAAATGTCTTCCCACAGACTTTCTTATGAATTAAATGTGTATTGTGGATTGTTATTGATGTCTCTCTAAGCGAAAATTCCAAAGTATTGCGTAGCATTCAGTGGTAAAAACACCCAGACACCGTAAACTACAGAAACTGTAGATGGAAATGTTTTTAGATTAAATATTATTTGGTAGCCATTACTTAAATTTTTGAGGTTTCCGACGACTATTATTTGCTATAATCTGATCTAACGAAATTATTAAAGATACGCAAACCAAGAGTGAATATTAAAAATGTCTCCAAGAAAAAAAGGACTGGATTTTGTTAAAGTATTGTAGGTAAATTTCAATTTCATAGTATTAAATTTTGGTTGCTTTTAACTTTTTATTGTTTTATTTAACATAAAACAGAATAAATGCTGGAAATTGAAATGAGAAGCTAATTTCTGCTATTTGGTTCTGAGATAACTAGGGCAGAATATTCAATTCCTCCATATTAATATTCAAAACAGTCATAAGACGCTACGGTACGCCTGCCCAATATGGATCAACGCCTCCAAAACCAACATTAACAGAATTCAAGTAATACAGAATACAGTTTCTTAGAACAATTGCCAACGCCCCATGGTTCTATCCAACCTCCAACTTCATAAGGAATTTAACCTCGAACCGTTATCACAGTATATAGCTTATTTCTCCACTAACTTTTACTCCAGCTTATATCAAATCCCCTCCCTGGTGCCTTTCAGACTCGGTAAAAATCCCATCCATCAACCAGAATTACAAATAAATATCCCTACCATTCATTTCCCATCAAATTCGCCGAATTGGAACCTGATGAAAGGACCCACTAGGGTTTCCTCTCCCATTGTAATAGTTGTAAGTTAATTCAAAGTTAATTATAAGTTAATTTTAAGTTAGTTAATAAGAAATCAATACATATGTAAAGTTGTTAACAACTAATCTATGTACCTACCATCAAAACCAATAAATTGAGGGAAGAAAGGACAGAATAGACGTACACCATCATGGCGGATCGTCACGATTTCTGAGAACAGAGCATTGTCTCCAGCCTACCCTGGAGCTCACTGCCCGATCCCCACAACCCCCGTCTCCAACGCCGCATCTAACTCTGACTTCCTGTTTCCGCCGTCAGGGGCGCTCCCTCGCCGCAAACGCTACGAGCTGCCACGCACGTCGTCGCCGCCGCCCCCGCCGCCCCCGCCGGCTGCTGCTGTCGATACCATCGAGAGACACACATCGAGTTGCAGCGCCTCCGATTTCATTTCCACCGCCTCAGCTGCCACGTGACACCTCACCTCCTGTGCGACGCGTCAGTTACCTCGCAAATATCCCTACAAGGCGCCCGAGCCACAGGGCGCGGTGTGCTTGCGGATTCGGGGGTATAACGGTTAGCGTATTGGACTGTTGTATCCGAGTTTGCGGGTTCAAACACGATCGAAGCCGTGGATTTTTAAGGGCGGAAAAATCCTTCGTACGCCTTCCTTCGGAGGGGAAGTAAACCCGGCTGTCCAATGTAGTAGATTTACTGCATGTAAAAGAGCTTCTGGTTGCTCCCGCGCATAAAGGAAGCGTCGCTGTGTTTATTTGTACGTACATAATCTTTACTGAAGTTCAATTCAGAAAAAAGTTGTATTTTTGTGAACAGCAAATCTAGCGTCCAAAAAAAATTCTTGTGTGTACGCATAGGTTTTTTGACAGCATGGATCGTTCACAGCAAATTCAAAGTAAACCAAATTTACGTATGATCACGAATTACCAAATAAATTTTGTAATCAAATCTATAAACAGACGAAATGTCGAAAAATTGAGTTCTGTTTGTCTAGAATCGTTGGAAAAATTGAGCATTACATGAAACGGAACTACCAAAACACCCACCATCTTGAAACGAAATTTAAAAAATGAAAATATTTATGCTTATACAGTTTTAATGTCATCGTTTTAATGTCATCGGAACAATCGTGCGAAATTCTTAGGAAAATCTAACAGTGCGTTTGGTCGAACAAATTGACAGACAGGAGAAATGCTCCAGTTCAAATGTGACCTTGCTTAAGTCAATATAAAAATTCAGTTTCTCTAACTTGTGATTGTAAGACATCGGCGGGCTAAAGTCTCATTGGCGCACTCTGGCAGATGCTGCATTATTTTTATCTGAATGTGCCACTTGTTTTAAGTAACAAATAGGCAACCCACATGGTTTCAATCCTCTGGCAGCTTATCGCTACATCTTTGTTAGACGAAATGTTCTGAGATGAGAGGGAGGATAAGTTAGTTAATGCCTTATTTTACGTAGCGAGACTCGGGCCATCACGCCCGCACTTCCGTCTAACCACGCAAATTTCGCTACGCTCCTTTCACTACACTCCTTAATGAAGGAGGTATTATCTTGGGCGACTAAACACGCGGAACTCAATTTTGCGCTTCATTTAGGATTGAGGATCTTTTACATGCAGTAAATCTACTACATGGGACACACGGCTTTACTTCCCCTCCGAAGGAAGGCGTATGAAGGATTTTTTCGACCTTAAAAACCCACGGTTTCGATCGGGTTTGAACCCGCAAACTTGGGTACAATAGCCCGATACGCTAACCGTTATCCACCGAATCCGCTAATAAGTCACTTGAGAGCGGGAAAAAGTCCGTCGCTTGCTCCAAAGCCAGAAATTGCGGACATAATAGGGAAGGAAGTGGAACGTCCCACTGATTGACGAAGAGGAAGTGCAGTTACAGCATCCGCCTGGAATTGATCAAAGGAGACGGCAGAGGAGACCGATCTGAGCATCCCGACTCAAGAACTAGAGGTGAAGCCCACCGGTCCAGCCACTGATCGGCTTTGACGCTTCTATTTAGTTGAAGTAAAAATGCGCCCCGTCGTCAAAGAAATCAAAAAGACTCCGGGTCATTGCAGTTTCAGCCGATGCTCAACATTGCTCTTCTTCAGTTTTATGTTTATTATGAATTTGTTTGGAATTTGTTTTTTGTTTGAAAATTCCAAACATATACGTAATAAACATAGTTGGTGCTTGGTTTTCAGAACAAGTGGGATACGAAGCTGACATGTAATTAAAAAATAAATATTGACGTTATGTTTTAAACCGTTTCATCAATCATAAAATGACAAAACTCATTATATTCAAGGGTGATGCTCACACAATCAAATCCGTAATGTGATGAAACTATAAGAAGCATTCAAAATGAAACTAGCTGGAGGCTAAGGAACAAAAACCAGTACCTGTGTGTCACAGGTATTGGCCCTGGCTGTTGAGGCATTTGTCTCACTGCGATTCAGGGCAGTGGATGTCGCGTAGTATCTGGAAAACCTCCCAGGGGGGCGTTGCGAACGAGTTCCGCACGTACATTTGACGTCGTCCAAGGTGAATCGTTTGCCCCTCACAAGCTTCTTTAGGGGACCAAATATGGCGTAATCGCAGACAGACAGGTCTGGACTGTATGGAGGGTAATCGATTACCTCCCTCTTGAATTTCTGCAAGAGTGTCGTGTTGTCCGTTTGAGGCCCGTGGGGTCATTATACTCCACGATAATGCAAGGTTCTTACGCGGCCAACACAATCACGACAATTTATTACTTGATTATTTTCTTTTTAAATGTTCGTTATAACATGAGCTGCTGCTGCTAGTAATGTCGGAGTTCGAACACGCGGCGCGCCAACGCAGCCCACACGCCCTGCTGTTCACCCGACTGGAGGGAATCTTTCCGACGACCCGAGCGACACGAGCGACCCGAGCGACCCGAGCGACCCGAGCGACCCGAGCGACCCGAGCGACCCGAGCGACCCGAGCGACCCGAGCGACCCGAGCGACCCGAGCGACCCGAGCGACCCGAGCGACCCGAGCGACCCGAGCGACCCGAGCGCCCCGAGCGACACGAGCGCCCCGAGCGACACGAGCGCCCCGAGCGCCCCGAGCGACACGAGCGCCCCGAGCGACACGAGCGCCCCGAGCGCCCCGAGCGCCCCGAGCGCCCCGAGCGCCCGAGCGACACGAGCGACACGAGCGACACGAGCGACACGAGCGACACGAGCGACACGAGCGACACGAGCGACACGAGCGACCCGAGCGACACGAGCGACGGGATTCATTTGCAATGGCTCCACCACAGAGGTTCACACTACACTCCGATTTAAACAGTGGCACTTCAAGGCCACGAGCTGGTCGGAGAGGGAACATTGTCATCCATTCGGGAGGCTCGGTACGAAATATTTAAGTTGTAAGGAAGCTCCCATTTGGATGATAATGTCCCACTCTTCTTCCAGCTCGTGACCTTTAAGTGTCACTCTCTTTAAAGCAGAAGATGTGAGTTCAATTTAAATCAGGCACCATTCACTTACACAGGCAACGTTCTTTTTAAATCCGATACCGTTTGGCCTATGTTTCGGGATTTTGGCCGATTACAATTGCTGAACAATTCGGATTTCCGGACGAGTTTTTCAAAAATTCCGAAGGTTGCATTTGGATAATTTTATGTGAAGTATCGGATAATTTGTAGTGATAATTCCCTACAATCAAGTGAGGCACAGTATGCAAGCATATTGGAAGACTAAACACAAATTTCAAAAAACGCACACAAACATTTTAATATATTAAAAATGTACTTTATTTTTCAAAAATAGATTTCGCTAAGTCAAAACACACAAAACACCAGAAGGACAACGCCAACAATGGCTAAACCATGTTTGCTACAAGTTTATTGCCTGTAGATCTTATAGAACTAGCGATTCCACATGTCTCACGCCTCATGGACCAAGCATCTAACATTGTTAAAGTAGCTCTCTCGACGTTTGCGAGAAAGTAACCAGTCACTTTAAAGTTTTTAAGGTATTCAGAAAAATTATATAATTCTAGTGGGCCGCAGCAGAAAAACTTCTGATGAACAAAATCACACACAATGCCTTTCCGAAAAGCAGTACTGCTTAAGTTCAACAAATAGATTGTATCTTATAACAATGCAATTAATAAACAATTAACAAACACAATCTACATGAATAGTGCGTATTTACATACAGCATATTCTTTGGAACCTTACTGTTGCATATATGACGTAAGCAGTGACGAAACAAATAGAATTCACTCGGTACGCATTCTACGAGAAACTAGAGAAAAACAACGAATTATTAGTATTTTTCAGTCACAGTCGAAACTGTTTCGTTGTTTTTGAATCGATTGATTCATTATTGTTCGTGAGTCAGGGCGCGTCAACTAGTAAGGTCATTAGTCTTGTAAGCGTAGAGCATGTTCTTTTCTCGGGAGGTGGAAGTGATTTTCCCCCCGCTGGATGGCGAGATCCGGCGGCGACCTACCGTCGGCTAGCGGGGTTTTCCCCAACTAGGTATATCCCACTAGCACCGCCCCAGCTGGGACAAGCTCTAAGCTCCCAATCGATCTCCCGGCACGTGTGGTAGAGTAGTACATGTGAGTAAGTGTGTATAAGGGGAGAGGTAGAACAAGGAAGGGGTAGGAATGACCGCGCGCGGTCCGTGGCCTGTTTGTAGGTTTCTCTTCCGGTATTCGCCTGGTTTTCATTGAAGAAAACACGGAAAAATACCGATCAGACCAGCCGGCTGCTACAATTATCCTCAAGACAGGGACTGAATTCGACCTAGTTGATAAGCTATTGTCGAAAATCCTGCCGCAGTCGGGACTCGAACGTAGGACCTCGCGGACAAAGGGACTACAGTGACATCAGTTGATGCCCTGAGCCATCTCTCCCGGTTTGGTTTTGCATTTTTACCGAGATCCCGGGTATCTAATGAAACCATCGAAATCTCGCTCATAGTCGGGGCTGCATAGTTTTCTTTCAATTTCTGTGCGCATGGGAAATTAGTGATAAAATGTTGCCGTTCATACTTAAGAATACTCACATTATCTCACGTGTCATTATGCAATGTTCTAAGGATTTTGGTGAGTTTGTTTCCATCAATCATGTAACGTTTTACATGGTATTTAACACCGAATAACACTATTACTATCTTCTGTTTACGAAAGAGTATAGAAGTGTGTAGTGGAATTGTGATTCTTGCTCACAAAAATGCTTCTAAAAAGGAATTTTTCTGATCTCATTTAAAATACAATTACAGCACGCGCGCGAGGTTCTGGAAAGCGTGTCCCCTGAATTTAATAAATGAATTCCGTGGAACGCTTGTAACTCGCAAAACTATTTTCGCATAAATAAAAACAAGTTACACGGAACTTTGTTCAGTAGCTACAATAGAATTCTAAATCAACTTATCTAATTTGAAAGAACAGACAGTGAAAGGAAACAGACCGTAAATATTCATCAACACAGCATAGTGTCTCCACAGACAGAAAATGTACGTTGTGTTCTTTCAGTTGAGCAACTTCTTAAAGGAAAGGCGACGAGTCGCTTTACATTTCTTTAAAATAGCTGCCAAGTCAGTCTTCAAAAACTTCTATGAGTTCGGAAAATGTATAAATATTTCTGATCTTTTACGAGAAGAACAAGATTGTTTATTATACGTACGTTTATTATACGTATTTATTTTGTTCGCTCTACATACAATAAATTTACGTACGAAAGTAACATAAAGATATCTTCAGAAATTAATTTAAATGCAAACTTTAGCCAGAAAAGCGGATCATTTCTATACATAAAAGTGATCTTTTGTTAGGGTCTCACTCAATAAAACTAATCTAAATTATAATAAAAATGGACGATCGAGTCTGGCAAAATGAAATATTTTTAGTTTTTTATGTGAAAAATTAAGGCAGGAAAATTTAATCATTTGGTAGACAAAATAGGAGAGGAACAATATATGGACGATGCAACCACAATTGTACTCGATCACGAAATTCACGAAACCAGCTGTAGAGGTGCACCAGAATGCTCAAGAAACCATTTTCTGGCGTGTACATGAGATATAGGCGTACAGAGAATAGTTCAAAAGTCGCGATATATGACACTAGCCAATAGGTGATCAGGAAAGGAGTACGTGACATGTTTGTAAACAATGATGCAATGTTATTATTCATTCGCATTGAAGCAGCGGAGCTGAACAGTAGAGGTTCTAGCGAGCAGGCTGCGCGTAAGTAACTAACATAATTGTCGAGATCAGAAAGTAGTTAATTCGAGAACGTTGCCGGTTATTGTCGTTCAGTGCGATTGAATTAAATAAGTGTAATAAAAAATTAAACGCAAAGTTTAATTATCGTCCAAACCATGGATTTCCAATTTTTTCTTTTATCGACCACTTTCAAACTAACTGATGCTCCATGTACCCACTCCTTTTTATAATAAACAATATTCAGAATCATAACACAAAGAATTGCACATAAAGGTTTTAAAGATAATTTCGTGCGCTAATGTTTTCGAAAATATCTGGATTTTCAATCATCGAAGACGCATTTCGCTTTTGAGTAAATTTGAAAACCTGATTTTTGTGCAATAGTTACAAAATATTCAGCGCTTTTAGAACTGGCCATAACATTTCTCCAGTGGGTTTTGCGAATAAAATTTTCGTGCCCGAGAGAGAAAAAGGTCTTGAGTTTTCTAACGATCTTAAGTAACGGTTTAGCTGGGTTCTCGGCGGCCCTCTGTACTGAAAGTCGAAATGGAACTCATATCTGCTGTTACTAAACGCGAAAATAATAATTTTAAATCTAATTGGTAAATTGGCTAATTGTCTAGCACAATGGAGAAAATGTGCGTGGAGTGCGGATTGTTTTATTATTTGTCGTTTTCCGTTAGCGGGAGGCCATAACAGGGACCCCGGTTGGTGCACTAGTTACATAATGCTGGCAGCGCCCCTGATCCTAAGGATGAATGATGGATACGAAAGGAGAGGAGCGATTTGTAGCTTATTATTACGTTTTGTTGCCAAGCTGTTAACACCAGAAAACAACTACGTCATTACCAAAAATATTATTAATGTACATCTATTATTTTGGAATTAATGAGATCTTGATTAAATCAATCAGTCACCGATTCATATTTGGCTATTGACTCCCAATCGACCTTATAATCATCACTGACCCTCTTCAAAACTTTATCCACCCTGTGAGGGTCGATGTAGACCCCTTGAAGAAACACTGCTCAGAACGTTAGTAAAATTTGAAGATGGTCGTTGTCGAACAGTTAAATATAATTATATTCGTCACAGACTCATGACCCGAAAATATCTGAATCCTCCCGGTCTTGTAATAGCTAATTATGGAGCTCAAAATATTGAAGTATGAAATATGTTATAATTCTCAGTCATCAATTAGTAATATTAATAAGATCTCAAAATATAAAGAGTAGGGGAGTGAGAGCACAGTAAAATAGCTTTAATTAAATTAATGTTTTGAGAAACGAATTAACAGAAATCACTGTACTGCAACATTCTTTATAAAAAATAAAAAACAAATGACAACATATGGAAAAATGTGTTTTGTTTTAGAAACCGGTAGACGTCACACAAAGGTTGCATCAAATCTCAAATCCAAATGATCTAGTGTGGCCTCTTTCAAAGGAGTGGAAAATGCTATTTCAGCGTGGATCCCGTAATTTCATAGCTGACAAAATGTCAAGCGGTTTTACTATATTCTTTCTTCTTGCTATATGAGACGTTCATTGAGTTTTGATGTACAAGCAAGTGTTTCAGTTCGAATCAAATTCATCGTCCGTTTTCATCTCAATTCCATAAACAAATGTTTATGTTATTTTGCTGAAAAGGCCCCCGTTTCTGCAGAGCAGTTTCTTGACTATTTATCTTCTTCTGTTACCTCCAGAAGGTTGGGCCTGTAGTCAGTAGAAGATCCGAGAATAGCTCCAAGAAGAGTTCCAAGTTTCCAGAAGGAAAAAATCTACTTTTTTCGGCTACAAACGAAGGAAACAAAATTTGTGAATAGTCAGAATTCAGGAGCAAATTATGGCAGTTCTGTATCGCGCGCGAACCGGGTATCTCGCACGATTTTAGGCCTAAAAATTGCAGTGCACTCGGTGTTCACACAAAAAATGCAAATGACCTCCCGAATCAGCAAGAGCTCTGAGACTGGAACTGTGCATACAGTTGAAGTGATTCAGTCTGCGATGATATCGAAAAGTTAAAAAAAAACACATTCTATGGAAATCAATGTTTTGAAACGCACGACAAAGGGCATATTTATTGCCAATATTATGAGGAATACACCAATGTATTTTTTCGTGTGTAATGCCACAGACTTATTATCGTTAAAAGATATCATTGAACTCACGAATGCGATCTTCCTATTGCCAAATCACTTCCACGGATGATCGGAATCCTTCTACGAAGAAGAACAAGGAGAGTTAGGCATTAAGTTAGTCACTGTGGAAACTTTGAATGGCAGTTCCCGAAACTAATGCAAAGAGCAACGATCTCTTAACTGTTACCACTACTCCGCACCGTATGCAACTAGTCCACGAGATCATTCGTGCGGACTGCCGGCTGATAACTCAGGCATTGTGTCTTGCTTGTCGTTCACAAGGGTGGAGTATTGACCAGTTACGGATAACTGTGGCAAACAAAGTTTCGTGCTCGTACGCCCAGATACCAAAGCACTAAAACGAATGCACTGACATTGCAAAATTTTGATACAAAATGTTGTTATAACATGATAAAACAACGTGAAACTGTCTTAATTTATTAGGCATACTAAGCAAGTTAATTAGGCCAACGCAAATAGCGTCAAGCGTACAGACAACGCATACGGTTCCAACATTCAGCGACTAGATCCCATGAAGATACATACATACATACATTTATTTGAACTGCAATTGGGTATAACCCGGTGGCAGTTAAATAACAATAATTACAATAATAATAACAACAATATTAATAATCACATAACAAAATAAATAAAATTTAATACAAGCTACATAAATATTGGCTATTTTTTTTAATTCATTGATCGTGTTCACTACACTTAACTGCACTGCACTACACTACACACACTGTTTTTGCTTTGAATTACACTACCAGCACTTCACCGCACTTCACAGCACTTACTCATTTAATGTCTATTACTCTCATATTGTTCTAACTTATTTCTAAAGCTTCGGACACTTAGAGGAAAAGCTTTGAAAATTGCTGCGGGTAAACTGTTCCAATCTTTAATTGTTCTGTTACAAAACGAAAATTTCCCAAGATCTGAATTTTGTCTCCTTGTTCGAATTTTGTGAGTGTGATCGCTTCTGCCGAAACAATTTGTTTTTTCTAGTCTAACCTGAATTTCCTTCTAAGCTGGTTGTCCTACGTACGATTTATAAAGAGCGCAAAGCCTCGCCCTTGTTCTTCTCGTTTCTAGAGGTTCCCATGCTTTTTTATTGCGTTAGTTCTATAGGTAAACGTATTCGCTTTCCTCTGTATTCTATCTAGATTTTTCCGGTGCGACTTTCTGTATGGATCAAGATGCCAGAAATTTATTGAATGTTTTTAACATCGGTGTGTTTGTGGCGCCTGTAGGACGTATTCGTACGCCGACTGCCCTGATCAATAGTTCCCCTAATCACTACCTGCCAAAACGCCAAAGCATTGCTCTTAACTAGTAAGTCATGGACGCGTCGAAAACTATTAAAAATATTGTTGTTTTCATCGGATACACCCCAATGTGAGAATAATAATCGAAAGTGGAAGGTAAAATATGATATTATTCAGGAGTTAGGAAATTTAGCAGCGATGATGACATGAGCCGAGTGTGTTCATATTCTTCATTTCATAAAAATCAATTCATTTTCACTATCAAACATTTTTTAACCACTTCCACAACATGACAAAAGCGACAACTTAAATGAAATATATTTGCACTATACGTCATTGTTCCGACATAAAATATCTTCACGGGAAGAGAAACATGCGGCAGCAGCGAAGGCGGTGGCTGCCACGAAATGCGGCTCGAGAGGGGAAGAGAAACTCCTAAATAAATTCTCCGCGGTGCAGTGCGCATTCCGTCGATGCGCGTCTGTTAACCGGGTGTCGCGGGTGGCAGCAAAACGCCAACGCCGGGAGCGGCTGCCCCGCCCCCTCTCCCAGGGCCGCAGCGGGCAGCGCGCGCTCCGCTCCAGCGAGCACCAAAGCGCTTCCGCGCCGCGCTCTCCGATGCGCCCGCCGGCCCGCAGCCACACGGCCGGGCGGGGAACGGGGAGAACGTGGAAGGTGGGACGGGAAGGGAAATTGGGTGGGGAGGGGGGAGATAGGTTGGAACGAATGGAAGGGGGAAGGAGTCTGGGAAAACGAGAGGTATAGTGTAGTTTGGTGGGGTGGGGTGGGGCTTGGTGTTCCGTGGCGTGGCGTGGCGTGGCGTGGCTTGGCGGGACGAGGCGGGGCAGGGCGGGTCGTGGCGTGGCATGGGGGGCAGAGTAGAGTGGAGGGGGCCGGAGGGTGAGAAAGAGGCTGGCAACCGGGGGGGTAGGGAGATAATGTGAAAGTTGGGAAGAGAAATTCGGGTGGAAAGGCAGAAGGGAGTAGAGGGTCAGAAAGCGTTGAGGTAGGTGGGGAGACTGGGAACGAAATGGAAAGATAAGGTGCGTGGGGTGAGACGGGGTGAGGTGAGGTGGGTGGGTGGAGTGCGGTGGGGTGAGGTGGGTGGGGTGAAGTGGGGTGATGCGGGGGGTGAGCTGGGTGGGTAGAGTGCGGTGGGGTGAGGTGGGTGGGTGGAGTGGGGTGGGGTGGATGCGGGGGGCTCCAGGAGGTGCGAGGCGGGGAAGCGAGAGCGAGGAGGCGAGGCGAGACGAATCCGGGTTTAGCCGGTCGGCCAAGCGGCAGATGCGGGCGCAAACAGCACGCACAGCGGAAACGGTCGGCCGGCGGCCCTCCCCGCCTGCAAGCGCCCCGCATCGTCCACGGCCTCCTCTACTTCTGAAGGGGTCCGCGAGTGACCTCTGCCGAGCCTGCATTCCTCCTCGCAACGCCTTGCTACACCCTCCCTCATCTCCATCTACCGTCCACCCGCCTATACCGGGAGCGGTAGCTCAGTGCATCAACTGATCTCACTCAGCGACTAATTTCCAATGCGCGCAGAAATTGAAAGAAAACTATGCAGGCTCGACTATGAGAGAGATTTCGATGGTTTCGGTAGAAACCCGGGATCTCGGTAACAAACCGGGAGAGATGGTTCAGGGCATCAACTGATGTCACTGTAGTCCCTTTGACCGGGAGGTCTTAGGTTCGAGTCCTGACGGCGGCAGAATTTTCGACATTAGCTTTTCAGCTAGGTCGAATTCAGTCGCTGCCAGGAGGAGAATTCTAGCGGCCGGCTGCTCTTATCGGTAGTTTCCCGTGGTTTTTCCGATCAACACCAGGCAAATGCCGGAGCAGTACCCTACCAAACGGGCCACGGACCGCGCGCGATCTTTCCTTCCTCTTCCTTGTCCTATCCTCTCCCCCTTACACGCACACTTACACTCACATGCATTACACTACCACATATTCCGGAAGACCGATCGGAGCTTAGAGCTTGTCCCAGCTGGGGCGGTGCCCCGCTGGTGGGAGAGTCCTGGTTAGGGGGAAACCCCACCAGCCGACGGTAGGTCGGCGCTGGATCTCGCCATCCAGCGGGGGAAGACCACCGCCATCTCCGGAGAAAAAGCATGCTCTACACTAACGGGACTAATGACCAAAGCAGTTGACGCGCCCGGAAACACGAAAAAAACTAAACCAAACCAAACCAATCCACCCGCCTACCCCTCACCCCCAATCAGCAACACCGCTTACGCCTACTCACCTCCCCGCTTCCAGAATCCAAACCTCTCAGCTTTCACTCTTCGAATCCACGAACCGGGAGAGGTCACTCAGGGCATCAACTGATAATGCAGTGCCTCAGACCGGGAGGTTCTAGGGTTTGAGTCCCGACGGTGGTAGATTTTCGACACTAGCCACATAGCTAGGTAACATTCAGTCGCTGTCTCGAGGAGAATTCCAGCGGCTAGCGACTCTGTTCGGTAGTTTTCCGTGGTTTCTCCGATCAACAACAGGCGAATGCCGAAGCAGTACCCTAACGAACGGACCGCGCGTGTTTTTTCCTTCCAATTTCTTTTGTTCTGCCCTCACTCCTTACATTCACACACACACACACACACACACACACACACACACACACACACTCCCTTACATACACTGCACTACCATACAAGCCGTGAGCTTAGAGATTGTCCCGGCTTGGCAGTGCCCCTCTGGTAGAAAATACCTGGTTGGGAGAACTCCCTTAGCAAGGTCGGCGCCGGATCTCATCATTCAGCGAGGAAACATCAGCGCCATTTCTCTAGGAAAGCACATGCCTACATTTACGGACTAACGACCTTATTAGTTGACGCGCTCGGAGAGTCAAATCAATTCAAATCTTTTGTTTCCCATCAACATGTCCTACAAATATATTTCCTCTTCCCACACGTATCCCCAAGCTCCCCCTCATTCTTCTCTTTTCGTTTCGTTTCCCGTCTCTTCCACCCCCTCCTAAATCTTTCCCCACAGCACTTCCCCTCATTCCCGTACTCTAATTCTGAAGCGTCTCGCCGACAACTGTGTCTGGGGCCGCTCCCTTTAGCGTCATCCGCCTCCAGCCTTCCCCTCCGGGTCTCGCCGTGGGGAAGGGGGCGGGGCCGGCTTTCCGGCGCGCCAACGCTCCACGGGGCAGTTTGCGCGTCCGGAAACGGCGAGGAAGGGGGAAACGACAACTACAAGTGTTATGCGTTTCAACGTGCAGTCCAACGACAGATACCGTGGGGCCATTCCGAAAGCGTTGTCTGGAACGGACGAGTTACGTTAACTCCAGCACAAAGCACATCACGAAGACAGGACAAGTGTGAAATTAATGTAGGCAGCAATCTTCAACATAGAGGTTTTTAACGATATGGTTTATTGTAATACAATTTCGTAATTTACATACACTTCTTTAACATAGTTGCACCTAACTTTAAAATTCGTTTTAAACAATATGTGTAAGCTCCATTTACGCTCAGCCATGTAACTGAGCAGTGTGAATAATCCCTAAAAAGAAATACGCTAAAAACAGGAATAAAGATTTCCCGGCCAAAAGATTACCATTTACTATTTATTGGTACGTCATAAATGTTAACATGATTATTTATTAAACTAAAACATACTATTTTTTTCATATTTACTTTTGATAAAAATATTACCTCCTACATCGTATTTGTCATTTCCTTTAAATAGCGAAATACATCACAATCATGTAAGTAGAAAATTATTTTATTTTAATGTCTGTTTCAGAAATTGTTTGAATACCGAGATTTTTTGAGACAATGAGTTGACTCATATAGCGTGTCAATCCTAATTATTATTTTTGCTTTGATGCAGAGTGTGGTCGTTGCAAATCATAATTATCAGTCATTATCAAATTACTGTAAAGAAAAACAGGAATTTTCTTCTCAAAGTAGTCATCATAACTTTGTAGTTGAAATGTTGGCTTTGAAGACTCTAAAAACGTTGATTCTGAGGACGTCTAGGAGCATGAGCTCTCCGCTCTCCGAATTGACAGCACAAAGTGTCTTTTACGGCAGAACGGAGCCTCTCGTGCAGACCTAGAATGATTACACTTGTCAGATGTACAATAGAGATCGACGCCTGAAAGGTCATTCACCTAATTACGTTTTAGAAAGATACATTAGGTTTCAGCTCACTAAGAATACTTTTTTACGCCACAAAAAGCGTGGGTGATGATTTGAAATTCACCTTCTCAACCTCTCACAGGTTTAACGTTGGAGGAAAAACAGATATCAGTTTAAAAAACTTCCCCCGTTTGTAAATATTGCCTACATAGTAGAATGATTGTTTAGTTGATTGATTGATTTTTTCGTGTTTCCGGGCGCGTCAACTGCTTCGGTCATTAGTCCCGTTAGTGTAGTGCATGTATTTCTCGGGAGATGGCGGTGATCTTCCCCCGCTGGATGGCGAGATGCGGCGCCGACCTACCGTCGGCTAGTGGGGGTTTCCTCCTAGCCAGGACTCTCCCACCAGCGGGGCACTGCCCCAGTGGGGACAAGCTATAAGCTCCCGACCGGTCTCCCGGAATATGTGGTAGTGTAGTGCATGTTAGTGTAAGTGTGTGTGTGTAAGAAGAGAGGACAGGACAAGGAAGAGGAAGGACAGATCGCGCGCGGTCCGTGACCCGTTTCGTAGGGTACTGCTCCGGCATTCGCCTGGTGTTGGTCGGAGAAACCACGGAAAACTACCGATCATAGCAGCCGGCCGCTAGAATTCTCCACCAGACAGCGACTAGCTGAAAAGCTGGTGTCGAAAATCCTGCTGCCGTCAGGACTGGAACCTAGGACCTCCCGGTCAGAGGCGCTGCAGTGACATCAGTTGATACACTGAGCTACAGTTACCTGTATGATTGTTTAGGATGTTTGAAACCACATTATTGTTGGCGACCCTTTAGGTAAACTACAAAAGTCAAACATAGCTGACTGAAAAAGCTCGGACTCGACATAATCACTTGTCAATGTTTATTTAAAATACTTTATTAACGTGTTTCTGATAATATCTTTATTTCAGAAAAATGTATGACCTCCAAAATTGTAATTCAAGGATAATTTCCCTCTCGCGAAAAAGCTTACCATGTCTGTATCCCTGATATAGGAGCAGCGTGGGTGGAAAGTCCCTCGTAGAGGCTCAAAGCCGACCCGGTTAACCAACGAGAGCCAACCATATCCCCTTCCTCGCTCAAAGTGGCACTTGGGGAGCGCTTAGCTGCAATTAGAACAGTCAAGTATTGCAGGCGAAAATGTCTACTGTGTCCATTTTTTTATTTTACGTTTACTTAAACTGCGAGGTAACGCTTTGCAAGAGAGCATAGAGATTATAATCTAGCAAGCTTAGCATCAACGTTTCAAAATCGCGAGGACGCTCCCACCCGAGACAATATCGGCAATAAAATGTCTAAGAACTGCGAATGAGGAAATAAATTGTTTTCGAGGAAGGAATGTTACATGAAATAGATATAAGAAAACAAATGCTTTTTCTTTTATTGTTTAAATTTATCTTTGAGAAATCTAGATTGTATTTTTCTGTGATGGTTCTAGGTTTTTCGAATTTGAAAAGTTACTAGTTATTCGATATGATAGATAATTAAATAATTTGTTTTACAGATACAATATTCAATTGTCAGTAGATCAACCTCTTTGCAATTGTTCTTTAGAAACGCACAAACGCGTTCTTATGGCAGCGTAAAGGAATCTTATTCTGTAAGGTTTGGAGTGTTTCTCGTACCGAAGAAGCAACTCCAACCCATTCAGAACATGTCTAAGTAAGTAGAAAACGAAGGTCAGATTTGTAAAGCAAAAGTATCTCAAATAAAATGTCTGAATGTTCAAAATACCCCATTACTCGTTCTGAAAACAAGAAGACAATCTACATTACAGAACAATTAATACCATCAAAATTAGAACCCCTAAGTAATTTCCTCTCTACCCAGAAAACGCATCTCTGTCCAGAAGACGAATCAGTTTTGTAAACAAAAATATGTCAATGAAAATAGTCTGAATGTTCAAAAATACTACATTCCGTCATTCTGAGATTTTTCTGAGAACATTTTCTATTATCTATTTTATGGTTAATAAAAAATTTTGATATTTTGAAATATTAATATTTCGTAGAAAAGGTACATTAATAGTAGCAAATTTAATATGGGCGGTATTCATGGAACCCTCTCCCCTTCATACCATCAAAATTGGAATTCACGTGAAATTGGGCCTCTCCCCAGAAAACGTAACTCTACCGCCTCCCCCGTTAAAGCAGCTGCGCGGGCGGGAAGTACGCCGTAAGGGCACAAAGCCCACGCGGGCAGCCGACGAGAGCCGGCGAGATTTGCTACCTCGGCGCGGAGTGGCACTTTCGGGGAGGCCTTTGAGTGGCGCGGCCACGCGGCGCTTTGAGATGGAAACTAATGCGGACGCCCCCGTGCCCGCTCGACGGCCGGTGGCTCACTTGCGTCCATGGTGTCGTTCGGCAGGTAATGTTTGCGAGCCCCGCGCAGAACAAGATCCCGTCACAAAGGGCGCAGGGGGACAGACCGCCTCGTGGGCTTCAAACAGGAACGAGTACGCGTCGCCAGCACAGGGGAAGAGCCCAGGTAACACACTTCAAAATTAGGAAAACTGGCGAGAATGTTTTCGTACGTCTTCCTTCAGGGTGAAAGTAAATTCCGTTTTTCCATGTTGCAAAATTACTGCACGTAAGAGATTCTCAAGACTAAAAGACGGCTAAATGATTTTTTTGCTTAGCGGTGAATTGTCGTTGGCATTTACATAATTGAAATAATTCAAGGCGTTGTCATTGCCAACAATATTGTTTACTTCAATAAGAGCAGCTTTTGATGGTTTAGCTATCATCATCATCATCATCATCATCATTTTTCTGTTGTCTGGAAGTCACGAAAACTACTACGTCGAGTCGTAGGCCGCCAAGACTCTCTACGTCGACTCGCCAATACTCTGTTGGCAATGACCACGCCTTCAATTATTTCAATTAGACGGTTTTTGTTCGACGTGATAATACTACCATCATCTCACATTTACAATTGTTCTTTTGCGTTACATCTTTTGTCACCGCTGCACTTTCCAAATTTTTACTTTTTGGCACAAATGCTCATTTACAATTAAAAAATATTTAACACTTTAATCATCATCTACATCAGCAAAATATAACTCTCATAAATTGTTGTAGTGTTTTGTAATTCTCAACAAAAATCGCATTTCTCTACTTGGCACTTCGACCCCTAAGGTTACCATTTTTATTTCCTACTCTGATGACTAATGTCGTTGACAATCTATTGTGAATAGTAAATAGCTTTGGTGTCAAGAAGATAAACACGCCAGTCTCTAAAACGATATACGACAACAGATCACCGTTCGTAAAGGAAATGTAGTTTGTGTCTGTCATATCCTTTTAATGTTGGAGGAAAGTTTTGAAGGGAGCAGAAGTTCCTCCATTCTACAAGTGGATTGTGATCTACCATCATGCCTTCCCCTGACATGGCGAATAGAGAAACCTGTTGCCCGCTTAATCATGCGACGACTGAAATAAAACACGAGAAACAAAATAAGAATGTATGAATGCATTTACCAATGCATTTCTTATATGTGTTACCTTGCAGATGTCACACTTCCTGTAGCATTGCACTACAAAATTTGCAAACTACACAAACGTAATGGATTAAAATCGTACCGAGATCAGGAAATTTTCCTCACAAATCCAAAGAAATTGTATAGCAGCAATACGTGTCTTATTTCTTTTTCACAAAAATCACAAACTGTAAAAAATATTCCGAGATTTGGTTTGAATTTCGACTAAATCGTTATTATTCTCGTATTAACTTTCGATGTGGTTACAATTGCTAGAAACTACACACTCAATCTGATATTTTTCAACTTTCCTTGAGGCAAACCCCAGTAATACAGTATTTTCATTGACTTCTTACAATAAGCACTTTCCGTCCAACCACAAGTTTAAAAAAAACAAGTGCCAACTTGCTCCGAACTTGTGCACACCTGCCGTCTTTCTCATAGTCTCTCATTCATTTCTACTGAAATTACCTCAGTGAGCGCGTTCACAGCATTTACTGCTAACGACATGGAGGAAGATAAAGCTATCTCAAGTTATAAATAAACGACACATTCAATTTCTTACTTCTTACGAGACAAAACTTCAATTTTTTTGTTGGAAAGTAAAAACTACTTTATGTTTAGCAATAAGTTCATATTACATGTAGCTTACATGTAACTTTCACATCAAAACGAAGCACAGCTGAAAACTACCGTAAGTTACACTAAAACAAAACATCTGTGCTTAAAGGAAAACCCATTTTCGCACACATGTGAAATTTTAACGTTACTTTAGTCACGTAAATTAGTATTTGTATCATTATTATTAAGGTATCGACAAACGTTACTACTATTTAGAAATTTAAAAATTATTATCCAAAGGAAAGAGATAAGTTCTGTGGGCTCCAGCATTCACCGAGACGCAGACGAATATAAAGTCTGAAAAAGAATACTCCTACTCAGGAACGAGTAAACACTAGAATGAGTACAAAATCTCCACAACACATGTACAGCTCATTTAATAAGGAAAGTAGTACTTTTGACACCAGTACTGAAGGAAACAGATTTCCAAAGAGACTAGAAAAGTCAAGCGCTGTAGTCTACGAAGGTGGAAACTTAATGAACAGGACACTGTAGGTTCCTTCACCTACAAACTTCAGCCGGCTGGGTAGGGTGTCCCCCTCAAAAACGATTGCTGGCAAGGCAAAGGCGTGGTCAGATGCAAGAGCTGAGATGAAAACTTACTGGAAGCAGGCGAGGTAGTGTCAGAGGGAGAAGTGGAGAAAGGGGCGTTGACAGAGAACGTAGAAGCGAGTGAGAAATAAGTGAAGGGGAAGGAGGACGAGGTTAGAGGAGGGAGTCGAAATCAATGCGAGCGGCGTTCACAGGGGGACACGAAGGAAGCGACGCAGGAATGAGAATTGGATCAGGGACACGGAAAAGGATGGAAGCTATCTCCGCTTAGGTGAATATAGTGGAGTGGTGATGAATAAAAACAGAATCGAGAGGCAAGAATAAATGTAGAGAAATGCGTGCGAGCAACATAAACTGGAGGCAAAGGTGAGGGAAGAGAGCCAGGCAGTGGTGAAAATAAAGAGCAAGGGTGGTGATACGCCCGGACACAAAAGGTGATGAAAGGGGCAGCGACAGCGGCGTGGATAGAAGCATGGACAGGGTTAAGGAGATCATGGACCGGGGCGTGGCGGGGTTGGGCACAGGGCGCAGACGGGGAGCAACGGTGAGCAGGGGCCCGCGGGCGCGCGGGCAAGCGCGATGCGCAGTTCGATTGTTTCCGGCTTGGAAAGGTCACGCCAGGCGGCGCTCGGGTGGCGCTGGGCTTTGAGGCCTTTGACTTCGACCGACGCCGCGCCGCGCCTCCACCCCGCGCCCTTGCAAACACAAGCGGGGAAGGGCAAGGACGAGCGGGGATACGATGGTTGGAATCGACTCTAACGGAACAAATTCCAGGGTTCGCAGAATCTAACATCGTTTCTACCAAAATCGTTTACTTGGATTAAAATACTATAAAATACAAAACTAAGAACTTGACTTACCGTTTTAAAAATCCAGAATACTTAATTTGAAAAAAAAAAAAAAGAAATTTGGGACACGTTTTTGGTTACCTCGTAATAAAATATATTGCAACATGTATTACAGGTATGTCTCCTTCAATAAAAATTTAGAAATTGTTTCGTCAAATTTTGTTGATAAATTGATGAAACTTTATTGATTGAACCTGTTGACTGAAAATGTATGAAAATTCAATGAATTTACAACGTTAAAACCTGAAGCAAAATTATGTAATCAAACTGTTCCTTCCAAAAGCAAAACGCAGTATTATGATCGTTCCATTTTACCTCCCGAACAGCACAATTCGCAGCTTACTCAAGAGTTCTGCACCCTCGTGGACTTAAATACGAAATCTATGGCTCTAATTGTCATTCTCTACGGTTCCCTTCTACCAGACGAATTCTAGAGAACCGTGCCCTTACAGATTTGAAAACAAAATTATTTACTTTATGAGGCAGGGAAGAGAGTATTTATGTATTTATTCAATTGTTTTCGTTAAAGAACAGTAAAAGTTCTTGGCTCTTGAACCGTATCTTACTTTGACCTATGATATTCAAACTGAATATCATACATCAATCTTATTGTCTTTCCCCTTTTGACCCCTTTACTATCATTATATTGAAATTACAGAAAAGTTATGTCGAAATGATAGTCATGATAATTTTATTTTGCAGATCTGATAGGCCGCCTATACAGGATCTCGGCAGTGGAAATTTACTTATGCAATTATTTATAATTTTCAATGTGTATCTGAAAAAAACTTCTCTCAATACTCAGAAATAATGATGCTTACTTTGTAACAACATATGCTATTCTATTCTGCAAACATTTACACGGATACAGTATACATCACACACAAAATCCAAACCCGAAACAATTAACAAAATGTTATTCTTAATTCCTCATTGTTGCTTTGATCTTGTATTTTACTATTTCATCCTAATTTTAAAACTTCCAACACTATTTCATTTTTTTTGACAGTATTCCTCATTGTCCACTTTCTTGTTGCTGAAAAGCAGCACTCTTGACCGTCTCTCCCGGTTCTTTCCATCTCCATCTTGCTATTTATTCCACACCACAATGTTCGTGTTTTATACGAGCACTCATGTTTCCAAATTTACTTCCAAAAATTCCTCAATAACTGAAGTCAAACATTCTTCCTAATTCATCACTTCAACAATGACGAAAAAAAATCAGCCTGCCCCGTTTCTACCTCCGACCATCACCGGATCTACGCCGTCTCTGTTCATTCATCTTGCGCGCCTGTCGACGGTTTTTAGAATATTTCGCACTAGCACCCCAATACATTTTACTTCGCATCTCATTCGATAACTGGAATATAATTAAATTCCATTGGTCACTTGTTTACGCGTTTCATGTTTTTCCCCGAATTTGCTCGCGTGTCCATTATGAATCTGTTAAAATATTGTTTATTTTCCCGTTGTGTTACAAGCTCATTATCTTATTTTACTGTTTAAATGATCAAGTTTTTGCATTCATTCCAGACTCCATTGTTGTTACGTCATATTAACTTTCGCTTTTACGAATTACTCTGTTTGTAATTATCGTTCCTTCTAATGATTCATTACACACTACTCCTACCAAAATTAGCAAATGGGGAACTCAAAAGGTGTACTAGACACTCCCCGTGTGTATTGTGATGCTACATTTATGCAAAATCAAAACAAGTGACCATTTCATGAATTAGGGAAACTGGACAAAAAGCCTGGTCGAGATGGTGTTTGTTGACTCAATAGCTAAAATATGGTTTTTGTTAAGGTATATTAAGACTTAAAAAATTAAATAATACAAATGTTGATGATCTTGGCTGTCCAGGTGACGCCGCGTCGAAGGCTGTGTTGCCGACGTTTCGACCATCTTGTCGTGGTCTTCCTCAGGGCTGTTGTGTGAGGAAGACCACGACAAGATGGTCGAAACGTCGGCAACAACTTCGACAAGATCATTTACACGACTCTGGCCGCGGAAGCCTACGACTTCACTAATACAAATGTTACCTAATCATTATATATCGTCGTTAAATATAATATTCCTATTGATTAACAGTAGTATCTAATTGGATAGAAAGAGAAATGAAAACATTTTACTTTGTAATTAAACTTTTCTATCCTTTATTAACAGTTTACAGCCATATGGTGTTCATCAAGAGACCGGTATTTCGAAAGTAGTAGCGTGAGAAACGGAGCAGAAGGGAAGAAGCTGTGGGTGGGGCGCTGTGGTGGGGGTGGGGGATGGGGGTCGTCGGGAAGGGGGGGGTCGCCGCGAGGCGCGCACATAGGAAACAAAGACCCTTCTCCACCGCTTGCAGGTTAATTGCGACCAATTTTTGTGCCCCGCTAAACGGCGCCAAAGGTGATTTTAATTACGTTCGACGCGGGCTCACAAACGGAGGCGGCGGTGGAGGCGACGAAGGAAGAGGTACGGAAAGGGGCGGGGGTGGCGACACCAAAGACAAAGGACGCGCAAGCGGCGATGACGGAAGCAGGAAGTCAGCCTAGTCAAGGTGCGCCCTGCAAAGGTCTCTGAAGACAGCCTTGACAACCTTTGTTTCGTTAAAGGGTGTTATATAAAAATATTTTAATTCGTGAAATTCGAAGTAATTAAAGATATATAAATGCAAGAAATCGAGCAATTCTTTCTCTTCCTTATTGAAACACCATTAAAATTACGTAATCCAAATACATTCTGAAAGAAATGTTGGTAATGTTTGGTGAATAATGATTAATTGATTTTTTCGTGTTTCAGGGCGCGTCAACTGCTTCGGTCATTAGTCCCGTTAGTGTAGTACATGTATTTTTCTCACGAGACGGCGGTGAGCTTCCTCCGCTGGATGGCGAGATCCGGCGCCGACCTACCGTCGGCTAGTGGGGTTTCCCTCTAACCAGGACTCTCCCACTAGCGGGGCACCGCCCCAGCCGGGACAAGCTCTAGGCTCCCGACCGGTCTCCCGGAATATGTGGTAGTGTGGTGCGTGTAAGTGTGTGTGTGTAAGAGGAAGGAGGACAAGGAGAGGAAGGACAGATCGCGCGCGGTCCATGGCCCGTTTGGTAGGGTACTGCTCCGGCATTCGCCTGGTGTTGATCGGAGAAACCACGGAAAACTACCAATCAGAGCAGCCGGCCCCTAGAATTCTACTCCAGACAGTGACTGAATTCGACCTAGCTGAAAAGCTATTGTCGAAAATCCTGCCGCTGTCAGGACTCGAACCTAGGACCTCCCGGTCAGAGGCGCTGCAGTGACATCAGTTGATGCACTGAGCTACCGCTACCGGTTTTGGTGAATAAACATGTGTAACATAATTGCCTGATATCCTGCAATTTTTTTAGTCTAAATGCAATTGTATTTCTAAGAGCAACAACAAGAAGACAAGAACTGTTTTGTTTTTATATGATTACTTATAGTTTAAAAATATGCTGCCAAAAAATATTTTTCAAATATGACTTCCCCAGCGGAAATAAAAAAATAATAACCAATGCCATAAAATCACAGATAGTTTTATTGCTGTTGAAACGACATCCGACGGTAACATTCGATTGTTTTAGTGAAACACAGTTTGCTACTTGGTGACATTTTGGGGTAAAAGGATGAGTGATTGAAGGGAGTGCAGGATTTGATAAATTCCCAAACTGCAGCATCCCCGCATACGCTTATCTAAATTAATTGCAATTTTCGTCTCTCTCAATTGTGTGTAGCCGGACCAATCCTTCGTCAAGTGAGTGTGTTTTAAAAGAAACGTGAGAAGCTATGCCCTTTTTCAGAATAAAAATACGTTTGTTAATGCATGTTTCTCGTAACAATTAGATGTGAAAATACTCATACCTGCATTGGCTTGTAGATGAAAGTAAAAACGATTGTCAGAACGTCATTATTGTATTCAACTTCAGTGAAATTTTTGTAACTGTGTTTTATGGGAAATATTTTAATAAACTTTATAACTGTCTTTAATAATTTTTAAATCTTTATTTTATTATGAAATATGCATCTCCGAGGAATTTCTCAGCAACCTCATATTGGGCACCTTAACGTATTACTTGGACACTGGCTTTGCACGTGTCTAATTAAAATATGTTTTCTCCAGAAATTACCAGTACAATAGGTGCATTCAAACAACTTACTACATTATTGTTTTTATTATATACATCTACACCATTTCTGTCATCAACAGTGTGAATAATTATCGGCTTTAGGAAGCAATTTTTTACACTGGAATCGTCTTTTATTGTTTCATTTTAAAAAATCCAGACAATGAAATAAACCGGACGGAGTCTGGTCCGAATTAATCCGGATTATCGCCGTTCTGCTGTCTGTCGTCGTTGTGACGTAACAGTAGCATGCGCTCAGAGGCCTGCTGCGGCCGGCACGAGAAGCCTCGAGCACCGCGCGTGAACGCCCTAATTCTGTTCGCGCGAAGGCGTGCGCGAGGGGTGAGTGGGGGCGGGGAGTGGGGGGAGGTGCCAGGGTGTTCGATGCACCGCGTCACACCACGCCTCTGAGCAAGATGAATGTCTTCGCGCCATTCACCTTTGCCGCCGGCCCGCTCACCCGGCGGCGGCGACGGCGGCGGCCTCGACCGCTGTAAGAGGCCGCTGGGGTCGATGTCACGCGAGCGACTTGTTCCTGGCCTGGCCGCGGGCGGGTTGGCACTTCTGTTTTTTTTTCGTGTTTCCGGGCGCGTCAACTGCTTTGGTCATTAGTCCCGTTAGTGTAGTGCATGTTTTTTCTCGGGAGATGGCGGTGATCTTCCCCCACTGGATGGCGAGATCCGACGCCGACCTACCGTCGGCTAGTGGAGTTTCCCTAACCAGGACTCTCCCTCCAGCGGGGCACCGCCCCAGTCGGGACAAGCTCTAAGCTCCCGACCGGTCTCCCGGAATATGTGGTAGTGTAGTGCATGTTAGTGTAAGTGTGTGTGTAAGGGGAGAGGATAGGACAAGGAAGAGGAAGGAAAGATTGCGCGCGGCCCGTGGCCCGTTTGTAGGGTACTGCTCCGGCATTCGCCTGGTGTTGATCGGAGAAATCACGGAAAACTACCGATTCGAGCAGCCGGCCGCTAGAATTCTCCTCCAGACAGCAGACTGAATTCGACCTAGCTAAAAAGCTAGTGTCGAAAATCCTGCCGCCGTCAGGACTCGAACCTAGGACCTCCCGGTTAGAGGCGCTGCAATGGCATCAGTTGATGCACTGAGCTACCGCTACCGGTTTGGCACTTCGGCTGTTGGTAGGTGGTTGTTCGCTTGTTAATGATCCCGGGCACGTCAACTACCGAAGTCATTATTCCCTAAGTATAGTGCATGCATTATTTCATCGGGAGGTGGTGGTGATCTTCCCCCCTGGATGGCGAGATCCGGCACTGATGTACCGTCGGTTAGTGGGGTTTCCTTCAACCAGGTATTCCCATCAGAAGGGCATCGCTCCAGCCGGGATAAGCTCTAAGCTCCCGAATAATCTCCCGCTGTGTTGTAGTGTCCGTGTAAAGTGCAAGAGCGTGAAGCAAGGAGTGAGGATAGGACAATGAAGAGAAAGGGAATATCGCGCCGGACCGTGGCCCGTTGTTAGGGTACTGTTCCCGCATTCGCCTGGTGTTCATTGGAGAAACCACGGAAAATACCGATCAAAGCAGCCGGCCGCTAGAATTCTCATCCAGACAGGGATGAATTCGCCCTAGCTGATAAACTAGGGTCGAAAATCTTGCCAATGTCGGGAATCGAACCTAGGTCAGTGCATGTTTTTGTGGCAGCGTGTTCAGTGCATGTCAGTGCATCAGTGTATGCACTGAGCCACGTTTCTCGGTACATCGACTGTACGATTGAGAGAATTATGTTTGTGTCTGCAGGCGTTTAAACCGTTATGGTCATTACTCCCATATCGAGAGAGAAGACGATGCTTCTTCCCCGTTAGAATGTGAGATTCGGCGCAGTCCTTCACGCCATACTGCGATGTTTCCTTTTCTAGGTATCTCTAAGCCCCAGACTGCTCTCTCGACATGAGTAGTAGTGAAGTGCGTAAATACATGTAAGTGTGTATGTTTCTAAGGGGAAAGGAGGGAACAAAGAAAAGGCAGGAAAGATCGCGATCCATGGCTTGTTTATTTAGGGTTTTGCTCCGGCATTCGATTAGTATTGATTGAAGAAACAACGAGCCGCCTACCAAAATTATTCTCCAGACAGAGACTGAATTCGACCTAACTATCTAGCTAGTGTAAAAAATCATGTGGTATCTCCTTGACAAGCATAAGTATCCCTGTGATATCTTATGGTATCTCCTAAACAAGGTATCTCCCACCAGCAGGGCAACGTCCCAGTCGGGACACACTTTATGCTCCCGACCGGTCTCCCGACATGTGTGGTAGTGTAGTGCATATGTGTGTGTGTGTGTGTGTGTGTGTGTGTCAGAGAGAGAGAGAGAGAGAGAGAGAGAGAGAGAGAGGAGAGAGAAAGGGGTGAGGATAGAATAGGCAATGGGAAGGAAATATCGCGTGCGGTCCGTGGCCCATTGGTAGGATACTGCTCCACTATTCGCCTGGTATTGATCAGAGAAACCACAGCAAGCTACCGATCAGAGCTGCCGCCGCTATAATTCTCCTCCAGACAGCAACAGTACTCTACCCAGCTGTGAAACTAGTGTCTAAAATCCTGCCCCTGTCGGAATTAGAAGCGTATGACCACCTAGTTACAGGGACCGCAATTTGCATTTATTTCAGATGTACGTTGCGTAAAAACCATAGTTCAATAAAGTCAAAAAATAAATGTATTAAAAGTTGAATGATTTACTTCTAAAACTATTTTTCGCAAGTCGACTGCCACATTACGAACTTCCTTTTTCTTAAATACGTCATAGAAAGTACCCTTCCGCTGTTCGATTCGGCCTGGGATATACACCGTGGATTCATTTGCGGATTTAACAATTCTCATTAATTAAATGAATACATAACATGATCACAATCACGTTAATGTTGACAATAAGTTACATAATAAGCAATGGATAATATTTAACACCTCATGTAAAATTACAATTCTCGGTTTAAACCTTCTTTACCTCGAGTTTGACCTTTCCTATAAAGGTATCCACAACCACAAAACCGTTTATGTAAATATTTCTCAGGTGTCCCCATGTTTTAATGACTCATTTGCCTTATACATTCTTAACATTGCAATCACGTTTCTTGCTCGAGCATATCTGTAAATTTCGTCATAGATACAAATGAACATTTTATTCTCCACGAGACGTTCATACGTGGGGGTGTTAAATTTTGATATAACCATGTGGATGCTTCTAAAACAAGTTTCACATAGAACGCGCGTTTTCATGAGTTCTTTATAGGGAGCCATTCAATACAAAAGTTCTTAAAATTTTCTCTTTTTTACAATTCCTCTACATGCAAAACATCCTTAAAATACCGCTCTGAAAAGAATGTTGCATTTAAAACTCTGATATTTGCTTTGTCATTCAACTCAGGAAACAACCTCGACGTGTCAAATGCAACTTATATCGCAACATTTGCTCATTTTTTATTTTTATGTCCTAGACTATGTGCGATTTTAAACAAACATTTTAATGAACATCATATCTAGGCAACATTAAGTCTACAAACTGTTTGAAAAATATAATAAATATTTCGCTCTATTTTTGAATGAATTTCACTAATAACTATAAAAAATGCTTAATTATAATTAAATAGTTATAAATAATAATAGTATGTGGTTTAATTACGTATAATTTATGCACAAAATATCTGTAAATGTAATTGGGAGCAGTTGCATTAAGAAAATAAGTCGAAATAAATACGGATGTAGTTATTATCTTTGATGACCAACTATTAAACTCAAATTGGACTGAAAATTTTATAAAATAACAAAAAGATCAGAATTAAAATATTTTTGTAACTGTTGTTTTCAACTACAGTGAGTGTGATTTATGTACAAAATCGTCAATCTTCAGAAATGAAGTGAACTAAGAAACATTTACTATTACTAAACGGAATGTATTAGGTGGCTCTAGGGCATATTGACAAATGTTATTATGAGTTTACTATGAATAAGCCATATTGCCACAAAACTAGTAAAACAAATATACTGTGAAAACGGGTATTATCCACCCCCTTCCCTTTACACTTTTCCGTCCCACTTGTACGAACCCTCTCTACTTAAAAAACGAGTATATTTTAAATAGCTTTTAAAATATTTCATTTGACGAAATAAGATCCGTAGCTTCGTACATTATCCTATCGTATAGTATATAGAACAAAACTTATAGTAGGAAGTAGGAGTACTTCATTATCCCATATATTTCACTATTTTATACAAATTAAGTTTAAAATTTACGAAGAAGCTTTTGCAAACTCTGCAGCATGGAAGACAATGTCTGTTGCAAGTGATGTTGTAGAAAGTGCAAAAAAGTTTTCCAAAAAGTGTAACTTGAGAAATACGGAAACCAGTGCACACACTCAGTCAATTGAAAGAAGGAACATTGAATTCACGGGACCAATGACGTATTCCTTCCGTAATTCATTGTACTACTTAGGACGTACATTAAAACAAACCAATATCTTATCTTGTGATGTATCAATGGTCCAAAAGTCATAATGGGGGGAAGAAACTCATACAGTTCACAGTATAAAAACCTTCTTTCTTGGCGCAGACGAAAAAGACTCCAAGTTGAATACCTTAAAACCGCCATCCAATACTGAGCTCCGAAGTGGGAGGCAGCGTGCTTTCAGGGGAAACACCGGCCTTCGTCGCTTACAAATCGTAGCCAGAGAAGCGTCGGCGGTGAGCTCTTGGGACAGACAGCCGGGACCCCGCCCACAGCCCGCAGTCCTCTTGATACCATCGCCGAAAATCCCTCGGTAATCGATTTCAGAGCTTAATGCCGTTTTAATGAGGGTTTTCCGTGCGGCCTGTGGTCGACGGATAGTGCGATCACAGACGTAGGTATTACACCGACGAACCGTGACTATTCCCGGCAGCCGGCGCGGCGGGACGCGAGCAAAAAACTTGGGAGCCCAGGGATGAAAATGGAGTTTCGCTGGAAGCACTGAGGGTGCGCGGAACATGGCCGTGTGGTTTAGCGGGATCCACTGCGCAAAGATTTATTTTGGTACCGCGTAGTTTTGCGGAGCTTCCATTTCGAATGCAAACGCCAACAATCGCTGCAGGCGGGAACAGATGAAGGAGCAAAAAATTTAAGTCGCTCTAAAAATATTCTCGTTCGCTTTTCAGCTTTTTGCTGTCATATCGAGCCCGTATGGAATTAATGAAATATGATTTGAGAAGGACTGATGTCTCCTATTTGTTGCCCACACAACAATACGTCGTTCAGAAAACTGAAAATTTATTTTTATGTGTTCTATGTGAATACATCCAGTAAAAATCAATACTGTATTATCTAAAATATTTTTCTCTACCACTTCATGTTCATATACAAAAATGTAGTATTTTACTTGATTTAAATGTTATTTTAGAACCCTACAGAAAATCTGCATCTAAGCTAATAACGTCCTTCTTTTATTAAATAACCACACGAGCAATAAAATCTAACAACAGAAATAACACATTATACTGAACAGCGGATGGATTATCTAAAATCAGTCGTTAAATGTGGTTGGAAACTACAGATAAAATTATTCCCAATCTTAACATACTATTTTTGTTTTTTGAAAAATGTAACGTACAAATTGTAGTAATACTACGTAATTATAAAGAATTTCCTCGTATTTGTTAACTTTCTCATGATCACAAACACTGTGAAAGCAGATCTAAGATAAGCATTTACCCCTCAACACGAACGTACACGGAAAAATGTTTTGAAAAATGTGACACGCTAACTTCTGCGTTGATTTGCCAGCATTCCTTCTTTCCATTTTACATAAAAGTTCCATTATGAAGTTTGTTTTTTATCCCTTTAAGGTTAACGCATGTTTATCTACCTTTTAGTCAAGAAATTTAAATAGAAAAAGACGGAAAGAAAAATAAAAATCAAAGAAAGAAAAAGAGTAAATTTAAGTACTTATGTCACGGAATTAGATGATAACGACAACAATAGACTGACTAGCGAACCCGTACGAGAACCCACGCATGCTAAATCCCACCCTCTTCGCTTTTTTTTTTTTTCATTTCTATATTCGCCTGAATATATCTTTTTCTTCAAGACCTTATCGTCCGTCACATGTTCTAAAGTCTCCTTGTAATTATAACAATACAATACACCCTTGTCAATACAAACTATTATTTAACGTTATTATCGAGCAAGACGTACACCCGTGTAGTTCAATCGCGTAGAATATCAACTACTTACTTTAATTTTACATACAGTTTCAAGATTCTACAGGCTCTGAACAGGTGCGGCAGAATCGAGAAGCGTTGAATCAGCAAAAATGTAATCATGTTCAAGAAGGTCTAATCGTATATATTACGGTATGAGGAACGTGTCTTTGATGCCTCGGGCCTCAACATTTTATTTTTTAAGGCCCTAAAAAGCTTCGTTTATGAGTTATTTAACGATATAGATTCAAAAATAGGTCAAGTGTTGCTGGTTGCATTTGAAATGAATATTTAGATTTTTTCGCCAAAAATCCTTCATATTTTTCGTTAAGTTCCATAAAGTTCTCTTCCTTTACAGACCTTAATTATAAAGATTGGTTGCGTATGAGAACCACAAAAGGTATGTATACTACTGAAATAATACAGGAGGCAATTAGTCTTATTATTTAAGGACCCGCCAACTGCTTTGGTTATTAATCCTTAAGTGTAGTGTATGTTTTATCCAAAGAAGTGACGGTGTTCCTCGCTGCAACGTGAGATTGGACGCCGAACTGTACATCCTTCCCCCATCGAGGCACTGCACCAGCCGCGAAGCGCTCTAAGTTCCTGCCTTGTCTCCCGGCATGTGTCCCAATACGTTTTAGGGTATTATTTCGGTTTTTATAATATGGTGCGTGAGGGTCTGTCTTCACAATGAAATATGTCACGGCTTTTCGCGTCATTCTCGGCCGAGCCGTTAGATGTCGCTTGATCTGCAGCACTTCTTGAACGGTCGCGATCATGCTACATCTGGGGGCACGACCGAGAAAGACGCAAAATGCCATGCCATATTCCATTGTGAAGACAGGCTCTCACGCGTCATGTTATAACAACGGAAGTATAAACTAGTGCTCCGGTATTCGTCTGGTACCGATCGGAGAAACCACGTGAAATTCCCGTAGGAGAAGCTTCCTGTTGTAATTCAGAGGATGAATTTGATCTAGCTGTGTCGATAATACCGAAAATCCATCACCGTCACAACTCGAACTCTCGGAACTCAGTCAGTAATGCTGTGGATGTCGAGGGAACGGTAATGCTACCTCTTAGGCATCATATACAACAGACATAACAATAATAAATAACAATCAATAAATATCAACAACAAATGTCAGTAATAATAACAACAAATAACTTAGCCTGATACGTCCGACGGCCGGTGCCTTCTTGTTCACAATTTGTATTTGTGGTCTGCAAGTTCATTTTAAACCAACATTTTAAATATAATAAAGTTGCCTGACACGCCCACCCATAGAAAGTAACATGAAAAAGTAAGGATAGAAGTACTTTTTTAAAAATTCGGATTTAATTACATTCAACTATCGCTAATATACTGAAAAAAGCATTATTAATATGTTGAATCATGTCTGAAGGATTCACATGAAGCTGGAAAGGCAGTAGAATCATCCAGAGCGTATTAGCAATTAAATGGGTTCACTTCCGTAGGTGGCTTTGGAACTCCTCTAAAACATGTTTTGGGTGCTTGTCAAAATATGTCTGATATTATTAGTCCTAATAATATTCAATCAATGCGATTAAAGGAAATGTTTTTTTCGATAATACACTACTAAATTAGGTTTCTCAAATGAGAGCTACGTGAATCCGATGATTCAAGTACTGACGATTGATTTGTAAATGCCGGGAACGTGTGGTAATTAACAGTTTCACCATAATTCTTGTAGATGCACTGAAATAATTAAACACATGTTTTTCTAGAATTAACCCCGAATACCTAGAGAGACAGTCTAAGAAATGTGCCCTATCTGTCTTCTCAAGGAATGGAATGAGCTATTGATCATTCTTTAGGTGCCGTAAATTATACAAAACTCATTTTAGTTTCTTAAAAAACCAAAAAATATTATTTTACGAAATGTCTTAAAATTTTCTGGATAGATCAGCAAAAACAAAAAAAAGATTATTTCCCCTAGAGAAGGTAGACGCATTGTGACACCTCATTTGTCTCGATTCGTGGATTGCGAGGGATCAAACGCATGCAACGAGCACCTTACTCGATTACTACTTAACGTTATCAATAATAATTATTGATACTGTTATCTATACTGTTCTGTACTGTTTATTATTACTATATTTTTCTTTATTTTAATTTGTAAAATGTATCTCTGGTATAAGTCAATAGCAGTCGCTAATTACCTTAGATGTTTTAAAAGCGACCCAAAATAAACAATTTAAAAATTGATATTGTTATGTATAGCAAAGAGAGTAACCTCCAATCATTGAAGATTATGATCACAATAATTATTCTACAGGATGAGTCACGTAACTTTAGCATCTCCTGTAACTTTTAACGGTTGAATTATTGCAATGTATTTTCCACGAAGTGTATAAGGAAATGAGGCTAATTGTGTATGTATTCCTTTCCATTTCCATCACTTGTATTTTTCGAGATATTGTTTTTTCTTAATGGAACTATACAGCTTTTAGTCTATCGTGACGATCTTAAAAAGACGAATTCAATGATATGCATATTGTTATATTTTAGATGAATTTCTTTTGAGTAATTTTGGTATTTAACGGATGATTTTGAGAGTAACAGTCCACCACCCTGGGTCACGCAGCGCTCTCCCTGCAAACGCACGCTCGGGGCGTTGCAATATCCGTTAAACACGAGTCGTAAAAAATCAAAATTACTCAAAATATGTTTATCTAACATATGACAAAATGTATAATTATTGGATTCGTCACTTTAGGCTATGTAAAAATATACATAGAGCCATTTAAAGAAATGAAGTTACCTCAATATCTCGTAAAAACAAGTGATAAATTGGAAATAAATATGCATAAACTAGCCCCATTCCATTATGCACTTCTGTGAAAATTTCATTGCAATAACGTCAACCGTTCAAAAATTGTAGGAGATGCTAAAGTTACGTGACTCACCTTGTGAAATAGTTGACGCACCAGGAACACGAAATCATCGATCTATCAATCAATCTAGCGAAATCGTGAAGTCATTGTCGTCAGGGAAGAATGAGTCTATTCATAGTGTCAAAAGCTTCGATTCACTGCCGGAGGTCGTCAATTTAGTACTTTGAAGACGGAGACTTCCTCGAACCCAAGCGAAGCGACTAGGAATAGTTGGCGAAATTACGAGCTTCGCGCAGACTGCGCGACACCGACTTTTTTATAATTATTCCGCCGCATTTTTGTGCGTCTCGTGCGTTAAAGCAACCTGTAAATCACTGCAATGCGCACTTCTTGCCACAAATACGAGTATTTTCGGCGTATAGCGTAAGTTGGTGAAAACATTTGGGCTGTGCATCATGCGTCCGATCTTAGTGTGGGCCTTGCGTCGCTTGGTAGTCTGTATGTATTCGTCTTCTGGTAAATTGTTGGTAGTATTTTTTTTTATTTTTTATTTTTTTTTACTTTTTCGCCCTTTCATTGTAGGAAGGGAAAGTGTTGTAATTTCCTCAGGAAAACAGCGATTTTCGGCGAAAAATCGATTTACGGCAAAAGTCTGACTGTCCGACCGTTTGTTATAGTCAACTCGGCATTAAGGAACTGACACCCTGCGAGTTTGAAACGCATATTTTGATTTTGGGAGGGCTTTATATGAAGCCTCACTAGATTTTCAAATTTTCTCAAAAGTGGCTCCAAATGTTTGGATTAAACTTTTCATCGGATAGCATAGAGGAGGGTTTAAGAATAGTGCAGGTCTCATTTTCGATGAAATTTCTGCTTTTTCAAAATTTGCTAAAGTTCAAATTGTTTTCAGGGTGGTCCTACAATTATAATATCGAATATAGTGAGTTCTTTCTTATAATATGTTGTTCAAGGGCATCTTGAAATAAGATCAAGTACAATTTTTCGAAAAATGTGAGAAGTTTTGGCGTACTTTTGAGTAAAATATAAGCAATTTAAACAGATTTTTAACCAATATTTGCTCAAAAAAAACTTCAAATTTTTTCTTTAAATTTTCTCCTAGAATTGTTTGCCTCTTAAATTTCTCCTCGTAAATTTGCTACTCGTTCAAGGGACTCAAAAAGTGAAGCTTCTCTCATTTCAGCAAACCATCTGTATTATCGAAATTTGCAAAATGTATAAATAATACTAGTGTAAATAAATTAGAATTAACATGAGAAAGCATGTGCTGTTGTAGCAACACTAGTTTCATTATGAGATGGTGCGCGTATGGATGAACACTTTTTGCATTTCTTCGCGGTAGTGGACATTAGTGAGGTTATGTCACCTTCAGTAAACGGACACACGAATGCGTCCCGTCCTCACTACAACTAATTTGCGCCGCAGATTCCTTTGATGTGCGCGAAAAAACCGACAGAGCGCGGCTCGCGCGTGCGGTGCGTTGTACATTTTTGCGCGCGTTCCCTTTCGGCGAACACGTACTCACTACAGGAATTCAGTTCGCTCTCACAACATTTTATGTTGTGCACGGCAATTGGGGCAATAATTTTACCCCAATTGTTACCCCAATTGTTGTACGCGCTATGCGCAACTTTGACAGATGTATATCGCCTAGCGAGTCAATGGTTTCCAAAATATTTTCCAGCAAAGAATTAAAATTTACCTGACGTTCCTACAATACTTTATTCAAAATTTGAAATATTATTCAATAGTGGAATTTTGATTAAAAAACTGTTGACTGCCGTTTCTCCTTAAAAAATGTGCGACATTTTCGCACGCAATCCGCGAATAAATGAGCATTTCTGAGCACTTACTGTGACAGCTCAAATAGACCCACTGCCGCGCTGCAGTGCCCTGCGGCGAGCATCATAGCGCTAATTACGTGCGGGAGGAAGGGGGTCCGGGTTCGGGCCTCGCCGCCGCCACAGCCGCAGCCGCTGCCTGCTTACCTGCAACAAGAGGCCGCTCTGTGTACGCCACGGGGCAATCGGATTACAGTGGCCGTTGTATTATCACGGCACAATTACCATTGGGCTCCACCACCGCCCCGCTGCCCACAAACTCGCCCCCATACCCCCTCCCAGACATACATATCCACCCGCCGCACAACACACATGGCCACCAAATGGCGGCGCGGTCCGCCTCGCCCCCCTCAAATTCCAAAGCCAGCTGAAGTGTACAAGAAGTCCCGGAAATATAACACCAACAGTACACCTGCACAGTCTAAAACAAGAGGGGAGGGGCAACTACATTTCCGAGCCCATTATCCCACCAAAAGTTTTTATTCACACCTGACATATTTTACTAGACAATAAATAAAACAAACAAGACGAATGACATGATTTTAATCCTACAATTAATAATTACAATTGATCTTATGTTGAACCATTGACATAATTGACACGTTTGCAGATCCTCTTCCCCAAAAGTCGTTTATAAATATTTCCCATGCAGAAGCTTAAAAGGGGGAAAACAAGGAAAGGATAATAACAAAGGGTATCAAGAGTTTTATTACGTACGGTTACGGAGCACCTGAAGTGTTCAGAACGGTTAGTCCTATTAATATTTGACGTTTATTATTTGCATCAGCAAACGAGTTACAGATTTTCATTGTTCAATTTATTCTAAGTCAATCTAAGTCAATGAAAGATAAAACTAAATGTCTGCGTTTGTTTAGATTAAAAAAATGTATTTATATCGAAAGTTCATCGTTATACGTAGACGTTTGCAGTGAATATTACATATGCCAGTCTCCCTAAAACCTAATTCTGCCTACAACTCTAATAATAGCCAGATCATTACAGTGAGAGGCGAGCCAAATATGATTCATGCACCTCCAGACCTCTCAGCCACACAGTGTCATTTCACCTGCCCCTGTCCTCCCAGTCAACGACAAAATGTCTCTCAGTACACGGCTCGTGGGTAATGGAAGGCAGAACGAAAATCGTGTGTTGGGGTCACCCACCGACACCCGCACCCACCGACACGCGCACCCCCCACACGCGCACCCCCCACACGCGCACCCCCCACACGCGCACCCCCCACACGCGCACCCCCCACACGCGCACCCCCCACACGCGCACCCCCCACACGCGCACCCCCCACACGCGCACCCTCCACACGCGCACCCTCCACACGCGCACCCTCGCACACGCGCACCCTCCACACACGCACCCTCCACACGCGCACCCTCACACCGCACCCTCCACACGCGCACCCTCCACACGCACCCCCACACGCGCACCTCCACACGCGCACCCTCCACACGCACCCTCCACACGCGCACTCACCTCCACACGCACCTCCACACGCGCACCCTCCACACCGCACCCTCCACGACGCGCACCTCCACACGCGCACCTCCACACCCACACGCGCACGCGCACCCACACGCGCACCCACACGCGCACCCACACGCGCACCCACACGCGCACCCCCACGCGCACCCACACACGCGCACCCCCACACGCGCACCCCCACACGCGCACCCCCACACGCGCACCCCACGCGCACCCACAGCGCACCCCCCCGCACCCACACGCGCACCACCCACACGCACCCCCCACACGCGCACCCTCCACACGCACCCTCCGCGCTCCGGTGGGCACCCTGACCCCCCATACGCGCGCCCCAAACACCGTTTAGGCCCCCGCCCTAACCCCTGACCCCAGCGCGGTCGGGCGTCCGCCTATTCGCTTGCTCGCCCGCTGGGCCATTCGTTCGCGCGCTCGCCCATTCACTATCTCCCGCGCAGTCGCCGCCGAATGGGAGTCCGGGCATTGATCGACTGAGCGAAGTGATTGCCGGCCACCAAAAGCACCGCCTCTGTCACGGACGTCGGGCACGCCCCGAGGAAGAGGTAATCCCTGCGAGGACACTGCCCTCGAATTCGAATTCGCGGTTTCAACTACAATACGGATGCACAACGCAGATTTCGCTATTCTCGCCAAGAGCTATACGGAATAGTATCGAGGTAATGACTTGCCAATCAGATGCGAGTGATCTCAGATGCGTTATCCACTTTACGCAGTACTATGCATGGTGACATCCTTGCTCCCTCATGGAAATATCCACCAAGAAGTGTTTAAAGATGTTACTGTAAGACACACTGGACCACACTTTTGTTACTTATCAACTGGAATTAGATTGCCATAGATTCCAAAATTGAGTACTATAAATATGCTCTACAGATATCGCTTGATCGCGTGCAGCTATTTGGAGATATTGCGGCTGTGGTTTCTTATCGCTTGTGAAATCTTCTAAAGAATACTTTTAAATTCATTAATGAATGTGCGTGTTTAATTAAGCATCAATATAATTAAGCAATTTATGTTGCATAACTGCAAAATAATCTCCATACGCTGGCGAATACGCGAAAAATAGAAAACATAGACAGTGAGTGCTTTCCTATCAATCGACTTTTCGGTATGAAGAATCCACAAAACGTGAATTTTGACTAGACAATATGTTAGAGGAAGTAATTTACTACATATAGGAACAACACTCATCCGCATTTTCGGTACTAGGGCTCCATCATACGAGCGCTACCCGCCACGCGTACTTGTTTTTCCGAAAAAAATCGCCGATTACCGCCCCACTATTGCAACACTTTCTCTTGTCTACGTAAGTACGTACTATACAAGAAAATAAAAATCACAATGAATAAATAACATTCACAAAATTAGAATTATTAGCAGTGCACCATCTTCAATATCAAGGGAAACTAGTAGCGCTAAAACAGCACGTACTTTCTCGATCATACTTTCAAGCAAGATGACGCTAAAAGTACTCAAATTTTCGAAACATTGTAAATGACCCTATTTCAAAATCTATCTTTACGGAACAGATTTCATTAAAGGAAAAATTTTGCCTTAATAACTGTAGTAGGAAGACGGCGAAAAAACTTAGAATTTTTGAAATTGTGGAAAAATCAGGATTTTCATGTAATCTATTAAAATTCAAGATATCAAGGAATCCAAATACGTTAGTTTCATTTTTTTATGTTCTACAGTATAAAGATATGTCACATTGAACATGTTTAGTTCACCCCTTTGCTATTAAATGCTGCTTCAGAATCAATCCAAACTGCGGTCACAGAGACCGCGTGTCGCATGCAACTGTTGCTCGGTTGCGGCTGATTTCCGATAGCGTTAAGCGTTCCTACGTGATCATGTCGCGCAACCGAACGTCGGGAACAAAGCAGACTTCAGCAAACAGCAACCCAGCCGTTCGTTTGAACCATATCAGCTGTTGCAGGAGCGGTAAGGAATATCTAATGTAATTAGCGACTCTGGTACGTTTTCAAAGGTGATTTACAAATAGAGAATCTCCGCATAATTTGAACCGCATCTGCAAGTCGAGGAAATTTTTATTACAATAGATAAGAGAAACAACTTTTAAAAAGTAGGTCGTTTTACTTTTTCATAAATATCTTTTCTAGAAGAGAAATTTCCATATATTATTCTAATCGAACATAAAAATTTAGCATTTGTCAATTGGATGCGGATGGATGAATTGAATAAATGGATGATCACTAGAACAGTAAAATGGATAACATTGCATATATTAATAGCGGAAAGTAGAGTTATAATGTGCGAGCATTTGATTAAGACGGCCATCTCTGTCATCCCACAACATTCAGCTACATGTATAAAATACTCTCATTTATTTACATATCCTTATAATCTCGAAAAACACGTAAGGTTATTGTTGTGACCGTCTGACTACATATGCAATGCAATTCAGGTATCATTTTCAAAGGTTATTTAAAAATTGGAGATCCTTTTTGAACTCACTTAATCTAACTCAAAATGAAATTGAAAACAAAATATCTTAATCTGTTTTAGTCTGAAAAGATTTTAAATAAAGATAAATAATCTGAATATCTGTTCATTATTTTTATGTGTTGTATATTTGAATTTAAACATGCAACTTATTCAAAATTTACCAATTAATTTTGTTGTTATTAATTTCGTGATTATATATTAGCTGACATACCTGACGTAGCAGACACATCAGTCTGTGAAACATTATACCATGTAATGTAATAAACATTTTACTTATTTGACTGTGTGTAATTTGAAAGATACTATAACTGGTAAAATACTTATTTTACGAACTTAAATGGGGTTGGATTTCGATACAATCCGGCATATTTACCGGTATCCATAGCGTAAACGATTTCCAAGTGCTAAGAAGAAAGTTTATTAATTCGCATTTATAAATTGTTCGAACCGTATCACAACTTCGTTGTGTGCTTTACACAATTTCCGCTCGAGGCTTTCGAGTCGGTGTAAGTTAGCAAAGACGCATTTGGTGGCTCATAAATGCACTTTGGAACTTTCTCTGATCCGGCTACATTTTCAACTTTCCCGGCTTTTCGTGGGGGTGAGTCAAACCACCGCAGGCTGCACAGAAATAACTTCTGACGGCCCAGCGGTGTCCGCGGTAGAGCGCCACGGTACACTGCTCTGCGAGCTTAAGCAAGGGTTTCCGTTAAATTACTTCAGTATGAAAACAGTTCTATGCTTTGTCTTTCGAGAGAATTCGTACTTTCGCACAGATAGTGCGAATAACAAATACAAATTCACAACATACACAAAAACCTACAATTCGGAGATACCAAGAAATTGTACCTTCTGCCATTCTGATAACGGAAGAAAACCTTCAGCAGCATTGAGATAAACGCACGATACGATTCTAAGTTAATAATGCGGAAAGTAAAGCAGTACTCAACTTCTTATGTGAGGCTCCAACAGACACCGCAGATTAGGTAACTGGCAAACACGAACCCATATCCGTATATGAAAAAATATACAGAGGAAATGTCCCTGAAAGTGTACGCACATTAATTATCCAAATAGTGGTGCTAAAGAATGGCACAGACTTTCTGCACCAGTTAATTTTTTAACCTCTTGCCTCTAGGTTAGCATTTCGTATTGCACCAATCTCTTTCCGCAGCTACCGAGTAGCGCCTGAAAGACATTTTTACACATTTTCTCACTTTTTCCAGCTCTTATATTAGAAGTGAAATATGACTAATTATAGTATAGAATATATAAAACCCGGTCCTTCATGCAAATTTTTATTGAAAAATTTGGAGATGTTCTTCAGAAAATGTCGTTTAAATGTTTGAAGTTAATCTATAATTGAATCTATGTAGTATATCATCATGGACCCCACGGCTAATAAGCAATGAGAATCTAAGTCTGCACATTCACAGGCTATACACCAAAGCGTCATTTAACTTTCGTCGTACATGTTCTTCATTTTTTTTATTAACACAATGAAATTTTACAATCTATTTCAATTCGAAATAATAAGTAAATATGATAATTCAAAATAAAATGATCAATGAAACAATAAATTACAGAAAAGTCCCCCATTGGTACTTTCCAGGATCAATATACAAAGACTATAACATAAAAGAGAAAAAAATTAGAATAATAACACAAAACGGAGAATTATGTTCTTCAATTGTATTCATCTTTTTACCGCCGTGATAGACGATAGACTAAAAAATATGTATGGTTCCATTTGAAAAAATAAGTTAATTCAATATCTCGTAAAATACAAGTGATAAAATAGAAATGAATATATGTGACAAATAGCCCCATTCCCTCATGCACTTCCGCGAAAATTGCATTACATTAACAACAATGATTCAAAAACTGCAGATGGTGCTGAAGTTACGTGACTCATCCAGTATAATAAACAAGACCTACAAGTTTCTTCATATATTCCGATCGCGATCCCCCCAAAAAAGATGAAGCCTACATAATGAAAAGATTAATCTCGAACAATCACAACAATATTATTATTAATACTATTATTATCATTATTATCATCATCATCATTATTATTATTATTATTATTATTATTATTATTATTATTATTATTATTATTACTCTTCTTTACGACTAAAAACGTTATTAGTAGGTTGAATATAAAATCTACTTCAGGTAGCTACCAGCTTCTAAAGGAGCAGATCTAGGCGACAGTCAGTGCCTCTACAATACTTTGCGCAAATTGTGCGCTATTCCAAATAAAGCAATTTTGTTATATTATTATTATTATTATTATTATTATTATTATTATTATTATTTATTATTCTAATTATTGTTGTTACTTTTTCACACCATGGTTTTCTCTGAGAGCACGCTGGAGGATGGCCACCAGGAGCAGCCATATTGTTATTTCTTTTTTAGCGCAGAGGCTGGGAGTGCGACAATCGGCTCGTGTTGTCAGAAACAATATTGCGGGGATTGGTAAGCGGTGCGGAGGGGAGCAATGCGGACGAGAGGGGGATGACGCGAACAAAAACAGGGGAGAGGATTGAAAAGGCGAGAAGGGATTTGAAACCGGGAGGGGATGGCAATTGAAGGGGGGCGAAAAGTGTGAAAGAAAAGGGAATGTGGGAGGAAAGATAGGGATGTGTGACACGTGGCCCAGAGAAAGCCCATGAAAGTTAAGTGGCAATCAACTAACGAGGGCGGGAAATGTTGGTGAAACGAAACATCTTAACAAAAACTTGATTTTCACTAGTTTACTAACGTCTTGTTTGACAAATGTCGGCTACCTGCGGTGAAAGTGAAATTTTATTACACATATGAAGTATTATTTCATTATTTCCAATTCATCACGCAGACTTCAGCCAAACACTTTTGGACAAGAGCGTTCCACATCGGTGACGAAGAACCAGCAGAACATTTTACTGAAAATCCTGCAAATGAAACCAACAGAAAAAGGAGCTCTTCGTTGACTAGAGATATTAATCCTCGTGCGTAATTTGTAGTACAAAAACAAGGGAAAAGTATCCTTTGTTTTGCACGATATAGAGAAAACAAGCGCATCACGGTGAATAGACAGTGATAGCGTTCTTCTCAAGTAACCGACCGGCCTTCCCAGAAATTAACTTGAGTATTGCGCTTGGCCTCAGTGGCAGCCTTTGACCGCGCTTGCCCTGAGGATGACCTTCAGCTACTATATTGGGCTGTCTCTCTGTAGGAAGGTGGCTACATTATCCTATGTTTTATGTAATTTCACCACATAAAATTTTTCATTAATTATTTTCTTTAATACCGACAAAAAGACAATGTATTTAATACGAAGGCATAATATATTAATTTCATGTCTCCTCAAATAGATTTTATTGATGCTGGTTGCTTTCCAAGTTTTTATTACTGATAGTCATTTGTATTATTATATTTTTGTATTATTACATTTTTCCAAGTAAAGGCTGGCGTCGTTTGAATTTCCTTTTTAACAATAATACAGTAATAACAAAAGAATAGCAATGACTGAATAATAAAAAGCTATACAGAATCCAAGTTCGAAATATACTGACAGTCCTACAATTAATTAATGCTTTTATGAAACTTCATTTAGGAAAAAAAGGAGGTGTATAAAAAGTAAATCAATATTTCTTCTTGATTGTCAAAATATGTTTACAAATAAAAGTATCCATAGTTTTTTATGACAATCATTTATTCAGTAATTTCACGTTTCGTAACTCGTTTTGTTACATCTTCACTCATGAGTTATGTGGTATCAACTGTGCGAGAGTGAGGTTTTTCGTAATGGTTTCTTGAATGTTCTGCTGATGTGATAATTCAATGGGATAGCGTTCCCTCATTAAGTTTAGCACCTGAAGATGTAACAAAACAAGTTACGAAACGTTGTGAAATTACTGAATAAATGATTGTCATAAAAAACTTTGGATACTTTTATTTGTATAAAAAGTAGTACGTTGAGAACCGCTACCTTAGGGGTTTGCTAACAACGCTTCATCGCTGGTATTTGCGGTCGCGAGCAAGATGAGACCCGGTCGAAGCGGCGAGTCCGAAACGCCACAAGTTGTCGTGAGCGACGCGGAGAATCAGTCCTCCGCTAAAGGAAGCGATTTGCCCCGACCGCTGTCAACGCGCTGCAATGTCCAGGACCATTTTAACATCTTTGGGGGCCCTTGGGCCAACGATAATGTTAATGGCAGATATTCTTACTTTCATCATCCCCAATTTAAAGACAAGTTTTGATAAAAAAACAACAACTAAACTTCTCATTACTGAGTGACATTCTTGCATCAACCAGCAATATTATATATTATAAATATTATCCAATGAAGCACAACACATCACTGCGTTAGGTCAATTTTTGCATTGAAATTAATCATATATTACTTGTGTACTTGCTTTGTTCACGTTTTTTTAATGTAGTAGTAAATATTTTTTAAGGAATTATCCAGGACCCTTGAACATTGAGGGCCATGAGCCGGGGCCGTTCGGTCCCTTGCGTTAACACGGGCCTGAAAAGGACCCGGGTATTGGGCGAACCTGGTACCAGCATCTCCCTTCCTTTACTTCCACCGGCTTCCCCAGCGAGAGCGCTCGCTTGAGGGCTGTGCTAGGTGACAGGATCCGAAGGACAATGCAAGGAGAAGGGGGTGCGGTGGCCCATCTCCCGTTATGATGGCTCGTTGTTAGTGCTTCCAGGCACGGCAACTAAGAGAGTCATTAGTCCCGTAAGTGTAGTAGATGTTTTTTTAAGGTGTCGGTGATCTTCTCCCGTTAGGTGGCGAGATACATTGCCGACCTACCGTCGGTTATTGGGGTTTTCCGCTACCAGGTATCTTCCACCGGCAGGGAACCGCCCCAGCCGGGACAAGCTCTAAGCTTTCGACCGATCTCTCGGCATGTGTGGTAGTGTAGTGCATGTTAGTGTAAGTATGTGTGAAAGGGGAGAGGATAGGACAAGGAAAAGGTAGAAAACATTGCGCGTGATCCGTAGCCCTTTTGTTAAGGTACTACTCCGGCATTCGCTTGCCGTTAATCAGAGAAACCAGGAAAACTACTGATCAGGGCACCCGATCTCTACTACTTCAGACAGCGACTGAATTCAACCTAGCTGCCAAGCTAGAGTCGGCAATCTTGCCACTGTCGGAACTCGAACCTAGTACCTCCCGGTCAGAGGGAATGCAGTGATATCAGTTGATGCAGTAAGACAGCTCTCATTATTATCTCTCCGTATTTTTGTCCTGATTTCTACCCAAAAAATTGCTATTACAGGTCTTCCACAGCAATTCAGATTGTGATGACGCACTGAAGCAATTTTGTTGTATTTTTATATAATACTGATACGTAAGGCATGTAACAAATTAATTGAATGTGAGTGAACAGAACACACTAATATGCTTTTAAATAAATATTGTCTATTGAAACAAAATTTTCTAGACTTTTCCGGTACAGATCATTTTCCTATTTTGCTCTTATATAATGGAACAATTATTTCTATTAAACAAACTATATTACAATTAAAAACATTAAATGCAATACTTATATCTTCTTAATTTTTCAGATCCCTGTTTATGCTGTCGAAAAGTACATGAATGATATCAGCTTGACAAATAAAAAAGTATCAAGAAGTAACGCTGTACTAACGGTTTTAAGAAATAGTTACTCGCTCAACAAAGATTTGACTTCGATTATTCTACAAGTTTCCTCACTTTTTCCTGTTTACATAAAACGGCCTCCCGGGAAAACCTATCTTTTGGATATAGTTAACAATTCCGTCAGAAAGAATAAAGAAATTGGTGTGATCAATATCCCAATTTATCAAAATTAAACATAGGGTACTTTGTCGCAGAGATTCAGAGATGTGAAACGTGGCTAAGGAAGCAGTCTCTATATTTAAACCTAAGGGGCTTCGTTTAGAAAGAAATTTGAGATTATTATGGAACCAAAGTTCGTAAGTTTTGCTTTAAATAAAAGGTAATAGCCCCTTTATGTGTTATCACTTGCCATTATTAACCGGTCTAATAGTATAAACTCTAAATAATATCTTACATTTAATATAATGAACACTTCTCTAACGTTATTTGTACTGTGTAAAGATAGTGAGTTTTTTTAAGTTTGAAGATCGTTTTTAAAAGCAAAGATTAGTGAGGGTATATAAATGTAACGCAATAATTTGAAAAATATGTCACATTACAAAACAAACGGTAATTATATGTGTGCATTCGATTTTTAAGTTTAGCTGAACTGCAGCAATTCTTGAATTTTATTGTCCCTATTTCTTATATTTTTTTAATGCATCAGTAATGAATACACCTTTTGAAAGAGGATTTTAATTATGTAATTCCAAAAACACGATTCGTTGTCATTAGTTGAATGGATTACGATGTAAATAAAATATAAAGTGGTGGATGTTTCTGCTATTAACTTGTCTGGGTGATAAAATCTATACTGAAACATTTTTGATTTCTGTAAATTGTATCGCGACCATTAGTTCTAATGACCCTGTACAAAAATATACTACATAAATGATATTGATCTTTATTATGTTCATAATTATTACATCGCATTGTCGCATGAACGCTGCAATTTCATTAAACGGAGTCGAAACAATACCATCAACTGCATCGCCTGGGATTATTCATTTGATATTTAAAACTGCGAGTAATTTGGACTTATTTTCGAAGGGAATAGAAAAATGTATTAATCCCAATTGGCTTCGACATATTCGTTTCTACACACTCTACTCTTTCTAAATATCAGAAATTAATAAACTCGTGCCTGCACAATTAATGTTATGAAATACATTTCAGCAGATTGATAATGAGTTCTATCGCTATTTGGCAATGTCTGTTGGTGACTATTTTTCATTTGCTGGTAATGTTTTTAACCATTGTCAGTACGTAACCAAAATCGAGAAAGAAAAATAGGATCAAATACCAACTAATTGAACGTTGTTTCTCAAATGGAGCACAGTTTCCTGGCTTTAACGAGATGGCAATCTAGGAGAACGTGAACTAAGTAACACATTTTGAATGACATGAATCGCATCAGCAGTGAATCTGTATTACTAATTTCCAATGTGCACAGAAATTGAAAGAGAATTACGTAGCCTCCAACAGAGAAATGTCTATGATTTTGTTAGACACTCAAGAGCTCAGGAAATAAAAATAAAGAAACTGTTTCGATATTGACTGAAAATTGTAAACATTTGATTAGTATGTTATTCCTGTTATGCAAAGAGATGTAACACTGTATATAATCTATACTATGTTATTGTGAAGATTATTTTTCTTAACATATTTATTTCCGCGTTAAATGAGAGCGTTAATTCTTGTTCTTGAGTAATGTGTGTCCTACTTCTTGAAAAATAATTTTCTACTGTTTTGTTCGCCGGCATTTGCAGTTCACTATATCCCATTCATTTTACAAGTTAATAAATGACGCTATTTATGATTTCAATAAGAAGATTTTTTAGCATTTCACATATTGGTATTGGATATAACAAACTGCATTAAGTTTCGTAAAGTTCTTAACCCATTTGGACCCAATGTCCTCGGATGCATACAGAAACGTAGTAAAACATCTATCTAGTCGAAAACGTGTTTATTGTACGTCTTAATTAAAACAAGAACGAGTATATAGAGTGGTTTTGTGTCACCTACATCATACTGATGAAGTGAAAGATATTAAAGAAGCACTGTTCGAAAAGGGACATAAAAGTGAGAAACATAATGAATGTTCGCCATAGGTTAACAACGTTACCATTGCCGTTATTTTTTATAGATCTTAAACCAAACGCGAATAATAAAGAAATCATCAATATTAACTGACTTCTGAATTGTGTGGATTAATTTGAACCACCACGTATGAAGTGTGACCTAGTACTATGTCAAAATTGCCAAAGATGAACATACCAGATCCTACTGTGCCTACCAATTCCAATGTGTTGAATGCGGCAAAGAACATGCACCTGATAAATGTGTAAAAGCAAGAGAAATCCTGCCAACATGCGCGCTGTGTGAAGGCAATCACCCGGCAAACTATATAGGTTGTCGAGTTTACCAGGAAATTCTAAAACGGAAAAGCTGCAATAACTCAAAGAGAGAAGAATCTTCCAAAATCAAATGGCAATAGAACAGCAAACCCATAACAATTCTACAATTAATCTTCATATTTGCAACAGAAGTTCCCAAATAGAAGAACGTATGCTGATATTGTACAACCAAAGCATGCAGAACAATATCAACTGCATTATGATTACAGCCACTCCATTCTTAACATCATCCAACACTTCTTCCAACGATCCTAAACAAAGCGTTCGGATTAAAAACTAAAATTTTGAGAGCAAAGATCTCAAATAAACGTTTCTCACATTGTAATCTACAGGATGATATCTTGAACATTCTGTTACATTTTTGCTGTTCCGGCGCTTCGCGATATTACCCCACCTGGTCAGACACGTGAAAAATGTGCAATTATATGTGAATGAGAGGTACAGAGAAAGAGACAGATAGAGAGAAACAAAGAGGGGCACAGACGGTAACGGACAGACTGAGACGGGGAGAGAGACAGAGAGAGAGAGAGAGAACAGACAGACACACTGAAACGGACAGAGAGAGGGACGGAGAAAGAAAGGGAGAGGGAAGGAGAAAAAGGGAGATGAAGGGCAGAACAACATCTGCTGGATTCCGCTAGTAAATTATACATGGGAAAGCTAAATGAGAAAGATGTTTTTGTATTCTTGTTCGTTGTTCTTTTTATTGTCGTGAGACGTATTGTTTCTGTTATTCTTTTTGTACGCCAAGAAGGAGATGCCAGATTATAAACGTTTCTGTCTTAAAGGGTGAATATGTTTAATTTCATAATGGTAGACAGAATTCATCTCATTCAAAATTTATTAAAATGAGTATTCTTTACGTAAATTTCGTCCCCGCGATTCCGTACGGACTGCTGGGTTGGCCCACCAAATAAATTTCTCTGCATCGGACGATCATATGGAGTATTGTTTAACAGATTTCAATAAAATAAATATATAAATATTTTTGTATGTATCAAAATAAAAATAAAAACAATTCCTAGAGATATCACATTAGAGCGGCATGCCCAGCAAGAGGGCACGTGATGATACAGAAGTATTAATAATATTAGAAGTTTATAAATAAAATCCAGTTCGTAAAAGAAACTATCAGAATACGAGTTGTGCCGGTCATCAGTTATTCCATGCCCGCCTCCGTCTCGACCACTATTATCGTTCCCATCACCTTCTACGTCAACACCCCTTTTCCCCTCCGCAACTTACATTTTCGACGACGCAACGATTCCGGTTTCGGGTCCTCGCATCGAGATGATGGACAGACAATTGCTACTGGATCTCAGGAAAGGGAAGATGACGGCGCTAGCGTGAACCGTGGGGAGACCTACTCAGATAACGTTTAGGGTTACTGGTATAGGGTTACTGGTGTATTATTGAAAAGCATGTATATAATATTTGACCCGACGCATTCATTGGTAGGTGTCCGATTGATTGATTGATTTTTTCATGTTCCCGGGGGCGTCAACGGCTTTGGTTATTAGTCCTGTTAGTGTAGTGCAGGTTTTTTCTCGAAAGATGGCGCTGATCTTCCCCAGCTGGATGGCGAGATCCGGCGCCTACCTACCGTCGGCTAATGGGGTTTCCCCCTAACCTGGACTCTCCCACCAGCGGGGCACCGCCCCAGCCGGGACAAGCTCTAAGCTCTCGACCAGTCTTCCGGCATGTGTGGTAGTGTAGTGCATGTTAGTGTGTCTAAAGGGTGAGATAGGACAAGGAAGAGAAAGGAAAGATCGCGCGCGGTCCGTGTCCCGTTTGTTAGGGTACTGCTCCGGCATTCGCCTGACGTTAATCAGAGAAACCACGAAAAAACTACCGATCACAGCAACCGCTCGCTCGAATTCTCCTCCAGACAGCGACTGCATTGAACCTAGCTGACATGCACTAAACCTTGCCAATGTCGGGACTCGAACCTAGGACCTCCCGGTGAGAGGCACTGCAGTGACATCAGTCGAGGCCCTGAGCCACCTCTCCCGGCCAGTTGCCTTACGGCTGTGCGCGCTTCAGAGCCCTGCATTTGACCTCGCCTCCACCACAGTTTCAGTCCGTGCCGCACCACCATAGGAAAATAATAATAATAATGTCTCGCCCAGTGCTTCCACAACAGCACGCTCCGAGCGCTGTCATCTGCTGTGACCTTCGTCTGAAATTGCGGCCCGCACGCCCGCCTGCGCCCGGGCAATCGTTGCCGCCCTGCCCTTTGTGGGGGGGGGCGGGGGCAACGACTGCCCGAGGCCGACGCCCGCCGGCCGGCGTCGCGGCGCTTCCCTTGCCGGTCGATGGCGTCGGCGCCGCTGGCCCCCCCCCACATGCCCGCCCGTTGCACGCCCACCGCACGCCATCCGCCAGGCAGTGGACGCCGATACACAACCACGGGCCGATGCGGTAAGCTATGCAAGTCTGACTTGACATTCCTGTGTCAGGCAGGTTGTGAATTTGTCATCACAGTTATTTGCTAAATTTAAGTTCTGTTACGTTTCTCTCATGTAATATAAGCAACATAACCATGTACTGACGTCGAACGTCAAGAGTACAGAGGCGTTCAGAAATAGGGCAAGTGGGGCAACGTGCCCTAGGATCCGACTTATTAGGGGCCCCGACATTTTTTTTTCATTCAAAAGATATGAAAAATATACGTGTATCGTATTTGTCTCTAATCCAAATTTAACACTAAAAGTTATTTCAGATGCATGGAGATGTTAATGAATTGAGGGAGGAGGAATTTTTTGTTTGATTTTGGCTAGTTGGTTAGTGATTCCGGGCGCGTTAACAGCTTAGGTCATTAGTCCCATAAGTGTAGTGCTTGTTTTTTTTAAGAGATAGCAGTGATCTTTCCCCGCTGGATGGCGACATCCAGCGCCGACCTACCGTCGTCGGTTAGTGGGGTTTCCCCCTAACCAGGACTCTCCCACCAGAGGAGCAGCCCAGCCGGGACAAGCTCTAAGCTCCCGACCGGTCTCCCGGAATATCTTTTTTTTTTTAAATAAGGGTCCCCCATCTGCTCCGGATCCCTGATTTTCTGTTGCGCTTCTGATTAATCCTTCTTTATTCTAGCCAGTCATTGCCTTTTATCAGTTTGAAATTTTACCACTTTGCGACGCCGCAATCGTGCACCTCGTTGTACCTTCGGTGCGTACCTTTAGATGCAGGTTGAGAGCAGAGAGAGAGTACGAGAAGAGAGAGAGAAGACAGACAGCAGAGAGACAGAAAGAGAGAAGAGAAACAGAAAAAGAGAGAAGAGAAAAGAAGAAAGAGAAAAGAGAGAGAGAAAGAGAGAGAGAAAGAGAGAGAAAGTGGGAGAGAAAGAAAGAGAGAGGTGGTTCAAAAAAGAAATGTGGGCGAGAAAGAGAAAGAGAGAAAGAGAGAGAGAGAGAGAGAAAGAGTGAGAGAGAAGAGAGAGAGAGAGAAGAGAGGAAGAGAGAGAGAAAGAGAGAGAAAGAGAGAGAGAAAGAGAGAGAGAGAAAGAGAGAGAGAAAGAGAGAGAGAAAGAGAGAGAGAAAGAGAGAGAAAGTGGGAGAGAAAGAAAGAGAGAGGTGGTTCAAAAAAGAAATGTGGGCATCAATAAGATAGCACGTTGATACTTTTTCAGTTACTCTACCGCATCACATTTCCCCTTATCAACAAGTCCCCTTAAAAACAATGGAAGATCCGTAATGTGGCCCTAAACTGAACCGTAACATAAAATACGCTGAGAACGTTGAAACAAAGAATAATTGAGTCGGCCCGGTGGCCGAGATCGCTAAGGCAGTAGTGTTGTAGTAATCTCGGACCGAGTCCCGCCTCGGGCATGGTTGTATTAGTGTTCGTCCTTTCACCCCTCATCACCATTTCGTTTCACCCTCATAGTTACCATAACGTTAATGCCAACAGTGGTCGCTACGGACCTAGCTGTTGATGCGACCTTAAATAACAAAAAATATTTGAATAGCTCAGAAGATCATTGGAATCTTAACGGCTAACGCAGTGACCTGCAAATTGGAGACATTTCTCTTTGTTTTAAGCGACAACTTAACAAAAAGATTTTTAATCAATAAAAATGAGTAAGTTTCATGATTTTATGACACATTCCATTTAAAAATGTAAAGATTAATTTCTTGAATATTTTCAAATCTCAGTGGTTACTTTTAATTAGAATATTTACTTATTTATAGGTATTTATATACCCATGTGGGTCAGGGCGATCGTTAACTGATGGTCTAAAAAAGGTTTTAGTCATAACGACGAGGTGAATATTGAATAATTGGTGAAATATACGGCAGTAAATCGGAAGAATCCAGAGAAAATCTGCCGAGAGCTTGTTGCGCTCACATACTCCAAGAGATTTAGCCGGATATCGAACCCAGACCCGAAAGACGAGTCCCGTTATTTCGAATAATTTGATGGATTCATTAATGTAATTTGTACTGCTTGGACACATTTCATATAAATAGATTCAATGGTACATCAGTACCAAACAACATTGTTCATAAAAAAGTTCCATTACGAAGTTACACTCAATATCAAACACAACCCATAAACGATTTTCACTAGGAAAAAATAACTGGTACATCGCGTTTATCACTTTTCGGTGTCTACCAGCAAGTTGGGAGCCGCCACTCAGTCTTTGCCGTCTCTGTCCAATAACGCGATTCCATTCTCAGAGGGCGATAATTGAGGCGCAGCTAGCGTGAAGGCAAACACGTCGTTACGGACTCCACCCGCACCCCCACCCCACCCCTACTTGCGCCGCGAGCTTCGAAGAGCTCTGTGAAACGTTCTCCTATTTCACAAAGGTATACATCGACGCCATTCCTCTAACACTTGACTGCCTGCCGATGATTTTATTTCGTCAGGGCCAGACATTTTTAATAACCGTCTTCTCTTCGTGCAGACCATTTTTACTGTATTTTGATACGGTCTGGTTATCATTGCAAGTATGCTATCAAAGATTTGTTTTTTGTGTTCCAGCATTATAAAGGACCAGTTTTGTTACAGGAAATTCGTGAAAGAACATCTTACGGCACAGATTATGACGCATTTGCCGCTTACAGCACGAATAAATGCGTCATCATCAGCGAATTGCAGCGAGAGAATCGTCATCAATTCGCCAATATTTTCTTTATTTTGTGACACGCCAATATTTTCTTCTTTATAAGTGATAATGTTCAAGAAGACCTAGCCAAACAGCCCAAACATAATTGATCGAATATATGTAATTTTCCTACCAATACTGAAGAACGTAGGTCGAATTCAGTCGCTGTCTGGAGGAGAAATCTAGTGGCCGGCTGCTCTGATCGGCAGTTTCCGTGGTTTCTCCCATCAACACCAGGCGAATGCCGGTGCAGTACCATAATAAACGGAGCACGGACCGCGCGCGACCGGTCCTTCCTCTTCCTTGTCCTATCCTCTCCCCTTACACACACACACACACACACACACACACTAACATGCACTACACTACCACATATTCAGAGAGACCTGTCGGGGGGCTTAGAGCTGGTGCCGGCTGGAGCAGTGCCCCGCTGGTGGAAGAGTCCTGGTTACGGGGAAACCCCGCTAGCCGACGGTAGGTCGGCGCCGGATCTCGCCATCCAGCGAGGGAAGATCACCGCCATCTCTCGAGGAAAAAAACATTCACTACACTTACGAGACTAGTGACCTAAGCTGTTGACGCGCCCGGAATCACTAAACAACCAACCAACCTGAAAACGTAATATATTGTGCTTTTTATGTAGTCTTCGTTTCATTAATTTCTTTATCTTTCTCTATGATATTTTCTTTATCTTTTACTGCCCGTCTTACTTTCTTTGAAATGTGGTAGGAAGATGAACTAAACAAGATTTATACGCTGTTATAGTGTAGGATCTAAAGGCGTGATCTTTTATTTTGGTTCTATTTCAATTTGTAACGCCGTTTTGTTTACAACCTATTGCCGTAGAATGTTTTTGGAGTATTCCACTAATTTAGTCATAGCTACGTTCAGTCGTTGCATTTTATCCCTTCGGTTAGGGTCTCGACACCATTAGATCCCGTGGTTTCTAGGCGGTCACCCAACCAGGGACCCGCGATATCTCGAATTCGTCTCACCTTCGTGACTTCACCGAGCGCAGTTAAGGGATTCGGCTAGCAAAATCGGCTTCCCACTTTGACATTCAGTAACTGAATGAGAGCATAATCAATAATGCTGTATTATTCAAAACAATATTAAAAAATACCACACCTAAAGCTGATAATTGTATAATTTTTCGCATTCACAATCCGTGTTTTGTGTTGTTGACAGTCCAAGGAAGGCCATTAACCGCCGGTCGAAGCGAAGCGGCGCTCCTAACGCTGCTCGTAAGTTCCATGTCATTGCACTAAGGACGTCGCACTCTGCTGTTAACCGGCGCGAACACTGAACGGGTTTGTCCCGCGGAGATCAATGGGAGCGGCTGTTGTTTTAGCAGTCCCTGCGGTCGGGGGCCTGGGTCGAGACCGACGCGAGCACCAGGCACGAACGAGACGGCCGACGACGGGCGGGCGGGAAAGGGAATATCGAAGGGAGAGGAATGGAAATGGATCGAGCGTATACGTCAAAGCGAATCTAAAGAAGGAAAGTGAGAGAGAACGGAAAGGTGAGAGAGGGAGGACAGACCGAAAAGGAGGGGAGATAAACAAAGAATAGATATTGACTAGCGACAGGAGTGAAATGTCAAAGATGAAAAGGAAGAGAGGGAGAGGAAGCGAATGAAAAAATAAAAAAAAACGAAGGTTAAAAAGGATCAGAAGAGGTAATGTGAAGATAACGTATATTTTCGAAAATTAAAGCAGATTACGAAAATAATAAAGGAAAGTAGAAAAAACTGAAGGTAAGGGAAATTCTAGAAAAAGGTGAAATGTAGAAAACAGATAACGTTGAAGAACGAAGACTTCAAGCCTGAGAAAAAGAAAAAAAAGGGGAAAGCTTTTTGCTCGATTCTTTTGGAGGAAAGTAGAACAGTTCTGTAAAGAAGAACTTTCAAGCAGGGGACGGGAGTGTACAAGAAGTGTGGCAGGAATAAACAAGGAAGGTGGTGCATTGGTGCACTAGTACAGGGTTGGTGCAGTTGAGGGGGGCGGGTGAAGGGAAGGGAATTGGGGAGGGGGTGGGGGGGCGGGGAGGGAAGGGAGCAAAATAAGGTGAAGGGAAGAGCAAGAAAGGGTGGCAGGCGTGGTGTGGTCAATGGGGTAAAAGGCGGCTAGGATAGGGTGGGGCGTGGTGTGATGGGTGTGATGAGATGGGTGGTGCAAAAACTGGTGGAGTGGGATAGGGTAGGGTGGTGGGCGGAGAAAAGGATGAGGGGAGGGGTAGGAGCGGGGTGAGGTGGGATGTGGGTGAGTCACTGGGTGTCGCGGCGGGATGAGATGGGATAAAGGAGGGAGGGGCAGAGGAGGGATGGAGTAGGGCGGACTGTGGCCGAGCGAGCGAGCAGGAACGAAGCGGCGCGGGGCGGCGCGGGGCGGCGCGGGCGGCGGGCGGCGCGGGCGGCGCGGGGCGGCGCAGGCGGCGCGGGGCGGCGCGGGCGGCGCGGGCGGCGCGGGCGGCGCGGGCGGCGCGGGCGGCGCGGGCGGCGCGGGCGGCGCGGGGCGGCGCGGGGCGGCGCGGCGTAACAGGCCGTCGCGATTTGATCTCGGGGTTTGTTTGGCCGCCAAGTAACGGGGCTGTGCACACCGGGCCACTCCCTCGCCCAGAAGTCGGTCAATATTGGGTGGCGTGACCCTTGGGCGCCCAGTGCGGGGGCGAGGGCGTGGGCGAGGGCGAGGGGTGTGGCGAAGTGAGGAGTGGGCGTGGCGAAGAGATGACGAATCGCAGCGACAGCGGTTAGGGCAATGGCCGCGGCGAAAGTACAATTGCGCCAGCTGAAGCGAGAAATTCCTCCTCAGAATGGTTATGACTATGTGAGTTGAGGTGAAATGTATTGACGGTTTCATTGTACTATTGCTATTAATTTTAAGAGTGAATTGACGTTAACACGCTGTTTTCAATGTCAAGACAAATTGGAAATTCAATAGAATTAGTATTTGAATTAAAATACAAAAAAAATTCATATAACGTGCCAAATTCATATACAATAAATAAGTAAATTTTTTAAATTCATTTTCGACGTAATAACGTGCGAGTACTGTCTCAATCCCCCCCCCAATGAGTCTTATAACATTCTATAACATATTTTTTTCTGATTTTTAAACAATGTGTACGGTAGTGAATAATAATTAAAACCAATTTTTTCAGTTTAAACATTTGAAATTCGCGCCAAAATGTGATTGGAAAAACTTATTTCACCAATGTTTAAACAGTTTCTATTAAAATTATTGGCAGGTCTTGCTACAGAATGATTTGGAACTTTTTGCTGAGAAATGTTCTTTTCTGTGGAAAGTATTTATATTATCGAAATAAAATTATCAATCCCCTTTTGTTTTGTATATTGATCTATTGCTTCTAATATAAATAAAATTAACTCGTTTTACATGTATTAATCATTTATTTTTATAATATATATCAGATTACTTCATTCTAGATTTATTAATCATTGACAATTAGACAATCGTGGTTAGTGGTCACTTTCGTACAATAACAGGGTTCACGCATTTGTTTATAAACAGTATACTCAAAATTTCTGTTTGTTTTTTTTCGACATTTCTATTTAAAAATGCCCGTTTCACAATTTTCGCCAAGTAGCTAGCGTGCGCCAAATGTGTGTTTAAATGATCGCAGCTATGTGGGAGCAGCATCCGAGGGTGCCAGTTCCCTTCGCACATTGATAATATGGATATTCTCATGTTGGAAAGAGGCGGGTGGGCTCCTCGATTGCATCGATTTTTGCTCGTTCTGCAAAGTTCTGCAAAGCTCCAGTTTCCGTCAAGAAGTTTGTGACTACTTCGTTTGAAAAGCGAGACCAGCCGTCGGCCGCCATGTTGCATGGAATGCAAGAAGTGTTGAGAAACATTTTTTAAAAGGCATTAATGATCAAATTTTCAACGGGGACAGACCAAAAATTTGACGACGAAAGGGTAATTGCAATAAAAGATGTAATATTTTAAAAAGTTCTTATATGTTTCAATGACTTGTAACCGATTATTTTGGTATTTAAAATTCAAGCTAATATAATGACTCACACTGGTGCCTGAAGCTCATTGGCTGACGTCGGATGTGCAAGAGTCCACCCATCTCTTTCCACCGTGCTTTCCATCAAGGATATTCCCATTGAGTTTGATACATAATCAATGTAACACCTATAAGATTTTGAGTTCTTATGTCGTGTCTGTTTACATTGTCTGTTTACATTATACTGCTAGATAGTTTTTTCAATCACATATAGGCGCAAATTTAAAATGTTTAAACTGAAAACATTTTAATTCTTTTTCACTACCGTCCACATTGTTTAAAAATCTAAAAAAAATATATGTTATAGAATGCTATTCGACCCATTTTATGGAAAAAAAATTAGACAGTACTCCAACGATATCACGTCGAAAATGAATTGCAAAAATGTATGAATTTGGCGCAAAATTCGTTGACAAAAATATTTCCAGATTGAACTATGTTTCCCTGTCTCTGTAATGTTTTTTCAGCATAATACACGTCATAGATGCTGAGAAAAAATAAAACATGGAAAACACAATTCTTGTTGTATCTCTGCAACAGTTTGCCCTAGGAGGCTGATGTTTTGTGAATTTACATCGTTTTGTATTCTCGTTTAAATAAGCATCGCCATTATCGATTTGGTTTGGGGGCACTTTTCACCACCTTATTAGGTTATAACCTTTCATTGGTGTTCTTAATTTATTTTGAGAAAACCAAGATTGAATAAAATGAGGCAACCATGTTCCAGACACTCCTAATTATCATTCCATATTCGTAGAAAAATAGAAACTAAGAAAAATATTCAATTATGGATGCTTTTTTTAGAGAATGGAGCGTAAGAATTCAATTTCAATTGAGCGTTGGAATTTCATATTCAGTAATATCCGATGTGAGATTCCTCATCGAGATTACAAAACCATTGTACACTAGAGAACTTTAGTCTGTTTTAAACTACCTTTTGCGTTTTTCTAAACATTTTTGCATATTGAACTGCACAACGAAAAAATGTCCGGTTCTACATTTGAAGATACAAAGATATATATTGTGTCTACAAAGCAAAGAAACGTCGTTTATTATTTTTACACAGTAAGATAACACAAGCTACAATCAAACATCGTGTGAAAAAAAAAGCAAAGTCTGCGCAGCCAGCGAACACACATTACAGCGAATATTTTCGAACAGTAGTAGTTCCTCGGCGAGAATTAAACCCGAAAGAGCAGAACGAGCCGGCGAGGTGATCCCTCGCCGGGTTGCAACAAGAAAAAAGGAAAAACAGCAAAAAAGGGAAAAAAAGAAAAAGTGAAAAAAAGAGAAAAAAACAGAGCCACGCGGACCGCAGGTAGCGCGGACAAACGCCCAGAGCGGTGCGCAACCTCGCGACCGATAACCGCCCAAGTTACGTCTATTTCCCCACCAGAGCGCGGGTGAGCGAGCGCTCGGGCCTCCGGCGCGGCCTGAAATTTATTCGTTCCGCTGCAGCGAGGGGGGCGTAGGGCGGCGAGGGTGGGGGAGAGGTGGAAGCCGTAAAGGGGGGCGAGGGGCCGACTGCTCAGGCAACGAGTGAACAAGGGACATGGGGACGTGGATACGATACAATCTCAGGAATACGGACGTGGACGGGAGTATGAGTGGTGACAGGTGATAGAGGCCGGTAGAGGTGCGGAAGACGACGATGACCACAGTGGCGGCGCCGGCGGAAGATCTACACTGATTTTATTAGAGAGACGTGAAAGCGGTTCTTGCACGGCATGGGCATACGCCTCTCTCTCTCCCTCTCCGTCCCTGTCACTCCCTGTCCGTCCGTCACGTCCGTCAGTCACGTCCGTCAGTCACGTCCGTCAGTCACGTCTGCGTCACGTCGCACGTCGTCGTCACGTCGTCTGTCACGCCGTCCGTCACGTCTGTCCGTCACGTCTCGTCCGTCACGTCTGTCTGTCACGTCGTCTCGTCACGTCGTCTGTCACGTCGTCGTCACGTCTCGTCCGTCACGTCCGTCCGTCACGTCGTCCGTCACGTCTGTCGTCACGTCTGCCGTCACGTCCGTCAGTCACGTCCGTCAGTCACGTCCGTCAGTCACGTCCGTCAGTCACGTCCGTCCGTCACGTCCGTCCGTCACGTCCGTCCGTCACGTCCGTCACGTCCGTCCACGTCCGCCCCAAGCCAGCTGACAAGCTAGTGTCGAAAATCCTGCCGCCGTTCGGACTCGAACCTAGGACCTCCCGATCAGAGGCACTGCAGTGACATCAGTTGATCCACTGAGCTACCACTCCCGGTACCGAAGCCGAATTTACGTACTCACGAGGAAAAGATACGGGTCATACGAAGCGCGGACGCTTGATCGGGGAAGCGTGTAGGCAGCGTGTTCAAGTCACAAGTAAAGCATCTATCACGTGATGGGAGGTTGAAGCATAGTTTGTTTATCAGTTATCTCCAATATTAACCCTTATCGATGGCAAGAAAATAGCTCATCATTACCATCGTCATCTGATCTAGAGGAGATAGGTATCTATTAAGTAACAGCTAAAAAAATATTTTTCTAAACGCTAGGCGGTCATTTTGTATGATTTATATGACTCTAAAAACACAAAATACCCTGTTTATGTTACTGCTGGTTCGTAAGATCGAAAATCGTTACAAACATTTTGCAGTATCAAACATTTTTAGTACGTAACATTTACACAACTTCGCACATGAAGGTAAAAAGAAAACGTCAGGGCACATGCAATCCGTAACACATCTTTTGTTGCACAGCACGGTAGCCTTCGTTGTTAACTCGAAAATGTGTCTTGGGCCCTTAAAACCCGGAAGAATGTTTGTTATGTCGTAATTTGCGAAATGAGACCTTTCGGGGCGTTCTATTACATTTTTGGGTAATATTACGACGTGGCATGTCCTGTCAGAAACGATCCATGTTGAGCTCCTGTGTGAAGGTATTTTCATTTCGAAACAGTAAGGTAGTACAAAATGAGGAATTCTGGTATTAGTGAGCACAACTAGCATTACATTGTTCTGTGAGTACTTTACTCACAGCTACTCTCAGTGAAAAATAATTACTACAAATGAATAGAGAAACTTTTCATCTTCGAGCAGAAAACAGCACGCGAATACAATCCCATTCGTCACAACTATTTCACCCTCTAGCGACCGACCCAAAGCCAATCCGCAAACGCAGCAGCATCCGTCACGAGGCGTCCGCGCTTTGTTTTGGGGATGGCGCACATATGAATTTAAGTGGCGGGAATTAGATTTGGCGAAACTGCGTAATATTTGAGATGCTTTTAGTGCACGAGCACGGCGCCCTAACACGATTTCCTGTTCACGACCCCCCACCCCCACCCTCGCTCCCCAGTGCACAGCGCGTAACTCTCCTCTGGAGCACACACGAGGGAGTTCTCCCCACACTCACTGCCCGTTCCCCGGTCGCGCATCGATGTGGCGCGCTGCGCTTCAAAATAGCTGCCCTCGCACCACACGGAAACACACGCACGTGCGTGTGCTTTCTGTGTGTGTGTGTGTGTGTGTGTGTGTGTGTGTGTGTGTGTGTGTGTGTGGTGGGCGCGTACGTACATGCACGCGCCCGAGTCGCACATGTACCAGTTGGCTTACTAATGCGGCAGATGAGATTTTAAGTGCATCTGGAAATCACGTCTACATACATGAAGGCACAAATCCGTTTCCACATGTTCCCTAACAACATTCATAGGCATTGTTGTTGTTTTTTCCTTAGAAACTTATTAAAAGATCATTATGAAAATATGTCTTGCTTTTCTGAAAACTTCATTAATTATTCGGAAAGAAAAACCAGAATATGTGAAAGAGTGTACGTGTTAATTAATAAAATACTGTTTTTACAATGTAAATATAAGGTTTGGATTCAAAGTAGTGGTAACTGCTGTCACTTCAAATGAATAAATCGGAGCGCGACTGGGACTCCGTAACTTATAATGGAATGTAACTTATAATGGCCCCTTGTTTTGCTTCTGGACATAAATGTAACTTCATTATCTGTGCACGTCTTCTAGAATTCATTGGGAAATATAGTTATTCAAATGATCGTTTCCATGTTGTTGCGACAGGAACTATTATTCCTTGACGAAGGACATCAAGCATAAGAGCCCAAAATTTATTGCTTATTTATCCTTGAAAATAGATTTTATTACATGAGGGCTTTTTTAATTCAAAATTCATGTAGTATATGACTTAGTGTAGGGCTCACAGAATTTTGAAAATGTGCACAGAATTCACTTCTCCCCATAGCACGTCATACGCAGTTTTAATTTTTTTTACGTTAAGTAAATAAATAAATAAAAAATAAAGAAAGAAAGAAAGAAAGAAAGAAAGAAAGAAAGAAATAAAGAAAGAAAGAAAGAAAGAAAGAAAGAAAGAAAGAAAGAAAGAAAAAAGAAAGAAAGAAAGAAATAAAGAAATAAAGAAATAAAGAAATAAAGAAAGAAAGAAATAAAGAAAGAAAGAAAGAAAGAAAGAAAGAAAGAAAGAAAGAAAGAAATAAAGAAATAAAGAAATAAAGAAATAAAGAAATAAAGAAATAAAGAAATAAAGAAATAAAGAAATAAAGAAATAAAGAAATAAAGAAATAAAGAAATAAAGAAATAAAGAAATAAAGAAATAAAGAAATAAAGAAATAAAGAAATAAAGAAATAAAGAAATAAAGAAATAAAGAAATAAAGAAATAAAGAAATAAAGAAATAAAGAAATAAAGAAATAAAGAAATAAAGAAATAAAGAAATAAAGAAAGAAAGAAAGAAAGAAAGAAATATAGAAAGAAAGAAAGAAAGAAAGAAAGAAAGAAAGAAAGAAAGAAAGAAAGAAATTAAATAAATGTGAGACTCCTTGTCTCAAGAGGCGAGCGTAATGACTGACTGTTCGTCAGTCCAATGCAGAAGCGCCATGAAGCAGGCGAGGAGAGTAAAAAGAATTTAACAATATGTGTAGGAAAAACTAACAATACTAGAAGCTGTAAAAAGGTTATTTGAAGAATGCTGTGCACAACATATTTTCAACACATAAAAATACTTTTAAAACAGTCGGCAACGCCACATTCAACTAGTATTATTTACTCATTACTAGCATATTACATAAAGATGAAAATGTGTTTCCAACCAGCAATATGACTCAAGCTAAGGTTTTTAATAAAGTATGTCATGCAATGTACTTTAATCATTTTTTACAATACGTTCCCTTACAGAAAACCGTTCAATTTCAACAAATACGTTCAAAATTTGGATAATACACTACCTTTAAAAAGTACATCACCTTTATTCCAAGCTTTTTAATTTTTATGTAAGATTACGCAAAATATATTATAATTGTTACGCTGAAAACGGATCGTTTTCCAATACAATCAAAATTAATTGATTGGTTCAAACTTTGTAAGAGCGAGCAAAATTCAAAGTTCACGATGAACGCCTCAACTTCCAAACATCGGATAAAAATACAATAGCAGCACATTCTCGCAATTTGTGTTCTCTCCGTGGTATTCAAAATTACAATAATCAATAGATGGTCACCATGGTTCAAAACGTAGGCACATCTTTTGCATATCATCTATTTTCTTCATGCAGCAGAATAGTAACGCGTTTCCCTAGAGTTCGAACAAAAGGAATTCCTTAATATCCTCAGTCCGGCCGTGATTTTGTTCATAACCGGTAGGCGCAGATTCAATATCCATATCACGAACACAAAGAAGCTCATGGGGGTTATGCTTAGAGCGAGTCAAAGAAGCGGCGTCTTTTTCGTAAGGCTCTCGCAAAATCCGAAGATAATAACTTCCCAGCTGGCGGAGTCGTTGTTCACGGCTTAAAGGAGAACATTAAATGCGGAAAATATTTTAAAATACAATCTGCTAAGCCGCCAAGTGAAATAATAACCGAGATATATTTTCTTTCGTCAAATGAAGCAGATTAGTGATTACTTTTGATTGCACACAGAATACGAATATGGATACTACACATGTACATGCACAATATGAGTTTTTTGGAAAATAGTTGAGTTAAAATTGCAGTTAACCAATTCGAACGCAAAATTTTGGACAGCTATGTATACAGTACACATATCTGCGTCGAGAATGAGAAAACGTTTCACCTTTCTATAAGATACTTAAATATGCTCCAAGATGTCTAGAATTTTCAATAAAAGTAGGTACCAATTATTGTGATTGTTGTTTCTTACATCCCAGATAATTTATCATGGATTGCAACAAAATCTCCACTGCCACTACAGAATATTTATATTTATTTTATTTCGTTTCTTACATAGATTTACATGCAATTACTCTTTCTGAGCACATAGGAACATTTTCTGTTACCAAAAACATTCTGAAAAAAATCAAGATGGAGTTCGGCCATCTGGCAACACGGTCGGGATGTATTATTCCGAGCACATAGGAGCTCCTATCCTTATACAAGCAACCCATTCTTTACACTCACTCTCAATTTCTATTTCCATCTAGCAGCGGGTCCCTGCTGCACCCGCCCCCACCGGACTTTCCTCCTGCTCCCCATCCTTCGTCTGAACCTCCACATCACCACCACCCCACCCCCCCAGGCCGTTCTCCTTGCCCGCGAGGCCTTCTGCGCTAGAAGCGTTCAAACTGCTTCAAGCAGACCACTCGGGGCTCGGCGAGAAAGTTCACGCGCTGGAAAATTTTCAACCAGGCAACTTCTAAAGTACGCTATTAAAGAAAGCAGAAGAATGCCTATTGAGCATGTCGCGCACACTTTAAACGGTCATATACAAATTAATACGATGAAAATAGACATCATACACAAACATATACTTAGATTTAATAAAAAATAGTACACGTTTCGAACTTTCAAATGCAAAACAATTATTACATGCAATAAAATTAAGTATTACAAATGTTATTTTAAATTTTCAGGAATTTATTTACAAAATTCATTTGCACATAATGTATAGTATGAACAAAAATTATTTTAATTTTACTTTTCAGGGTGTCAAAGAACTACACGTTATAAAATCTGTTGTCTTTAGTCAAACATACTATGGAATTTGAAAATCTTCAAATTCCTCCTCACTGAAAATTTTCCTTCTGATAGAAAATTAAGGATTCCTCTCACCATTCATTTTATGTTACTTATTAAATTAACAATCTAGGTTGGGAATTTTCCCTGTCGGATTTTCTCTCTCACCGCAGGAGACGAATTTTTCGCCCATGTCCGGGTGAATAACACAACATGCTGTCAACGCGCTCATCAATTTTTAAGCAGCAATATCATCCGCGGACAACGGTCGTCGGCTGTTAACCGCCAACGTCTCCAAATTCACTGCCGAGACTCGTCTCCACCTTCACCTCCGCCAACCCCACATCTCCGCTACTTCACTATTTAAAGCCGCCTGTTTCGTCCCCGCCCCTGTCCCACGACGGTCCCCACCTCACCTGGTCCCCATCTCACTCGGGCCCCACCTCACTCGGCCCCACCTCACTCGGCCCCCACCTCACTCGGCCCCCACCTCACTCGGCCCCCACCTCACTCGGCCCCCACCTCACTCGGCCCCCACCTCACTCGGCCCCCACCTCACTTGGCCCCCACCTCACTCGGCCCCACCTCACTCGGCCCCCACCTCACTCGGCCCCCACCTCACTCGGCCCACACCTCACTCGGCCCACACCTCCTCGGCCCACACCTCACTTGGCCCCACCTCACTTGGCCCCCACCTCACTTGGCCTCCACCTCACTTGGCCTCCACCTCACTTGGCCCCAACTCACCCCCAACCAGCCAGGCCTTGCATACTGAAGATAATCCGGGAGGTTTCTTTCGTGGAGGTCGCTGAGAAGTTTGCAGAGGCGCGGTTACCGGAACTGTAATGCCGTCGGACGCGCAGTCAGCGGCCGGGCCGGGCCGGGGTGAGGTAGCTGAAATCCCCGGGAGATTAGGCGGAAACTTTTCCAGCAACTTTCCGCACGGACTTCGAAGGTCCGAAGCGCGTCCTGGCGCCTATTCAGCCTCGGCGCGGGTATTGCACAACGCGGCCTTCGTTGCTCGCAAAAGAGAATTGCTAACTTTGAAATAACCCATGCACATCAATGTAATACAACCAGAGGATAGTGGATTAACGAACAGTTTGGATCGTAAACAAATAAATCGGACGAGCGAATTTTGAATTTGTATTTTGAATTTTGAAAAAGTAGAATTCCCAAACGAAAACTTATTTGTGGAGAACCGCTACCCCGTTGCTCCATCCATATAAAGAGAACAATATGTTAACAAACTGAGTTGTTACACCGAGAGAAAAAAGTACAATACAAAAAAGTATCTCTAATTCACAATAACGTTTGTTGAAACGAACATGTTTGCGTGAAAAGAAGAAATATGAGATTCAACTAATTCCGTTCTGATTGAGTTATGTTTGCAGTTAAGTAATAAATGTCTACGATGCTACAGCAAACTAAATACCTATTTGGGTCATTTTTCACTCCATGTCTGTATGTCATACAGAAATCTGTTGGCTGCGAGCACGTACTATGTATTTTTCTCAGGGCACAATACGAGATAGAACTGCACGTCAGAGAAGTCCAGATAGATTCCAGCCAGCTATTTATTCCACACAGATAGTTTCAAAATTTCATAAACATTTGAGACAGCTACTTTCAAAATTCCATAAAGATTTCAGACAACTACTTTCAAAATTCCATAAACATTTTAGACAGCTACTTAAAATAGATATGAGTATTTTGAACGATCGATATGAAGATATGTTAAGTGAAGTAAGTATGCAGGATTGCATTTGAGCCTTCTCGATTTCAAAGCGGGATTGTTTTGTTTTGTTTGTTGTTGTTTTTTTACAAAAAAAGATATTTACAGTGTGAAAATAAAATTCTTTACATAAAATGAAAGTCACGTTCTTTTGTCACTTCATTTCCTAACAGTGATTGGCTATGAGAGCAGCATCGTACATAAATAATAAGGTGATATCTGTGTTTGATCATCGGTTAATGCTCGAACAACTCAATAAAATCATAGAAAACTATAAAATAGGACGCAACGATACCTTGAAGGCGACATCTGTTTTTAATTATTGCATAAATAAGAAAGGTCATAGAAGAATCAATATCACGCAAATGCTAATTTCAGATCCGCAAAATGTTAATGCTATTGGTTACTTGTAATTGGGCACTCGCCTAGGCGGAAAACAAAAATCTGCTACTTCTCTGATGAAAGGGATGTTCGAACCAATTTGCCGACGAATTTTTAAAATTCAATTACGGAAAAGGTTGTTTGTAAATATATTATTTTGTGTAACCTTGTTTAGCTTTGCCGACGAACGCAATGCGACTAAAAAGTTCTAAAGCTAATATAACTGAAGTTACCCAGGCAACATTTCATTAATTTACACTAAGATACCAATGTAACCAAGAATATATTATTAATAAATTAATAAAGATGGGAACGTTTTTAAAAACGTATTGTAAATACGAATAAATGTACTTACTCTCTCAGAAAGCAAACATCCACATAAGGTAAATACCGCTACTCACCTGAAACCAAAAAAAACATCGTAAATTGACGGCCATGAAGGAAATTATAACATATTTCAAAAATATGCCAGTATTGTTTTTCCAGTTTTGATCTTACTTCATTTACCTTTAGGTCTGTTAAAACAAGATGGAAAAACACTATCAGACAAGTACTATTTAAAAAAATACTAGTTATAAAAGAGTAGTAACTTTCTCGCACGTATTTGGACGCAAAATTACGCGAAAAGAACTCAAATTTTCGAAAAATTGTATATGACTATTTCAAAATCTATCTTTAAGGATCAAATTTCATTAAGGAAAAATATATCTCCATAATTGTGGTTGTAGGAAGACGCCGGAAAAATTTTGAATTTCTGCAATTTTCGAAAATCCAGTTTTCAAGGAAAATGAGACCTTTACCACTTTCTTAAAAGTCCTATCCAGCAACAAAATTTAATCAAAAACGACAGTTCATTTTTGCGAAAATTTTCATAATGTCGCAGAGGCTTCTTGACAATTAATCCCTAAAATTACATTATCGGTTTCAAATTCAAGGGGCCGAGACATCAGTCAGATTGATTGGGGAATATCAATTTTGGAGAAAATCGGCTGAAAGGTTTAGCCGCTAGCGTTATTTATTAACAGACAGACGAACGGATGTTTCGTGGTCATTGGATTTTTCGGTTCGAAATTCAAGGACCCAGAAAACGGTTTAACCGCTAGTGTTGTTGACGGGTGGGCGGACATTTTACCATAAACAATTTTTCGGTATCAGTGAACAAGAAAACGTGAATTATAATTTCACAATGTGTTAGAGGAAGTAATTTATTACATTTGGGGGAAAAATTATCCATTTTCAATATCGGGGACCAACAGTAGAAAGTTTCCTGCCGAAAAGCGCACCCCACTTTCGCTATACTACGTAAGAAAAAAACGCTGCGACGCAGCAGCGCATCGCGACGAAGGGAGCTGGCTGTCGGGAGCGGGACGGAGGGGGTGACGGGCGAGCAGGTCGACCAATCGCGGGGATGGCAGTGAGCATGACCGGAGGCGAGAAGCGACAGGGGGCGAGAACGACAGGAGGCGACAACGACAGGGGGCGACAACGACAGGGGGCGACAACGACAGGGGGCGACAACGACAGGGGGCGACAACGACAGGGGCGACAACGATAGGGGCGACAACGATAGGGGGCGACAACGACAGGGGGGACAACGACAGGGGCGAAACGACAGGGGCGACAACGACAGGGGCGACAACGACAGGGGCGACAACGACAGGGAGCGACAACGACAGGGGCGACAACGACAGGGGCGACAACGACAGGGGCGAAACGACAGGGGCGACAACGAAGAAGGGATTATGAAGAGAACAGCAGGAGGGGAGGGCGAGAACCCCGGAGAACAGGAGTTGCTGCACAGTGGAAATGTTGGTTCTAGGCTACATTTAGCCGGTTCACGCCGTCATAAAATACGCTACACATCGGGGACTAATGAGAGAGTAGCGGGCGGGAAAGCGAAGCCGCACGGGGTGGAGCAGCGGGGGGGTAGGGCGCGTGACGGGCGTGCGAGAGCGGCCGGCCAATCGACGGCTCGCGCCGAGGGGTGTATGCCCGCGCCACCGTCGGATGTGCGCCCGTAAAAAGTGCGTGCGAAACGCCATCCGCGGAGCGGTTTTCCGTCTCTGGCCGCATCAAAATTTTACAACCAATGATCCTTGCGCGCTTCGAGCGCTCGGCGGACGCGCAGTTGGCACGTTTCGCACGGCTGCACCACCCGCCCCAGTCGAGATTGAGAGGATTTCGATATTTCGATAACAGTAAGCCCTGTGAACATCGATTAACTCTTGAGTTCAGTTAGGGTTTCAGTGCTTCTCTGTTAAATGAGATAGTTCACAACGGCCTGTAGAGTGCCACATTTTTCACACCGTCTCACAAGATTGTTACAACCAGTGCAGACACAAACCTCTTCACGGCCGGCCTGGATCAGTCGCTAAGGCTGAAGATCCCACCGGGAGCCGTAGCTCAGTGCATCAACTGATGTCGCTGCAGAGCCTCTGACCGGGAGGTCCTAGGTTCGAGTCCTGACGGCGGGAGGATTTTCGACACTAGCTTTTCAGCTAGGTCGAATTCAGTCGCTGTCTGGAGGAGAATTCTTGCGGCCGCCTGCTCTGAACGGTAGTTTTCCATAGTTTCTCCTATCAACACCAGGCGAATGCCGGAGCAGTACCCTAACAAATGGCGGGCGCGATCTTTCCTTCCTCTTCCCTGTCCTATCCTCTCCCCTTACACATACACATACACACACACACACACACACTAACATACACTACACTACTACATATTCCGGGACACCGATCGGGAGCTTAGAGCTTGTCCCGGCGGGGGCGGTGCTCAGCTGGTGGGAGAGTCTTGGTTATGGGGAAACCCTGCTGGCCGACGGTAGGGCGGGCCCGGGTATCATCCAGCGAGGGAAGTTCACCGTCATATTTCGAGGAAAAACATGTACTACACTTACGGGACTATTGACCTAAGCTGTTGACGCGCCCGGAAATACTAACCAACCTATCTGAAGTGACGTAGCTGCCTCATCCCTAAAGGGGCGCGGGTTGGAATTCCGCCAGGGACTTGGATGTTTGTGACTGCCCATATATCCAAATGTGTGTTAACTTCCATGTTACTTACAATGGTCGCTTTATAACCTTAGTAGTTGGAAAGCGACCTAAAACAATTTAAAAAACACCTCTCCATGCTCACAAGTGCTTTATTTGAAGCAACCGCTTCTATTGCTTCATGGCTGGTACCCATGTACGAATTGTGGTGCATTTTTGCAACTTACTTTGAATATTGCACATCGAAGTAGTTTTAGTGATCCGTTAAAGTTAATCGTTGGCGCATTCACATATCAAGTTGGTCTCATATTTTCAAACATACAAACACGAATAAAATCTTAGATTTATGTGTACAAAGTATTATAGTAGATTAATTCAATTCACTTATAATAATAATAATAATTATATATATATATATATTTAACAGTATTTTCTTGGAAGGTAAATAGGGATTATTCATTAATGAAAATTAGCCCGATTTCATTCTGAAAGGAAATGGAATTCATTCATTAATAAAATTTACTTACAAATGACTGAAATTATTTTTATTTTCATTTCTAATTATTTAGATTGTTATTCCATTGGACAAATCAATAGGGAAGAAATCAATTTTGGAGAGAGCATGGACTCTTCTAAAATGTTTGTTAAACCGAAAAAAACTTTAATTAAAATCACAACTTCTACCGCCAGAAATAAAAATGATCATCAAACTGAAAACCTAAAATTTTAAATTGGTAAGAGAGCACTTGAAAACAAATAATACTTGAAAAATAAATACGAATGTCATTAGCACGATTTTTTCGTAGTTGATTTTATTACGTTCAACGGTAATAAACACAGTAATTTAATATTAATTTGGTCGACTTTATCACAGAAATATTCCTACACATAAAGTTACTCTTATTGAATGGAGAAACATAAAAATAAAATAAACCCTCATAACACAAAAAAATTTTTTAAGGAAAAGGAATTTCCAACCCAAATAAACTACCACAAATTATATTTAAAATAATACCATTCCAAATTAAAACTAGAAGATTATAAATTACACTTGGAATCCGCTATTTAAGAAAAAACTAAACGTAAAAAAACCCAAAACTACAAAAAACTAAATGTAATAATCTCATACAATCATTAAATAGAAAGAATAACTCTCTTTAGATCATTACGAACAAAAATCCCGGGGGAAATTAATTACCCCACTAGTTACACTAAAAACCACTCAACCTCTGAGAAAACAAAAGCATTAGTGACTATTTTGGGAACGTTTGCACTCCAAATATTACCATTTCCTACGCAAATCACCTAAATTCAAGTCATCGCCAATCTTTATTTCAATGTACCACAAACAATTGTGTATCTTTTCTCAAGAAACTTTCAACATTAAGAAATATCTCCCAATTAAAAAAAGTCCCGGACACAATAAGATAAATAATTTCATACACTAAATAGTGGTTATACAACAGAGCGTTCTTTCTAGCATTATTTAATACAGCATGAAGCTGCAAAAGTGTTTCCAAGCACGTAATTTTTTTTTCAAGCGGAGATTGGGGCAAAAGTTCTTAAGAGTCACCACGCCATTTACGGGTTTTTGTGTTATTGGATTCTTACGAAAGGGAATAATCCGTCATCTTTCCTTAGCCTATTTTATAAAGCGGATGATAATAACTCACGTGGGATCGCACCTCCCATTTTAATTTTTTTCGTACCAACGCAACGTTAATTGCAATTTTCGACCATAAACAGTTGCAGCAAACAGCCATCCACCTATGAGTCCGATGTAAAATCTCTCATTGCGCACCATTCCACGTCGGTCTACATCGGCAACACGACATCTCATCGACACTACTCACTCCTCTGTCAACACGCGACGCTCGAAAACAGAGCTAGCTCTGCATGCATTGCCCATTTTACGATTCTGCAAACAACCAATTCACCTCTAAATGTATAGGTAGTCTACTAGAACGTGTCATTGCATTGGTGCTTACACGTCGCAAAGCAAATGCCACGAAATCCATTTCCGCAGCAAACTCAAAATAACGACGAATGTACGCATATGACTGTAATATCGTGAACATATTTCGTATCCAATAAAAAAGTATTAATAAACAGGAAATTTCATACCCCAAAATTAATTAATAAAGCTCACTTAACATGGATATTTTCCAACTTTTTAATAAGTACAGACAAGTGACTGACTATACGAGATGTAAACCCCGAAGAAAAATGAAACATTCGTCAGCACTGTTCTGAACAGATTATATCCAGTGTGAATAGAGTGCTCCTGACGTCATGTTCCGCATGTTTTTCTGTGTGAGTGGTGCGATTTGTTTCTTGTTTGCTTTAGAGAGCGATTTATTGTGTTGAATAATATTGAGAACTGATATGTAACGTGAGAAGTGAACCCGGTTGACAAAGTGACTTAATATCTCGTTTCGTGCTAACCTAACTTGTCAAGAAATATCAATGGTTCAATTTATTGATCTTCAGCAATTTTTGCAGTGTTCTGAGGAACATAATATGTAAATTTCATGTTACATAGTTAGCGCTATGCTACATATTTCACCAAATTTGCTTATATTTTTTTATTGTATTATTTTACCAATTTTCTTACATTTTTTCGTAAAAAAATAATTTATAAAAATAAATTTTACTAGCAGAAACCCGGCAGACGTTATCCTGCATCTCTCTCACCCTCTCTCGTCCCGCCCCCTCTGTTCCCGCCCCTCTCTTTCCCGCCCTCTCTGTTCCCGCCCCTCTCTGTTCCCGCCCCTCTCTGTTCCCGCCCCTCTCTATTCCCGCCCCTCTCTGTTCCGCCCCTCTCTGTTCCCGCCCCTCTCTGTTCCCGCCCTCTCTGTTCCCGCCCCTCTCTGTTTCTGTCCTACTCCCCCCCTCTGTCCCTACGTCTCTGCCTCTCTGTCCCTGTTCTCGGCCTCACCTCGCGTCACGCGACAAATTCCAGCAACAATGGAGTCCAGATGAATTGGGAACTGCATTTAACTGAAGCGCCGTCTTGTGCTGTAGCACCATTTAGTGAAGTTACAACAAAATGAACAGTATAAAAGCTTTCTCCCAGATATAAGACGTAGATGTGCGAACTTTCGTGGTCAAATCGTGGAGATCGGTCAAATTGTGTCGATGTTTATGGATCTCGAACAATCCAATATATTTGTCGCGGAGTTGTAATACTGCGAATGACAAAACGACAGTGATTTTTATGCCAGTCATTGAGTTTTTAAGTTTCTATGATGCATATGACGTCGGACATGAAAGTTAAGTCTGAAAAATTAATTGAGTAGGAAATTATTTTTTTTTTTAATTAATGGCGTATAATGATATACCAGATTATTTCCCTTTTTCACATATTTTTTAAATATTCTTAACGCTTTCATTACGTATTTATGTTCATATTTTGCTTTCATATTCCATATATGCCCGGACTGTAGTCATTCCTGTGGAACTTTTTTCTATACAATGCTTCCGAGAATGTAAGTATCTCACGAATCATAGAAGAAATGCGTAGTTTGAGTTTTGTAATCGTGGTGGGTAATATTTGATTTAATTTCATTCCACTTATTTTAATGAACTACAATTTAAAAACGCGTTATGTCTGAACTACTTACGGAGATTGATAATTGTGAAAGTTGAGGAAAGCAAGTGATACTCGTTCTATTCAATTACTGCGCGTGAACGTAGACGTATGAAATAAAGTACAACGTTGGAAATCGTTAACTACTTCAACTCAAGCTTACACGCACATATTCAGTGAAATACATGAGAAAGTTATATTTTTTACGATAGCCTATTCCCTTAGATTAATTGGGTAGTATGCAGTACATCGAAGCGCCCTTCTGAAAACTACATGCATTAGTTACAAAAAACCCTATCATTTATGTAAACTAACAAAACTGGAGAGCGGGGTGTATTGCCCAAGGCACGATTTTTGCATTGAATTTTACGAGTAATATAACAAAAAGTTCTAGAATATAGTACAAAAGTCGACAATTATTTTTAACCCATGGCAAAATTAATGCGATGGAGACATTTCTGTTATTTAGGCATTTGAATTTCGTGAGCCATTATTCTGATTTATGTTATAAATTAATCTTTTTTTCTAAATAGACAACATTTTTGATGGCCCATTGTGTTACACAATGTCAGGAAATGGAGTCATTTCTATTCGTAGATTAAGGATTGCAAAATTGCCAAGAAGAGAAAGAGGAGATGGGCGAGTTGCAATGGAGTTCGGAATAAGGTGGGATGAAGGAAGTATTGGAGAGGAAAAAGCAAAGAGGAAGGGAAGTGAGGAGAGAGAAAGGGAGAAAAGTAAGAGAGAAGAGAAAAAGAGTAAAAGGAAGGAAATGGGATGAGGAGAGTAAAGAGAGAAGAGGAGAGGAAAGAGAGAAGAGGAGAGGAAAGAGGGAAGAGGAGAGGAAAGAGAGAAGAGGAGAGGAAAGAGAGAAGAGGAGAGGAAAGAGAGAAGAGGAGAGGAAAGAGAGAAGAGGAGAGGAAAGAGAAAGAGGAGAGGAAAGAGAGAAGAGGAGAGGAAAGAGAGAAGAGGAGAGGAAAGAGAAGAGGAGAGGAAAGAGGAAAGGAAGAGGAGAGGAAAGGAAAGAGGAGAGGAATATAATTTGAACACCAGATACCCACACCCTTCTTGAAAATATTTTTATTCAATATCGATAAAAGTTAGCTCAATACACCAACAACATGCTCTAAAACTAATTTCTAAATCTACTTACTTAATTCTCCTATTCATTTCACTCAAATTGAAAAATTTCGTCAGTGCGATCAGTTTGAAGTGCAAAATACAAAAAGACAAATCTTGTTAAAATGATTGCGACACCACAAAACCCGAAATTTAATCAAAACTACTACTGCTGTGGTATCGCTTCATAAAGTATTAAATAACGATACAATCAAATGGGCATACTATAGATTTCGCGCCTACTCGAGCATTGGGATTGGTGATTACTACGGCGTTAGACAAACGCCAACCGCCAATTTGGTTTAATCGGAGTAGAGTGACAACCCACTCCTCAGGCAAATCCAAGCCCATTGCATCAACGCGTAAACTTGCAGATAAAAGAAATCGTGAAGAAACGTCCCAGTATAAGAGAATCGTTGTGTCCAACTACATTCTTACCAAGAAGTAGTTGTGTCCGTCCCACAAAAGGAACCACGGGCGAGTTTCCGAGACTGCCACGGAGTTCCTACGTCCCAAACGACAATGAATAATACATAGACGGAGAAAAGGCAAGAGGGAGAGCGCAGACGAGAACGCGGAAGATGGCACCGTTGGAGGCGGGGCGATGGTGACAGCGAGGCACGGACAATTGCTTCAGCGACAGCGTAGAAGAGACGTATGAAAGCTCTAACATAGTAGCGGGGCAAGGGGGGGAGGGGGAGGAGGAGAGCGAAGGAGTGGGTGGGGCAAAGTTGGGGGGGGGGGGAACGGGGGTGCGAGGGTTGGGGTGTGGATGGGGGAGGGAGGGGAGGCGGAGAGATGGCAGGGGCGAACGAGGACGCGAGAGCACTTACGAACGCGGGGGGGATGGGGGGGGGGAGGTGAGGGGGAGAGGGGGGGGGGGCGGGGGGGTTGAAGGCCTGGGCGGGGAAGGGGAGGGCGGGGTGGAGTGGGAACGAGGACGGAGCCGAGAGCGGGGGCGAGCGCTGTGGAGGTGGCTCGGGCGGGGGCCAAAGCGAAGGGGAGGGCAAAGGCTATGACTATGACTCGGATAAGAACGTGGACAGGGGTCGATTTTCGAGCGTCGTGCAGCAACCGTTGCGGAGAAAATCAGGAAAAAGGGCGACACAAAGGAAACACAAAAATACGACTCGCTGAGTAAATTCTGATTTTCGTGAAGATGGAATTCCATCCCCCATCTCAGAGATTCTTAGAAACAATAATCCACAATTTTTAGACCTAGATATCCGTAGAAACTTACTATCGTGCTTCACTCCCTCCGCAGAAAGAAATTAGTTTTATCCTCAATTTGTGGAACATTCTGCATGATAACTTACGATAAAAGACATGACCGAGGATTGAAGAAGAGCAATAAAAGAGGCAATATAAGGAAGAGTAAGCAAAGCAACGAGCAAGAGAGCAACTGAGTATCAGACGAAATATGGGAGACACTATTTGTTTTAGACAAACAGAAGTAATAGCGGCTATTCTGAGGGCATTCGCAGCAGGCTGAAAGTTCCATTTAGCTCTAATGCTAAAAAAGAGACGATACCCGAAAGTTCAGATAAAACTGTAAATTCAGCAAAGAAAACAAAAAATTTCTTTTGATCAGCTACAACCAATCTTAATGTAACATGGTACCCAATTAAATTATTTGTGTACTTGAATTACAATAAAAGGAGTCAGTAAGGCTGTCTAAATACCACTGTAGTAGTATTTCTGTGTCGTACCACTCGGCATATTGGCCTAGTGTCGCAATATTTCCTTCTGGCAATATAAAATGTCACTTTGAGCACTCGTATCATGAACGACTATTTCAGTTGAATAATAAAGCAAGAAAGTAATACTAAAGTGACCAGATATTTTCGTAGCGGCAAAGAAGACGAGATGATAATATAGAAAGAGAGTTATGGACCACGTCTACCGCGTTACGGAAAGGAAAGGAAAACAACGAAACAAGAGAGATGATTAAGAGACAGAAAGGGGAGAAGTACGAAGGAGTGAAGTAACAGCAGAAATGAATTTGAAGAAAGCGTAAGAGCATGAATTGCAAAACAAATTTTCTCAAGCTAAATCCGCTTCGTTCGTTCCTTTCTTGGAGCATCGAGAAAGTCTTCACGATATGATTCCCCACAAAATATACCAGATCATAGAACTCATTTCACTGTGACGTAGAAATATATAAAACATAAGAGGGAACGGATGAAATAACCAAACACGTGTATATCTCGAGATTATTCCATTTCCATTTTGTCTTAAGAGTTATTAAGAGTTATTTAGTGTAGATGACATGTGTGCGTTTTGAAATCATACTTTTTGCTGCAAACGTGAAATATTACTACTCTGATTCGTCCATATCCCGAATTGTTTTTGTTAATGAGGATATCTTCTGTTATCTGCAATAAACCTAAAATTTAGTGTGTTATTTGATTACATAAAACTTTAAAGGAACATTAACAATAGCCGAACTTACTAATTACCATTAGTTGAATGTATAAAACTGATGATAAAATATGAATTTGTATATACATATATATTGTGTGTGTGTGTGTGTGTGTGTGTGTGTGTGTATATATATATATATATATATATATATATATATATATATATTGTATAGTAGATTTTTTTAAATTTCTAAAAATCCGTTCTCTCCTTATTATGTAGGGTACGAACCAACAAACGAGAAATCAGGGCACAGTGTAAACGAGGCGACAAGAGCGGGCAGGAAGGACGGAGCGTAGGACGGACAGCGGGGGAGTCTACAGCGGTGGCCCCAAGCGCCGCCGCTGGCTTCTGAAGGGCAGCCCGATGGAGACACGCCGACGACCAGAGGACTCCCCAGGGACCGCTGAAAGGAAAAGGCTTCCCCCTCTCCTCTCCGCCCTTCAATAAACAAAGCGAAGCGCGTACCTCCCTGGCGGACCAACACACATTTCGTAACGGAGCGTCACCTTATTTGCGCAAAGAATGGAAAAAATAAGACTTCGATACGTTTATTCATGTGCATACAAAAATAGACAACAGTTCTCGATAAGGGTACAAATTATACGCATCTCTAAAGCTCATGTCCATAAGAGTCTATTGATTGATTTTTTCGTGTTTCCTGGCGCGTCAACTGCTTCGGTCATTAGTCCCGTTAGTGAAGTGCATGTTTAGCGCGCTGTCTGTGGCCCGTTTGGTAGGGTACTGCTCCGGCATTCGCCTGGTGTTGATCCACCAGGAGAATCCGTGGAGAAACCACGGAAAACTACCGATCAGAGCAGCCGGCCGCTAGAATTCTCCTCCAGACAGCGACTGAATTCGACCTAGCTGAAAAGCTAGTGTTGAAAATTCTGCCGCCGTGGGTAGTGGGAACCTAGGACCTCCCGGTCAGAAGCGCTGCAGTGACATCAGTTGATGCACTGAACTACCGCTACCGGTCCATAAGAGTCTATGTTCACAGAAGTGGTAGTCTAGAAGATTCGTCTGAAATAGTCAGGAGCTGATTTTGACAGTCTGAGAAATCTCAAGCTCCTTGGGTCTGGAAAGTTACTGCGGATATTTCCCTTCATTTCGCACCAGCATAACTGAACAAATATGTAATACGTGTTTATGCCTTAAATCGATGATAAATGTGTTCAGAAGACTTCAAACCTTATCCTCATCGATTTAACTTATTTGATGTAGGAGAACCCAAAATAATATAAGAGCTTTTCCTAATGTTTGTTATTACAAAAAATATTTTTATTGTGCCTATATTACCTATTACATCGTTGCACGTTTCTGGTTTTGGTGAGAAATGACTGTTGGTGCTTGTTGAACATCATGTCATTTTGAAATTTTTGCGCTGCCTCCACTGCATAAAATTGTTTTAGGGAGATTCAACATCGTTTTACGTAATTTGGGTTACTCGGTATTGTGGTTAGGACTTCTGGGAAATGAGAAATGCACTATTACGCAGCAGAGATAAGTAATTAACCCGTGGAGAGATTTAAATTATGTAAGCGTACAAACTCATCAGAATTAGAAGAATTATTTTTTATAAACATGAATATAACTACAGTTAGATTATATTTTAAGTAAGTTATAAGACTAAAGTGCTCTATTCAAATACAAGCGTAACAAAATGAAAGGGAAACCCTTGGATAACGTCGGTACTGTAAGTCGCGAGAGAAAACAGTCCGTAAACATGAGTAACATATTCAGGGTACACGTTTGTGGTCGTAAAATATACACAACCGGATTCTCCTCAGTTAAAATGTTTCTTATGGCATTTTGCTGAGAAACACTTCGTTATTGCAAAGCAGTTTCTGAACGCATTCTCTTCTTTAACAACGCCGAGAAGGTTGCCTTATAGAGTCAAAGATACAACAAGCCGCAAAAAAAAAAACACATTATGCCGAAGAACGAAATTGATTTTTTTCGGAGACAATGAAGAAAACTCAAATGTGTGTATCTAAGGAATTTGGGTTCGAATTACGACAGTAGTGTATCACGCACATTGCTGCGATCGCTACTTATTTTAGACCGTCAAGAGCTTAGCCCGCCAGCCAGTCGGTAGAAATGTATTGCACTCGCTGTTCAGAATCATGCTAATGACCCACCTGATACTGTAAAAGAACTTAAGTCCGGGAAATGCGAGTAAATTTCCGGTTACTGCATGAAGTATAAAATGACAAAAACAATTTCTCAGGCAAGCTAGATTGAGAAAAAACGGTAAATAAACTTTTTATTGCTTACATTATGAGGAATACGATGGTGTGATTTTTACCTCTTACTTTACGTTACTCATCCGTTCATTCTTAAAATTTTTTTTTCCTAGAGCTTTTATCCAGCCAACAGCCGATTATCCTTTACGTTCCAATAGTACGCAATTCGATCATGCACTAGACACTAACATACTTGCGGACTCTTCTAGTGAACGTTTACCGCTCTATGTCACATCATTAACGAGTCGCCGACCAAACGAGTCGCCGACCAAACGAGTCGCCGACCAAACGAGTCGCCGACCAAACGAGTCACGACCAAACGAAGCCCCGACCAAACGAGCCACCGACCAAACAGCCAACGACCAAACAAGCCACGACCAAACAAGCCAACGACCAAACAAGCCAACGACCAAACAAGCCAACGACCAAACAAGCCAACGACCAAACAAGCCAACGACCAAACATGCCAACGACCAAACATGCCAACGACCAAACATGCCAACGACCAAACATGCCAACGACCAAACATGCCAACGACCAAACAAGCCTACGACCAAACAAGCCTACGACCAAACGAGCCGCCGACTAAACAAAACTGATATTTTCCACTACGATAAGTTCACCAACAGTTTTGGCCTACTACTGCCAATTTGTGAGCTGCGAGAGCCGCTGCGCCACGAGGCCGAGGCTAACGAGGGCGACGCGGGGCAGGGCGGGCGCCGCGCCGACTGCTCCGAGAACAAAGGGCTGCGCCCCGCGCGGTTCGCAGCCCGGCGGCGGCACACAGCCCTATCGATCCGATTGACGGCGCGAGGTCCTCCGGAGGGGCAGCTGCGCCGCGCGCGCAAGGCCCTTGCCGCCGGCCTTTGCTCCCGCCCCCCCACCTCTCAGAGACCCCGCCAACGACCAAAAGCGTGATACGTCATCCCCCTTTATAACTATTGCTATTATGTAGCATTTTTTATGAGTAAGGGGTGGATTTTGATCACCTAAAACATCGCCAGAAATGATCAATAAAATTCTCTTAAAATGCTTTAAAAACGCCCGAAAACCAAAGAAAAATGACGTAAAAAATATTATCAAAACCACTTCGGATAAACAACTCAAGCTGTTGGATACGTTACTGATGTAATCGAGGCTTCTTCTATTCGTTCGAGTGAATTGAAATTTCACATAATGTTTGGACTGTTCTTTCCAAGAAAATTTCTGTCTTTAGTTATCCCGAAATCGGACGAACCGCAAATATACGTCACAAGAATTACATACAACGGCTATCAAAACAATTTATAAGCGAACAAATAGAATCGGCTACTGATTAATTCTGTGAAGAATATTTGTTGCATCTCCTAAATATTTTTTGAAGCAAGTACCATTAAAAATGACATTAAAATTTATTAAATCAGCAGACACTGCATTAAAATGACGGAAAATTTACAAAATGACTATTAGTCGAAATCGACAAAAAATGCAAAACAAAGACCTATAAAAATGGGTCATTTCCTTTTGTCATAACATAAAATGAATTTCTATACTAACGGCATTTTCTAGAGTGAAAAGAAAAATATGACAATTTCATTAAAATCGCCCAGTGATGGTAAATTCTTCAGTTAAAATGATAGGAGTGAGTTAAATACAAAATCCCTGACCCTCTCATCGAGAGGTCCTAGGCTCGAGACCCGATGGTGGCAGGAATTTCGACACTAGATTGTCAGCTAGGTGTAATTCAGTCAGTGTCTGGAGGAGAATTCTAGCGGTCGCCTGCTCTAGTCGGTAGTTTTCCGTGGTTTCTGCGATTAACACCAGGCGAAAGCTGGAGCAGTTCCCTAACAACCGGGCCACGGACCGTATGCGATCATTCGTTCCTCTTCCTTGTCCTATCCTCAACTCTTACTTACACACCCTTACAATAACATGCACTATACTACCACACATGACGGGAGACCAATAGGGAGTTTGCCCCAGGTGGGGTAGTGCCCCGCTCGGGCAGATACTTGGCTGGGGACAGCCTACTAGCCGGATCGCATGTGCTACGTCGGCGCCGAATCTCGCCATCTCGAATTTTTATTCATCTGGAACTTACTGCAATACGTTTCACGCCAACAAACAAACCCCTTTATGCTCTTGCTAATTTAAGAGTATTTTATTGTAATTTTTTTTCATTGTTGGAATTCACTATACCGAGAGATATTCATGAACAACTTAACTTGAAATTGCTGTAATTAAATGTATAAAATAGTTCTGCAATCATTGGTGCATTCCCTCCTATCATTCTACCTACTCTCGCATATTACTTTTGTTCTATAATTGCGTCGCTTCGCATTATACTTCTCAAAAAATTGGCTCTATAATTCATTCCGACATGATTGCACTGAACTAATTTCGCAACTGGTTTCGGACTTTAATGTGTTCCCTCTGACTCGTCAGTGGGTGGTTAACGTATAATCCAGAGATAGCCATCTCTGTACCGTACGTAGGGTTGGTATTGTGAAACTTTTATTAATGTATATTTATTATTTAATTTATCAGTAAAACTCTATGCAAGATACAGAGTAGAAATATAATCTGTGCACGTTTTCTTGAATCCCTACCTCATTTTTTTTACACATAGTTGAATTATGAATAAACAAATCAACGACAGCGGTTGTTAATATTGGAAAATTCTAAATTTTGCTCCAGAATAATATGAAACATTTTCTCTGCCCAATGAACTACATATTTTACTTTCAAGCAATACTACAAAAAAATTATCTTTCTTTAACAATTAAAAAAAATTTTTTAAAAAAAGGGAAACGGTCGAAAAACTTATGAAAATTCTGTGTTTTTGACCCAGAACTGAAAAAAACGTGAAACAAATATTTTGTTTTTGACGATAAATAAATTAAAAGGTACAGAAAATTTAAGAATTTTGTTTCATCAGAATCAATTCGTTTTATAAGTAATTAACAGTTTATCTTTTAAATTGCATATCGCAGGCGTGCCTTATTGTATATCGTTTCTTGTAATATTTATAATTAGCATTTCTACTCATTGAATATCAAACAGGGCAGGGACCTTGTTGTTTAGTTGTTGTTTTTTTTTGTATTACATTTCCGTTATTTTCTTTAATGACTTCTGCTAGTAGGAATTGTTTCCGTTTTGATGTTAATCTTTTTCATTTTATAATTATTAGTCTTATTCCCAGATCCCCAAAAATATTATAATTCATAAAAATGAAGTTTAAATAGCACTGGAGTAATGTGGAGGAGCAAAAATATTTTTATTGAAGACTCCCCAAGCATACGACTCTTTGAAGAACAAATACCAAGACTCCCACTGTAAAGTCCCCGAAGTATCACGAAACGACCCAATTTCCGTTAATCATTAAACATGAGTTGTGATCACGCAACCAAAACGAGGCTGTTTGTCTACCTCTCAACTCCAGCTTCGATTTTCAATTGATCGCAGTGCATTCGAAAGAATGTCATCAATTTCTTTGATGACAGTAATTTACCAAGTAATTACAATAATGGGGGGAATTATACTCGATGGGAACCGTCAACCTCAACGCTTTTCTGGAATTACCATTCATAGTTGAGATACAACAGAAATTGAAAGAGTTTTTATCGTAGTGTGAGATATTATTTAAAATTATGACAAAAACTATTCGTTTTTGCGATTTAATACAACAAAGATTCTTTCAATTTTACCTTTATTTTTCTTTGAAATGACACGCGCTGAAAATAGCATTAATAATACAATAACGAATTCGAAAGGCTATATATATGTTGAGTCATTTCACCACCTGAAACTAAATTATACCTACTGATACTATTTCTCACGTGACTACCTTGAGTTTAATTTTTGGCCACTATCACAACCGCACTTTTAGCTTTACAAATTATTTTTTCCTCTTTATCTCCAAGATTGTGAGTTCGATATTTTCAGCTGGAATTACTTTTTTTCATGCGATAATATTTTCGAAGTTTATTTCCTTCGTTTCAGTAAAATAACTACTTTTTCCTCTTCATTTTCTTGTATTGTACTTTTCAAATGAATTTATGAGAGCTTGAAATGAAATTATGTGAACGAAATTGTTTTTGTCAAAAGTATGCGACAAATACCGTTTAAACGAAATAGTAGGAATGATATTCAGAATTATTATTTAACCGCCGTAGATATCGTAACACAAAACCAAGTGAAAAGGATACGTTTAAGTAAATGAAGTGTAATGAACTAGCACTATGTTGCTAAGCTCAAACAGTAGTCACTCTCTTATCAGTTGTCAGTACTTGTTCGGATTTGGAACAGTACGATAGAAATGAGAACGTATAAAAATGTTAATTATTGACAGGGACCCTTTCTACAGATGACACGATATAAAAGTTAGCAAATAGAAAATGTACTTAAAAAAGTAGCGCTGTAACAGAACAAACAAAAGTGAGACTGCAGGAACATTTTTAACAGAAAAAATAGATATTAATCATCATCTCTACAGTAACTACTGTTCCAGTGAAAAGTGAACCATCATCCATCCTAGACGCGTTTTCCTTTACTTAAACGTAAAAACGATAAATTCTGCAGATGTCCGGATACAGCGGATGTGATGAAAGGTGTTTCTGTTGAGACCTCCACTGAATATCGTAACAGAGACTACATAACTTCTACACAAATAACACGTTTGTACCACACAGAAACATCCTTCCAACAGGATAAACTTGTTAATGATTTACAGAGAATCATATCTAAATATAGATATTAGCTTTTTTGATCGGCTTCTTACCCTTAAAAACTAAAAACAATCAACGCAAATTTCGAGCAGCAACAAAAGCCAGCATTTTCGCCGCTTGAGACTCGTCGAGGAAGGACGTCTACTGTTCTGATGTGGACGCATACGCCATTAAGAGCTAATTGCGCATTGTGTCCAGCGCGCGGGAGTTGGATCTGTTCATTACAGGCGGAGATTAGCATGAATTAGTATGTGACGCCGTGCAGAACTCGCCCCAACCCCCACTCCCAGCCCCACCCGCCGCCGCCGCCTTGTCTGCGGTCCGCCGGGAGCCGAGTTCGATTCCCCTAACCCTCCTCGCCGCACCACTGCACACATTCAACAGCTGACACCCAAAAGGGTACGGGCACTTGCTACTGTAGTAGCAGCCAATCTTCACTACACAGCAAAATTAGTTTTAAAGTGTATTGTATAATACTACAAATATTTTAGCGTACGAAATCGGTGAATAGAACTATTGTAGGGCAGAACGGTGGACATAACTATATTAATGCTTTAAAATGGTATTTGACCTATACGTAACTTGCATAATTTAACATTTTGGGTATTAATTCATAAGTACTTATTCATAAGTACTTCTTCATAAGTATTTACTCAGAAGTATTTACTCAGAAGTATTTACTCAGAAGTATTTACTCGGAAGTATTTATTCAGAAGTATTTATTCAGTTTATTCAGAAGCAAACACAGGGCCCAATCAGATTAGCTCTAAAGGTATTTGGAAAACAAGTCAACCATTCCGATGGTTTGGGGATATTCTTTAGCAATTACATTATTTACAATTCTACATTCAATAAACTGTCAGAATAAATAATTACATTCAAATATCTGCTGTCGTTAAGAAAAAATAATCACCACTAGTAGGTAAGAATAACTGCAATGTAAATGTATATTCTGCAATGTAATAGTCTGCATTATATCGTACGAATTTTCCAAAATACCCTCTTACCAGACATTTTTGTAATTATAAATAGAACATATCTGGAATAAAAGAAACAATAGTGGTTGTAAATATTTCATTAAAATAATTTAGATTAAGTATTTGGAATAATACATAAAAATCATAACAACATATATTTTTAATTAAAAGCTTTTCCTTTTATACGTGAGCAGTAAACGCTCGTGAGTTCTGAAGATCCTAATACTAACATTAGTAATAACGTTACCGCTTGAAACCGGGAGCGGCAGCTCAGTGCATCAACTGATGTCACTGCAGCGCCTCTCACCGGGAGGTCGTAGGTTCGAGTCCTGCCGGCGGCAGGATTTTCGACAATAGCTTTCCAGCTATGTCCAGTTCAGCCGCTGTCTGGAGGAGAATTCTAGCGGCCGGCTGCTCTGATAGGTAGTTTTCCGTGGTTTCTCCGATCAACACCAGGCGAATGCCGGAGCAGTACCCTAACAAACGGGCTACGGACCGCGCGCGATCTGTCCTTCCTCTTCCTTGTCCTATCCTCTCCCCTTACACACACTTATACTAACATGCATTACACTACCACTATTCTGGGAGACGGTCGGGAGCTTAGAGCTTGTCCCGGCTGGGGCAGTGCCCCATTGGTGGGAGAGTCCTGGTTAGGGGGAAACCCCGCTAGCCGACGGTAGGTCGGCACCGGATCTCGCCATCCAGCGGGGGAGATCACTGCCATCTTCGGAGAAAAAATGCACTACACTAACGGGACTAATGACCAAAGCAGTTGACGTGCCCGGAAACACGAAAAAAAATCAATGTTACCGCTTGAAGAAGAAGATCCCAAAATATATTAACTTCGTAAAAACTATTATAATAAGAAATATATCAGTAAAAGTAACATGAGAGCTCTACTTTCTGTTTCCTTAATACAAAAACTAAATATACTCTGACGTGCAGTCAAATTATATCACAATGGAAACATCTTCAACACAGTGATTATAAATTAAACTGTTGAGGATTATTTTACTCCCATATTTTAAAGAATATATATATATATATATATATATATATATATATATATATATATATATATTGAACGAAATAATATCTAGTGCCCTCTCCTTGAATAAAATGTAAATATTTTTATCTTCCCAGTTTTGTTTCATTCTGTCGCGAGTGCTGTTTGTGATTGTGAAGCTTTTCTTTGCATCCAGGATCAACTTTTCAAGTAAATATAAAGACTATTTTCTCAGTACTCCATGAAAGTCAACAAAATATCTCAGACGTGTGCTATCTACATTTTAGAAAAGAGTAATTTCCCGCTTAACAGTGTTTTTTTTTCTGGCGGTATACAAACATCTAATCTTCACTTCCTCGTAAACTGTGACTTTTATTCTCAGTCTCGGAAACTGTTTTACTTTCGAAATTCAGGGCGAGCACAATAATATCAAGGTCTTTTTATTCATAGCGCTTTCACCTCATCTTTATTATGCCTCAATTTTTTTTTCGCCAGAACATTATACCAACCATATTTTCCGTACATTATTGTTCTCATCTTACTACAATGGTTTGGTTCCTGAAAAGTTGACGGTTCAATTATGAAAACAAAAATAACTGCATTATAAATCACAGAATTAACGAAACCTTCAAGTTAAAAGAAACCTTCCATCCGTAGCTAAAATATAAAACCTCTATTATCTCTGAGGTTTTTTAGTTGAAAGCTTTTCAAACCGACAATTGTCAGAAAAACACAGAACGTATGAAGCCCGAGTATCGTTTTAAAATTCTTTTAAAATTCAGCACTAGTATCGTTTCCAATTCCAAGCACGAGCTTCAAGACTAACAAAGGATTTTTACGTTCTACACTTCACCAAATGAAACTTCATGTAAGTGCTGATAGAGAACGACACAGTTTTTCCCAAAACTGAATGGTTTGTTCGGCCAATGATGTTTAATTTTTGCGGTATTAATTCTTTATTCTAAATTTTTTGTATTACGCTTTAAAGTATTGTTCGCGTCATCCGAAAGTCGAGCTGTTGATTGATTGTTTGATTATTGCGTATTTCAGAATTCCGGAATAATTTGGGACCGTATCCTATAATTCCACCTTGGCAATTTTTACCATTTCTGAGCCTTTTGTGCAGAACCGCATATATTCCCGCTAATTGATAAAATTGAAAATGGTGCTAAACATAGCTCATAGTTTCACAAATACTTCTAATGATTATCTAAAATAATTCAATTGGAAATTAAGTACTTCTACAAATTCAGTCATCGAGAGCAAATCTCTTATCAAATTTCTTAAAAAAGCAACTCATAAAAGTACACATTTTATAGAACCTTAAAAATCCACTTCATAAGAAAAAATTACCTTTTGTTGCATACAAGGCCATTAATGAGAGCAGCAACACTGAATCTATGTATCTAAATTCATTCATTGTCACAGTCACGTGTCTCAAAAGATATTTTAGATTAAAACTTTCGTCCTCTTACTCATTCATGCACAAATTTCTTAAAAATTAACTAACTCTAAAAAAGACAGGATATAATATTTTGATATCTTCTCAATCACCAAAATAGTTTGGTTTTCTTTTCTGTAATTGGAGATGAGTTTCATCAACAAACATGTCCATTTTTGCAGATTTTCTAATGTTTCCCAAATATTTAATTGGAAGAAAGCTTCAAATATCATTTAAGAACTTAACCTGTTTTCATATGACATTTTACCGGATAAGTTAGAAGCCGTTTTTAAAAATGTCGTTTAAACGTCAATGAAAACGCGCGCTTATATTTCATTTACACTCTAAGACTTTTGAGGTTTCAAACACTTTATAAGAGTTCATTTAAAGCATTTTTGTTCATAAAAAAGCAAAGTCAGGTACAAAATACATCTTTAATGTACTAATTCAAATCCTGAAAACGAATTTTACTACCGAAATACATATACAGTTTTTGAACAGAATTCACTTTTATCCATACTGCGTGATGCAAATCTCATAACTTTCCACCACATCTATGAATATTGACGACCGAAGAATCAAATGATGTACTGACAACATGTAAGGGACAGTATTAATAAGTTACTTAAAATCAATGCGGCAAACGTGAACTTTTACCTTTGTCTAAATATTAGCAACCCATGAAAGTACTTGCGTTTAATAAAGCTTACACATTAACATGAGCATGTCAATCAAACTTAAGCTCACCGACACAAACAAGTCTCTTTCTAGTTCCTGAATAGTAAGATCCAGAATAATAAGTAGTGGTTAAAATATTTAGAATAATATAGCTAATAACCTAACACCGTTGCATTTTACCCTTCCTTCTTCGATTTGATTCTACGAATCTCCTCTCCATAGCTTTTAATTCCGCGAACTGTGGTGCTCCGTGAGATTTCTGTGGATCAAGAGCAGCTGCGTTTCTGAAAGGGTTTTAGTCCCCCCACTCACTTTCCTCTTCCCCTATATTTCCTTCTCCCCTCTCTCTTTATTCCTTTTTTGTTTCTTCCCTCTCTCTTTATTCCTTTTTCTTTCTTCCCCTCTCTCTTTATTCCTTTTTTGTTTCTTCCCCTCTCTTCTATTCGTTTTCTTTCCCTCTTTTCTCTCTTTCCCTCTCCCCTCTCTTCCTTTTTTGTTTCTTCCCCTCTTTCTATCGTTTTCTTTCCCTCTTTCTCTCTTTCCCTCTTTCTCCCCATCTCTCTCACGAGAGAGCAAGAGAGAGAGAGAGAGAGAGAGAGAGAGAGAGGAATTGGTCGCCTAAGAAGTGTAAACTTCTTAGAAAAGTGCTTAGTGCTCCGCTTCCCCCGCCTCCTTTCACCTAGTCGCGCCCGATTGGCCTACACCTCGGCCTATCACAGCCTGCCCCATCCTCTATATAAACCAGAGCGCCCAACATCCTGGCGTCATCAACATTTATTATTTAAAAGAAGTAGTCCAAAGAGGCCATGTATAGTTTTAGTTAGACTAAGATTAGTTTCAATTAGTATTTTTAAGTTATCGCCCTCCCGCAGCTCCAGAAACCTAACGGTTGGAGTTTTATTATTGTAACCCAAGTAACTGAATAAATTCCCGCCTTGCCAGGGCAACTGGTGAGGGGAAAATGGAAAAAAATCCTGGCGCAGTACAGCCCTGAAGAGGACCGCGATATGTCGGTCGAAACATCGGCATCCCAGCCTTCGACGCGGTGTCACCCGGACAGCCCAGATCATGACTCTGGCCGCGGAAGCCTACGATGTCATTAACGTGCTTAGAAACTATCGGATTCGGAGCGGGGTTCAGGAACACACAACATGGCGTTAGTTACTATGTTATACATTATGCCGTAATTACACAGAATGTCATAATATAAAATTTATCCGAAATATAATCGGCATTTTCTGCTGCTTGGATACAAAATATCGAAAATGTGTGCTTATAATTCCCCAAACTTTGCTTCTGTGGCCAGGGTAAAAGAAATTATTTTAAATTATTTATGCAAAAACAAATACAGAAGAGAGTCCATAAGACTTACGCAATTCGAAAATAACGCATAAATTGTGACCTACCCATTGAACCAGTTATGCAGATAACTAGTGGCATCGACTTTTTCACTACGGGTCACGTCAATTTTCTTCACTGGCGGGAATACTCTTTCGATCTCGCAAGATCAGAATAACACATTCAACTTACCATGACGATACTGTATTTCTGTAGTTGGATGGCAATTTGAAGCGACCAATAGTCATACGTTGATGTAATTTGTGTATTATTCACATTTGGAAGAGTCATAATTATTTTATGAAATCTTCATGGTTGCTATATAGAATGATGTTAAGGTACGTGTAAATGGGTCAATGATGACCCAAGGGGTCGATATTGGGTCAACAGATTAATATGATCCGTCGCCTTACTAGTAAAATGAATCTCCCATTGATTACAAAAATATTTCTGAACTTAATTAGTTTTGAAAGCAAAACTATAATAATAAGTTACAAATTCATTCCTCTCCTTTCGTATCCTTTTATCATCAAGATATTTAAAAAACTCAAAAAATTATAACTTATCATTGATAACGATTCTCCATCGCTGAAGAAATTCTCCACAATATGCTCAGTAGAAATTTTAAGGGCAGACATTACAAAACTCTCAACATTTTGTAACTGTTGCATTTCAATGAATATTGAAACACTCAGTTATTCAAAATGGGGAAATCTTTGATAATTGAAAAATCGAGATATTTATGACAATATTGGAGTACTAAATTTTTATCTTTAAAGCATTTATGAGCAGTTCTTTGTATTACGATTGTGATTGCTGTATATTATAGAGAACACGTACAGGAGTCGATGAAGCGAACCTTCTTATATAAAGGGTCGATGAAAAAAACGGATGGTAATCCTTGCTTTACACGGACGATGTTTCTTGACAATTATGTGTACAATAATGAATAAACACTTCCCAGGTTAAAACTTCAGTGCCGTCAATAATGTGTACACTCTTACGACAATAATAATATATTCCGCCTAACCACTGAATCTACAATAATACAGAGTAGTAACATTTAAGAAGGGGAGGGCAAGTTTTACATTTACATCTGGAAGTACAAAACAAGGGACCATGCCGGCGTACGCCTTAAGCGATATAGTAAACCAAAAACTCATCAGGATGGCGGTTTAGGGTTGAACAGATCAAACATAGATGTGGAAGAGGAGAAAATGAGAGAGGGGATACAGAAATGAAAATGAAGAAAATACGAAAGAGAATGAAGAAACTAAGGAGGAGAGAAGCTGTAAATTTATGACAGGGAGTACAAAACAAGGGACCATCCCAGGATACGCCTTCAGCGACTGATTAAACCCAGAAAAAAACTAAATCAGGATGGTGGCTTATTCACTTATACAAATAACTAGTCCGCCCTGCAATTACGTATGCTGCACCGGTATGGGGAGGTGTCGCCCCCTCAACAATAAAGCACATCCAAACCTTACAAAATAAAGTCCTCCGCGCTGCCTTAAATGCCCCATGGCATATATCAATGATGAAATTCACAATGTTTTGAAATTCCCTACAGTCGCCCAGCACATCGCCCGCCTCTCCGAAAGATTCAACAACAAGCTTCATAACCTCCCCTTCCAACCGATTTTCTCACTAGGAAAAACCACTCATCCTCATCTAAACCGCATCCCGTCCAGATTCCCCAAAGATAAATTCCGCCCTCCGTAACTCCTACGCTTTTTCCATATCATAAGCGCCGTTATCTCACCCATACCACAAACCACCGCAATAATTCCCAAGCACCCCAACCTGATTTCTTGTAGAGGAGCCCAGTGGGGTCATCCTCCCTCTTATTTTTGTCTGTATATTATTGTATACATTATATAAGCAAACAATTCTGTAAAGTGGCTATGTACCGTATAACGCTACGTCTACAACACAGCCAAAAAGGCCAATTCTACATCGTCAGTTCGTCAGAGCTCAACCCCGCCGAGCATCGCCCGCCAGACACGACCCTCCTCCTCTGCGCGGCAGCGTCGCGTCGCGCAGACTCACAGCGCTGCGTGTCTCGGGCCAGCGACAGCGCACCTCGCCGCGTCGTGCCGCGCCGCGCAGCGCGCGCCCGTCGATAAATCGATGAGGATTAACGCAGGCCAGAAGCGGCGCCGCGCGGCGCGCACCCTTCCCCACCCCCACCCCACCCCGCACCGAGATCCGCCCGCGCCACCGCCACCTACAAATCAATACAACGGCGGGGGCGGAGAGGCTGTTGGAGAAAGGAATCTGTCACGATGTCTGGGCGGATGGCGGCAGCGGCGCCGGCGGCGGGGTAGGACGAGGCGGAGTAGACGGCGGTGATGGAGGCGGCGGACGAGACGGTGTAGACGGCAGTGAATTAGGCGAAATACGTGGGTATTCCAGACTGGGTTATGCGCCGTGCGATGTTCATTTGTCTGTCGCCACAGTGACGAAATGCAGGGTAGTGAACTTAACCATTAAAGTGCATTCTTATAGAAGTGAATTATTAATTATGCGGTGGATAGACTCAAGGTTGTTTTTTAGTGAACGCGAGGACCGAAGGCCTGAGCCTCGCCGTGACTTGGATCGGGGCGAGCGAAGGGAGAAAACATGCCTTTGAAAGTAAGTTGGCATTAAAATGTGGCGGGAACAAAGTGTATGCGAAAATGTGGTAGAGCGAGAATGAGCTCTATCCATTGCTGTTTCATATTTCTCCCGTTTATGTTGTCAGTATGATTACAACTAGCGGTGAGGATGACGTCAGCGAACAAATGCACATCGCACTCAGCTCATAACCAAGTCTGCGCTAGTATCCCCAATTACGTGATAAAGATGGTGAACCTAACGATGATGTGACAGTGGTGTCGACCAGGTAGTGGTGTAGCAATGGCGACGGCGGTGAGGGTTGCAGTCGACTAAGAAATGGCAACGACGACAGAGGTGAACGGGGTGATGGGAGTGGATTAATTGATTGATTTTTTCGTGTTTCCGGGCGCGTCAACTGCTTCGGTCATTAGTCCCGTTAGTGTAGTGCATGTTCTTTTTCCTCGGGAGATGGCGGTGATCTTCCCCCACTTGATGGCGAAATCCGGCACCGACCTACCGTCGGCTAGTGAGGTTTCCTCCTAACCAGGACTCTCCCTCCAGCGGGGCATCGCCCCAGCCGGGACAAGCTCTAAACTCCCCACCGGTCTCCCGGAATATGTGATAGTGTGGTGCATGTTAGTGTAAGTGTGTGTGTAAGAGGAGAGGACAGGACAAGGAAGAGGAGGGACAGATCGCGCGCGGTCCGTGGTCCGTTTGTTAGGGTACTGCTCCGGCATTCACCTGGTGTTGATCGGAGAAACCGCGGAAAACTACCGATCGGAGCAGCCGGCCGCCAGAATTCTCCTCCAGACAGCGACTGAATTCGACTTAGCTGAAAAGCTGGTGTCGAAAATCCTGCCGCCGTGGGGAGTGGGAACCTAGGACCTCCCGGTCAGAGGCGCTGCAATGACATCAGTTAATGCACTGGCTACCGCTGGGGGGGGGGGTTTCCAACTGGGAAAAAAGGGGGGGTAGAGGAAGACGAGCGCAACACGATGCGCTTGGGAATGCAAGAAACGAAGCAACGGGTGGCAGCGCGTTGCGTTACGGAGATGAGACCGCTGCAGGTGAGATAGTTAAAGAGGAAAGCGGGTGCAAGGGATGAGTGGAAGAAATAGTTTCCTTACCATGATTAGCCAACGCCAGGTTGCTTGCAACTAGCTTATAAAAATATACAGGCGTGGAGAGAAAACATGTTAAAAAATACGATTTTAAAGCAGATTATATCGTATTGCAGTTACCAGACACCAGAAAAGTAGATAAGGTAGATAAGAAAGAAATTTTAATATGAGAATAAAGAGGATCGAACGTTGTAGGATCAACAAAAAATAGTTTATACCTAGCCTCTCTTTAGAAAAACACCCGGCATAAGCTGTATTTCGTAATATATTTGAAATCTCCAAAGAATAATATTAAAATCGAGATTACTTTCAACAGACATTTTCATTATTTTCTGATGAATTAGGCAGCCAAGACAATTTTCTATTTCGAGAGTTTTTCCTTATTACTTTCATTACGCATTTAATACTTGCGGCTTCCTTATATTCACCGTCAATTTACGACCAGCGGCTCTTCAACGCAATATACTTGAATGAGCACATTCTATCACCTCTTGATACAGAGAAAACTTATTCATTACGCATCCTATGAGTAGGCATCACAATGAAACAAATTCGTGTTGGCAAGGAATTAAATAAAGTCGAAATAAAAGACACGAAGAAATAATAACTAAAGAGCGACGAAAGAAATTAGTGATGGTACAGAATGAAAAGACTTTCTCGTATTATTTTTCTAGAATTTTTCGGAAAAAAATTAAAAATGTCTGAGGCTTCATGTTAAGTATCCCCCAAAATTGAAAGATCTGTTTCAAATTCAAGAAGTCGCGTCACCAAATCGATAGGGAGTATAAATTTTGTTGAAAATCGTGATTCCGGTTTAGCCTCTAGCATTGTTTACGGGCAGACGACGGACTTTTGCCTTAAACTAAATATTCGGTATCAAACACGCACACAAGATAAATTCTGACTAAACAACATGCTATTTACTGCATACGTAATCAAGAATTATCTACTTTTCCGGTTGGAGAACTAAATTCGATATAATTGCTGTAAAATGTCGTTTTTTACACTTTTCTTTTATATACTGAATGAACCATGTATCTCAAACAAATTAATTAAATTAAAAAACAAGAGATTAATTAAATATATTTTTCTACAAAATAATATATGAAAAGAACAACGAAGTGTTATAGCGAATGGGAAACGTGAAGGTTGACAAAACAACGATATGGTGGAAGTATGAAAAAGAAACGAGTTATAGCTCGAAATGGGGAACGGACAGGGGACGATAAAACGATAAAGGCATAATTGTAAGAAGCAACGGGGAGATGGGAGAAATAAACCAAAGAAGTCGATCAGAGCGAGATCGTAAAAAATCGCCATAAGGGACGGTCAAACGTCGCAATAAATGAGTTTCTCTTGAAACGTTGCATTTGATGACTCGATAGACCTGATAGAAGTAATAATTGAGATGGTCGCGATGAAAAGACAATGTGTGTTTGGAAGTATTAATTATAAATCCACTTGGACAAAATTTATAATTAAAAATCTTCCGTGTGTGTGATAAAATGAATAAATTCTCTCTAGGTAACTTAGGAAAGAAGTGATGGTGATTAAATTCGTATTTAGCATGCTGTGTAATCTTCAAAAAGATGTGAAACTTTACAGCGAAAATACATTCAAATCTGTTCAAGGCCAAGAATGGATAAAATTTAAATTGACTGAAGTAGAACATTTAGAAATGGTCATTAAATTAATTTAACTAGGAAAAGTTGCACAGATTGGGCAAACGAAATGAATGTTTATTGTATGTTAAATAGCGAGAATGTGCGTTTTATTTTCATTGTATACTAAATATTGTAATACTAATATTCATGTGTGTGTTTATGTCGCTTAAAATGAAGTGTCGAATGTGTCGTTGCCACGAGGAAGATAGTATATTGATAATACATATCGGAAGGAATTATTGCGATATAGAAATTTACACGAATTTTGGTTTTATTATTTTAGCAATAATTAAAATGATGCCTCCATCGACCTTAAATTCCCCGCATAAAGATTCCAACAATCAATAACTCGTAATTAGCGTAGAATTTCCAGGCCACTATTTCAATCATTTTAAAAAAAATTCAGTATGTAAAAGCAAGAAAGTAAAATGGAGCACAAAAAAGAAGGAAGGCTAGATTTTTCCAGAATGGGACAGACAGGAGAAGAAAGATGGAATGCAAGAAGAGAGAGAAAGAAAGAAAAATAAAAAAAAGGGAAAAAAATAACAAGGGGGAAAAAAAAAAAAAAAGAACTAGGGCGAAAATAAAAAGGAATAAAAGAAATAATGAAAGGAATAATTGTAGATAAACGAAAAAAGTGAAGAAAGAAGGAGAATTTCGCAGTCTTCCATACGCCCCTGGAATAATTTGGAAGTAAATTAGTTTCATCATTTCGTTCGCTAGTGGATTCATCTCCTTGCCTTTACTGTAACTCGCGAGCGGGGGGGAGGTTGCCGGGCGGGGCGGGAGGGGGGTTGGGAGCCCCGGAGCCTGGGGGGGGGGCGGGAGGCGATTTTTCCGAGGAGCGAAATCCGCGGGGGGGGGGGGGGCGAGGTCGGAGGGCGAGGTCGGAGGGCGAGGTCGGAGGGCGAGGTCGGAGGGCGAGGTCGGAGGGCGAGGTCGGAGGGCGAGGTCGGAGGGCGAGGTCGGAGGGCGAGGTCGGAGGCCAGGTTGGAGGCGAGGTCGGAGGGCGAGGTTGGAGGGCGAGGTCGGAGGGCGAGGGTTGGAGGGCGAGGTTGGAGGGCGAGGTTGGAGGGCGAGGGTCGGAGGGCGAGGGTTGGAGGGCGAGGTTGGAGGGCGAGGTTGGAGGCGAGGGTTGGAGGGCGAGGGTTGGAGGCGAGGGTTGGAGGGCGAGGTTGGAGGGCGAGGTTGGAGGGCGAGGTTGGAGGGCGAGGTCGGAGGGCGAGGGTCGGAGGGCAGGGTTGGAGGGCGAGGTTGGAGGGCGAGGTTGGAGGGCGAGGTTGGAGGGCGAGGGTCTGGAGGGCGAGGTCGGAGGCGAGGGTCGGAGGGCGAGGGTTGGAGGGCGAGGGTTGGAGGGCGAGGGTCGGAGGGCGAGGGTCGGAGGGCGAGGGTCGGAGGGCGAGGGTCGGAGGGCGAGGGTCGGAGGGCGAGGTTGGAGGGCGAGGGTTGGAGGGCGAGGGTTGGAGGGCGAGGTTGGAGGGCGAGGTTGGAGGGCGAGGTTGGAGGGCGAGGTTGGAGGCGAGGTTGGAGGGCGAGGGTTGGAGGGCGAGGTTGGAGGGCGAGGTTGGAGGGCGAGGGTTGGAGGGCGAGGGTTGGAGGGCGAGGGTTGGAGGGCGAGGGTTGGAGGGCGAGGGTTGGAGGGCGAGGGTCGGAGGGCGAGGGCGGAGGGCGGGGCGGAGGGCGAGGGCGGAGGGCGGAGGGCGGAGGCGGAGGCGGAGGACGGAGGCGGAGGACGGAGGCGGAGGACGGAGGGCGGAGGACGGAGGACGGAGGCGGAGGACGGAGGGCGGAGGGTGGAGGGTGGAGGGCGCCTGCCGCACTGCGCAACTGCGAGCGGCTGTCGCTCTGGGCACAAGAGCGACGCGCGTTTGGGACATCCGTTCGAGTCAGCAGACGGCATCGGCAACCTGGTGATTAGTAGCCCCCGCGGTGGACCGAGATTCACGTGCAGATGCACACCGTCGGCGATGGGGAAGTCTAACGCTTTGGCCCCAGAAGACGAATGGCACAAATTCACGCTTATAATTTCCTCTAAATTAAAAATAAACTAGCGTACCCATGCGAGACCTCCCGCATGTTAAACCCCACCCTCTTCCCTATTTTTCCATTTCCATTTGAAGCCTGTAATATGTCTTTTTCTTCAAGACATTATCCTCTGTCACTTTTTCTACATGTCACCTAGTAATTAATAACAATATTATAACACACCCTTGCCAATACAAACTATTCTTATTAAACGTTATTACCGAGCAGAGGTACACCGTAATTCATCGCTAGAATATCAAGTATAATTTCACATACAGTTTCGATTCTACGGACTGAACAAGTGAGGTAGAATCAAGAAGCGTCGAAGCCTTTAGCCTCAAAATTTTAGTTTTGAAGGCCCTAAAACGCTTCGTTTAGGATTTATTTAACGAAATAGATTCGGAAATCCGGTCGAGTGTGGCGGGTTGCATTTGACATGAATACTTAGCCGCGTTTTTAAAAAAAATCTTTCTTATTTTTAAGTCAAAATGCATCTCTTCACTTCTCCATAAAATTCTCTTTCTTTAGAGACCTCATTTTTAAAGGTTGGTTGCTTGTAAGAGCCGAAAGGTATGTATACTAATGAAATAATACAGGAGGCGATATATTTAACATGAAATAACAAATTAACCAATAAGTAATAAATGTCCGTCTTTAGAAAAAACATGTGGGTTGAACATTAAACTTACAGCTCCCTCCCCCCCATCAGAAGCATTCGATATTGCTATACGATATATGTGCAGGGTTTACTTGCTGTTTTTGTTTTGATTTTCTTGCTGATCTTCCTTGCTGAGTAACTTGCTGTTTTTTCTAGGTTTATAAGTAACCAAAGCAATGCTTCCACTTTTATTCGTGAATTGCGCAGGAATCAAATTCTAATCGAACGAGGTCGGTCTCAGAAGATTGCAGGGCATTAGGTGAGAACGAAAACCTAAAAAGAATAACAGCACACCAGCACGTACACCAACACGTACTTTTTCGCACCAAGAACACCTGCACGTACTTTTTCGCAGTATTTGTAACGGTTACGTAATGTTACACTAATGCTTTAATCCATGAAAAAGTTCCCTACCCACAAAATGTGTACCCACATTACGATTCGAACTCGCTTGCTTACGTTTAACAAGCCAGGAGTACCCTCTACCAAATCGATCAAGCAGCATTACAACCTTACCATACCAACCTTACCAACCTCCCCAAAAAGGGAAGTTGAACTGACCTAACCCTGGTTCTAAAACAATAAAAAACAGTTCAAGATCAAATTTTCAAAAAGAGATCCAGGCTTAGGCTTAAACTAATTTAAATATATAATTTTGAAGAAAAATTTAAATAGGAAACAAATATCAATGTTAGTATTGTAGTTGGGGAGACACCGAAAAAGTTAAAATTTTTATAATTTTCAAAAATTTGAAGATTATCAAAAATCGAATCTGCACCATTTTATGAGCGTACGTTGCTCTACACGAGAAGAAAATAATGCAAAAATTGGCAAAGAAGATGACACGATGTGGTGATGATAACACGCATAACTCACGGTCACATCAGTAGGATTTCATATCAATATAAAATTACTCGCCAAAAGTGGGACCGGGAGAGGTGGCTCAGGGCATCAACTGATGTCACTGACCGGGAGGTCCTAGTTTCGAGTCTTGGATTTTCGACTGTAGCTAGATAGCTAGATCGAATTTAATCGCTGTCTCGATAATTCTAGCGGCCGGCTGTTCTGATCGGTAGTTTTTCGTGTAGTTTTTTTCCCGATCGACACCAGGCGAACATCCGAGCAGTACCCTAACAAAAGGACCACAGACCGCACGCAAACTTTCCTACCTTTGCCTTGTCCTATCCTCTCCCCTTACACGCACTTACACTAACATGCACTACACTACCACATATGCCGGAAGACCAGTCGGGAGCTAGGAACTTGTCCTGTCTGGCGGGAGATAGCTGGTAAGGGAAAACTCTCGAACGCAGGGGGATCAGCCCATCTCTCTGCTCTAAATGTTGGGAATGGGAATACTGGCCGGCCAAGGAAGCATCACTTACGGTCGGAGCCCGCCGTTTGAAGTACAGTTGCGGCATTCGATCGCAACTTAACTAAGAACAAAGCTGGCTTCCAAAATTCTCATCCAGTGAGTGGTCAGCTTATGCCCATCTATCTATCGACTCACATGATGTACCACGGCAAGTAGCGGGAGAACTGTTAGAGTCGCTTATACGCTGCCGGTACTGTAAGAAGTTTCGTTGCTAATGTCTGAAGTAAATCATACAAAAACCTCTCATTCCACGGAACCGAGAAGCCCACGGCTTCACAAGCATTCTGTTTGTTTAACCAGGGTATCCTCAAATAACACTTAGTTCCTAGGTGGAGATAAATGACTGTAATAGCCCACTTGGCTGGTATTGATTTGATTTGATTTGATTTTTTCGTGTTTCCGGGCACGTCAACTGCTTCGGTCAATAATCCCGTTAGTGTAGGGCATGTTTTTTCTCGGGATATGCGCGGTGATCTTTCCCCGCTTGATGGCGAGATCCGGCGCCGACCTAGCGTCGGCTAGTGGGGTTTCCCCTTAACCAGAACTCTATCACCAGCGGGGCACCGCCCCAGCCGGCACAAGCTCTAAGCTCGCGACCGGCCTCCCGGAGTATGTGGTAGAGTAGTGCATGTTAGTGTAAGTGTGTGTGTGTGTGTGTGTGTGTGTGTGTGTGTATGTGGAGAGGATAGGAAAAGGAAGAGGAAGGACAGATTGCGCGCGGTCCGGGGCGCGTTTGTTAGGGTACTGCTCCATCATTCGCCTGGTGTTGATCGAAGAAACCACGGAAAACTACCGATCAGAGCAGCCGGCCGCTAGAATTCTCCTCCAGACAGCAACTGAATTCGACCTAGCTGAAAAGCTAGTGTCGAAAATCCTGCCGCCATCAGGACTCGAACCTAGGACCTACCGGTCATTGGCTGGTACTATTAACTGGGTCTAAACCGTGGCTTCGCCTAGATTCGAACCTAGAACCTCTCGAATTACAAAGCGTCCGTTGCTACTTTCACTGTCACCATCCGTTTTATATACCAAGTAAGCTTCGATAACATGACACTTCATCTGCGCCTTATCAAAACATTGAGCTGCAACCCGCTTGCCACGCATGCCTGACTGAATGTTCTGCAGAACACTCATAAATGTCCCTTTCCAACACAGTAATTCTATTTGATTCTATTAAAACATAGTTAATCAGTGGTATTAAAAAATTAATCAAGCTGATAAACTTACATTAAACAATGTGTTCAGGAAAATTAAATTTACTTACTTTCATGGAAAACAATCCTCAGAAAAGATCTGCTACTCACCTGTAAGCAAAAATTAAACCAATGTAATGTCCTGTTTCCTCACGATTGTATCGTAACGTTTGCTTATTGTGAACATAAACTTGCTTTTTGTGAATTATTACTTATGGATTAAGAATAAGAAACCAAAAAAGATTTTTAGAATATGTCTCCGTAAGAAATAAAAAATAAGGAAAAGGCTGCGTGGCTATAAAATATTTCAATCGGGACGATATCTAATAGTTTCGATAATAAATTTTCGACGGTACATTTTCGACGGTACATTTTCGACGGTACATTTTCGACGGTACATTTTCGACGGTACATTTTCGACGGTACATTTTCGACGGTACAGTTTCGATAATATAGTTTCGATAATCTAGTTTCGATAATCTAGTTTCGATAATCTAGTTTCGATAATCTAGTTTCGATAATCTAGTTTCGATAATCTAGTTTCGATAATATTTTAGTTTCAATAATATATTTTCGATAATGTAATCTTTGATACCCACGCTAATGTATTTCGAGAACGCAATGTGCCTAAATGACACAGATATATCATAAGAACCCACCAATATTTTTTCTTACTTCTTCACGGTTTACTTCATACTTTTTTACGGCTCGTGGCAACCAATGGCAAAATACCCAATGGCAGAACTTTCGCCTGGTGATACGTTGGGGGTCTCCCTAAAATAGTTTCTCGAGAACCGCTATTTCCAGTTTCAGAAACTTATACTGATAATAAAGGAATTTTGAAATAAAAAACGAATTTAGTATTAAAGAAATTAAATTGTGTAAAATTAATAATTGAATATAAAGAGTTACCTTTAGTAATGTATGAAAAGCGAAGCACCCAATATTTGTTGTCGATTGTCAAGTCCTCAGACCATCAGAAGAATGGGTTGAAGGTTCATCTGAAAGCTTGTTGAGTCTATTTCACTAACAATATTCAAGGAGAGATTCGCCATTTAGTTTCAACTTGAACACTTTAAATGGACACAAATATGTGAAATGCACGATTCAAATATTAAATTTTTCTTTAATTAAAATTTCAATAAACATATATTATATGTTTACACAATTTTAATTTTTGTATGTTGGGTTTTATTTCATGTCCTCACACAAGGTTTCATTTGCGGGATATTTTACTTAGTACATTGACAAATTACATGCAGTTCTACTTGTTCATACATAACTGCGTATCTCTTTAATCAGTAGCAATTCAATGTAAATTGGGAACCTTGAATCACAGAGGTGATAGCTAGTTCAATGATGGAGTAAGAATTGACCACAAATTATTAAAATAAGTATTATAATCTAAGAGATGAGGAATTCCTATAATATTACTTAAAGACAGTGAAAAATATAATTTGAATTTCAACTAAGAATCTAAGTCTCATTAAAATGTACAATAACTCTCAGAAAGTAATACTTTAAAATAGGGTTTTAAAATTTGATAGTTTGAAGAATTATGTATCAATATATAGTATTATTTTCAACTAGTAATATTTTCGGCTCTAATGTCAAGTCTAAAAGGTACAACTTCACAAAATGGCAATATAATTAACGAAACGAAATATAATTAACTTTTACCTGAAAGGTTTTTCCAACCCAGCATTTTTAAAAACAAACTATTTAAATAAGTAATAGTTTGTAATCTTTAACGAAGTAATTATTCATTTCGCAAATAATGTATTATCATTATTGGAAGGATAAAGTAGAAACTTGAAGAGGAGTGATAACTTTCAGTGTCAAGCGAATACACTGTAGCCAATACGGATTAAAAATAAAAGCTAACACAAACAAATATTTTATAATTTCGCATGTATCACTAATCAGTTTAAAAAACGAAACAAATATTCAATTTATGCTAACTAAAGCTTGATATCAAAGAGCATTAAAGGGTCGACAAAATCAAACTAACCAGTTACATTCTTCAAAAGTGAGATGGCAGTCTCATTGTTTATTGGTGTAAGTATGGCAAAACAAATAGTGATACATATGTACGATAATGGCTATGTACAGTTACCTTGAAGGTTGACACAAACGTCCTTAACGGTTGACACAAAAAGCTGAATATGTTGGGTGAAGAATCTCCGTGTTTGGCTGTGGAACCATTTTTCAAAGGCATTTCGTATCTCTTTGTATATAGACAATTTATAGATGAATTGTCCATTAAGTGGGGTCTTGAGTGCAACAAAAATTCGGTAGTAGAAAGCTTCAATATTAGATTTACACAAGAGAAAAAAGTGCTGGAAGATTTCTTTGCAGCTATTTCGATGGCAAATTTTGGAACGTTATTGAAAAAAGGCAATCGCCTTTGTATCTGCAGACATAGCTTTTACATGAGTAGAGCACATCGTTCTGGGACATTTTTTGCCACCCAGATTTGTTGTAAATGCAAGTAACCAAGACCGTAAATAGCATACAAATCTTCAATGAGTGTATAAAAAAACTCATTAAACAAAAATTAATTCACTCCGCCACTGTCGCTAAATTCAGACAAAACGCATTTTATGTTAATAGATCCTTTAAAAAGAATAACACCACTCAATTTCATGATGTTGAACAATTTGACACGGAAACTAATTACTCCACATCTATCCTCAGGCGATGGTGTCGAAATTTCATTTACACGATATCCCGCCCACCAGCATGCAGTGTTTCGACAATCAGCATGTAGCCAACTGTCACTCTGAATGTGCGATTGTATTTAGGATATTAATCCGAGGTTTAAAACATTGCACTCACCCAATCCAAGCAACACTGAACAAAATCGTTGTACACAAGGCACCCACGTGTTAGAACTTTAGACAACAGAAATTAAAACAAACAGTATATAATGTGGCTTTAATACAGATAAGTTAATGGAAACTGCTGCAAAACTTTAAAAAAATACGAAAAGAAAATAAATATTTAACGATTTAAACTATGAGTAAATAAATCTATTGAATTTGAAAATTCAATAAGCATAGTATGAAACTAGTGACTTGTAGCAGAAAAAATGCTGATGAACAAAATCACAAAAAATGGTTTTCAAAAAAGTGGTACGCAAACTACTCAACAACAAATTAAATACTCTAGTATTAAAGTAATATTCATTAAATATTTCAATGAGTCCACATAACGAGTCTAAGTATTTCAACACTAGGATGACAGCAATTTCCTTTCTACCTAGTAGGACGAACCTCTCATTTTGACGGGAAAGAGTTTTCTTATAGGGAAATATCAATACAATCGCTCGGATTTTAACTGCAGCTTCTGTATTGTTGAAGAATTTTACTGTTGCGCTAACAACGAATACCTTTAATAATAGATAACAATATTTAATACATATAAACAAGTTTTAATTTTTATCTTTTGAAGTTCTCGATGATCAGTAAATTTTAATTAATCAAACCTCCAAGAGCTTCAAAGCAGTGTGCACAAGTATAAAAGATTTTTCTAATTCACGATTCACATACATATTTGCACATGCCGATTTTCCTGGACTTGTTACGGCCTTTACTTCCTCCTATCTGGCAGGCCTTGCGTATATCGCTACTCTGAAAAATGTTGACTGCTCGGAGATTTTCCCTTATTTTTGTTACATAGGCAGATGCTAATTTTTCTGATAATTTGAAGGTATAATCTCGACGACATATTTTCTTTCTTGTTAACCCCTCTGTACATGCATTGATGGCCGCCATTTCCAGAATATTGAAAAATACGTGCCTTGATCACATTAACTCCTGAATTTCACAGTATAAAAGCGTGCTATTTAATCAAGTATGTCAACGAAATATTTCGTTTCATTATAAAATTGTTCTAGTCACTGGACGTTTCTTGGAGTTGTTTTCGTCAATAGTTACAGTTTGCTGCAAGGTTTTAGGAAACATGTTTTTATTTACTGTTCTCTGAGAGGGTGTCAAAGATGTTAGAAAGAAAACCTAATACCCGTCAAAATGACGGATCTTCATCCTTTTAGTAGTAGTTGTAGTTATCGTAATTCATGTTCAGTGTACATGTCTATTTTTCTTTAAATTGTAGAATGTGATTAAATATTGAAAGTCACAAAGCGCTAAATTTTGAAACCACAAATATTGTTGAGAATTGTAGATAAAAAGTTCACCCATCAAAATTAATACTGCTATAATAACATTTCATAAATACAGCTATAACGCAGTTTTTTACGTATACAGTATAATAGTTCTTTACGTACCAAAAACATCAAAAAAATTGTTCCATTTCTCAAGACGTGAAAAGAAAATATTTAGTGAAATGCGGCCTCTTCCTTTGAATCTTCCAGTCGCATGACGTCAGTTTTAAAATAATGGCCTTGGTGAATATTAGAGTCTGTTTCTTTTTCGTTTATTAACAGACATGTACATCAGAAAATGTTTGAATGGTTACCATTATGAACAAGAACAAAATTAGAAAAGATGAAACTAGTTACGATGTGAACACATGAATTTGAGGTAACGATAGGAGCGAGTCAGCATTTTAACTTTAGGTTCACAACCAGGAGTCATTTTACTGCTGTCGTAATTGAAATGTTTGTTGCTCATTGTTGCGCAACAGTAAAGCAGTGACGAACCGGCAGTACTTTCATTAGTTACCCATGTGTCTTTGTAGAGAACAGTCGCGATTTCCTATGATCCCGTTCTTTTTATAAAACTATGTATGTTAGACCCTGGGGGTAATTTTTGACTCCGTGTTGGTTAAATCGTAGAGATATCTCCCGCCAGCTACGTACCACCCCAGTTGGGACAAGCTCTAAGCTCCCGACCGGTCTCCCGGAATGTGTGGTAGTGCAGTGCATGTTAGTGTGTCTGTAAGGGGTGAGGATAGGTTAAGGAAGAGGAAGGAAGGATCGCGCGCGGTCCGTGGCCCATTTGTTAGAGTACTGCTCCGGTATCCGCCTCGTCTTGACCGCAGAAACCAGGGAAAACTACCGATCAGAGCAGCCGGCCGCTAGAATTTTCCTCAGACAGCGACTGAATCGACCTAGCTGAAAAGCTAGTGCCGAAATTTCTGCCACCGTCGGACCTCAAACCAAAGACCTCCCGGTCAGAGGCTTTGCAGTGACGTCAGTTAATGCTCTGAGCCACTTCTCCCGGTGGAAATTATCGTCGTTCTCGTGATCTAAAAGGAAATTATCTTCACCAGTGAAGGTGCACGTAAATATTAATAATTTCTGACAACAAATATGCTTTTTGCTACACGGCAATGGAGAATTTAGCTTCTTCTCGTTAAAATGAAATTATTTCATGGTAGTATATTGACCAATGACTGACGACAAAGCAAAAAATGATCATATTTCTGAAACCCTCCTAAAAGCCTTTGGACGAATAAACGAAAAAAAAATTAAAAATATCTCATTGTTTTGTAAATAAAACGACGGTGGGAGTAAATATTAATTTTGCGTTAAATTTAATTAGCCCATTTCAACAATAATTTCTCTCCAGGTATTTAGAAATAAAACTGAACTCTACGACCTAAATGTGCACATAAATCAAACGGATAACAACCAGAAATTCGTTCGTGATCTAATTTTTATTAACCCATTATTTCACAGGTGTCCCAAAACTTTCTTCCACTTCCAACATACACACTATTTCATTGCATAAAACTATATTTGATACCACACAATATAAGCTGCAAGAGATTGTTCCGGTCTCCGCGGACTCATTAGGAGGCAGATTTTAAAGCTCCGAGCGAGATTAACGACGCCGCCCAAGCACTTCGTGTAATCCCAATAATTCATCCTCGCCGTCCAAGCCCTGAAGTTTCCTTCCCATCCAGGGCGCGAGAGACAAATTTTTATTGCTTTTATGCAAATAGACGAGCATTTCCTTTCCTTGCTACCGCGGAATTAAATAAAAGGCGCGCTCTGGAGGATGCAAAACCTTTACGACGAACGGAGGCGGTGCAGTGAACGTTTCCAAGAATCGTGGGGACAGAACCACAGAAGGTTTTGAAGTTAACGGTAGAACGGAGGGGAAAATATTGTTTTGGGGGAAGACAATTCTGGTTAAGGTTTTTAAATCTAGAGGAGAAACAGTCTTTTTTATTGATTGCCTGCTAGATTGATTAGTGTTTCCAGGCCCGACAACTGCTAAGATCATTAGTTCCGATATGCATGTTACATCGCGGGAATAGGCGGTGATTTTTCCCTACTGGCTGGCGACAAGAGACGTCGACCTACGAAGATGTCCCGCTTGCGAAGATGTCCCCAACCAGGTATCTCCCACCAGCGTACAACTGCCTAAGCACTAAACCCATAACAGGTCTCTCAACAAATGTGGCAGGGTAGTGCATGTGTGTGTGTGTGTGTGTGTGTGTGTGTGTGTGTGTAATGGGTAAAGATACGACAAGGACGAGGAATGTATCGCCGCACGCGGTTCGTTAGGGTACTGCTCTGGTATTTGCCAGGTGTCGATCGGAGAAACCGCGGAAAACTACTGATCGGAGCAGCCGGCCTGTATAATTCTCCTTCAGTCAGCGGTGGAATTTGACCTGTTTCGCTAGTGTCGAAAATCCTGCCACGGGCGGGACTCAAACACATGGACCTCCCGGTCAGAGTCTCTGCAGTGAAAACAGTGGATGCCCTGAGCCACTTTTGCCGATTCGTCGCCGGTGCGTATTGATTAATCGTAATGAATAACTTTTTGTATGTAATTTACGTTATTCACTTAGGACTCACGAGGTCAATGTCTCGGGGACTTGCAGCATTTTGGATCTCCAACGCAAGTCAGCAATTTTCTGACCAATCCGGCAAACGATCAATTCCGTGCCCTAACGATGAAAATAATTAATGAATGAATGGGATAGGAACAATTGCGAGGGATCTACGATCCCTTTTTAGGGGACTTGTGCGTCATCCGCCTAGAACATCGAAAATCAGAGTAACCAGCCTCCAAAATTCTGATAATGGCTTGGTCGCTATACTCGCTACCCAGTTAATTAGCATACATGAAAAACTGGCACCGTCGAAACTCAACTTAGGACCTCCCGGTCTCCGCCAGGATTTTTACTCTCTCGCTGCGGAGTAGAGATAAAGTTATATAATTCTTCGGGGGAAGACGGCGAATTTTTCAACAGAAAAACTGTTATTACAGGACCTGATAACGGAAAAATGTGGAAAAAATAGTTGCTAAATTTAGGGGGGGAGATTCTCTAACACGCGATGTAGCAAGAATCCATGTTTTGTATGGAATGGAATGGATGCCTTTTTTTACGTGGCGAGACTCAGACCATGAGGCCTGCTCTTCCGTCTGACCACGCAAATTTCGTTACGGTCCTTTCAACAACTAGGGGAGAAAGAAGGTATTACATGGGCAACGAAACAGGCAATTTGAATTTATCTCAGAGGCTTCATTAAGGCTTGAGCGAAAAAAGGATTTTTTCGCCCATAAAAATCCACGGCTTCGATTGGGTTTGAACCCGCTAATTTGGGGATAATAGTCCGATACGCTAACCCTTACACCATCGCCGTCGCCAATACTTTGTGGATTCTTGATACCGAAAAATCGTGTGGTGGAAGAAATGTCGGTCCGTCCGCCCGAATAACATAATAATAATAATAATAATAATAATAATAATAATAATAATAATAATAATAATATCGTAATTGTTCTCAGTAATGAAATCTATTAAGTATAAGCAGGTTCTATTAGGATAGATCCTTTACGATGTGGTTTACACGGAAGTGTGTCATAGTGAGTTATTTGCTGCATTGTAAAGAAAAGAGAAAAGGGGATTATAAGAGAGAGAAAGATAGAGAAGAGCAAGCAATGAGAAAGAAGAGATTAAACGTGAAAGGGGAAGGAAGGGGAGAGGGTCCAGGGAACACATAGAGAGTGAGAAATCAAGAGAGAAAAAACAGGATAATGAAAGAGGAGATAGTCCCGAGAGTGCGTCAAAGGAGCTTGTACATAACGCCAAAGAAGCGTCCAGAGAAAGCACGGAGAGCGAGAGAGTCCAAAGGCCCCAAAGAGCTAGGAGAGCGCGTCGAGAGGAGCTGACGCCAAGGGGCTCCAGAGAAGACGGCAGGCAACTGCCGCAGGGGACTGCCAAATGACTCAGACGCGTTTCCTCAGTTAACTCGCGCAGTCTCACTGTTAGACGTTCGCCTCTACACTGCTCCATCTGGCACGTTACACTACAACACTGCAAACACAGCTGCTACATTACTTTCGCGTTTGGTATCTGGCAGAATCTAAAGACAACGATCGGGTAAGACGCATTGACAAAAATCACGACACAACCCAATCCATCAAATATCTTTCAGCTTATTAATTCTGTACCTAGCACCGGGAGCGGTAGCTCAGTGCATCAACTGGTGTCACTGCAGCGCCTCTGACCGGGGGGGTCCTAGTTTCCCACTCCCCACGGCGGCAGGATTTTCGACACTAGCTTTTCAGCTATGTCGAATTCAGTCACTGCCTGAAGGAGAATTCTAGCGCCCGGCTGATCTGATCGGTAGTTTTCCGTGGTTTCTTCGATCAACACCAGGCGAATGCCGGAGCAGTACCCTATCAAACGGGCCACGGACCGCGCGCGATCTGTCCTTCCTCTTCCTTGTTCTATCCTATCCCTTTACACACACACACTTACACTAACATGCACTACACTACCACATATTCTGGGAGATCGGTCGGGAGCTTAGGCTTGCTCAACTGGGGCGGTGCCCCGCTGGTGGGAGAGTCCTGGTTAGGAGGAAACCCCACTAGCCGACGGTAGGTTGGCGCCGGATCTCGCCATCCAGCGGGGGAAGATCACCGCCATCTCCCGAGAAAAAACATGCACTAAACTAAGGGGACTAATGACCAAAGCAGTTGACGTGCCCGGAAACACGAAAAAATCAATCAATCAATCTGTACCCTGTGTAACCAAATAATAGTGTACCGGAAGAATAATTAAACACGGGAAATAACAGCAGTAAATCAAGGATTATGTTAATATATGAGCTCTACAGAACAAAAAGTTTCCAAAGCTAATAAAATAAAATTGTAGAATGTCGTCATTAAACAAGTGGCATTGTGAATGCAGGACTCTTATTCAGAAGACAGAAATATCTTACAATACGTACGAGATTAATGACTTTGGCAAGGAAAATGATACATGGAGAGTTAGAAATAATAATTGACTAGAAAATAGGCTTCAGACATCAAATAATCTTACACACTTCAGCAGCCAAATGCTAGATTGGATGAGCAAGTTTCAAGTCCGGTATACACGGTAGTTTTCGAGCAGATTGGACTTCAGAAAACGTGCAGTTCAAACTGCACGATTTCTGCGTGAAAACGTTTGAGCATGTTCGTAATTTCTCTACTTAATGTGTTCTTTCCATATATAATACCATAATAAATAAACGTTGATGAGAAAAGAAACGAGATTAAAATAGAAATATCAATTTCTTATGAAAAAGGAGACAAATGTTTTGATAAAGAAACGTTATGGGTATGAATAATCACAGAAGGTCGAAACGAGACAAGCAGACAAAACGCACAAGCAGAACCTCATATTGAGAGAAATACCCAAATGAGAATTGAAACGAGGAGAAGGAAAGGCTACGACAACAATACACATCCAACAGGATTTTAAGGAAAGACAGATGCCTGATGTCTGGGTGAAGAAAAATGAAAGCTGCAGAACAATACATGTAATTCGTTTAACCGACTAAATGCTCGCAAATATTCTGCAATTTATAAATCACTGCTTTAAAGCTTTACAGTGGAAAACAGTATCGAACGGACAGATTCTGAAACAAACCTTTTCTCGAATAAAACAGATATAGACAGTGTTGATAAATATTCTATAATTGCTAATCTGCGGTTATATTAAACAGCGCATGACACATTGACGACTTAATTTTACCAATATTTTGAAATTCTGTAAGTTACTGACGAACCGTGCAATGGAGAAATGCTGCCAACAAGTATGAAACCTCAAAAATGTAATATATCTAAAAAGTTACCATTTTCGCATGAAATCCGACTATTTTACTCGTAAACACTACAAGTTTTAATTTTAATTAGACATAATGTCTCAGTTTGGGCTGTAAATGTCAACTCGTTTAGCGTTTTTTCTATCCCATTTTTCTTACCCCTTCTCCCTGTTGGCCAATCATTAACTGTGAATCATCGGGTATCGGGAATCATCTATCTTACGAGAAGGTATACATCGATCGCTATATCGATGTCCAATAAACCACGTATGTATTATAACATAACCTTTTTGATTTTAACATGGTTTTCAGTCATTTGCAATATTTGGCGCATTTTGGAACTCTACTGAACATAATTTCATACGTGGAATAGCCCTATTAAGTACCACTCGCGCTTTGGGAATTATCAGATAAACCCCCTTCACGCTCCGTGAATAGGGGATTTATCGATAATATACGTAGTACTCGCGATATTACATATGATCAATTACCACAGGTATACACAAAAAGAAAGTTAACTAGAAATCACAGACTGCCCCTACAATTTTATTAATACATTTTCTACCAGGGTAATACGAAGCGTTGCATTCACGTATATTTTCAGGTCTCCATTTACTTGTTTTTTAAATTTATTTTTCTGAAGGTAAATACACAGGTAGTTATTTCAACTTTACATATGTAATTTGTATTATTTACTGACTAACTTATTCTAAACTTACATACTATACAATGTGGAGGTTTCCCACTATGGGACCTCTAATCTGGTTCTATGTTAGCGAATTTGATTTGAAAGTATGGTAAGGGTATTTATTTTGAATTCTGGTTTTATGGGTTGGCTTTTTACGAGACTGGATGCGGTGAGTGCTGGGATTTGGTGTATGTTATGATACAAGTTTGTAGTAAGGTATGTGATGTGCTGATCTAATGATATAATGTTGAGATCATAGTGGTTTCGGATTACTTGCAGTTTGCGAATATTTGTTTTGGCAGCGTCCATTCATTGGTATTTCGCTGCAACTCAGCGTCTCGCCGATTTGCGCGCGCTGTCTCCTGCGGCGAGTCGCGCGCTGTTGCAAAAGGTCGCGCGCACAGATAAACCGTAATCAGCTCAGATCCTCATCGCTAGGCACCGCGCGACGCGGGGTGGCGCGAAACGGCGCGGGATGACGCGGGACGATGCAGGGCGGGGCGTGGCTGGGCATGGCGTGGCGGGGCGGGGCGTGGCGGGGCAGGGCGGGACGGGGAGTGGCGGGGCAGGGCGGGGCGGGGAGTGGCGGGGCAGGGCGGGACGGGGAGTGGCGGGGCAGGGCGGGGCCGACGGGACGGCGGGGAGAATGAATTTCTCGCAGCAGGACGCACGGGGCAACTGCAAAGAGCAGCAGGCGCGCCGAGAGAACGCGAGGAAGAGGAAGGGGTTCTGGGCGACGAGACCACCGGCAATGAGTTCTGAGAACGGAGGTAAATGGGAGATGAGAAAGGTAAGGAATTGAGTGGATCAAGATGTGCTGAGAGGCTTGGTAGGTGGTGCAATAATGGACAGATTCCTAATTATTAGATCATAATCAACTGTCAAAAAGTAAAACTTGCTGAAGATTCAAGAGTGTATCCACAGCTAGACGACTATTACAAGATTTTAAAAAAATATTAACGTATAAACTCAAAATACGAGAAATCGAAAATTAACTTGAACTATTTGGTGAAAACACCTCTAAATCATTTAAAAAGTGTTTGTGGATCATCCATCTCAGTCGAATGCTTCTCGATCAAGCGGAACATCAATGTTCCAGATCTGCTCTGCTCAGAGAAGCTACCTACCAACAATTCATTGAACGTGGTCTGTGAGGCAGGAAAGCACAGTGCGAGTGGAGGATAAGGGAAACAACGATGGCCGCGGTAGTAGAAGTGATGTGCGATCAAAAACATTAAAAGCGTAGACGCTAGGAGAGCAGGTGGCGCTAAAGGGGCTCGAGAGGCGTAAGGGAGTTAGAGTACGTTAGGATGCATTAGAGGACGATTTGGGGCGTTCAGAGAGCGTTATGGAGCGGAGCGTTTAAAAGCGGGAGGATTCACGGCCGTTAGGAGTCGTTAGAGATCGTAGGGGCGTTAGAGAAAGTTTAAGGCGTTAGAGAGCGTTTTTAGGGCGTTAGAGTGATTAATTGGTCTCCCACCATCGGGGTACAGCCCCAGCCAGGGTAGGCTCTAAGCTCCTGGTCTCCCAAAAAGTGTAGTAGTTTAGTATAGGTAACGGGTGACGATAGGACAAGGAAGAGGAACGAAAGATCGCGGTCCGTGACCCGTTTGTTAGGGTACTATTTCGTCATTCGTCTGGTGTTGATCGGAGAAACCACGGAAAACTACCGATTAGAGCAGCCGGCCGCTAGAATTCTTCTTCAGGCAGCGACTGAATTCGACCCAGCTAGTTAGTGTCAAAAATCTTGCCGCCGACGGGACTCGAACCCGAGTTATTGCAAGAACATTAATTGAAACCCCGAGCTACCTAAGTCGCTAGCGAGCGTTAGAGAGCATTAGAGGTCGCTAGAGGGCGGTTGAGAGCGTGGAGGTCGGCGTCTGGAGGTGAGGCCTGGGGAAGGCACAGGGCGACGACTACACTCTGAGGTAGAGACGGCCAAAGAGGCTGGGGTTTCAAGGAGAGCCTGCCTGTCGCGCACAGGTTCTCAGCGGAGGGAACAGCGGAGAAGAGAAGAGGAGTCCCGTAATGACACGCAGACGTCTCCGCGAGCGAACTTGATTCCCCACACCGCCGCCCTTGCCCTCGCGCGTCGTGTCGCCTCATCCGGATGCGCAGTCAGCGAGGCGGCCACCGAAGCCAGGCTGGCTAACAGAGCGGAGTTACGCTAATGAATAGCCGTGCTGTCCGCTCCCACTGAAAGGATTTTAAATCTTCCTTGTAATTCTCTCGTCCAATCTTATACATTCGAGTAGTCATTAAATATTCTATCGCAATATTTTGCTAGTTATCCTCCTGTTACATAAAGTTCACATTAGAAACTACTCTAAATGGGCATTGGGCATGTAACCTTTTGTCAGCGTAGCATGAAATGGTTTGTCTCATATTCTACTAAAAAAATAATCTCTAATCCCGCGGTTGTGATGTGAACAGAAGTAGAAAAAGAATGAGGACAAGAAGGAGAAAAACAATGAATTGAATAAACAACACGCCGAGGGGAAAACGATTTAAGAAAAAGTAGAAGCCCAAAAAAAGAATGAAAGATCGAGAAGGAGCGGGAAATGGAGAAGCCGAAAGACTGCGAGGAGAAGAACAAATAAAAGCGACCGCATCGCAACCTGCACGATTACTCATCAAAACAGTTGCTGTAAAAAGAACTGGTTGGAAGTTGATGGCGTATGGCAGTGCACTAGCACACGAAGTTTTATCTCCAATAGCGTCAGCGTGTTTCTGTCGCGTCCGTGCGCAGCATTCCATATGCAGAGGACAGGAGGACGGGGAGGTCGGCTCCCCCTCGTGAGGGCGGGCAGCCGGTGACCGCAACCAGGCTTGCCAACCGGGGGAGGGCGGGGCGCGTCGCTAATGGACGTCCGCGGACGCGCGCGCCTTACTGTTGGCCTGCGGCCCCGCGCCCTTCCCGGCTCTGTGAAGCGACGGCAGCGGGGGCGGCATCACCACTGGGAGTGGCGGCGACGGATTAGAGAGAAAGCAGACGTAACAAGAGTAGCGGAGATGCGAAATCGGGGAAGACGACACGGACAGGTGAGCAAGCGTCCGAGATGGCAGGAGGGGGGCGCGGGGGGGGGGGGGGGGGGGGGGGGGGGCGATGGGGGGGGGGGGCGCACGGTGGTGATGCAGGTGGGGGAGCGGCGAGTGCGGCGAGGGCGGCGCGGGGGCGGCGGGGGGTGATCATGGGGGAGTGGGGGATGACGGCGGAGGCGGCTACAGAGTGAACGATAGTTACAGGGCAGGCCGCGGAGGTGGCCGGAAAGCGGCCCCTTTTCCGATTTGAGCGCTCCGAAACGTTTTTAATTTTCCATCAGAGGGTCCAGCGGGGGTGGCTGCCCGTCATCTCCCTTTCTCCCTTCCGCCCCTTCCCCCGGCCGCCTGCCGGGCGACCTTTCAATTACGGCGCGGACAATGCGGGGGAGGGGGGCTGTCGAACGCGACGGGGAAGGGGCGATGGCGGGGGACAGGCGCCGATAACATAATTCCTGGCGCGAGTGGCCTTCGCAGAACACAATGTGAGCCTGGCTTCACCCGCAAAAACTATGCGTGCAAGGATGCTGTCGGATTTATAATAAATAGGCCCAGTCACACACGCAAATGAAGTCCTGCACTAGTAATATTATAGCAGTACGCATAGTTACCTATCTTTTCAATACTAATTATTTTATCTATCATAATTTTATGGAGATTTTCAATAAATTATACATAGTCTATTACTTTGAAAGCTTAACTGAAAAAGTCTGAGCACGTATAGTGTTAGGTGATGCCACCACATACTCATAGTAGAATTTTCTTCTAATTTTTAAATAATGTTCACTATTATTTTTGTATTGCGTGATATTAATGATTGAAACCAATGAAATTGACCGCTTCTAACTGTCGGTTCACTGCAGTTCACGTTTGAAACTTGCATTCTCTCTCCCGTCTCTTGGATTATTTTACCTTCTCGTATTACTATGTTCAACCAATGTATCCCTAGATATAGAAACTTCTCTTGAAACGTTTCTTAAGCTATTATGACAAATTCAAAAAAAAATCTTGAGAAGTAGTCTATGTAATCTCTAATTTAAACCATGTGTTACCGTTGAAAATGAAAAATTAAAACTTCTTCAAACATTTCTATGGGCTGATGTCACGGATTAAATGTATAAAACTTCTCTGATTATTTTGACATTTTAAATATTTCTGTATGCTTGGATGTGATGGAACGTAAGGAAATGGGTGATAATGAACGAAGGAGAGTGCAAGGAGTGAAGATGACGGGAGTGTAAGAACGAAATACAAGAAGGAAAGATAAAATATTGAGAAATATAACGGTATTATCTCCTTCCCACCATATGACATTGTTTTTCATTACTTCTCCCTCCCATTTCCTCTTCCTTCATCCTTCCTTCCTCTTCTCCTCCCTAACGAATTTCCTCTCTCCTGAAGTTCCTCTGTCTTTTACGTTTAAACCACCGCCTTCCGTGCAGTGAAGCCGACACAGGGTTCAGCCACTCGCTTAAACGTGCCTCGTGAGTTCAGAAAGTTTCGCCATTAAACTTCGCTTTTTATACGTCACTACACCTCAGTTCCTTCCCCATTCAACACCTTGCGTTTCAATGTCGTATAAATTCCCTTAGACATGTTCATAATTACGGCAAACAATACAGAGAAACACTTTAATTAAAAGTGAAATCCGTTCCTTCGCGTCGCAGAAGTGCCCGACTGTCGTGCTTTTAAACTAGCTATCGCAAACACACTGACAACGAAACAGCAACGCAACAGGGCCAACGCAACACCTGCAGATCTTTCAGATGATACGTTTATTGATGGTTATGAGAGCTGCAAATCGAACACAAAATGTCTTGTTTGGAAAACAAGATTGTGTTTGAACTCGGTAACAAAAATATCGACAGTGATAGAATATATAAAACCGTTCAAATAATTTATAACCACGTGTTCCAAAATGATTTGTGATGACATAAAGAAAATCAAAAATCTCACATTTTACAAACTGTGCACTGGGAAAGCAATCCCGTAAATGCATACACCTTAATAAAAAGTAAGATTTGAATCGGTTGGCGTAGTGTCGTTGAATAATGTATCTCGTTATGGCCAGCTACACTTATTTTTAGCAACCTTATCCAAATTGTATCAATGCCATACAAAAGGAGATAACAGATTGCTACAACTAGCAAAGTCGGTCGTAAGTTAAATATTAATTTTCACAGATCTTCTGCAGATGATAAAGTCTCTCAAGAACTACGTACCAACGATGTTCAAGAATCTCACCAAAAGAAGTCGTGTTATTTGCAATTTTGACACTTGTTTCAATACTACATTTTAGAGTAGCGTCGTGCATTTGTTTTTAATACACAACTGAAAGTTCGAGTTCAAAATTTGCGTTAATTGCTGATACGGAGATTTAAAACAAGTACTGTAACGCATTCGTCTACGTAGTACGCATCTACGTACGCATCTACGTACGCATCTACGTACGCATCTACGTACGCATCTACGTACGCATCTACGTACGCATCTACATACGCATCTACATACGCATCTACATACGCATCTACGTACACATCTACGTTCGCATGTGTGCATCTGCGGACGCATCTAGGTATGCTCTGCGTATGCATCAGCGTATGCATCTGCATCAGCGTATGCATCTGCATCAGCGTATGCATCTGCATCAGCGTATGCATCTGCACCTGCGTACGCACCTGCGTACGCACCTGCGTACGCATCTACGTACGCATCTACGTACGCATCTACGTACGCATCTACGTACGCATCTACGTACGCATCTACGTACGCATCTACGTACGCATCTACGTACGCATCTACGTACGCATCTACGTACGCATCTACGTACGCATCTACATACGTATGCATCTGCGTATGCATCTGCATCAGCGTATGCATCTGCATCAGCGTATGCATCTGCACCTGCGTACGCACCTGCGTACGCACCTGCGTACGCATCTACGTACGCATCTACGTACGCATCTACGTACGCATCTACGTACGCATCTACGTACGCATCTACGTACGCATCTCGTACGCATCTACGTACGCATCTACGTACGCATCTACGTACGCATCTACGTACGCATCTACGACGCATCTACGTACGCACCTACGTACGCATCTACGTACGCATCTACGTACGCATCTACGTACGCATCTACGTACGCATCTACGTACGCATCTACGTACGCATCTACGTACGCATCTACGTACGCATCTACGTACGCATCTACGTACGCATCTACGTACGCATCTACGTACCATCTACGTATGCATTTACGTATGCATCTACGTATGCATCTACGTATGCATCTACGTACGCATCTACGTACGCATCTACGTACGCATCTACGTACGCATCTACGTAGTATTCATAAATTTATTCATTCATTTATTTCTTTATTTTAATACACCTCAAGTCCGAATCGGGCTTTGGAAATAGCGGATATCTTCCAAAGCACTTATGTTATTACCTGTGACGGTAACAATTCTGGTGCGCTGGTTTCCCGTTTTCGTCTTTCAATACTCCGCTACCGCGACGTCTGCCAGGAGCAGCTCCCGGCGCGACGGCGACCGCCCGCCCGCCTTCCATTCTTTTCCCATTAGTGGACGTCGCGCGGGCGAGGGCGTCGTTTGAACAAACCTCCGCCCAACCGAGGTTGACTTCCAAGCCGTTTCTCGGGGCATCCGACATTTTCTTGGCGTCTCTTTAATGTGTCACGCGGCTCACGCCATCCGAAAGAGTTTTGGTTTTTCTCTATGGGGCTGACGGCAAATACCGATACAAAAAGTACCTAGAGAGTAATTTTTTTTATGTAGCTGTTGTTACATTGTGAAACTACAAATGGTATTGGAGTGGTAAGTCAATAATTGATGTTGTACCGACCCGGAGCCCGAGCTTCGAGCCCGGCCCATGACGGAGTTCCGAAAATTCCTCGGTAATAAGCAAATGTTGGCTTAAACTACGAGTTACAGACCGCATATAATCTTTTCTTCCCCATTTGTGTCCCCATGTTACTCAGTCATCCCCTGCCTGTTTAATCTATCGATTTTACAGGCTCTATAACCTACCAGAAAATGTAATAAAACACACGCCGGGTATCCTGAACCCTGGACACTAACATTAATGGTTCCCTGCAGCGAAGGGTCACTCCATAGGTTAATCCCTGAATGTGATACAGATTTTCAGTAATAAATGATTTTATTATTTCAGAACATAGAAAATATCGCACTGTCGAGAATTCATTATCTTAACATCTTTGTACTTTCTTCACTCCGGTTCTACATTTTCCATATCCAAGTTCATTCTTATTACTCTCCAATAACTCTTGTAATATTAAAGCACTTTCTTCATTTTTGTATTTTTTTGGTCATCACACTCATTTTCTGTTCTGAAAAACCTACTAAGGATATTTCAGTTACATCACTTTTCACTTTCGACACTAGCCACATAGCTACGGAGAATTCAGCCGCCGCTGACTGGAGGGCAATTCTAACTACCGCCTGCTCTGATTTGTAGTTTTCCGTGGTTTCTCAGATCTACACCTGGCGAATGCCGGAACAGTACCCTAAGAAACGGACCACGGAGCGCGCGCGATCTTTTCTTCTTATTCCATGTCCCATCCTCATTCCTTATTGTATACACTTACAATTATAAGCACTACTCTATCGCATATTCCGGGTGACCAGTCGGGAACTTAGAACCTCCTCCGACTAGGGCGGTGCCCTGGTGGTAGGAAATACCAGGTTAGGAAAAAGCCCGCATACCAACAGGTAGGTCGGTACCAGGTCTTGCTATTCAGCGGGGAAAAATCGTTGCCACCTCCCAAAGAAAAAATGCACTAAACTTATGGGACTAATGACCTTAGCAGTTAACGCGCCCAGAAACATTGATCAATCAAATTTCACTAGAATTTAATGTGCGGTCCTAGTCGATGAACAGAAACGTCTTTGATGAGCTGAAGCAACTCCCTGAACCCCCTTTTATTTACTATCCATGTTACAAAACTAACACACAAGACCCCCCTACCTGCAAACCCTGTGCTTGCATTTCGCGATACTAACGTTTAGTTTTCCCTGGAAGTTATATTTACTATGTTCTCTATAGCAGATGCTGCATATAATAGCATTTTCTGGTGCATGTATTTAAGTGTGAATTGGGACATTTGACATCACTTTACTGTAACTGAATTCACTACAACAAATATATTCTTCTCCAAGCACAAAATACAAAAAACTGCCAATAAATAAAGTAATGGGCTACACTGCTTCTCCACGCGGAAAATTATGAATTAACAGATATACACCAGACGTATATTGTATTCACGAACAATTTGATTCTATACATCACCTAAGTGAATTAAGAGTCAGTTAGCAAATTGTTCTGTAGACATACATGTTGTAGGTACTTATTAATACAGCAAAGTATAGGAAAAGAGGAATTTAAATATTTCCAATTACAACTCACTCTTCGTATCTCTTATTATCACCCTACGCTCCTATCCAACAGTACTTCATTTAAACATAAACCTGCAGCTTTGCGCCTTCCTTCGATGGCCCCCCAACAGCACTTCAGCTTCAACAAGAAATCCTGGCGCCGTGACTCCTGTGTTTCGCAGACCTCGATGCAGAGTTCGTGTACCGCCCCACCTCCAGAAGAATATCCGCAGAGTTGCGGGCAACTTCGATAACTTGGACGGACGTCACGCGGTACCACAGCGAAGGCGCGCAAGAAATAAACCCAGGGGCTCGGAAGATCAGGGGCAAGTAGTAGCATGGAAGAAGGGAGACAGAATGGGGACGAGGGAAAGAGGAGATATGGGATGAAGGAGAAGAAACCGAAAGAACGAGAGAGAACGAGTTCAAGAAATAGAATGGACAAGGGTGGGGAGAATGAGAACGAATGAAATGAGAACGAATGAAAGGAGGAATGACATGGAGATGGAAGAATGGTTGGTTGATTAGTCATTCCAAAATAAAGGTCATTAGTCCCGTAAATATACATACTTCATCGCGGGAGGTGGCGGTGATCTACTCCCGCTGGCTGGCGAGATCTGGCGACGATTTACGTCGGCATGGCATGGCATGGCATGTTTTCTTTGGTTCTTGGACCAGGTATCTCCCACCAGTGTGGCACCGCCTCAGCCGGGACAAGCTCTAAGCTCCCGATCGCTCTCCCGAAATATGTGGTAGTGTAGTGCATTTTAGTGTAAGTGTGTGTGTAAGGGGAGAGGATAGGACAAGGAATAGAAAGGAAGGATCGTGCGCGGTCTGTGACCCATTTGTTAGGGTACTGCTCCGGCATTCGTCTATCATTGATCGAACAAGCTACGGAAAATTATCGAGTAGCTCGCCGCTACAATTCTCCTCCAGGCAGCAGCTGAATCTCCATCCTCGCTATCTATCTAGCTAGTGTCAAAATCCTGTCAGAACCTAGGACCTCCCGATGAGAGACATTGCAGTGACATCAGCCAACACCCTGACCCACATTTGCCAGTGGATATTGGGAAGAAGAGGATGGAGGAAGTAGGAGAGGAATACGGAGAAAGGGCGGATGGAATTACCGTCCAAACGAAGACAGATAAGCAAATTGAAATTATAACCGTTGGCGATAGCGCAGAGGCAGGTTTGCTAGACCGAATTCTGGCGGATGTTTGCTATGATCGGAAGCTTTCTCCAGTTTATTCGATCAGAACCAGACAAATTCTAGAAAAATATCCTAACAAACAGGCCAAGGACCGCGCACGACTTTCCATTCTTCAACATTTTACCCTCCTTGCCGCTTAGATCCTCCCCTGCTTACACGTTTAAGAGTCCTACACTGCCAAGCATGTCAGATAACCAGACGGAAGTTAACAGAGCTTGACGCAGAGGGAGCGGCGCCATGCTGGAGGAGATGGAAGGAGGGTTTAGATGACGAAAACGGCACCGGATTTCAGAAACCAGCAGGGGTGCAACACCGTCACTCCCCTGGATATAACACGCAGTTCCATACCATATGAACTCCATCTCTCGCCTTGCACAGTTTACGCGCCCGGAAACTCCGTATAATCAATCAACTGAAAAATAGAAGGGATGATTTTCAATAGACGAGGAGGAAGGTTCGAATACAACGGGAGAAAGGATAGGCTGGAGAACGGGGAGTCGAGCAACTCAACAACCTGAGTCACGAGACCGGGAACCATCGAGCGAAGGCTGGCGGCGGGGGTGGGGGGCGCGACGGAATGAAAGCGGCAGGGGCGGGACAGGGGGAGGGCGGAACGGAGGCGGGGTAACCGCTGCCCCAGTTTCCCTTCATGTGCGCCAGTGTGCACCGCCGAGCTCCGAAAACAGGCTTAATGAAAGGGGCGGAACCCGGCCGCCTTCTTCCGTTCCGCCAAGTTTCTAATCCTCTCATCAGAAGCGCATTTTGTCGCAAATGGATCGCCCGCCCCGGCGCAAAAACAGCCCGCAGCCCCCTCCCCTCTGCCCGCGCCTCCCGAGGCACGCTAGGGGCGGCTTGTCCATCCCACCCTCTGTGCATTGCTTTGCCATCTGCCGACCGGTTTTCAGCTGTCCATTCAATACGCTCGCTCTCTCCTCTACCCATCAACCCGCGTTCTCTTCTCCATCCACCACCCCATCGCTCTCTTCTCCACCCATCACTCTCTCGCTCTCTTCTCCACCCATCACTCTCTCGCTCTCTTCTCCACCCATCACTCTCTCGCTCTCTTCTCCACCCATCACTCTCTCGCTCTCTTCTCCACCCATCACTCTCTCGCTCTCTTCTCCACCCATCACTCTCTCGCTCTCTTCTCCCACCCATCACTTCTCTCGCTCTCTTCTCCACCCATCACCCCCTCGCTCTCTTCTCCACCCATCACTCTCTCGCTCTCTTCCCAACCCATCATTTTCTCGCTCTCTTCTCCCCATCATTCTCTTGCTCTCTTCTCCACCCATCACCCCTCGCTCACTTCTCCACCCATCACCTCGCTCTCTTCTCCACCCATCACCCTCGCTCTCTTCCCACCCACACCTCGTCTCTTCTCCCATCATCTCGTCTTTCCCTCCCGCTCCTCTCTCCTCTTTCCTTACCTGTACCAATCGCGCTCTTTTACCGCCATCGATCATCCCAATTTCCACCTTATTGCCTCACTTCACTGGCCATCCCCAACAGTTCCCATCTCCACTCCCCGAACAACAATCAGCATCGCCACGCCTTCCATCGCCCCACGTCTCAACCCCCCACACTTCAGCGACTGCCCCGCCCCCAAGCGACCGCAGGAACTGGAAGGCTGTTTCCAGAACCGCTAACGAACCCGTATTTTTAATTGGGGCGCTTCCGCGGAGAATAGGCTTAATACGGCTCCCGGGAGAACGCGGACGATCGAACTAATGGCCAATCCGCACCTCCGTCCGGCCGGGGGATTCGAAAGCGGAGTGGAGATAAGAATCTCCGACTGCAAACGCCAGTTTTGAAAAACGCGCAACAGCACGCCGTTATCAATGGCGAGTGAAATGCGTGTATTAGACCATTAATCATCGGGATCAATTTCAGATGCTTTCACATTGAGTTGGTGCCGCGGAATCGCCGTGTCCCACCGCCCTCAATATTCATCACAGACGGCAATCAAACATCGATTGACCACACGAGCTTTGGGACTTTGAAGTACACTACACTAATTACCAACTAACCTTGTCAAAATAATATTATTTATTGCGCCAATTTCTGCACAATTATTAATGTAATTAGAAATATATGTTACTTTCTTATTGGTTTTTCTTTTCGAAGTTGAAAAATGCCTGATCTATAAAGACGTGCTTTATAGGGATTACACGTTTTCTAAAAAATTATGGCAGCTTAGTTTATTATTATTCGGTAGTACTACATATTTACGAATTGAAGAGCTTTAAAAAAGCAAAATAAAGAAAATATTTATACATGAAACACTTGAAATAACTGTTATGAGTTGCTTTCCCCTCTTCGATAGCGCTGTGTTCAAAAGCACGTCAGTTCTCTGTATTGATGTTCGATATTCAACACCATGTCAGTTTTGTGAATATTCGCGGGAGGTTGCAATCATACATTGAAGAGGCAAGAGCTTGTAATTGAATATAGTAAGTACATCATACCGGTTCTATTTTTCCCCAAACTAAAGTTTTAATTATTCTTGTAATAATGTTTAACAACTCGTAATATTAAATACATTAACTCCTCACTTCATAATGTAAACAAATTTAAATTTAAAAAACTGAGCAGTAAGACGTGTACCATTAAATTTACACATATTTCGAGATTAATGCGTCATTTTATTGAGGCTAACCAAATAAAAATACAGAACCCACGTAAAATTCCCACACGAGTGTACACTGCAGCGCCTCTGACCGGGAGGTCATAGGTTCGAGTCCTGACGGCGGCGGCAGGATTTTCGACACTAGCTTTTCAGCTAGGTCGAATTCAGTCGCTGTCTGGAGGAGAATTCTAGCGTCCGGCTGCTCCGATCGGTACTTTTCCGTGGTTTCTCCGATCAACACCACGCGAATGCCGGAGCAGTACCCTAACAAACGGGCCACGGTTCACGCGCGATCTTTCCTTCCTCTTCCTTGTCCTATCCTCTCCACTTACACACACACTTACACTAACATGCACTACACTACCACATATTCCGGGAGACCAGTCGGGAGCTTAGAGCTTGTCCCCGCTGGAGGGAGAGTCCTGGTTAGGGGGAAACCCCACTAACCGACGGTCGGCGCCGGATCTCGCCATCCAGCGGGGGTAGATCACCGCCATCTCCCGGGGGGAAACATGCACTACACTAACGGGACTAATAAAGCCCGGAAAAAAAAAAACAATCACCGAGGACCCAAATGTTGTAAGTGACAAGATTTATGCACAAATCATGTCTTAGGGGCTCTCAAGGAAAATACAACGATATGGTAGAATGTCCAATACGTTCAGAGTCGCTAAATACCTTGGTCGCGGACGTACATAAATAGATAAGAGAAGAATAAAAGAGAGAACGAGCAATTGCTATTTTAATTATTAGTTGATAAACTTGCTTAAACAACTAAATGTTGCTGTTGTGAAACTAAGTTGATTGCTGTTCATTTACCTTTCAAACAAATGATCTAACTGGGAAAGTAATAAATTAACAGGTACGTTTCTCAAGAAAAAACTTTTCCATGTTTTTCATTTATGTTAAAGAAAGTAATCGCATAACAGATACATTAGAGATGGCCCCGATCATTACGTAACAGTGCGCTCCAGTGACGGGAATGAAGGGGGAAACTTAGGGGAATGGCGACTCCATTGTTCATATGTAACGCGCGCAGCCACGTGCAGCAGGCCTGCGCAAGGCCTGCTCCCGCGAGCATTCTGCACTCAAGAGCCGGAGCTCTGTTCGCGAGAGCGGTGTGCAAGTGCAAGTGGTAAGGGGTGGGCAGCTTTGTGGGAAGCGGATCTGCTTGCTATTGGACACTGGGAACGCTGCAGCGCGGTGATTGAATGCCTGAGCACCTAATGCAATGACCCATGCTGTGAATTGGTTTGGCTTGGTTTTTTCGTGTTTCCGGGCGCGTCAACTGCTTTGGTCATTAGTCCCCTTAGTGTAGTGCATGTTTTTTTCGGGAGATGGCAGTGATCTTCCCCCGCTGGACGGCGAGATCCGGCGCCGACCTACCGTCGGCTAGTGGGGTTTCCCCCTAACCAGGACTCTCCCACCAGTGGGGCACCACCCCAGAGGGACAATCTCTAAGCTCCCAACCGCTCTCACGGAATGTGTGGTAGTGTAGTGCATGTTAGTGTAAGTATGTGTGTAAGGGAAGAGGATAGAACAAGGAAGAGGAAGGACAGATCGCGCGCGGTCCGTGGCCCGTTTGGTAGGGTACTGCTCCAGCATTCGCCTGGTGTTGATCGGAGAAACCACGCAAAACTACCAATCAGAGCAGCGATTGAATTCGACCTAGCTGAAAAGCTAGTGTCGAAAATCCTGCCGCCGTCATGACTCGAACCTAGGACCTCCCGGACAGAGGCGCTGCAGTGACATCAGTTGATTCACTGAGCTACCGCTCCCGGTCCCATGGTGTGAAATTATTTGTCCACTTATTTAAATGGGTAATGTCCCGTGTTTGTAGCTATAAGTGCCATGATTCACCGTTTGTGTTCTTCTTTGCACTGCTATGTATCGGCATCTTTCCTTTTTTGTGTTTTTTAGAATATGATCAGATGACTCTAAACAATATTTTAAAGCTGTGGATTTTAAAAAAATATATTATTTAATTCTAGCTACCGTTTATTACAATTTAATACTTGATTTTTTACTAAGAAAATTATAATCTCCAAATGATAGCAAAACCAAGTAAATTATGTGAGTATACCTAGCCGAAACGTTCGATGTACTGAATATCGTTGAACTCTAATGTAGAGAGATATTTATGAAGAATTAAGTTCACGCCAGTTGAGTTAATGTTTTGTGGGAAACATTATGCTCACAAAATTCAGTTAATATATTTTAAATATATCAACGTCGTAAACAATTATGAATAAATAGTGTTCGTTAATTTGAGACTAGAAATAATAATGTACTCTTGTCAAAAATTAGAGCAGGAAGTAAATAACGTTTTTTTTCTTTCATAAAGTCAATCGATTAAAAATGGTTAATAAAAATAGTTGAATACTGGCATCGTCAAATAAAAAAGATTCAATATTACATATTTATGTTTAGCACTACACTAAATTTGTAATTATATCGTAGCATAGTGAATTACAGTGTCAGCCCTTCAAACAATTATAATACTTTGTGTCCAAACCAAATGTGTAGGTGTGTCTAATTCGTTTTAGGTTGATATTCTACATTCTTATCTATTAACAACAAACATTTCCAATATGGCGCAAAAGGCAATATTACATGAACTGTATGTAACAGTCCGTCAGGCTCTCGCCGGCTGCAATTTCAAAATACGCCCTATGGTTCGAATTGCTCATTCTCATTGGTGGTCCCCACTCCTAGAATGGGTCTCATCCCCACCCTTCTTAGCTTCCTGGATTTGCACTCGAGTGGCTCGTGCGCGGCTCTCGAGATCAGCGAAAGTTCAAAATACTATGCAGGCCTGACGTGAAGGGATAAATGGGATTTCAACTTCCAGCAAAGAATATGGAAGATTCGTAATAGAGAAGAGGCTCCTCATTAAAAAATCAACGATGAATGAAGTAAGTGAATTAAATAATACAATCCATTTTTATGAACTGAACTCTTGTATACAAGTGCGAGGATACTGGATCGAGAACATTCGTAGAAGATTCGAAGCGAGAACACCACGAGCAATTGTATCGCTATATCCAAGCTACCAGTGGCAACCCTTTACTAGAGGGACAGGAAATCAATGTGCGGTTTATGGTGAGGATACATTACAATCGGGAAGGAATAAAATTGTTTTTATTCATTGTACGTCAAGGTGGAAGAAGAACATTTTTTTAATAGGTTTAAGAAAGGTTTGTTGTAAATATAATCATACTGAAAAATAAATAAGACGACAATTAAATATGTATTCTTAAATATGCAATCTTTATGCCTCAGAAACCCACAGTACAGGCAATGGTGTGATCAAGCCACAGTTTTAGAGTAATTTATTTTTGCCTGCGAACTGGTATGTGGCGACCAAAAATGTTGAGAACTAGACCTACTCTCCATTAGAAAATTATCGATTCCCACTGAATATAATACATTAAATAATGCTCCTAAATTTGTGCTTAAATGTGACAATTATCGAAAAATCAAATACCACCTAGTTCACCTTTCAATTTTTCTTTAGGACCTATACGAGCCGTTGCCAGTGTGATATTATTTGTACTGATGGGAAATACGTAACGCTCCACCCTTTCCCTTGCTCCATATTGAAACCTGCTGGTTCTGGAGCGGCGCGCCTCGTGTTAATTTGAAACCAGAGAGCTGCGAACCCGTCCACCGGTGTAGCTTGCCTCTTAGTTGGTCTCGATCGCTCGAGGGAGGGGTCGCCGCCTCGAGTTACTCACGCCCCGCCCCCGCACGCGAGACACCCCGTCACCCCCACCCCACCCCCGGCGCGGAGGCGGCCGGCACGCGAGCAGGGGTGCCCGGTGAGCGGCACTCGAGGTGCAGCGAGGGTGAAAACGCAGGGAACTGGCGATGTTAATGGAAAGAAGAAAGTCGGCCCGGTGGTCGAGATCGCGAAGGCAGTAGTGTCATAGTGATCTCGGACCGAAGGGTCGCGGGTTCGAGTCCCGCCTCGGACATGGTTGTATTTATGTTCGTCCTTTCACCCCGTATCATCACCATTAAGTATTAAATCCTATAAAATCAGATAGTAGTAAGATACAAGAAGTGAGAGAAAGTTGTTTGACAATTTCGACAACGTCGCCGTTTGCTTTAACAATTTAATATTTATTTCGAACCAATCATGCGCCGTTGAAATTTCAAGAAAATGAAAAACGTCTAGCATCCCTAATGTTCTTGGTAAGGATTTTTGTTTAAAGAAGTATAGATTTCAATCTTCAATTTTTATTGAAGAAAAAATTACTCATACACTTGTAGAAAACTTTTCCCTTATTAAATCATTTCTTGGTTTCTGATATAAAATGTTCACTTACGATAACCTGTGCAGTACGTCATTTTATGATATTCACGGTTGTCCATTGCATGCAAAACAAAACAAATTCTTAAACATTTAGTTCTAAATCTAGGTCGATTTTCATTTGTAGGAAACGTAAAGTATAATTAGATATGAAGTCAGATGAGTGAAAATAATATGAAATAATGAAATATGAGTAATAAATAGAAAGTTTGTAATAGCTACATTAAAAAAAAAAAAGAAGATAAATAATAGATCGTTAACCACGTACTCAAGTATGCGTAATAGTATGAAATATGTACTAGTGAAAAGTATATTTCAAAAAATATATTTCGCTTAATTGCATTTAAACTTCAGGAGCCTTGGCCGCTTTAGTATCAAGCTCCAATTTTATTTTATTTTGTTGAGAAGACGAATTCAGGCACACTAGTGCGAATTCGTCAGTGTGGTAGAAAACAACCCGGAAGGCGTCAGGTACGAAGCGAATCGAATAGGTTTTGATGCCGAAAGTGAGGGTTCTGGGGGGGGGGATGAGGGGAGCTGGGGAGGGGGTGCCAACGGAGGCACAGAGCGAGGGCGTGGGCGAGGGCAAGGGCGTGCCTAGGGGAGCCAGGGGGGAGGACGGGAGAGCGCCTGCAACGTAATGCCGGGCTGCAATTAGCGTCCCATTATCGGCAACGCCCTCGCTTCTGACACATGTTCCTACGAAGATGAACAAGAATTGCGATCTCGACGAGAGACCACGTAGCGAGCATTAGAAACTGATTTAATACACTAAGTCAGTCTCGAAGACATTTTAATGGCCGCGTTATTTATTTTTAATTACACTGTATATGCTGTTTGTTCTTTAGGATAGTACACAAAATTGTTTACACAAATAAAATAGATTGATAAAATAAAAGAAAGCTGAAGTCGACAGCCAATGCTGCTGACCCTTTCGAGTTATACAATCTAATGTATATTAAACAATGTTTTAAAATTTTTTTAGTCAATTCAAACTACACACTATCCGTCTCAAATTATGTTATAAATATTTGTTATATTTATAACCCGGTTAAATGTATAGGATTTAATATCTATTGATTATAGATGTCAATTTCAAATAAATTGTTTATTAATTGGCACAACGTTTCTCAGACGGATTTGTCTGCTTTTTTAGATGCATCATTAAATAATAACATAAATAATAAACAATACTAGAGTTACATAAAATTTTACATAGATTTTTACAAGATAAATAAATGTAAATTCAGACCACCTACCTTATCAACTTGAGAATTTTAATTTTTATTAATATTCATCATAAACTGAATGTGGAATTCAACATTTTTACTTCAGTTGCTCTAAATATATTTAATCCAATAAATATAATATAAATAATTTTACTTCGAAGTGGTTAAATTGAAGGCACAATGCAAACAGGAAAATAAATTTACACTCTTATTCTAAGTCGTATAAATGACAGAAAATAAGTCAATATAAATCTGTCGCATCCAGTTAATGTTAGCGACATCGACGTCTTATGGTTTGACTGTCTAGAAGTCAGATAAAATGTTCGGGCTTAATTCCAGTGAGCTGATGGTTTGTTTTTTTAAATAGTTTTTACTATCCTTGTTCCATTTGATTGATTGATTTTTTCGTGTTTCCGGACGCATCAACTACTGTGGTCATTAGTCCCGTTAGTGTAGTGCATGTTTTTCTCGGGAGATGGCAGTGATCTTGCCCCGCTGGATGGTGAGATCCGGCGCCGACCTATCGTCGGATAGTGGGCTTTCCCCTAACTAAGACTCTCCCACCAGCGGGGCACCGCCCCAGCCGGGACAAGCTCGAAGCTCCCGACCGGTCTCTCGGAGTATGTGGTAGTGTAGTGCATGTTAGTGTAAGTGTGTGTGTAAAGGGGGAGCGGTGCAAGAGTGTGCAATGAGAGAGGACAAGGAAGAGGAAGGACAGTCGCGCGGGTCCGTGGCCCTTTTGAGGTATTCCGGCATTCGCCTGATGTTGATCGGAGAAACCACGGAAAACTACCGATCAGAGCAGCCAGCCGCTAGAATTCTCCTCCAGACAGCGACTGAATTCGACCTAGCTGAAGATCTAGTGTCGAAAATCCTGCCGCCGTCAGGACTAAAAACCTAGGACCACCCGGTCAGAGGTGCTGCAGTGACATCAGTTGACGCACTGAGCTAACGCTCCCGGTTCCTTGTTCGACAATACTATGTCTTTCAAGGGTTTTTATGTTACATAGTATATTCAATCATTGTTAACTACATTTCATCATACATGTACAATGTTTTAAGACAATAATATTGGACACTAACCACTAAGGATACCCAGGAAGGGTCCTTTAGAAAATACTTGTATTAAAAACATAATATTGAATTTAGAAATGTTTGATCCTGAGTGGGCTAATGGTAATGCCCTCACAATGGTGAAGACTTAGAGATTTATAATAGGGCGTCAGCCACGGGACTTAAATACTTTATGGATTTTATTCTTTGACATAACTTAGGTGATCTTTCAATAAAGGATACTGAGTCTATTCCTCAAAACTTGTTGATGTACCAATTTCTCAGATAACCAAGCATGAACTGAATAGTTCCAAACGTGTTACTGAACTAGTCGACAATATCACGTATCAAATTTAAGATTATTTTGCAATAAAACTTAGAATAAGATTTTCTCAGAACAGCATTTCTGTGTATATCCTAATTTTTAATATACAGCCTGACTTCTTGATGAATAATTCAGTGTCATGATTCAAAACACAATAAACCAGTTATGTCAATTTAACGCATTCCTCTCCACTTTAAATATTCGTTTATCGCGCAAACCAGCTCAAAAGTTTTTAGTTTAGCACGAACTCGCTAAATTAAATTCTTCTCAAATTCCTCGGTTTTAGAGTTATGCTGATATTACAGTTACCTGGTGATAAACGTCCATTTTAATATTACTAATTAAAAACATTTAGCGTTCTTGTTTATCCACTGGAATAATGCAAAATGGCGTTACCTGTATTTACTCATCCCCCTTTCTTGCTTTGTTTTACTATTTGAGAGGTTTAAAACGACCACTGATAAACGATAATATGATGACTGACGATTGCCAAACTCAGTTACTGAACGTTGTTGAAAATGTTGCCCTACATGCCTTTATCTCCTACCTTTAGGCATGTAACGTCCGTAATGGTTTTTCATTGTTTTCCATTTACGTACGAAAGGCATGATAAAGAGCAGTGAATGATGGTTGATGACTATTAATGAATAGGATGATATTTTACGTATACATTTGTTTTTATATCAACTCCAGAAATTTCTACATTATGCCTAAAGCTGAGACTTGCTGTGGTGTCATGAGTCTACAAACTTGACTCCTACCTGTGCCCCTATATTGCTTACGTGTTTCCCTATATTTTATCATTTCAGTTCAACTACATGCCCAGTTTCAACCGAAAAGATATAAATTGACAACGCACTTCTCTTCGTTATAATCTACTAATACAGTTTATAGATTTAACAAACCAAAATAAAAATGCAAGTAGCCTTGTCAACCTGTTTAAAACAACATTCAAGGATATTAAGATGAGATTCGTCGTGATATGAAAAGACAATCACGTTCCAATCACATGGTGAAACGACCTATGCTTTACACAGGACTCAAATCCTTAGCTTTGAGCTGCTCATACTTGGACGCTGCTCCAAAGCCCTGGGCCAGGCGACGAAAATACCTATCAAGGGATGTGCGTGACCTGTAATGCTCAGAAGTTTGCGTTTTAGAAGAAATGCGTTTTTAATATAAATCGTTCATCCTAATGACAGTTATCCATTGCAAAACACACTTGTTGTCTGCAAGTTCTATTCAACGTGCCATGTATCTGCACTAACAAGTACTTACTCTAGTTGCGAGAACAGTGTACATGCAGTTGGAGACCATCTTTTGGAGTGTTTGATTGAAGGTTAGAGTGTAAACAGTGTACATCGGTATAATAAGATGAATTAATCTAATGAATGTTGTCAAAATGTTAGAGTCAAAGTTGCAACGTGCTTCGTATGAAAAAGTAATCGTACACGAGGATATGGAGTTCACAAATATGATATAACGCATACTAATTCAGAAATATAATAATAGAGCAATATGGAATAGACGTAGGTGTAGTGACTTTGAAGGGTCTTCCAGCATTACAAGGCATTTTCAGAGCAACAGGAAACTTAAAGAGCAAGCGAATACAAACCCACGTCACCCAAAATGTCGAGGCCCAAGTGAATTACAAGAGACTTATGACATACTACAGATCATTTATGAAGACTATTACAATCTTTGCTTCAACTCGACATATAATATGAAGCGTTACACATGAATCGTAAATCAAATTGCAATTTAATGTTAGATTCTGTGACTGACAGAATACTGAATCAAGCTCATTCCAAGGGGAACAGGCTGTTACAATAAAAATCTTTAAGAGTACGTAATGTCACAATTGAATATGGCAAGAGCATATATCTTTAGTTTACTTTCGGCATCTGCAAATGTAGACAGTAGAAGCATCAAAGGTGATTGGCCTGGTACATTTCAGTTTCGATTACGTTCATTAACAACTTAATGGCATTTCTTCTAGGCATCTTGCAACGTTCGTCACAAGCAAGAGGACCATAGTACTCGTCAGATGGCAGGAGGGTTTATGGAGAAAATGAACATCGTGAACATCTACGTAACAGACGGAAGTGTGGCAAATAAAGTGTTTGTTCTCGTATTAGTATTCAATGTCAAATTTCAATAAGGTTTTCTTTGTCAACACTATCTCACAGAGGAGAGCAAGCAACAGCTGGTGTGTTGGTGTGTTTGTATCTGCTTCAAGAGACTAGTCACTTTTGTCGCGAATGATTCAAGAAACACGAAGCAAAATGTCCATGAAACATTCATGTGTTGGTAAGAAAAAGTGACAGAAATACGAAAGAGAATATTAAAAAGTTTTCTAACTACAGTCTTTGATGAACATGTACGTGTTGGTAAGAACCTATTGTTGTGTGATTCTTGGTCGGGCCATAAAATCGTAATCTTTGGATGAAAGTTTTTCGATTTTCTCCCATTACAAAATCCAATTTCTGCATTTCATAAGACAAACAAAGAATAAAAGTTTTAGTCATGATCTCCTCGTTTGTTCTCTATGGTAGGAATACATTTACACTATTTCCCACATTTGCAATCTTTGCATTGTCTTGCAACACTTAATGCTAATTTTACGCAAGAATTTTTTTGTTCGACTAATAATCATGAGAAGCCAGAAATAGCTGCATTTTTCACTTAATGCGCAAAGGTTGTGGTAGAGAATCCTTTCGTCGAATCTCATCTTCAATTAGAATCAACAGCACTGACGTCGAATAATTTTCCCACAAGGTTGAATTATGGATAGAATTTGTCTGTTTCTACAGCTATTTACAGCTGATGCCAATGTAAATATTCTTAAATTCTTGAAAAACAACATTTTGCTCTGGACTACTAACAATCGTCGGACTATCACACCATAATCAACTAGATGTCAGTGGTAATTAGCCTCGTTATCTATCTCCACGCCAAAATTGGCGTTTGCGCTCTACTCGCATTGCTGACACTTTTTTGCCAACCTCTGTGTAATGCATGCATGTACGTTAACTACCTCTACATCTCGGTAACGGCGAGTCAACTTTCATTTCATGTACCTGCAAATTTAGTTGCCGTGTGGTTCTAGTACTAGTGCAAATGTTTACCAGACTTGCCAGTTCAGGAGCAAGCGGAAGTCATTCTCGGAATTAAACAACTGCACCTACATTATTTAAAAAAAATTAATACGGTGACATAATTCTGCTACATTCTTACTGGTGTATTACGAATCCAATTTATGCTCATTCTTCGATGTTTTTTAGGTATTCCTCAGAAGCGGTTCGCAACTACATACACTAATAAATACTCTAATAATCTAATTGGTTATAAGGATGTTACAGTTAAAACACCAATGCTTCTACTGTTTCCTCCATCAGGACTCAACTATCATAAAAATAGACGTAAGGAAAAAAAATATTTTTAAGATATTCTTAATACTTCGCATCAATAACAAAGTTGATATAATTGAATGCACAGCTTAGATATATCAGATGAAATATTCCAACATAAATTCTAAGTAAACATCTAAAAAATGTATTTTTTATGATACTCGAAAGATGTGTTATTTATACATCTAATCTAGTAGTGCTTCATTTTTTTATTTTCCTTTATTTATCTTCACTTAGGGAGTTCCGACCGTTTCCACGATTAGAGCCGAAAACCAACAGCAAGGATAACACAAGTCGCCCTGATAAATCCCCCTGATACGTCGGAGAGGGTCGGTTGTGGGACCGGCGGCGCTGGAAGGCCCTTCGGAGCAGTTTGAGGAAGGAGTGGCTCCGCCTCTGTTGACGCCGCCTACCATACATTGCCGCCCGTCTCCTGCCCCCGCCATCGCCATCGCGCCCGCGTCTGCACACCGTCTCCACCAACGCCTCCGCCCGCAAATCTGCCTCCATATCGCCATTTCCCTCGCAGCCACCCCAATCCCTGCTTTCACCCTCCTCTTCTTCCACCCACAGCTACGTCGCCGTCGCCTACATCCCTGCCCCTTCAATATCCTCCACCTCCCTACACCGTCTATCGCCTGGTTCATCTATGCCACCCACGCCTACAACCCCCATATTCTCCTCCACTGCCGCCCGTGCACATTATTCAACACTCCTTCCACCACTCTCACCTTCCTGACGTCTCCCTCTTCCTCCCCGACCCCTCCTCCCAGACCCCTTCCTCCCAGACCCCTTCCTCCCAGACCCCTTCCTCCCAGACCCCTTCCTCCCAGACCCCTTCCTCCCAGACCCCTTCCTCCCAGACCCCTTCCTCCCAGACCCCTTCCTCCCAGACCCCTTCCTCCCAGACCCCTTCCTCCCAGACCCCTTCCTCCCAGACCCCTTCCTCCCAGACCCCTTCCTCCCAGACCCCTTCCTCCCAGACCCCTCCTCCCGACCCTTCCTCCCAGACCCCTTCCTTCCTCCCCTTCCCCCCTTTCCCCCCGACCCTTCCCCTTTTCCTCCACAGCCGCCGCCGCCGCGTCTCCACGCAAACACATAAAGCGGGCCCGCCAGATAACGCCCGCCGGCCGTTATTGGGAGCGCGCGTCTGAATACACAACGCGGCGAAAACACGCGCCCAGACCGTCGGGCGCCGCGCCCCGCCAGCACCGCCGCCCCAGCCCAGCTTGTGTGAAACGAGGCGGCGCCGATGCGCGCGGAACCACGGCCATTCGTAACAGGCTCTCGCACTGCACATGCCTTAAGCCCGGGGAGGTCCAACAGATGCAAAGCATACGCATTAAACTAGAACACAAAAGAGCGAGCGTCTTAATATTAATAGATTATTTAAGCTGACATGGACTACATACGTTATCAATATATGGTTTTTATGACTGATTTAAGACGCTTCTTTCCATTGTCCCTGCTTCTTTCCAACGTCACAGCTTTTCAACCAATCGATCGATCGATACCTTTCGGTAATGAATATGAAGATCCAACTCTACGTATGTTCGTCGTAGATGTGATTTAGGCTGATTTAAATTATGTGTAAAAACCAACGAGGCCGTCACTAAGGAAAGAACGTATTAAAGAAATTAACGAAACGAGGGCTAAAGAGGAGTATAAATGAATGAGTGGGATGTTGAAGAAAACGAACGACGAGAGGAGCGAGTTTTCCTATTTAGCTAGAGTGCAATTTATGCCCCTTTATCCACATGACACGTTCAATCTTTTTCGTTTCCCTTTCAGAATAGGATTAATTAAATTTTGAGAAATTCAAGCATATATTTACCATTTGAGGAATCTAATTGATGACGCCATATTGGTTCTGAACAAGACGTATTTTAGTAGGGAGTTTTGCCCAAATAATTGCACGCTCCGCTCTCCTTCAGTGTCAAACCAACATGTTTATTATGGTCATGCTTGTTTACTTTGAAGACTTAGCGTGTAAAAGAGAATATCGATATTCCAAATTATAAACAATTTAATTGATTTTATAAAAAAACAAAGGAGTTTTCCCAAAATAACCGCTCTTTCCGGGCCGTCATGTTCGAACAGATGAAGTAAACATATCTGTGCAATATAAAGCGACTTGTGAGTTAAGGTGATTGATATCAAGTATTGGTAGGGTAACAGTATCTAATTTAGCTTATTGTATTAAAACGTTAAAATGATTGTATAAGATGTAATAATATGTCAAACTTGGCAGCCATTTTGACAGGTGCAGACATTGAAACAAAGCTATAAAAACACGTTCTAAAAAAGACAACACCATAATTTATACATCAAATTGTTCAGAAAACTCCAAATAATTAAATTAAACAAAATTCTAAAAATGTCAAAATTTTCGGATTTTTCATACTGACTCACCTTAAACTTTAATACTTGCATCTAAACCCACTTGTCTTAAGAGCATTCCACTGTATTGAAATAGTACGTGCTACTTGGACTCAAAATGGCATTTACCGGTTATCTAAAATACGTTCACTGGATGGTTGGCATGGAAATGTTTTTTCTTCCAACTTCATTAGCATTCACGGGCAATTCAATCCAAAATAACCAGAAATAGAATAGGATGATTACTGTTGGTTTCATTCTGACGCGTTTAATATTCTAATGTGACAAATGAATAATGAGTTTTATTTAGAACTCAGATATAAGCAATCCCACAAACATAAAAGATACTCGCGTCACCAATTAATCCCAGTAAAAGTGTCAGATAAACCAAAAAAATAGCTCACATCGGTCGAATAGCTAATACAGAAGTAATCAATCGTTAATTAGAACACGCGAAACCACCACGAGAACCCAAAGAGTGCGAGTGGTGGAGAAGGTCAGGCTAGACGAGTGGGTGTAGAACGAGTTCGTAGGTGACGGCGGAGGAGGGGGGAGCTGGTGGCGCGGAAGGGGGAGGTCCAGACGTACAGGCAGAGAGGAAGGCGCCGAAAGAAATGGGCGTGACGGGGAGGAGCGAACAGTGCGGAGCGACCAGTGCGGAGCGACCAGTGCGGAGCGACGATGAAGAGACAAGCGGCACGAAACTCGGGGGAAAGGAGGGAGGGGGGGAGGGGGCTACTAGAGGCGTGGGGGGGGGGGGGGGGGGGGGGGTGGGGCAGGGTGAGGAAGTAGTGGGGAGCGGGACGGGGAAAGGGGGGGGGGCGGCGCCGGGCCATCGCGTGGAGTGGTGTGAGGTGGGACGGGGAATGGAGGGGGTTGGGAGGAGCGGAGGAGAGGGCGAGTGGGCGGGGCGGGTCGGATGGCGGAAGAGATGGCAGGCCTACAAGAAAGAGTGACGAGGCAAGCAAGAAAGAGGTGACAAGGCGAGCAAGAAAGACATGGCTGGTCATGTGAATGTGGCGGGGCACGTGAATGTGGCGGGGCTTGAGAGAGTGGGTGTGGTTAGAAAGGGGAGAGGGTTGGTTGGTAGTGGCGACGGCTGGTCATCGCATAGAGAGGGGCAGAGCGGGAAGGAACGGAGCGGGACGGAACGGGCGGGACGGAACGGACGGGGGAACGGAACGGGCGAAGGACGGGCGGAACGGACGGGCGGGCGAACGGAGCGGGGAGGAACGGAACGGAACGAAACGAAACGGGCGGAGCGGGGAGCGGAGGGGGGGGGGGCGGGGCGGGGAGGGGGGGGGGCCGTGGCGTCGCCGCCGCGGGCGCCGCGCGCTTTACGAGTGCTGCGAATGCGCGATCAGCCAATGCGCGCGCCCGCGCTGTAACGAGCCATCCCGCCGCCGCCGCCGCCGCCCGCGCTCTCTTTACTGGCAGCATTCGACCCGCGGCTCGCAAACGAAGCGAAACACTGTTTTACACGCGACGTGTGCCCACTCCCCGCGCGCAACCCCCTCGCCCCGCGCACGCACACGCGCAGGGCAGCACCAGCGCAGACCCGAACCTCCTTTGTAGTTTTTGTTCATATTGCTCTTTTTATTTAATAGGTAATGGTTTTATTTTTAATTGCATGACATGAGAACTATGTGGCTAGGCCGAAGGCCTTCAATTGATTGACTGATTTTTTCGTGTTTCCGGGAGCGTCAACTGCTTCGGTCATTAGTCCCGTTAGTGTAGTGCATGTTCTTTTTTCTCGGGAGATGGCGGTGATCTTCCCTCGCTGGATGGCGAGATCCGGCGCCGACCTACCGTCGGCTAGTGGGGTTTCCCCCTAACCAGGACTCTCCCACCAGCGGGGCACCGCCCCAGCCGGGAGAAGCTCTGAACTCCCGACCGGTCTCCCGGAATATGTGATAGTGTGGTGCATGTTAGTGTAAGTGTGTGTAAGAGGAGGGGATAGGACAAGGAAGAGGAAGGACAGATCGCGCACGGTCCGTGGCCCGTTTGGTAGGGTACTGCTCCAGCATTCGCCTGGTGTTCATCGGAGAAACCATGCAAAACCACCGATCAGAGCAGCGATTGAATTCGACCTAGCTGAAAAGCTAGTGACGAAAATCCTGCCGCCGTCAGGACTCGAACCTAGGACCTCCCGGTCAGAGGCGCTGCAGTGACATCAGTTGATGCACTGAGCTACCGCTACCGGTCAGAAGGCCTTCAAGCCATTACAATACATTCATTAGTCTAATCATTCGATTGCTGGTATTCACCCCAAAGAATGTCACCCTGGCAATAAAGACGCGGAAAAGAACTTTAAGCCAGGGCTAAGGAAGAAAAACCCTCTAGGAGAAGAATATTCTGTTAAAATGCAACAATGTTCGCATAAAAAAGATATTTCTCAGTTTGTGTACACATCCTGTTTGTTTCTATGCTTCTATTGTAGTTCTAGAGATATTTTTACAGCGTTTGCATCACAAATCATGGTACAAAATTATATTTTTTCAGAAAAAAATTAATAACGTGTACAATAAAACGCGACTGACATCCCTAGGAGATAAAATCGAGCTCCCTGCTTCCGTGACAGGGGAATGGAAGACGGGTTGCGCGAACGTACGTGGGATTCCCAGGAACAAAGAGGGCCTATGCATCGATACACACTCTGTTGGAAACTGATAACGCAGTGTCTAAAGTGCTGTTACTAATATCAGAGGAACTAAAGTCGATTAGCTCGTGGGGCGTGGAAACAATCGCAAAGAGGTCAAACTGTCACTTCATGACCCCTTCATGGCCTCCCAAAAATTGCCTCGCCGTCACTGTTTTAGAACCTGTTGCTCATAATAATGAAAAATTGGAAATGATAAAAATCTTAAATTTAATACCAAAAAAATTAAGTTGTGTTCCACAATTCACTACAATCAATTATTAATATTGGAGTTTGATTTGTCCCATCATTTTTGAGGGTATACACATTCTTTAATAGGCTTGTTCTTCTTAAATTGTAAGTACTGCATCAAATAACAACTTGAATATATGTATAAATGTAATGGAAATTGCGTTATGATGTTTTCGCAATTTCTTCAGATATTCAAATAAAGAATTAACGGTCTTTTGGAATGATTGTAAAGAATATTTTTGCTTCTTCCTCCTTTTCCGTGGACTTTGAAATCACGGTTCATTTATCAGCCCATTAGACTATTTCGTGGAAAGCAGAGAGAATTCAGGAGGGATTTCATGTTTCCTGAATCTCATACATACATATCATTCAGTATATATTATCATACGTGATGACTACTATCCCGCGAATTCACTCCATAACTCATTCACTAAATCATTCATACATCACTGACTGATATATTCATTCATTCAGCAGTTTATCATAATTTGCTGTCAGAGTAATATGGCAGATCTGGCAAACCATTCATTGCAACCAAACGTCACTACCAAGCTAAAGCGTTCAGAAAAGACACACAAGTAAAATCGAAATTTTAGGGCCTTTTTAGATTTGGGTGGTTATACTTAACATTCGCAATGAAATTACAAGAATCATCCTTCCTTTCTGAATTACAAGCGATCAGCTCGAGACACACACACACACACACACACACACACACACACACACACACACACACACACAGGCGAACGCGCCCACATACTCAAATGTCAACAGGCGAATATAAAACGAAAACATAAAACGAAAAGTTCAACATTAGTTTTGCAATATTTTCACAAATCAAAACAATGAACAATAAAATACGCCTGAACAATATAAAATAAAACTTAAGAATGATAAACAATATTTTAGATACTAAAATTATTTTTTTATTCCGAAATCTTATATTTTGCATACAATTGGGTCTTTAGTTCGACATCTGGCAATTGCAAACAGCCACTCCTACTAAGTACCTGCACAACGGAAGACTACAGTCTTCATGAGAATACTAAAAGCTCGGATCAGTTGTTTCTGTGGTTCCTACTGATGTAATCCCAGGCAAAGGTCGGAATTGTAATTTAAAACCGGGCCAAACATTTTGTGAGGTTTTCCGTGCCCCATTACCCTATTCCTCTTCGATGCTCCATGAAGCTTGGATTGTAGCATCCTGAATGATTGATTGTTAGTGATTCCGGGCGCGTCAACTACCAAGGTCATTAGTCCCGTATGTGTAGTGCGTGTTTTTGCTCGGGAAGTGGCGGTGGTCTTCCCCCGCTGGATGGTCAGATCTGGCGCAGACCTACCGTCGGTTAACGGGGTTTTCCCAGAGGGGCACCGCCCTAGTCGGGACACGTTCTAAGTCCCTGACCGGTCTCCCGACATATGTAGTAGTGTAGTGTATGCTAGTGTGTGTGTGTGTGTGTGTGTGTGTGTGTAAGGTGTAAGGATATGACAAGGAAATGGAAGGAAAGATCGCACGCTGTCCATGGCCCGTTTTTTAGGTTACTGCTCCAGCATTCGCCTGGTGTTGATCGGAGAAACCACGCAAAACTACCGATCAGAGCAGCCGGTCGCTACAATTCTCCTCCAGATAGCGACTGAATTCGACCTAGCGGAAAAGCTAGTGTGGAAAATCCTGCCATTGTCGGGACTCGAAACTAGGACCTCCTGGTCAGAGGCATTGCAGTGACATCAGTTGATGCACTGAGCTACCGCTCCCGGTTAGCATCCTGAGATGCAGAGAAAATGATAGACAAGTTTATTTGGAATTAAAAATTTTACAAACACATTTTTGTCGAGTCATTTTGTAGTTTCCTCCCAAGTTTAAAGTATATGTGTAAAGTAGAGACAAAATTGAAATGAGCTAACATTTGCAGTGATAGTTCCACCCTCAGCCCCAATAACCGTCACCAGCCGATGGCCAGCTTTCCTGCCTTCTCCCAAGTACCGTCGCCACCCGTCCAAATCCAATGAGAGCACGGAACGACTGCGTCATAAGCAAATGGCGCATCTCGCCTGGCACCTATTAGTCATTTTTGTACTTGTATTTAACCATTATTTGTCCCGTAAAGGCAATAAGTCTCGTGGTCATCCGTTCCCGGGGTGGTTCCTAGTCGGTCACCCATCCAGGAACCCGTGATGTCTCGAATTCGTTTAACCTTCGTAACTTCACTTAGTTAACGAATTCGGCTAGCTATGCCAGTTTTGCGGTCATAGTCTTTCAGTAGAACCATCCCAGCAGTCGCCTGAATGCCCGAGGGAAACGACGAAAACCCCGGACAGGATGGTCGGCGCGGAGATTGAACCCGGGTCTCCCGAATGCGAAGTCAACGAAATACGCAACTTCGCTCGGTCTGTTAGCCATTGCGTAGCCTCAAAGAACCACTCCCTCCTATTCCCAGAGAGACGGGAGTGCAGGACGTTCCCTTAGGCACCGGGAGAAACAAGATCCACTTTCGGAGTCTCTTTACACGCGGTATATCAGCAGAGGAGTTCGTACTACTTTTAACACTTGAGTCGTCACTTACAAACTCTTTTAGAGCTCATCAGCCGGAAAACAAGACCTCCCGCCCGAGTAGACTCGAGTGTTAGATGCAATTTTTAGCAGGATCTCTCTCACACGACTGATTTATCTGTGCGATTATCATACGTGGCGCACTTTGGGGAACCGCCAGCAGCAGCGCAGATGGTGGCAGTGAAATACGAAAAATGTTGGCATTCAGCCCACACAACACAACATCAAGGGTGCCACGATCAAAATCATTCTAAAGACCAAAGATTGAAAAAGGTTTTTTGTTTCTATTTTTAGAAGGGGCGGATATAGTCAGTATTTTAATTTCTTCAAAACAGGGGCGGGCGGGGGAGGACACACTCAAGAATTTTTTTATAGATAGACATATTTAAATTATTAATAAGCAAAAATAAGACTTTTTCGGTTTTATTGAAGAAAATATACGGACCATAATCAAAATAAGAGAAATAATATTGACTCTCGTGGTATCAAAAAACAGCTCTACTTATGGTAGGAGCTAAATTGCTTTTGGGGGGATAAAACTTCTATAATCTGGATTTCAGTTAGTGCCCCCTATTAAGAATATGATTACCAATGTTTAATTATTAATACCGGCCTGAAATGAATGTTTACTTATTTCGTCCTTGAGAGTGTCTTTTCACACAATATAGTTAGTGGTGGCAACTTCAAAAATTTGCATTTTAATATGTTCTAATCATTATCATTGGCTCAAAGAGCTACAGCGCGAACTTTCATTTTCAAGTATTTGAAAAGTTAACATCTATTAGTATATATTGAGCAAAATAACTAATAAATAATGGTACAAGGGAATATTTTAAACTTTTAGAGATAAAACATACATTTTGTATGCACCAATCCAAGACTAATTTTCTTCTCAAATTATTATTTGGGTTCAAAGCCAGTTGCTATTATATTAAAAGATTTTTGTAAAGAGTATTTGTAGGCATTAACTTGGTAGCGTACTGGATATGACGACGCTATAGTACATAAATATTAAGTTAATAATTCGTATACAATGTTAATAACTCACCTGAGTTATACCACGATTGTTTTTGGAAATGATTTACAATCGTGCACGAATACTGAACACCAGACGAGAATGCCATATAGTTGAAAGAGAGACAAACTAGTAATTGACGCATCCGTTAAAAAAAGATGAAGCCAGTTATTACCGAGAGCTCGGCATCTGTTCATGGTCATGTCATATCGAGCAGATGCACAATGACAACCCAGAAAAAATACGTGGTTTAAATGTAAAAAATGTGGAAACTCAAGTGTATAAATGTAATATTAAAACATAAATGTCATACGTGACATATTTCTGGTACGTGATGCAAGTCACCATCTTACGATATACCTCACGGCCGACAGGGTAGCCGCACAGAAAAATATGTCGACGCCCAGACACAATCGTATTCGTATAGGCCTCGTACATTGAAGGGTGTGCCCTTTAATAATAACTGTAGGGTAAAAATGCAGTGTGATACCATTGTTTTCACGAAACGATTTGCGTATTACAAACGAAACAAGCTGCTCGAGCGACTTACCATTTCCATTTGTCGTTTGATCTTGAACTCACTTTGATTGATTGATTAGTGATTCCAGGCGCATCAACTGCAAATAACATTAAACCGGTATGTGTAGTGCAGGTTTTCATCGCAAGCTATGGCGGTGATCATCCTCACTGGCAAGATACGGTCCCAAACTACGTCGGCTTACAGTAATTTCCCCAACTTGGTATCTCTCACCAGAGGAGTACCGCCCCAGTTGGGAAAATGTTCTAAGCCCCCGACTGGTCTCCCGACATGTGTGGTAGTGTATCGCATGTTAGTGTAAGTGTGTGTGTGTGCAAGGGGAGATGATAGGACAAGGAAGAGGAAGGAAATAACGCAGGCAGTCCGCGGCCCATTTGTTAGGGTACTGCGCCGGCATTGGCGTGGTGTTGATCGGAGAAACCACGGAAAACTACCGATCAGAGCAGCCGGCCGATAGAGTTCACCTGCGTACAGAGGCAGTATTTGACCTAGCTAACAAGCTCGGACCTCCCGTTCACAGGCACTGTAGTGTCATCAGTTAATGCCCTGAACCACCTCTCCTTGTAGCTAGTGTCGAATATCCTGCCATCGTCGGGAGTCGAACCCTAGGGCCTCCCGGTCAGGGGCTTTGCAGTGACTTCAATTGATGCTCTGAGCCACCTTTACCGTTAAATTCACTAGGAAGAAATAGAGAGATGCTCTCTCTTCTTTATAAATGCTTTGAACCTTACTTCGTCCAGCATGTCAAATACCGTTATTTACATCCCAATGACCCATACCGTACATTTGTCTCATTCACGTGCTTCTCACTTCACAAAGTCCCGATGTCGAGGACTCTCTATACATTGCAACTACTGCCAATTTAGGGGTACTGGTACAAGGCGATCTCCCACCAATCGGGCCCGCGCCTATATCACAATCCACACATAAGTACCACTTCAAATCATTGATTTCAAAAGACGTGGTAAATCTCACTCACTTTTTTAGAGAAAAGTATCGAAAATTCAGAATAATATTAAATTCGATTCGATTTCAACGAATTGTTAGTTTCAACTTTGTGTTATTGACACAAATATTGAAAAAATCCGGTTCAGGGCTTGCAAAACCATGTAGTGCACACAATATCTGATATACCAAAACCGATCTGGGTAGTGCGAGGGGAGAGGCAGTGTCTGAGCACTCTGAACACAACTTGAATTCCATAGGTACCATTATTTACAATAATCATTCATAATGATTTCTTATCTCGTTATCAACTATGTGTTCATCACCTCATCCCCACTTGACTCCAAATCACCCCTGCAGCACACAACCAGTGAACTTTCTATATGATCACCTATCTAGAGAAGGGAGGTTCATATAATTTTCCCCTCATTCGTAGTAACTCAGTTCTCAGTAGTGGCAATTTTGTCATCCCACAACAACACCATTATTAGAGACCGGAAAAATATGTAGTATGAAACGTCAAAATATGTACATAAATATGTAATGAAAACAATACGAATATGTAATCAATATGTAAAATTTTTTTGAAAAAATTGTAAAAAAATATTTTGTGAAAATAGCGAAATATGTGAAATATGTAATGTAATACCAAATATGTAAAAATATGTAAGGAAAAAATGGATATTGCGTTAAGAGGTCACAATTCTCCGACATTAAAATGTTGAGAGCGGTAAGGAGAAAGACAAAAAAATGTAATTACATAAAAATCCGATCTCTAACCATTATTCTCGAACAGAAATCATCAAGTACAACGCAAAGGCAAACTACCATTGTGATCCCCTCCTTAAGAAAGGAGAAGGGAAAACTTGTGTATTCTGTTTTAACTATAGGTCGACTTTGTAGCGTGAGCCATCATCAAGGCACCGAAAGCTCCAAAGACTACGGCTTATTGTTCAGTCCTTTTCAAAAAAACAGTTCAACCGACGCCTAATCGTTTCTGCTTGCAGGATGGTAGAGAAAGAATGCGTAATTCCGTTTCCGACATTTCGAGTGACGCGGAGGCTCCTTATTATACTGCGAAAATGGGGAGTGAGGAATCCGCTCGCCCGTTTCATTCCTGCGCGAATTTCTGCGCAGCGATGCAGCAACGTTAACGACTGTCGGAAGCGTGGCAGGCGGAGGAGGAGTGTGTTTAAATTAAGTGCGCGGCGGAGCTATTTCGCTGCGTAAGTGCGCGTGAGAGAAGCCACTGTGTCAGCAACTCGACATCAGCTCGGGGAAGGGCGTACGTTGCGCGGAGCAGGCACGTGTGTGGTGAGGCGATGGCTGCGGCGGAGGCGCGGCGGAGCCCGGCGGGGCGGGGCAGGGCGGGGAGGAGTGGGACAAGGCGGGGCGGGGCAGGGCGGGGTGGAGCGGGACAAGGCGGGGCGGGGTAGGGCGGGGTGGAGTGGACAAGGCGGGCGGGCGGGCAGGGCGGGGTGGAGAGGGGTGGAGCGGGACGGGTGGGATGGGGCGGGACGGGGCGGGACCGAATGGGGTGGGACGGAGCGGGCAGAGCGAGACGGGACGGGCCGGAGCGAGACGGGACGGGCCGGAGCGAGACGGACGGGACGGACGGACGGACGGGCGGACGGGCGGACGGGCGGACGGGCGGACGGGCGGACGGACGGGCGGGACGGGGCGGACGGGCGGGACGGGCGGACGGGCGGACGGGCGGACGGGCGGGACGGGCGGACGGGCGGGCGGACGGGCGGGACGGGGCGGACGGGGCGGACGGGGCGGACGGGCGGGACGGGCGGACGGGGCGGGACGAGAGGGACGGGAGGGACGGGCGGGACGGAACGGACGGACGGACGGGCGGACGGACGGACGGACGGACGGGCGGACGGGGCAGGACGGGCGGACGGAGAGGGACGGGAGGACGGGGCGGACGGACGGGGCGGGGCGGGCGGACGGACGGGACGGACGGACGGACGGACGGGCGGGGCGGGACGGAGAGGGACGGGCGGACGGGACGAGGCGGGACGGACGGGCGGACGGACGGGGCGGGCGGGACGGGGCGGGCGGACGGGCGGACGGGACGGGCGGACGGGGCGGGCGGGGCGGACGGGGCGGGACGAGGCGGGACGGGACGGGGCGGGACGGGGCGGGACGGGGCGGGACGGGGCGGACGGGCGGAATTTGTGAGTTACAAATATTGCGTAAGTAATTTCACATTCAGATTCTAAAAACATCAAAGCGGAAATACGAGAGGCGGAAAATAAACGTGCGGTGGTGGTTTCCGAATATTTGTCCAAAGGATATCCCTGGATAAAATGGTAAAAAGTTCCTAAAACCAAACTACAGTCGACATCAGTTATAGTGAACTCTAATATAGAACCCTCGGTTAAAGTGAACTTATGTCACTGGTCCCGTTTCATTTACATTACAAATAAGCATAAGAAAATTCGGTTGTAGTGAACCTGAACCTCGGCTATAGTCAACTTAGGAAATAAATCCTGGAATTTAATTGGATCTTGCATATAATTAGGCGAATAAAAGGGCCTTCCGAGACTGGAACGGTGTTCCAACAGTTCAAGAGGTATTGAAAGGTGTCAAGTCTGCATTACGATACTTAGAGACCGAGAGAGAACAACGCGGAATCAAGTGAGGAAAGGATAGGAACACTAGAGAAGGATCTAGAGAAATTACTAATGAAAAATGTACGAAGCAAACAATTGAAAATAATTTATTTTTAAGGTGAAATAAATATATTGAAGTTTTCAGTTTGTGCTGTTAAGGTATTTTGCGGTATTTCTACGTTAATAAAACCAATCATTTTGGGAAAATTCTATTTATTTTTTACTTCATCGGATATAGTGAACCGAAAATGCTTGTCCTATAACCGGAGACAACTGTACATATGAGTAGTTACACTAGAACTCTCACGTAAAAATAAGATTTTGAAATGTTTCTTACCCCAGCTCCACCACTCACACTCCTCTACAGCCAACAATGTTTTTTTTTTTTATTTTAAAGGGGTAAAGAGGGGCGGAGAGGAGCATCTATAATGTACAGATGCTAAAAAGACCATACATTAAATTACTAGCGAAATACAGAGATTTTCATAACTGTAGCATTTTGGTATACTGCAAAGTTTTTGTGTAAGAAAACGATTGCAAGGCTCAATAAATATTCCAAGATCCCTAATTATTATTGTGAATAAATTTACGTTTTCCAGAACCTATCAATACAACATTAGACAAAATCGATTCGATATCTTGTAAATTTAAAGATTTTTTAATTATACACGCATTAAAAAAGCAAAGAATATAGGAAAGCTTATGCTCCAAATTCTGAGGTAAGACTCTTTATTGGGAATAGCTCTTGAGATAACCTTCACGACTCATGAGAACATTCATGAAACTGAGCAACTGGATGCTGATGTCGTAGGCGACAACGCGAGCGTCGAATGGCTAGAGAGCGGAAAATATGTAGTATGAAAGTCAAAATATGTACACAAATATGGAATAAAACAGTGGGAATATGTAATAAATATGTAAAATCGGATATAATACGTAATATTATAAAATACATTTACCTAAAACGAAATTACATTTATCAAAAATTTCCTACACAATTTTTAAAAATAATACAAACGTTTTTAAAAATAGTTTGGAGTGCACAAGTTGATGCACATTTTGCCCCATACAGCGCTCCCGTCAGTAACAAAAGCTTCAGCAACTGCTATTCAGGACGGTAGTTTCGCAGCCAGACCAGACGCAATAGAAGCCCTCGTTAAAACTGCCGATATCTACGATCAGCAAACAATCACTGCAGCGTGAAGCATTCTCATTGAAGTGCCCACGTCGGGGTTCGCAAAGTTTCTCGGAAATTAAGGTTAAAGGTCACGACACGCAGCATCAGTGACTCTTTTTCACACCTAAAGGTGAAAATGATCGCAGTCGCTGAAGCGAACTTCCTGGCCCGAGACAAATGAACCAAGTGTGAGAAACCGACCACGTCTGAACGTAGAGCATCTCAATTCAACGGTACTCCGATTCTGGGTCATGTAATAATGTAAGAAAAATTCTGATTTTTTTAAATACTTTTCATAAAAAATATGTATGGCATACAAGAAAATTGATCAAATAAAAAATATTTTGTGAAAATATCACAATATGTATGGCATAGAAGAAAATTGATTAAATAATAAATATTTTGTTAAAATATCAAAATAAGTAATAAACGTAATTTAGTATTAGTAAATATGTACGGGGAAAAAATGGATGTTGAGTTAAGACGACGACGACGACGACGACGACGACTATTACAGTGGTCAAGATTACAGTTTTGAGAACGGTAAGTAGAAAGACAAAGAGCAAGTAATGACATAAAAATCCGATCTCTGCTTATGGCAGCGGGCGAGAAGGGAGCGGATGCGACAAGGAAGCCCACCTGCCTGCCCAAGCAGCTTTCGAGGAACGAGAGCAGCGAAGGTTCCAGGTTTGGGCGGAAATAGGGAATGGGAGGAATTACAAATGGGGGATAGGGACGGGATGAGAAAAGTTGGTGCGGGGGACGCCGGGGGTGGAGAGCAGGGCGAGGTATGGCGTAGCAAAGGGGAGGGCAGGGGAGAACCCTACGGATGATATAGCTTAGGTCGGGCGTGTCTTGGCTGGAGTGGGAGCGGCGGCAGCGGCAAGTAAGGCGGTGAGAACGGGGCAGGGCGGAGGCGAATGCGGTGGGGACGACGGCGGGGTGGGGCGGGCGGGGCGGGGCGGGGCGGGCGGGGCGGGGCGGGGCGGGCGGGCGGGGCGGGGCGGGCGGGGACGTGATGAGGGGGCGGCGAACGGGGCGGCGGCGGGGAGGAGCAATGCGGAGGGGAGGGCCGGTGGCGAGGGGGCGGGGCAGGGTGGGGCGGGGTGGGGAGGGGTGGGGCGGGAGTGCGGCGAATGGGGCAGAGGCGGGGAGGGGCGATGCGGCAGGTGGGGGCGGGTGACGGACCGGGTGCGAGGGGGGACCGTGATGAGGGGCGGCAAACGGGGCGGCTGCGGGGAGGAGCGATGCGGAGGGTGTGGGCTGGTGGCAGCAGCCCTCGGGGGGGGGTGGCGGGGGGCGGGGCGGAGTGAGGCGAAGGAGACGCTGACGCAGCTGCGCCTCGTAGGCGCCGCGGCGTTTAATTGCGTCAGGCTGCCACGTGATAGCGCTGCAGCAGCCCGCGAGTGGCGGCGACAGCGGCGGAGCGACTCCTCCGCAGCGCCCTCTTCAACTTCCGCTCAACTGACGCGGAAGCTTATTAAAATAAAGTGCATTCAATAAAATCAGGCCATCCGCATGGATGGAAAGGGCGTCTTCTTGGAAACGGTTTGCATAGCGTACATACAATTCAACTCGGAAAGTATTCTTGGAAATGAACATCATTGCCCTTCGAAAGGGTAGATCAATAAAATGACCCTTTGTCACTACAAGTTTCAGCCATTTTTGTGACCTTCTTTACAGGGGTAGATTACGTTAGTGTTTACAGTATGTAGGTGCACGGCTACTGGGTAAACAGTAACTACACGATGGAGTGGGCTTTTGTTACCTAAGTTTCCCTGTTTAGGAAACTTGGGAATAATTAGATGTGCGTTTATACACATGTTCTACAGCTCTGAAGCTTGCGAAATAAACAGCCAAAACGTTGGCACTGTAGTGAAAAATTACTTTTTTATTGACCTTCCTTCGCGAACCACGATTTCATTAAATCGACAAGATCAAGAACAATACAGAGATAATTAATACCAATCAAATTGGCCCATATTTAAAGAGGTTTATAACTACGGAAGGAAACATTACAGATTATTTTCACATTTGGATAAGTTTTTTGAAAACCTGAGTCAGTGAAGGTCAGCGTCACTGAAGGAAAACCACAGAGAAACAGAACCCAATATATTCTAGACATGGAATACTTGATGCTGACGAAATAAACATTTATGAAGGCCATTAATCAACAAACAAACATTCTAACTATTCCAAACGAACACGTTATTCTTCCACGCTAAAAGTGGAACGTCCTTTCAAAGTGTACCTCTAATATTCCCTGCATATTCGTAATACAAAATAAGGGAATATTAGATATTTTGATTCCTGATTCGGAATCTGTCTTCACTTTTTAAATTCGGAATTCCCAAATCACTCGCTAACCCGTACCAAATATTAAAGAGCTCTTAAAAGTTTCATTTTGTAAACGTAAATGATTAAAGTTGTGCCATGTTCAACAACGTTTTATTAAATTGATGAATAGACATCAATGATGTTTTCCATCTGTACCATCATTATCGTCTATAAACGATGAAAGAGCGTTGTCTTTCCAACATTTTTATATTCCCAATACATCCATTTCGTATAACCATTGTATATCCACCTCACCAATATACCACCTTATGCTATATCTAGGGCCCGGATAATTATTAATTAGTATTTTCCTAATGTAACTCTATCAAATCGAATCAACGATATATTCACGTTCATATCAGTTAGTGCCAAAAACGTTGACTTTTTTACATATTTTATCCGAAAAACATATATTTTCATAATTTACACAAAAGAACACATTTTTACATATTACTGAATTTTTCTGCAATTTTTTTAAATTCATTTTTTTCTATGTTTTCGTTAAAGAATCTCCCACACAAATAATGCAGCATTGTCAAACATTTTTTAGTCTCCGCTATTGTATCGCATTCAAACGAGTATTTTCATTATATCGTCGGTATTGCAAATAAAAGGGAAAGGCGACGACGAAATCCATAGTTTCTGGTGTGTTAGTTTTCAGTGCGAGTATCGGAGAGAATGGAGTTTAGTTTGTGAGAATGATACGTATAGCAGGCAATATCACACACCCACTACCCAATCTTTCAGGAGTCTCACTAGACATAGATACCCTTCACCAGAAACTACTCACACCACCACAGACATTTTTCCACCGCCGTTGACATTTTTCTTTCCCCGATTGTCACACGCAAGCCTCCGCCATTGTTTGTAAATTATCTCTTCGGGCTCAACATTTTAAGTAAAATCACAACGCGGCACTGAAGCTGAAGCACTGAAGCATTAAAACTTATGGGGCAGTGGTAATGCTGAGTGAGAATTTAGCACAGGCAAGTACGAATATTCACAGCAGTTTGGCAATATCGTTATCGTATAAAACTTTTTAAGAGGAATTTAAACGATCTAAGAGTCAATATGTTAAATTTGAATCCGCATTATTATTATTCACATTTATGGACTTAATACACATAGCTAAAATTACTCACTTCGGTTAGAAAACATCAGCATTCTGCCACACATACCTGCAACAAATAAATAAATATTAGCATCTGATCATTGGACGACTGTGTAATACAGAAATGAGTTTGATACATACACAGAGAAGTGATTAATATTAATACATAGAAAACATTTTTTGGGAACCTCATACCTACAGACCTCCACTGTCAAAAAAATGATACTCCTTTATGAAAGAAGTCAATCCAATGATTTGTTTGTGAATAAACGAAAACTGTGAGAAGATTAACGCATTTGCAGATGATTTTCTCCCCCATACGTCACATACAGTTTTTGACTGTTTTTTGACTAAATAAACTAATAAACTAATAAAAACAAAAGAGCTTACAGAACACTATGATATTTACAAATTAAATCAATGTCTTATTATTTTGATTGATGCTAGAATTCGAGAAAGCGGGTTTGGAATTTCAATTCAAGAACGATGCATTGTACAAGTGAAAATTTCAAAAAGAGATTTTCTGGTAAAAACAGTCCAAACCAAAAGTTTGAAAGCGAGTTCACTTCGAACCGAGTTACGCCAAACTGGTTTTGATCACATTTTTACGTCATTTGTCTTTGCTTTTAGGTCATTTTTAAAAATTTTAAAACATTTTATTAATCATTTTCGGCTTTGTTTACGTCAGCAAAATCCGCCCCCTAATTTAAATATTAATGATGTAAAAGCGACCCATCCCTGATTTAGAGCGTCACACACATTACTCGCTTCATTAACACGGTTCACAATTGACTCAAGCCGCGTCGCTTATGCAATAAGTAGGGAAACTATTTTCATGTAAATACATATTTTTACTGGTAAAAGATACCTCCGGTCAATAATTGCCCGGAGCCCCGGGTCAATAATTGCCCTCACTGCCCCTCCTCCTCACCGACCCTTCCCCCTCCCCCCTCATTTGCTGGACAGTATATTTAATCTGAAGAGGAGACTAAGTTCAAGCTCTCTATTTTGTCTTCACAATATCGTTTGTTATCAAAGACCGTATGTTTAAAGAAGATGAATATAAATGTAAATGTTAGAGGTATCAAAAAATAAAGTTGTAGTCATTCATAATTTAACGTATAATAAAAAAACTGACTGTCACGTAATTCGAATTTGAATAATTAAATTGAGAGTTCTTTGTATAACGTTTCATTCCACAAAATTGCACGCAATTTTGAACCACTGAATCCACATGCAAATTCGGCCTCTGATTTAGGGCATCACATCTATTACTTCCTCTGGCAACCCCACGCAATTCGGAACGCGCCGCGCATAATTGTAACGAAGCGTCTCGCTGCCAAATGGGATACCTCCCGCAGGGAAATGAAGGGAAGTTAAAATCGCGTGTCATTATCATAGACCATTTTATTTGGAACAAATAAAATCATTTTTCAAATTAACCTGATATAACCTTAAACTATAATTAAACTAATATATGTCCGTGGTATCTCTTACATCCAGTATCGGTCAAAAAACAAGTTCAATTCTTTCCATTTATATACTTTTATATTAAATGAATATGAAGTGGAAAGAAAATGCTCCAATATCGAGCAAATCGAGTTTTAGAGATTACAGCGAGGCTGTATGTTCTGCATTGTCAAAAATTACAAAAGGGACATATCTTGTCTCCTTAATAGTTTTTTATTTATTCAATAATTTAAATTAATTATTTTGTAAGTAAGCAGCCAGTGACTAATATAAAACCAGACGAATCTGCTGACGCCATAATCCTGCAATTTGGAATGTAGGCTTCCTTTGCTATGGATGTAACCACGAAGAATGTATTTGTCGAAATTCAACTACTGAAGAGATAAAATGGGTTTGTTTGTTAGTTTGTTTGTTTTTTATAAATGCAAACCGCAATGCAATTAGGCGTTACATATCCCGGAGCAGAGTTGGGCAAGCGGAGTGGTCCTCAGGGCATGGTCGATGCAGGATCAGGCGACGCGAGCAGGCGGGCGGAGGGGGGTGCGTGATTGCGGATGGCGGATGGGAGGACAGGGAGAAACGGAGCAAAGAGGGGCCGAGTGGAGCAAGATGCGAATGGCAGGGGCTGAATAAAATTACTTCCTTTACATTCCATTTATATAACTCATTTTCAAAATCCAATGTTGTTTGTGGTAAATAATCCGGCCAAAGACTCTTTACTTCAGCTAGACCACAGTAAGATTGCACATTGCTGTAACGTTATTCAATATTGAATAAGGTACATTGTAAACATAGCGCTCTCCAAAGTTTGGCGTCGTCATGGTGGCCCAATTGACCCATAAGTAAATCCAACATATCCTGCATTTAGAGCGTCATACATATTACTTCCTCTAGCAGAGTAGTCCCCGTGCGATTCGGGACACGTTGCGCTTAATTGCACTTGCGAAAAGGGCTACCTCCCGCCGGGAGGGTGTGAGTGAGAAGGGAGGGGGTATACTCGCGTGTCATTAGTTAATCTGCCTGCAGACGGGGGAGGGTGAGTTGCGTATCTATCGCTCGGTATCAACATAAACAAGGCCAAAGACCTCCAATAATATTAGCTCACAATGTACAGCATTAATTACGGGCCGTGGACCGGTTCATTAGCAGGCCATTCACGTTGCGCGGTGGGTGTGGCGCGGGCATCAAAAGCGAATGGGTGGGCAGGCGCATTCCCTAATAGAATAAACGTTGTACAAGGCAGTTTCTTAAAATACTCACGCGTGCCATCCCTAGTGCGAGCATATTCAGAAGGCTGTGCAATGTAGGACTCTTGTTGCATGAAACGGTAGCTCAAATTCAGTTCTTGTCAATGTATTGCCAAGGCTTACGCTACCTTACCAACCTCCACACACTACCATAAAGAAAAATTAGAATTAATTTTTCGTAGATCTGCATAAATGATTGAATTTAACTACGTTCTCTAAATTCAAACAAAGTTTATTGTAACGTTGAGGCGCACTTCGTAATGGAATAAACGTTCTGGAAGACAGTTTCTTGAAATATTTACGCGTGCCATCTCTAGTGCGAGCATATTCAGAAGGCTGTGCAATGCAGGACTCTTGTTGCATGAAACGGTTGCGCAAATTCAGTTCTTGTCAATGTATTGACAAGGCTTACGCTACCTTACCAACCTCCACACACTACCATAAAGAAAAATTACAATTAATCTTTCGTAGTTCTGCATAAATGATTGAATTTAACTACGCCCTCTAAATTCAAAAAAGGATTTTTGTAACGTTGAGGCGCACTTCGTAATGGAATAAACGTTCTGGAAGGTAGTTTCTTAAAATATTTACGCGTGTCATCCCTAGTGCGAACGCATTCAGAAGGCTGTGCAATTCAGGGGTCGTGTTGCATGAAACGATTGCGCCAATTCAGTTCTTGTCAATGTGTTAACAAGACTTACACTACCTTACCTTCTTCCTTACACTACCATAAAGAAAAAACTAGAATTAATTTTTCGTAGTTCTGCATAAATGATTGAATGACCAAAACAACATTCGCAAATTCAGTTCTTGTCAATGAATTAACGTTAGGGCGCGCTGCTTAGTGAAATAAACGTTCTACAAGGCGCGTTCTCATATTTACGCATCGCATTTCCGGTGCGAACATATTCATAAAATTGCAAAACAGGAATCTTGTTGGATGAGACGATTGCGGTGGAAACAACTTCCACAAATTCAGTTCTTGTATTCAAATTCTGTTCCACAGGAACATTTTTTTTCGCGATGGACGGATCCTTTGAGATGCATATGGGTATATCTTTAAGATCCCCATTCCTTGTCAGGCTGAGCGACTATTTCCGAAAGTAGGAGAGGGGGAGACTATCTCTACATGTTCTTTTCTTTTCTGAGGACAAGGTAAGTCATATTTTGCATTTTCCTTAAATTCAATTTGGGCTACAACAATTATTATCTTTTGACAGTTCTCAAGGAATGATTGAACTTACTCTCTCCCGAAGGAACCATATAAGCCCTAGTATTGTTCCTAACTGAGTTTGCAAACAGTGAGCGCTGCGGTTGCCAGAGGCCATTGAGTCGCCCTTGCCCCCGTGCCGCCGGCCGGGGCGGGGCGGGGCGAGGCGGGCGGAGCGGGGCGGGGCGGGGCGGGGCGGGGCGGGGCGAGGCGGGCGGGCTGGCAGGCCCCGCGGCGAGCGATGAGGGATGGGCCCTGGGCTGTCAAGGGCCCGCGCCGCGACACCCCGCCCCGCGCCCAGTGGAGCGGACGCTGAGAAATGAGGCAGATGCGCGGAAGGGGCGAGACAAGGAGCAAAGGGAGTGGCGGGGCGGGGAGGGAGCACTCTCACAACGCCAGGCTGTGCGGGTGGAGCGGGGCTGGGACGGCCTAGAAAGGTAACATCTAGGATGGTCATGAGACTGAACTAGGACTTAGCGAGGAGCAGAGCAGACCTCGCCGGGCAGTTCGCGGCTAAGGAAGAGAAGGGAAGGGATAGTGATACATGGGCGCGCAGAGAAGGGTTGAGGAGGAATGTGCAGGGGCGGATTGCGGAAAGGATGATTGTTTAGGGAAAAGAAGGGGGAAAGTCGGGAAGAGAAAGGCAGAGCGAGAAGGGGAGGGCAAAGGAAAACACGACAGGGTAGAGACGATGAAGACAGGGTAGTGGCAAGACGTGAATGGAAGAGAGGAAACGTGAATGGAAGAGGGGAGACGTGAATGGCAGTGGGGAGACGTGAATGGAAGGGGGAGACGTGAATGGCAGTGGGGAGACGTGAATGGAAGAGGGGAGACGTGAATGGAAGAGAGGAGACGTGAATGGAAGGGGAGACGGGAGAAGAGGGGAGACGTGAATGGAAGAGGGGAGACGTGAATGGAAGGGGGAGACGTGAATGCAAGGGGGGAGATGTGAATGGAAGAAACGAGGAAGAAATGGAAGATACGAGGAAAAGCAGGAGAACTTAAACGAGACCTCTGCAAGACAAAATGTGGACGCATGCTCGCCGGCAGATGACGCTCCCAACTGCTTTTTCTGGCTCCTGTAACCATTTTCTAGCAGTGATGTGCGCGTCTTTGCCAACGATAAGTTTTGCCAGAGAGCATTGTTTTTATTCTTTCAGTGAGATGTCACACGTGATATACACGAAATCGTCTTGCAAACTATTCTATGATTAATGAAGACCGTTTCTTTATTTTCCGGTTGTGTGTTGTTTTCATGAGTTTTATCCTGAATAGTTCTTTAACATTTTGTTATAATATATACTTGAACTTTTCAAAAAAAATTCAATTTATAACACTTCTGACATTTTTTCAGAGTGATTACTGATTAATTCACGTAATGAGCATAGCATATGACGAATTCAACTATTTTACAAACCACATCACTATGCTCACTACGCCTCTATATTCAATCCTAGACAAGCGTCGAAGAACTTCGCACGGTGGAATTGATTAATGTTTTCGGGCACACCAACTACTATGGTCAAAAATCGCGTTAGTGTAGTGAATGGGAGGGAGGTAGCACTGATTCCTTCCTTGCTGGAAGATGAGATTCGGAGTCGACCAACACATCAGCATGCGGAGATGTCCACCTCCAGGTATCTACCAACAGCAGGGCACCGCCCCGGTCCGGTCGAATTGTAAACTCCCGACTGGTATTCCCATATTATGGTAGTGTAGTACTTGTGAGTGTAAGAGGTGAGGAATGGACAAGGAAAAGGAATGAAATATCTCGCCCTTTTTTGGTCCTTTTTTCATGAAACCGCTTTGACATTCGCCTGGTGTTGCTCGGAGAAAATACAGAAAATACCTATCTGAGCAGTCGGCGGCTAAAAATCTCCGGACAGCGTCTGAACTTCGACCTACTTATCTACCTAGTGTCCAAACTCCGCTATTATCGAGGCTCAAACCCTAAGACCACTGGGTCATACAAGTATCAAGCAGCAGAGGCAGCGGCTAGGCTGACTGAAACTGAACTCAACTGGTTTGGGACGCTATGGGTTTGGGAGAGAGAACAATGAGGTGCTGTAATTTAACCCGTTTTCGAGCTGGAGGCTTTATATCGTGATACTTCATCAATCTCGCTACATCAATCAGGTAATACGCTCAACAAACTTATCGTGATAACGGACTTTATCGCGTTTATTGACTAAAGCGAACGCAGTATATGGAAGTACGTTCCTGCTCAACGAAGTTACTTCGCAACGTTTTTACAACAGCTGGTTACGTATAAACGTCATTTTTAGAATAAATTAACAATACTATACGAAATATTTTTCTGCTATTGTTAATATTGTCTCGCAATATTTCAACATATTTCTATTCCGACACAGGATGATCACGGTTCATGACATCATCACTTAGCAAACTAGTGGAAATGCACGGCTTACTGATAGTTTTCCTACTCGATTACACAGATTTGGAGACCTAAGACATTGTTCAGAGCAATTTGCTTCATTCAAAAAATTAAGGAAAATCAAGTCGATTTTGAGAAAAAATTCTAAATTGATTTGATTCAAACAGAAATTACAGATAAAAAATGTGCAATTTTATTTTAGACAAAAATCTTTATCATAATTATTGTATTTTTGCAATGTTAATGTATTGCAATGCTCGAAAATAAGGAGAATTCCCGGAAAATGAGATCTGCACAAAAACATTTTATCGTCGTTTACTATATACAAAGGGAAATTTTTAGGAGAAAATTTGAAGCCATTTTGAGAAAATAATTGTTTAAAAATTGCCTATATTTCTTGTACGATTACTAAAACATTACTCATATGATCGAATAATTGCACTTAACCTTATTTTAATGTTTTTGAATAACAGTTTCCATTCAGCAAAAAATCCGTTTTCCATGTTATAGTTGTACGAAGAGTGAGAAAAAATTCTGAATTTTGCAACTTCTGAAAAATTAAATATTTTAACAAACATGAGAATTACACTATTCTTAAGCGTTAATACGTTATCCGAAGAATAAGTTTACAAACAAAATTGGAGCCACTTTTTAGAAAATTTTGAAATATTGTTAAGGCTTCATGTATAGACCCCCAAAAATCAATGTTACGAGTGACACTGAGAGTGAATAAAAGTGACATTTTATTTTGGTTTTATGCAAGGTTTCGACAGGAGGCTGATACTTCGAAGTTCAAAAACCGCAATGCAATCAAAATAAAACTTCTAAAATAATACTTCTACCACGTGTGTCATACTTTATTTTTTATAGAACCTTATTCACTTCCCTTTTATTTTAATTCAAGAATATAAAACGCTTAATGATTTCAAGCTGTGCATCCACATATTTATCTGAACAATTGAGAATCGTCACGCTTTTAGCACTAGCGTAAAATTGAAGTTTTATGTTGTGAAATCACTTAGTGCATGCCCTGAAAGAATAGCTTTTACTAATGGCTGTCCTAAAAGATATTAATTATCTATGGAGTGACACAACGAGTTCTTACTCCTGACATACTTACGTACTTTCAACTTAAATATTTCTTAAATGGGAGAGATATGCGTGATAATTTTTTCCATCCATTCACGCAAACAGTCAGACAGATAAACATCGAGAATTTCGGGTATGAAATGACTCACACAAGTACTTCTGTTACTCCACTTGCACCATTTTAATCATCTTTGGAACAGTACTAATAACATTAATCCTGACTTGTGTGGAGCGTCACGACCAAAAAGAACCTTAATAATGGGTTTTACGTCCGAAAATTCTAGATCGCATTGTTGAAGTGATCCCATAACTTTTCGTTCTTAAACTACACAGAGAGGTCCAAAAACTTGTATACATTCGGTCAACAGTCAAAGCTTCGAGGTTATTTAGCTGCTAATGGGGACCACTTTGAACACACGTAATCGTAAGAACAAATACGAAAACATTCAACTGAAATGGCAACCAAGAATCACAACCGTATGTCTCCCCGTTCCAAATATTCACTGAGAGAATCATTTTAGGGCCCCTCTATGCCATAACAAGGAAAAATTAAAAAAAAAGTGTAATTGTTTTTCTTTATTATTTTTATTAGTGGTATAAAATGTGTGGAGTAACTGTAACACGTTAAGATACTGTGACATACCAATGTGGGGACAGGTTTATTGCAGTATATTTGTCGTAAATGGGCGAAATGGTTAGGGCAAATAATAGGCAATATGGCGCCTTAGTAACGACGTCGTAGTTGTCAGGATAAACAAACATTCATCTGACCGTGTAGGTGGCAGCGTGAGTAGGGGGAAATATAAGAGATTTGTGGATTGGTTGAAGAAGCGTCGACTGATTATTAAAACGGAAGTTTGGGCATTTTGTCAAAATAAAAGAAAGGCGAGGCATTGTGGGTTGAAAAGGGAGGATAAAATTCATTAGGTGGCATGCCGTGACGGTGAGCAGTTCTCTCGTGAATAGATTAATGTGTGCATGTTAGGACTTATAAAAATTTCGGGGGTCTACAATACGTGTTGGGACTTTGAAACATTTTCGCGTGGTGGAGTAAGAATCGGACTTGAGAAACATATTCGGACTCTGAATATTTTCGTGGCAGAACCAGAAGTGAATTTGTGATACTTCTAAGATTTGGGGAACGTGTCGAGTTCCGAATATTTTGCTGTGAATAAAAATAAGACTTGTAGTTTTTTTCGCGAGTGAACTCTAATCATTCTTGAATTTATAAATGTATGCGGTTTACAAACGATACCGGACTTTGCCTATTTTCTTGCTATAAACGGAAGATAGAACTGAGAGATTTGTTTTGCGGTGTAATCATAAAAACGCACTGGATATTTATGCGGTGAGAACGGGCATCAGACATAATATAATGGAGCTGGAACAAATATTTGAGCGGTGCGAAGCGGTGAATCGGCGGTGTTCGTTTTTAAAGAAGAGCAGCAGATTCGTGGTAATTGGGCTTCTGGACTTCGGAGCTTCAAAAAAGGAAGGGGAGGCGTTTCTTCGAGGAACCACCAATCAAGAGCACGCGAAGACCAGAATCGCCGTATAAGGTTCGAACCAGGATATGACTAAGAAAGTTCTCAATGTAAATTTTACACATTTATAATTTGCTACATTGATAGAAATAAACATTAAGTTTATCTTGAAAGTTTTGATAAAGAAATTACGATAGATACGAGAAGTAAGAAATCGCGATCTGAAAACTTGAACGTAATGGCGACCGAAGCAGAACCTGTACGTGAATCAATAGAGGGGGCGTCATCGGAAATGGACATTGTAGAGGTAACATCAGAAAAAGAAGATCCTAATAATTTAATAATAAATAAACGACACCTCCCCCCCACTGCTACGACGACACACCGCCGGCGCCGCTACTACAGAACGCTGTCGCTAGCTACAACAGACGGGCGCCAGAGGAGATACCCGCCCCCGCCCAAGTGAGTGGCCGCGAAAGATGAGCGGCAATTGAAGAGCGGAAGAAGGAGTGGCCGGGATGGATGGTATCATCTTTGTGGGTGATGGGGGAGGGGCGGGGGCGTCGGGACGCCGCCGAGCGCTTTTAGTGCATCCGTGCGCTCGTAATGTTCCCCGGCGGCGCCACCTGGGGAATCAAGTGGGATGCTTCGCGCGTTTGTCGCTCCGCCCGCCGCCTGCTCGCTCCCCAAAGCCAAAGACCGTCCGCACACTCCCGACGCGCGACGCAGTCAGCCCCTCAGGCAATGAGAGGCAGTATGCTCCATCACCACTGTCAATAACCAGAGAAACCAACTCAGGTGAAACATTTCTTCATCTCTTAACAATAATATCGGTCTGTGGCAATAGAGTCAGTTTGCTCATTTTCCTCTATTAAAAATTGGAAAATCTTCCAAAAAAATTTAACAATTTTTTTTAAAAAATAAATTTTATTTTAAGCTTGTCAATCAATAAGCATTCATTATTTTGTGTATTTTATGGTATGAATTGAAAATTTAAACTACGAAAATCCTTTTTTTAAAATTTGTTAATTCATTTTTCTTTAATTACGCAATTAATCACACATGTATTACACGATAAATTCATTAAATCGCTTTTTTTGCAAACGTAATGGAAACTAGAAAAACTAAAAAATGAGAATATACGATTTAATTGAAATAGAAGAGAATAGGAAACTACGCTGTGTTAACGAGTAAACGTTTTAGGAACAAGAATATCAGAGATACCTTAATTACCTAAATTACGAAAAAGCACAGCAACCATTAAATGAAATATTTCAACAGTTTCCTGAGTAGGATAACATTCGCGGACAAACACGAGGACCTACTCGTTACGAAGAGGTACGACAACAGAATTTTGGAAAAATTTGCTGTACATTACATCACATTTCTGATATAAATTGAATATAAATTACAATGTTGTACATATGTTTGTTATAGAATTATTGCGAAGAGGGAATTTTCCGTCTACACATTTTTCATTGGTGGAGTGTTTACTATTCGAAAATAAAATTCAATTCCATTTAATGCGTTTTAACATTCTCCGCGTATTTTACTTCTGTTCTCAAAACAAGTTCATTAGTATTATTTCTCATGACTGCCTTTTCGAGTTTCATGTGCAGTACGCTATGCAATCATTTGGTACGGGTTCTGTGAAACCGCTGAGCACGGCTCGTCGCCATTCACCTCTTCCCTAAATGGCAAATATTCCCTGTCGATAACACTCTCCGCTACGAACTTTAAAGCCAAGTGAATGGTGTTAAACTTACTGCTATTAATAATAGATGCAAATACAATCAAAAAGCAAATAATTTATACCACTTATGATTTTCAATGAATTGTAATGGAAATCTTGAACTCTGTATGCATAATATTTTTTCCCTTTTTCACTGACATCTGTAAATGCACACAGGTACCAGTACATTTCGAGGGAAGGTTGAGGAAAAGATTTCGAGATATGTTTGATTACCGCAAAGGTGTTCCTATGCATGTTAGGTAGCACGACGTTCTGTTTGCTCACTCGTATTCGCTCGAGCGTGCATTCTCGAGCACCGTAATTTCGATAGGCCTGCACCAATACATTTTATTAACAATATTCGTGGTAATATTGTAGGATGCTTGAGCTTACGGCGGAAGAGGATGCAACGCACGAGCGAGTACGAGTGAAGAAAAGAACGGCATGCTACCTACAACTACAACATGAGCACCTTCTATTAGTTTTAATATAGTCATAGTCATAGTCATAGTCATAAAAGGTGATATATCATGTGCCACAGTGTTGCACAATTACGTGAGCAATGTAAATGAGAAACCTTAATAGGCAAACGGGCACCTGCTACAACGCGCCAGGTACGTTTCTCCGCATCGAGACGAGTCAGCCCCGGCTCCTCACACGCTCAGCCCCGGCTCCTCACACGCTCAGCCCCGGCTCCTCACACGCTCAGCCCCCGCTCCTCACACGCTCAGCCCCGGCTCCTCACACGCTCAGCCCCCGCTCCTCACACGCTCAGCCCCCGCTCCTCACACGCTCAGCCCCCGCTCCTCACACGCCCAGCCCCCGCTCCTCACGCTCAGCCCCGCTCCTACGCTCAGCCCACGCTCCTCACGCTCACCCACGCTCCTCACGCTCAGCCCACGCTCCTCACGCTCAGCCCACGCTCTTCACGCTAAGGCCACGCTCTCACGCTCAGCCCATGCTCCTCACGCTCAGGCCACGCTCTCACGCTCAGCCTACGCTTACCCTGCGACTTCGAGTGTCGCATGCGTGCCGTCATCTCGCCTCCCGTCTCCCTCCACCTCTGCTTCTACACACACACAAGGATAGTCCCAGCGCTGCCTGGTGCACGTGATACTAACATAATTTATGTTGACAGCACTCTCATCAGCATGGTGCCTCTGCGGAGAACTTTCCTGGTGCAGTATAGTAATACTAGTACTATTAGAAGGTTTTGCCTGGGCTGGTTCAAAGTCGGAGCAATGGCGCTGACTGCTTTGCTTCGCTTCGCCTCTTGGGGAAGGAACAGGTGGCAATAGTGTTGCACAATTACGTGAGTATTATAAATGAGAAACACACCTATTGAAGCATACAACCTAACTGAATATTAATGGAAATGTACTTAATAATATACAAATTTTTCGGATCACAAGAATGTCATTCATTATTTCTGAAGCAATATTTTACTTTTTTTAAAAAAAGTAACATTATCAGTTGCACTTAGGTTTCTTTCATTAGCTGAATTTGCGGCAGGAATGCAAATTAGTCTCAATATTATTGCCAGCCCATGGTAAACTAAACTTACCATTCCCACTTTTGCACATAATGTTTCCCTCTTGTTTAGTCATTTGGCGGTTTACATTAGAAATCATGATTCAACTGGCAGAGTCAGAAGTACCGAGCGTCACTCACTCGGAGTTTTCGTCGAGCGCTTTTCGTTCGTCAAATTGAGGTGAGTCTGTAATATTGCGTTGTCGTCTACCGGATTTTGTATTAACGGCCGTGATACTCCAGCAAAAACCTTTGTCGAAGACTATTATTTAAACATATTTTTGGTGCATGAAAGCTGAGCCTTGCAAATCACAACTTGGCGCCTGTTACCGGTTTCATATGAGCCCGCGCTTCACAGCAAATTCCTTTGCTCACTCTGAATTGCTGTAACAAGAGGAAAATATGTCATCGAAGATGATGCTGCTATTGCTCGTAGCTAAGATCCGCTGCGCCCACAGGACTCTCAAATGACGTAGCACAAAGAAGACGGGCACAAGTATTTGTTGGAGGGTCGATATAACAGTGCAGCATTACGAAAATATTTTTTAGTATTTTTGTTGGCAACTATTTGGAACTGTGGTATCAGGCATCAGCCATACACCATATAGCACACGACACTAAACAAACGACACGAGTAACAAATACAATAAAATTGAGATTTAAAATACCCTGTAACACCCGACATAAGTATGGTAACGAATTTAAAAATTGAGGTGTAACTCCCTGTACACTAATGGTGGTAACGATTAAAAATAAAATTGAGATGTAACATCCCCTGTAACACCGACACTAATTGGATTGACATGGGTAACGATTAATAAAAGTGAGGTGGAGACGTTGTGCCGCGGATCAGTGGGCTACAGCACTACACAAACAGAAAGGGATGTCGGAAATCCGGTAACCAGCTTGTGACCTAAAGCGCCATTTTCATAATGACCGCCGTTTCATATGACTGACAGTCCTTAGGCAGTAGGAGTCATCTTCACTGTCTTCAGAAGGATGCACTTGTGAAATCGTTTGACAACACTCGAATCATCCAAGAGAACTTTTCTGTCTGCAACAGAAACAACGACGCCATTCAACAAAGATTAAACAGGTTAAGAATCGAAAAGCCAAGTATTATCTTTTTCATTTGGAACGAACTGAAGGAGGGCATGAAAACGAGAGGTACTATTATCAGTGAACACGCTGCACGGCTGACGTTACAGAAAATAGGACAAGAAAGGCGTCTGTCTTCCGTGTGGTGACAGTTGACAGTGTTCGGCATTTGCTATTTGCTGCTGTCTCGAAACTATCAGGGAACCCTCCAACTGGCATTTGACTGCCCGATACTACGAAGGATTACTTGCACTGTTCCCCAGGGGTTTTCATATCGCTGATCATTGTCTAGAGAACTGTCGGGCAGCTAACTGTTGTCATATAAACAGCCCGACAGCTGTCTTGACTAAAACGTTAGTATCAGGCCCTCAAACCGTGTCAAAAAACGTTCCTATTTTGTATTTGTTCACTAAAATATTTCAGTATAATAATGACTTTGGTTCCTGTTTAGTATTTGAAACTGTGCCAAACGATTTTCCCATACTTTTGCTAAAAAAATAATATTTTACTTACTTAACATCAATTCCGATGTCATTGCGAGGCGCACTCCTTATGGTTGGGATACCAATTTTAATTTCTTTATTTTGCACTCCTGACTATTATTGTTATACAACTAAATGCAATAAATTTTAAATAGGAAAATTGAAAGTAGTTTAACTATAACTTGCACTATAAGTCGCTTTCAAAATGTGATCGACTGTAACACGTTGCTCGAAATTATGAAGACTTTAAAAAAGAAACAGAAAGTATTCGATATCCCTACGGTTCAGGAATGTATTTGTAGAAATACTAGTAAAATACCCGGCGTTGTCCCGGGCTTTCTTCATATTCAATCCTTGCGAATGAGGACAAATATCAATTTTATATAAACTACGGTGTTTAAAACTATTGTTTTTAACGTAATTGGTTCAAATTTTAATAAAATACTATAATTGTCTTTCATTTTACTTTACAATACATTGTTATTAGATTAAATCTCTTGTATTTTATGCACCGCATCGGGTTTCCACCGAATCAATTGGATACCAGTTTTGTTGCACCTCTACTGTCATCTTGCGCAATATGTTAGGAACCACGTGCTCTAAGAGAGAGGTGAAGAAAGGTGGCGGTGCATCTACCCACATATTATTTAAATTATTTATTTTCCGCATTTGGGTTGTGTTAGTCTTTACCAAACTTTGCAAGGACACTGCGACAATCCTGCAAAAATTTCGTATCTACACATGCGCTACTTTTGTGGTATCGATGTCTGTTACATGTCGTTGAATTACCTTTTATTAGTATAGATTAACGTACTCAGTTTTAATCCCACTATTGAAGTAGTTTCGTAGTTTGGTTTGCTGGACATCCCTCCCTAATACCTCATTCACAATGCAAACAAACGTAAACGTAACGTAGCTGCAAAACCTACAAATGAGTTACTAAGCGAGACCATTACAATGCCTTGAAACTTACGTGTTCACAAGCTGCAAGCTTTTACGTTAAGTTTACGTCGAATTATCCCGAACGCCAATCAGAGAGCAGCGTGGAAAGTCGATTTCACATTGGGTTGAGGTAGTTGTGTGATTATGTCATTTTGTTATTGTAATGTAGAAAACTATTTGGAAACACTTTTGATGCGCGTAGTACATTCAAAGTATGAATTTGGACAAATTGTATTGTGATATTAACTTGACATGGCTAATACACGAAATACAGACGAAAAATAAATAGAAACGAATCGATCAAGTTTCAGTCTGTTGAATTCTGATTTGTTTAGTCAAAACGTACGTTTCAGCCTACGTTCATCATTGTGAATGCTTGTTTTAACGTGCAAATTTTACGGCTAAATCTACAGCATTACGTTACGTTTGGGCCTGCATTGTGAATGAGGCCTTAGAGAGCAGCGCGTCGCGTTGCGGGGCTGGCATGTCACAGCACCTGAGGCGGTCGCTAACACGGCCCACGCGCCGAATGTTGTTTGCCCTTGGGTGGCGGCAGACGGCGTGCGTGCGTCACAGACCGCGCGCGGCAGCGCCCGCCCACGACACGGCGACACTTTCTCTGGGGGAACCCGAACAGCCAATCCAACCGACGAACGGATGCCAAGCGAAGGAATGGTCCGCTAAGCAAACTAACGAAAGAACGAACCGCCAAACGAACAAAAAAGGAATAACTGTCAAGCACACGAATAACAGAACGAATTATCCGCTGAGAAAACTCACGAAATAACGGACCGCCAAACGAACAAAAGAGGAATAACTGTCAAGCACACGAATAACAGAACGAATTATCCGCTGAGAAAACTCACGAAAGAACGGACCGCCAAACGAACAAAAAAGGAATAACTGTCAAGCACACGAATAACAGAACGAATTATCCACTGAGAAAACTCACGAAAGAACGGACCGCCAAACGAACAAAAAAGGAATAACTGTCAAGCACACGAATAACAGAACGAATTATCCGCTGAGAAAACTCACGAAAGAACGGACCGCCAAACGAACAAAAAAGGAATAACTGTCAAGCACATGAATAACAGAACGAATTATCCGCTGAGAAAACTCACGAAAGAACGGACCGCCAAACAAACGTACAAATGTATCTGCAAGGAAAGTAATGACAGAATGCACTAATCGTGAAGCAAACTAACGAAAGAACGGACCGCCAAACAATTAAAATAGAACGAAGTAACTAACACGACGACAGAACAATTTCTTGTTCCACACTTTCACCTTTAAAACTTTCAATGCCAAAAAATTTAAACAGAACACTTCAAACGTTTCCATATGTATTCGTACCCTGCATGTATAAATCACAATATTTTCCAAACTTCAATAGAGATAATTTTGATAGCAGGTTTGCACATTGCTTAAAATTAGTTAAGAGTAAAAATTCTTTAAATCGCTTTCAAAAATTGTATTTCGGAGGGTCAATACTAATTTCATGAAATTTTCGTTAATATCTCAGATCAGAAATCATTCTAATGTGTGGCATTGGACCACATAAACAAATACAGAAAAAAACAATACATAAACAATATTTAAATAAACACTTCAATAAATAAATAAATTGGATGGCTCATTTCATTCAGACAACTTCGTACAAAGTAGTCTTTTTTTAACTCAACTGATCGACAAAACCTCACTTTCCTTTCCTTTCCATTCCGTTCCGTTCTACCCTTTCCGACCCCTCGTTCGCCATCGCGTCCAGCCATCGCGGAGCCGTCCCGTCGCCTCTCGAGCTCCCTCGCCCACTTGACTTCGTCGCCGAGATCGAATCTGAAGAAGTCGCGGCGAGAGTGGTTTCGTCCGGGCGGCGCGGCGGCCATATTTAAACGGGGCGAACGACGCTCAGCGGAGCCTGTCGGTGGTAAACGACCGAGATGGCATCGCCCTCCGTCGCGTACACGGTCGCTGCCACGTTAAACGAGTTATTGTTCATTTAAGCAATACAACAGACTGTTACAGCAGGGATCTACTTAAATTGAGAAATCGACTTGAATTGTCGAACGTCTAGAGCATGTAGGGGGTTGAATATGGTACCGTTTGCACTGAACCTGTAGTGGGTAAGTTCACATAACGAAGTAGCACATGTGACATTTGTCACTGATTGGTAGACAACTTTTCACTAGTGTTCGGCAGGTGCACGAAATCACTTTGCGTCAGAACGTGACCTACCAAACACTAGTGCACGACTACTTGCCTACCAATCAAAGGCAAATGTGTTACTTTGTAATACGAAATTTCCCACCACGTGTTCATTGGCAAAAGATGATCTTCCACCTTCCAACATGCTCTAGAAGTATTGTTTTTTGTTGTTGTTGTTTTTTTGACATTTGTTTTTTGATTGATTGATGATTACTGCAGTGTCAACTGTTAATGCCATTAGTCCTGTGAGTAAGTGTATATTTTCATTGCGTAAGATAGCAGTGATCTGCCGCTGAATGGCGAGAACCGGCGCCGACCTACGCCAGCGTACCGCGAATTTCCTTAATAGGTATCTCCCACTAGTGGGCCACCATCCCTGTCGGAACAAACTCTCGACAATAAATAAATAAAGCTCTCGACAATATGGCAATGTAGAGCATGTAAGTGTAAGTGTGTGTGTAAGGGGTGAGGGTAGGGCAAGGAAGAGGATGGTAAAATTTCACGCGCGGTCCGTGGGCCGTTTGTTAGCGTGCAGGTCAGGCAATCGCCTGGCATTGATCGGAGAAACCACGGAAAACTACCGATCAGAGCAGCCGGGCGCTACAATTCTCCTCCAGACAACGGCTGAATTCAACATAGCTGACAAGCTGTTCAGCGTAGCTGACAAAACATCCTGTCATCGTCGACATTCGAACCCTAAGACCTCCCGGTTAGAAGCAATGACATTAGTTGATGACCTGAGCCTCTTTACCGGTTGTAACATTTGGTCTGAGACTCCCTATATGTAACGGTTTGATACCGAGTTGTGCGCAAGGGATACCTGAGGGACATATTTCGGGAGTGGGAGGTACTTCGGTAGAAATTGTTCTCGGGGTAGTCGCAGGACACAGCGCGGATCAATGGCAACCGAGAAAGGGATCGGACAAATCAGATAGACTGCCTCGACTGCAACGAAAAAGGTACCAGCATTCATTTTGTTATAACACCAAACGCTCACGCGCTTTGGGCTGACACTCCTGTTTCCTCAGTACTGCCGATGTATTTTCTAGGGCAGGGCGAATGGACCTTGAACGGGGTAAGGAATCAGGTCATAACCCGCAGTTAACGATCGGGAGTGAACGGACGAAGGGGAAGAAAGGATCAAGGTGCTCCATGATCCGTGGTTTAAGGAACGGCTCCGACATTCACCTGGAATTAATCAGACGGAACCGTAGATACGACCTATCAGATCTCACAACCTCTAGAATTCTCGCCAGGCAGCGGTCGAGTTGTGGTTGGCCAAAACCGGGCCTACGATGCTTCAGTTGCCGACTGGCAACTACATACGCAATCGCATCCGGTACACACTACGACATGCTATCAGACACTTTGTAAGTTTAAGTACATGCCCAACACACCTTGTTTCTCACTGCTGTCAACGGACATCAACGCCATATGAACGCTGGATTCTGCACAGATGCACTGCTTCGACTTAAACCGTTCGCCACGGATTTGACTCGCGCGCACAAAGTCGACGTCTTCCGTCAGTGTTTTCGGTAAATTTATTTTCCTAAAACAGAAAGCCAATTGCCAATTCACAATGGAAACAACCAAGCAACCAAACAACCTTGGCAACAAGGGAGAAACCTTTTCCTGAAATGTAAGAAATCTAAACATCCTGTCCCTAGTGGAAAAAGTGAGCGGTATAACTCTCAAATACAATTACCCAAAATACAAATACTCAAATACTTCAAATACTCAAAAATACAATTCCCGAACTGGAATTAAGTTATTTTCTTAACACAAACTTCAAAAGTATTGGAACGCCCTGCTAAACGTCTTAGTGTCTCCCATTACTCTGGACAGGAGGCACAGACCTCTGGCTACTAGTATTTCACTTAGTTGTAGATTATTTAATCAAAAGTGTCTTCAATCACTCACGAAATCTGTCTTAAATGTGACAGTCACCGGTCTCCTCCAAAATGCCGAATTTGCTAGCAAAAAAACACATTATCCTGGATGTTTCTCAGAAATACGGATTATGCTCTCAAGTATATTTACATTGTTCTTGCGTAATTAGCGCCCAATTGAATAATCTGCTGTGTTATGTCCAAATGACGTGGATCTGAAAAAGAATCTTATTTAGCACTTTCTTTGAGCTGTCCTTTTGTGTCTGAGCTAGTAAAGCTGTGACGCAGAAGTTGAAAGAAAGAATAAAAGAAGAATCTAGCATTTCAAATATGATAGAAGAAATAGAATAGGATGCTCAGAAATGTTGAAAATAAATATTTTATAACATTTCTCAATAAGAGAATAAGTCACGTGGAAGAGAAATAAAACAAAAATTATTTTAGATACGTCATATTTTGAGACGGAAGGAAATCATTTTTAAACAGTTACTGATTGCCTTTTGAAAGCAGTAAGAGAATAGGTGGATACTAATATAAACATTATATTATCTAAGGAAGAGGGATATTGCGATATGCGGAAGAAAGAAGTGGATATAAAATACGCAAACCAAATGAAGTTAAAAATTAAATCCGAAACAACATTAAAATCGACACATGACAATTTTAATGAACGTACTTTTAAACAATAATTCAGAAGTTTGACTCTGCAATTATAAAATTGTATCTATAATATTGGTTTTCTAATAATGAATTTTATTTCTTTGATTTTATGCTAAATCTATATAGACTTCACCATAATTAATAATTCCCGCTCCTCACTCCGATAAACAGTACATAAAGCGAATTTGAACAGTGGCAAAACACACAATGATTTATAACTGGGTATACGCATGAATGAAAATATGAATGATAATATATACTCACATAAAGATGTGATATGAAAGACATAACTTAATGATACGTGTAAACTACGGAGGGTCATGATAATCAGTTTCTGTTTTCCTGTCATCTGATGAGAAAATGCATGTAATCAATCCTTAAAAAGAAAACGATTCATGACAAGGCACATTGTATTCTCAATTTGAATTTCACAAAAGTGGATGATCTGGAATCAAAGTGATCTACGTTTCAAATAGCAGTAACGAATGTGGATATAATACGTACATACACAGTTATAATTTCTTGAGTTCTGTAAGGCTCTAAAATGGTCACGAAAGAAGAGAGAAATTTCAATTTAATATTCGATTTTTGTAACTTTCACAAGAAAATATTTAATTCTCAACTTCATTAATATTTGTTCGTAAACAATCGAATCTTGATCTTTTAAAATGATTAGTCATCGATTCGTAGCCTGCTACAGACCCTCGATCGAACCCTTAAGTATTAATTGCCCATGTTACGGTATGAATTTGGGAGGAGTTGTAACTCGTAAGTCGTAACAGTTGAAGAATCGGTATGGATCGTCGATTACCATGTGCGCGGGGTTGTTGAGAGGAAAGCTGGGTTGAGTTCGCTAGAGAATGGACGCCTGAGTGTATCAATATCCTTTTATCAATATCAACTAGATAAAACTCAAACAGTAACGGACCGGGAGCGGTAGCTCAGTGCATCAACTGATACCACTGCAGCGCCTCTGACCGGGAGGTCCTAGGTTCGAGTCCTGACGGCGGTAGGATTTTCGACACTAGCTTTTCAGCTAGGTCCAATTCAGTCGCTGTCTGGAGGAGAATTCTAGCGGCCGGCTGCTCTGATCGGTAGTTTTCCGTGGTTCCTCCGATCAACACCAGGCGAATGCCGGAGCAGTACCGTACCAAACGTGCCATGGACCGCGCGCGATCTTTCCTTCCTCTTCCTTGTCCTATCCTGTCCTCTTACACACACTTACACTAGCATGCACTACACTAGCACATATTCCGGGAGACCGGTCGGGAGCTTAGAGCTTGTCCCGGCTGGGGCGGTGCCCCGCTGGTGGGAGAGTCCTGGTTAGGGGGAAACCCCACTAGCCGACGGTAGGTCGGCGCCGGATCTCGCCATCCAGCGGGGGAAGATCACCGCCAACTCCCGCGAAAAAAATGCACTACACTAACAGGACTAATGACCAAAGCAGTTGACGTGCCTGGAAACACGAAAAAATCAATGAATCACACAGTAACGACTTCGTCGAAGTTTAGATAAAACCCTAATAGTAGCGATACTTAGGGGACGGAGTTTCAGAAGAGGCAACGGAGAAACAGAAGAAAGTGGAAGAGATTTGCTGTTTGATCTCTATTGTACAAATTCATGAATAATATGCTTCTTTTGTTCTCAGAACTTGAAGTGTTATTATTTAAATTACCTCCAGAGGGAGGCCAACCAAGAGCGATGTTTGGTGAGTGGTGCAGCTGAATTATTTATTGGCGTTACAAACTGTTGTGGGCACTTCATGTGCATACGCTGTTGCGTGAACGTAGGGTTCAGAAGATTCGTAACAGCACCCTTGAAAATTCTTGGACCCCATTGGAGGTTAATACCAACAAACTACATAAATCGACATCGGAGTAAATTATGCGCAATCCACTTCTCGCCGAAAAGCTTCGTTTTCGAGAGAACTGCTTTCTTGCATCTTCCGAATGAATTTTATTTTGTTTTTTCCGTGTTGCCCTGCCCCGCACCGGAAGATACGCTGAAACCGCACTGTTCTGAGAAGCATAGGAGAAGGGACAGTAAGAACCGGCTGTGGCGTTATGGAGAAAAACACACAGACATTAACAAGTATGTACAAGTTTATTTACATGTATGTACAATTACCAACTTTTGCTCCGAAACTACACCCTTGTAAGTATTTCCCTGTGGATACCTCACATAGCTAGGGAGACCCCGCGTCCTCTGACGCTACTACCGCGCCACTACCGTGACCTCGTCACCCGTGCAATGGACACGACACGCTCCAGCCTGGGCGTAACGTTTTGCGCATCGCGCGAGGTTTCCAGATTAAAACCCCCCGTGTGGGCTCGTCGGCTCGATTTTATACCAAAGTGCAGCCGTCACGTGACCGTCCTAGGTGTAGGAGGGAGGCTTGCGTCTACCACGTGCCTTTCCCGGTCAAGCTGGCGTCCCCTTTGTCTAAATGTATCCCAGCGCCGAGGCTCCCAGCTATTCATGCCCGCAGTGCTGCGATACTTCCGCTCCTCCTCCCACCCACGGCCGCAACGTGACGCTACACAGGGCAGCGCGATTTTCCTGCTTCGAATCACTTAGATTCGCCCTCTCCTCCAGGTAGGGTTGTCAACTGTTTTCCATTTGGGAGGACAGTTCTCCATTGACGTCCATTACCCTCTCTTCCTACTTTGCTTTTTAAGTCCTTCTTTTAGAAAATTTTAAACATTTATTGTCATTTATTTTATCACATGACTAACATCTACTATCTACTATCTTTTGATATCCGTATCGTTTATTGTTTGATTTAGAAAAAGAAAACATGAATATCCATTTTCTGAAAGCTGACACATGCATGCAAGGTAGTATCTCTGTCTAGCGACTAAAAAAGAAAGAAACAGACCATCTCCATCCGCATTTTGTGAATGAATATTTTCACTTGAATCTTTCTTGAAACTTTCACGCAAACGGAGAGAAGATTGATTAATTAATTGATTGATTTTTTGTGCTTACGGGCGCGTCAACTGCTGTGGTCATTATTCCCGTTACTGTAGTGCATGTTTTTCTCGAGCGAGAGAGAGAGAGAGAGAGAGAGAGAGAGAGAGAGAGAGAGATATGACAGATCTTCCCCCGCTGGATGGCGAGATCCGGCGCCAACCTACCGTCGGCTAGTGGGGTTTCCCCCTAACCGGGACTCTCCCACCAGCGGGGCACCGCCCCAGCCGGGACAAGCTCTAATCTCCCGACCAGTCTCCCGAAATAAGTGGTAGTGTAGTGCATGTTAGTGTAAGTGTGTGAGTAAGGGGAGAGGATAGGACAAGGAAGAGGAAGGACAGATCGCGCGCGGTCCGTGGCCCGTTTGGTAGGGTACTGCTCCGGCATTCGCCTGGTGTTGGTCGGAGAAACCACGGAAAACTACCGATCAGAGCAGCCGGCCGCTAGAATTCTCCTCCAGACAGCGAATGAATTCGACCTAGCTGAGAAGCTAGAAAATCGAAAATCCTACCGCCGTCAGGACTCGAACCTAGAACCTCCCGGTCAGAGGCGCTGCAGTAGCATCAGTTGATGCACTGAGCTACGACTCCCGGAGAGAATAAAGAAATAGAGTCGATGTTAGACTAAATTAATTTTTTTATTTAAAAAAACTGTTGATGCTTTTTGTTTGCGTTTTACGTTTGTTGCTTGTCGAGTATCTTCCCTCTTCTCTGAACGTCGTTGGCAACCCTACCTCCAGGTGACGCGACTCTCGCGCTGAGGATCGCTACCGACATCATCCTCCTCCTCCTCCTCACTGGACTCCGTACCTGACACGATGCCGGAGACAGTTTTCTCGAGAACATTCTTCGTGTTTCCGGGGAGGTCATTATTCCCGTAAGTCCAGTGCACGTTTTTAACACTTGAGGTGGCGGTCCCCACGCTAGATGGGGAGATTCGGCGCCGACCATTTCAGGTCGCGGAGTTTTCCCTATTCAGGTATCTCTACCAGCGAGACCCCGTCTCAGTCAAACAAGATCTAAGCTGCCGACTGGTCTCCGGATTTTGTGCTAATAATGGTGTAAATGTGTGTAAGTAAGAGGTGAGGATTGGACAAGGAAGAAAAAAGAAAGATCGCGCGCGGTCTGTGGCCCGTTGTTAGCTCAGGCATTCGCCTGATGTTGATCGGGAAAAACCAAAGAAAAAAGAGTAGCCGGCCGAAAGAATTCTCTTCCTGGCTGCGGTAGAATTTGACCTAGTTATCTAACCATCCTCGAGATTCGAATCCTAGGATCTCCATGTCAGAGGCACTGCATTGGTATCAGTTTATGCTCTGAGCCAACTGGACTTTTGGCGAAAACGAAACTTTTGGACAGGAAAGGGCAGAGGACCGAGGAGGACAGACAAGGCACCAAACTTCAATTAACGATCGGCGTCCACGCGATTCTCGGCGGTGTAATTGGGAGACATCCTGATCAAACTGAAAATATATCTAACGCGCCCCTGTCCACGAAGGGGACGGTTCGGATCGGTGCGGGGCGGGTCGGAAGCCGATCAGTCGCAATTAGCGAAAGTGTATCAGCGCGGCTGGTGCAAAAGCCGCGACTTTTGACCGCGTTCACCGACCCCCAGGGAGCCCCAGCACGTAAAACTCCTGCGAAACGAGGATGCAACGGGATCGAGAAATATTACGCAATACAAAAAATATAACTCGTAACTAATTTAAAGGCATCGGCAATATTATCGGGAAAGACCAGGGCATCTTTATATGACATATTATTTTAATGCTCTGATAACCTACATATATATTTTGCACATATCAATACACTCCGTTAAAGATTAGACGTGGGTAGATTGTAGTTCTCCCCATACATCACATGCAGTATTTACTGTTAAAGATTATACTTATTTCAATGATAAAAGCAACTTTACGCACGGTTATAATCTCAATGTTGCACACTGTAGCTTTTAGCACTAAAATTCAGATTAAAATTAATTTTCCTTGTGCTGGTATAAGAACATTTATCTGGTGAATATATATACATATATATATATATATATATATATATATATATATATATATATATATATATATGTGTGTGTGTGTGTGTGTGTTTGTGTGTGTGTGTGTGTGTGTGTGTGTGTGTGTGTGTGTGTGTGTGTGTGTGTTTAGTCCTAGACTCTGTGTGGATGTTTTGTTCTGCGAGAAAAGAATTGCCTCGCTTCTATTTTTAACAAATCTTAACCACATTGTTTCTTCTACGTATTGCTTCCTTGCCAGTTTCAGTGAAATAGGACTACAGTTAAAACATTGTTGAAGTAACCAAAGCCATGCTTCATGTCAGCGTAAGCATGACTGTTTTCATCATTTGATTGATCCATGGTTAGTCGTCTCATTCTCCCTTCGTGTTCCTTCGCAATCATCAGCTCATTCGTAATCACCCATCAAGCAACATTCATCCTCAGTAATGAGTAAAACATCATCAGATCACCATTACTTCTCCCTTTCCGCTTCCCTTCCATCCGCTCTCATCTCCCATCAGATCCTTTTGACTATTTTTCTTTCTCTCAATCATTCTTCCTCAGGTTCCTCACTCTGCTCTTCCTCCTTTGAAATATCTCAGGATTCCTCTATAATCATTCTTCCTCAGGTTCCTCACTCTGCTCTTCCTCCTTTGAAATTTCAGGATTCCTCTATGAATCTTCCGGTTCCCCTCACTCTGCTCTTCCTCTTTGAAATATTTCAGGATTCCTCTATCAATCATTAACTTGCTGCGCATATAACAAATTTGAGATAACATTTTAATAAAGTTACAAGGGTGATAACCGCATTGTTGAACGACGGGTACAAAATCAAAGCAATGTATGTCTCTTTTATAGATAATCATATATCACGTTGCAACACAAACGACAACGACATTGACGCGCTCTTCAATATGCCAGCCACTGATGTCATTGGACACAAAATCTAAACGCCGTGACAGAAAATACATTAATTTATGGACGTTAAATAGCTCAGACGAGAACATGCAAATGACATACGTCAATCAGAAGAAGATCGTTAACTATGTGATGAACGAAGAAGTAAATATTAGTGTTCAGTTTACCACACCTAGCACGTAGAACTGCCGCGAAACAAGGATACAAAAGGATCAAGAAATATTTCGAAATGCAGAAAATAACTCTTAACTAATATAAAAATGACAGTTTTATTGGAAGACATCAGTGTATCCTTTGAATATTTGGAGGTGTTTCGGAATATGAATTGTCGTACGCAAGATGATTGTGTCATCCTAAGAAAAAAACCATCGCGAGATTCGATTCAACGGTTTTTACTTCTTTTAAATACCTATTCATTCAATTATACACTATTGGCTTTAAAATTAAAATTTGTAGGGCTGCTAATTCTAAGTAATGTAAATTGAATTATGGTAACATTTAAGAGGTACTTGTATGAATAATCGTATCTGACATTTTAAGTGAAATTGAGGTTGTTGGCGACTTTGAAGGAGATGGAGTAGCTGTCTTCGTGTTAAATATTTTTGGGTCATCAAAAGTTACTCGTATGTTATGTACAGGAGTGTATGTAACGTGAACTTTATTGTGCAACACGTTTCGTACGTATTAACGATGGAATAACACTACATTTCCTACTGGACGTGAAATGACAGATACAAACCCAAAATGACTCATTTCATGGCGATTTATATTTTATTATTTAGAGTTCAATGGAGTGAGACGTCGGCTGCAAATTATATCAATACAACAATCAAACGTAAGACTATATACTGCTCAGAAGGTTTTCCCATAAATGAGCGTTATCTTAGTCAGCCCGGAAACTTAGGGAAGCTCTGTAGCTGGAAAGCGGGTGTTAGGTGAAACTCACCGCGGGATGCAGTCGGGCGATTCCCCTGCCCAGCGTCCGCCAGCGACGAAAACAAACTCTTCCGGCGGGCGTCTGACGGGCGCCGCCGACACCGCCACTACCACCGCCGGAAGAAGGAAAAACACCGGTGCATTTCGAAGTTCGGGGCCGGCGCACAACGAACGAAACTCGGGCATCTCGAAAAGATTCGAGCCGGCGCGACCCACGGAAGCACCCTGCAGGAGAGGGAGGCGAGTGAAGGATGCAGGAGGGGGAGAAAGCTGAGGAGTTGGAATGAGAAAAAGAAAGTACGCGCAAGTTCTGGACTTAGCACGGCGTCCGTGGTCCGTGCATGGGCAGTCGAAAATTCACAAGATGCGAAGGCGCAATGCCCACAGGCAGGAGTGGGGGTAGGTACAATGGTTCCAGTCGTGCCAGACAAGGCATCGAACTTTGGGATCTCGAGAAGGATTGACTCGTGGGATTGCACTCGAATTTTGCGACGAGAGAGAGAGAGAGAGGGGGGGAGGGGCGATGAGAACAAAGGCGAGAGCAAGTATTGACCATGGTGGTGAAGGAAGCTACAGGCACGAAAACGCACATTATCGGAAACCAATGACACAGTGGCCAATAGGCGAGTCAGAGCCCATGGAGAAAGACAGGTATGGCAGTGAATATATGCTGTGTGGGGTGGAAAATGAAGTAGAGCGATGAAAGTGTCAGGTAGAGCAAGAGTCAGTCAATTGTCACGTAGAGAAGAGGAGGAGAAGGAGGCGGGATAGAAGAGAAAAGACAGCGTAGAAGACAAGGGGAACAGGACAAAAAGAGATGGAAGGGAGAATACACGAATGGAATTAAACCAGGCAGATGAGGGGAGTGAGTGGCGGGAAGGTATTAGAAAAGATAAGTGGGTAGAGTGAAAGGAATAGGAAGGGAAACGTGGAGAAAAATATAGACGCAGGAAAAGGACGTGAGAAGACGCGGTGCTGTAGACGCAGCAGGGTGGATTGATTGAATTGAATTGAATACACCGCGCGGATACAAAATGAAAGTGTTGTGAGAAACAAGAGGGAGAAAAATCGAAGTGGCTGGCGATGGCAGCGAGTAATGTAGTCCAGATTCCGGTTGGGCGTGCCGCAAGTATTTTGTTTAGTAAATCCGCTAAGCATGTGTATAAACGCAACAGGAGTGGAGTGTGCATATTTAATTAAATAATACTTTTTCTAGTAATTAGAGGGGGAAATAATCAAGTTAAGCGGAGTTGGCGTTGGAAATTGTGTGAAAAAAAAATCCTTCGTTTAATTCACGGATGTATTACGTTAATTGCGGACGTCGAAGACCGGAGCTTTGTCGTTGACTTGGAAATGCACGAGCAAAGCTGTTCAAAATGGCAGTATCAAGCTAGCGATTTTCCTTTGTCTCCCATCATAAACCAACTACCTTCAATATTTTTAATTATTTATCACTCATTACATAAAGTATATCATGCGGACTGTTACTGCGAACGTAAGTACTCATGTTCCTTACATTCAATTGTTTCACGCGATTCAGAAACTACTTGCATGTGGAGAGACCAGAAATACAAACAGGGAACAAACTGTGTTGGGCCTGTGGGATGTATAGTTGTTAATCGCGGATGTCGTAGACCAGAGTCTTGTCGTTGACGTGGAAATGTACGCATCGCTGTTCAAAATGGCAATTTTTGTTTGTCTTCCAACTACCTTCAACCTTTTGAATTCTCACTCATTACACAGAGCAAACCACTCACGTTCCTTTTATCCAATTGTTTTAGACGATTCAGAAGTCTGCTTTCACGTGGAAGCACAAGGCGGACAGGAAGCAGACTTCGTTGGACCTGCAGGGCAGCTGAGACCTCTTTCTGAAAAGAGACCAGGACTCGGGACCGGCCGTAGCCACCCACGTACTCTACGGCAAAGAGCTCCCAGGTCGTTGAGCCTCCACAGAGAGAGGCGAAGTAGAAAAGGTGTGGAAACTTTCAACCCCCTTTTCACTCAGCCAGATTCGTGTAAATCGTATGCGCGGAGCTGTACGTGCAGTTTTTACTGAAAGCTTAGAACGAGAATATAAATCGTGCTCTGCGAGCGCCGGAAAAAAAAGGATTGCAAATTGAAAAAAAAAAGCGGCGATGAGAGATGCGAGTGATTGTGTAGTATACTCAAATAACACACATTGTATGAATTGCGCACGTAACCAGAAGGGTTGGATATAGTATTTCGTTGTTCTACATATTTACGATACTGAAATTCAGACCAGTAACATTCCATTCCAGCAAAGAACGTATTTGCTAGTTCATTTCAGAATTTTCATGAAACTACCCAGTTAGGAAAAGATTTTTCTGACATCACTGCTATGTCCCATCCGCAACGCCACGTAAACATGGACAAACACTTGCATACTAACTCAATGCTGCATCGAGGAAACTGAGATGGAAACAAATTTTATTAAGATTCGCACATTAAAGGGCTTATCAAACGTGTTCCGTAAGATTCATGATTGTTTCCCATCTACATATAGATAACTATTTTCGTATTGGTACTTATTTGTGAAGAATGTACGAAGCAAGGGCAAGCCCAATGTTCCAACCATTAACAAAAAATGTTACCAAAACATTTTATTTATTTACTTATAGTTATGATGTACGATATATTAACCACCAAACAGGGAGCGGTAGCTCAGTGCATCAACTGATGTCACTGCAGCGCTTCTGACCGGGAGGTCCTAGGTTCGAGTCCTGACGGCGGTAGGATTTACGACACATGCTTTTCAGCTAGGACGATTCAGTCGCTGTCTGGAGGAGAATTCTAGGGGCCGGCTGCTCTGATCGGTAGTTTTCCGTGGTTTCTCGGATCAACACCAGGCGAATGCCGGAGCAGTACCCTACCAAACGGGCCACCGACCGCGCGCGATCTGTCCTTCCTCTTCCTTGTCCTATCCTCTCCCCTTACACATATAATTACACTAACATGCACTATACTACCACATATTCCGGGAGACCGGTCGGAAGCTTAGAGCTTGTCCCGGCTGGTGCGGTGCCCCGCTGGTGGGAGAGTCCTGGTTAGGAGGAAACACTGCTAGCCGACAGTAGGTCGGCACCGGATCTCGCCATCCAGCGGGGGAAGATCACCGCCATCTCCCGAGAAAAAACATGCACTACACTAACGGGACTAATGACCAAAGCAGTTGACGTGTCCGGAAACACGAAAAAAATCAAATCAATCAAATTAACCACCAAAGACGTTTACCGATGGAGATAATGATTTTCACTTCAGCCATGAAACTACTTAGACTACTCAATAGTATATTTATCACAATCATCTATAAGGAAAAAATAAATAATTCATGTTGTTCCCAATAAATATATAATGTAAATAAAAATAATTTTACTTTTTGCCACCACGCTGGTTCTCGCTCCGTTCCTGCGCTCTGCACCTCATTCCATTTCCATGCACAGAGATCTACATTTATTCTATTGGAACTAAAAATGACAAAATATCTCTTTTGAAGTTGAAGCACTTTAAATTCAAGTGAGACTTCCACATCTCTATTGTAAATCCGGGCTCATAAGGAACCTAAGAGGTGCCTCAATACTGAGTAAGTAGGCTGCAAAACCTAACAGGGCAGTTTAGACAATGTTGCAGGGCACACTGGCTCCAAACAGCAGCCATCTTCCCTCGTGTTCAAATTTTACACCGGTATCTCTGTTGAGATTGAACATATTTTATTTCTTATGTAACCAAGGATGTGTATACGATTTTCTAATAAATTAAAATAAATCTTACAGAAACTACAACAGATTTTTAATACCTAGTACCTTTACGCCCATCCCGTACCAGAGACTTCGATTTTTGATAGATTGATGATTCCGAGCGCATCAACTGCAAAGATGATTAGTCACGTAAGTGTAGTGCATCTTTTTGCTAGGGAGGTGGCGGTGGTCTTTCTCAGGTGGATGCTGAGATCCGGCGCCCACCTACCGTCCTCTAGCGGTTTTTTCCCACCCAGGTATCTTCCACCAGTGTGGCATCGCCCCTGCCGGGAAAGCTCTAAGCTCCCGACCGCTCTCCCGGCAAATGATAGTGTAGAGCATGTAGGTGTGTGTGTGTGTGTGTGTGTGTGTGTGTGTGTGTGTGTGTGTAAGAAAAGTGTGAGGATATGACAAGGAACGGGAAGGAAAGGTCGGTCGCGTTCCGTGGGCCCTTTTGTTAGGGTATTGCTCCGGCATTCGCCTAGGGCTGAACAGGGAAACCAGGGAAAATACCAATCAGAGCCGCCGGTCACTATAAGTCTCCTCCAGAAAGCAACAGAACTCGACATACCTATCTAGCTAGTTGAAATGATTGAAGGCGTTGTCATTGTCAACAATATTATTTATTTCAATAAGAGCAGCTTTCGATGGCTTCGCCATCATCATCATTTTTCTGCTGTCTGGGAGTCACAAAAACGACTACGCACTACGACTACGACTACGACTACGACTACGACTACGCACTACGACTACGACTACGCGTAGTCGTTTTTGTGATTCCCAGACAGCAGAAAACTGATGATGATGGCTAAGCCATCGAAAGCTGCTCTTATTGAAATAAATAATATTGTTGACAATAACAACGCCTCCAATCATTTCAATTATCTAAATGTCAACTACAACTCACCACTAAACCAATATCCAGCTAGTGCCGAAAATCCGGCCACCATCGGAAGTCGAGCCTAGAACCTCCCGGCCAGGCCCTGTAGATCCATCGATCCGCCGCCCGCTGTGCCGTCTCGTGCGAGGGGGAGGGGCGCGCCCATGCATGCGCCCGTGAAGGGGATCGCCGTGACGGACAGGCTGTAAGGCAGGCTGGAGAAGCTGAGTGACGCGATGCAAAGTGCGGGGCCGCATTGCAGGCTCAAACGCCGCCTGCAAAAGCGCGCTCTGGCACTCCCGCCGCTCATGGACAAGTGGTCAGCACCGCTCGTCAAGCAAGACGCGAATGAGCAACGCAGGACACGCAACCGAGCACGCAGCTCGCCTACTACGATCACTTTTAAACACTTTTCGGAACCTCTATACTCATGAAAATGAATTCGACATGTCACCGACATCGATACCACAAGAACTAGTGTACTGTAAAATAAAATGGAAGAACATTATAGTATTTTATTAAATTTTATCCGATGATTCTATTAAAAATAATAATCCTAAACACTGTGGTTTATACAAAACAAATTTTTCCTCTTTCACAAGGACTGGATGTGAAGAAATCCCGGGCAACACCAGGTCTTTTGCTAGTTCCTTTATATTACTGATTAATTAAAGAACATACATAGGTTTGAAACGAAACTTTTTAGTTAACTTCAGATTTGTGGATGTAATTCCGTAAGTTTTGCATCCCCTAACAGAAACAGTAGAGTGAAATTGAATAAGTTGTTTCCACAGCTACGAAAAGTTGCAGTGGATGAATAAATCACCTGCTCCACGCAGAAGTATATCATGCCTCGTCAGCTATATGACAAAATGGCGATCTGATACCAAAGTACTACATATCGTATTGCGATAAGTCAAGAACCCTGGGTTTAATTTGAATGGGAAAATTAACATCAAGCGTTAGTAACAATGGCATTGCTGACTCCGGAATCGAAGAAAATACGTTGTTTGTGCTTGGTGTCATAGCGCTGTTCATTTGGGGAGAGAGGACCGCGTAGACATTACAAGCGAAAGGTGTGGAGAGGGAATTGAAAGCCTTGATTTTGTAAAAAGATAGAAGTTATAATTCTCTAAAAAGCTACCGAACTGAATAAATCGAAGGCAATCGGTGCGGTGCGAATATATTTTCAGCGTAGACTGGTGTATCAGTTAAATGATCGTGAGGTGGGTAACTTTGATTAGTTTTATGCTTGATTGTGCGAGTAAGAAGTCGAAGTAATTATTCGCATTAAATTATAATGGTAATTTTTGTTGTAGTAATTTGGGACTTTATTCAAATAGACTCCATGTTTCGAAGGGATTTATTTTAGGTTAGCTCCGTCGATGGGAGGAATTTTCAATACGTTAGCTGAAGAGAGTCGAACGTAGGCGTTTCATCCGAAGCACAGCTAGGGCAAGTCGCGATCGCATATTAATTTAATGGAATTTATTAAATCCTATAAAGTACCAAAGAGTTGATATTCTGGAAACAATTTAAAATTATTTTAATGATAGGCAACTACGCGATAATAGGGATATCGAGCATTGGTTTGGTTTGGTTTTTTCGTGTTTCCGGGCGCGTCAACTGCTTTGGTCATTAGTCCCGTTAGTGTAGTGTATGTTTCATCTCGGGAGATGGTGGTGATCCCGCGCTGGATGCCGAGAACCGGCGCCAACCTACCGTCGGCTACAGAGGTTTCCCCCTAACCAGGACTCTTTCACCAGCGGGGCACCGCCGCAGCCGGGACAAGCTCTAAACTCCCGACCGGCCTCCCGGAATATGCGGTAGTGTAGTGCATGTTAGTGTAATTATGTGTGCAAGGGGGAGAAGATAGGACAATGAAGAGGAAGGAAAGATCGCGCGCGGTCCTTGGCCCGATTGGTAGGGTACTGCTCCGGCATTCGCCTGGTGTTGATCGGAGAAACCACGAAAAACTACCGATCAGAGCAGCCGGCCGCTAGAATTTTCGTCCAGACAGCGACTGAATTCGACCTAGCTGAAAAGCTAGTGTCGAAAATCCTGCCGCTGTCGGGACTCGAACCTAGAACCTCCCGGTCAGAGGCGCTGCAGTGACATCAGTTGATGCACTGAGCTACCACTCCCGGTGGATATCCAGGACATTCCACGGACCACATCAAGCCGAATCATCCGAGATCATCTTATAAGTCATCGCAGTAAGCTTAGTAAGTTTATTCAAAGGCGTACGGGACCTTAATGTTTGTACAGAGAAGAACGTTGATCATTTCATTAATGAGCGCATTATAATTTGTAAAAATGTCAATTAATGTTAATTTTTGAAAATTATTTGTTGTAAATCGTATCTAGATTTAGTATATAAATATCTATTAAAAGGAAGGGGTATTTCTCAAATGGCTAGCCCAAGGATGCCAGAACGAGGTATTTCACAGTATAGTATGCTAACAAATCGGCGTATGAGACCACTTAATTTATTGGTATTATGAATTGTAAGGAATAGGTAATTCTCATATAAAGTCTTTTTTAAAATTATACTGCAAAATTTTCCGATGGAAATTTTGAATGTTAATTATTAAAATATGTTAATATTTCAATTAGAGACTAATTAAATACCCCCTTTGTCACCTTTAGCAATTCTCTCACTTTCTGTCTACCTCACGCGGCACGCACGTCATGAATCCATGCGAGCATATTGACAGTACTGTTTCGAGATGTGTACGTTCAACGTTTCTTCTTCGATCTTAAAAGCGCATAACGTTATTGGATTTTTAATGAAATTCCCAAGTAAGGGTATTTCGAAAACTTTTTCCTTCGCCTGCCTTCCACCACAGGATCTCCCTTCGGCCGCGTGCGCGTCTTTCCCCTCGAGCTATTTGCCCGAGGAGTGTCGAGAGCCCAGAGTGGAGTGCAACGGGCACTTGAGACCCATCCGCGCCCACTCAGCCCCCCTGCGTCGGAGGGGCAGCGACGTCCTCTTTCGTCACGTGCGCCCATGAGTCACACCCACCCACCCGCTCCGAGAACTTGTTTCCTTCGTCAGGATCCGGTCAGGGCGCTCCTTCAACGATCTCGGAAAAGTACCTATGAGTAGTGTTGGCAGAATTTAGCACTTTAAACTTTAAAAAATCGCATTTTGAAAACAAGGCAAACAACAAATAAATGTTTTTCCGGGTCAATGACCCCCATCTCGATCAAGTTTTTCGTCCAGTTTCCCTGATCCATTGAGCAAATTCTGAGATGGCCCCTTGTTTTGCTTCTGGACATAAATGTAACTTCATTTTCTGGGCACGTCTTCTAGAATTCAGTGGGAAAAACAATTATTCAAATTATCGTTTCCATATTGTCGCGGCAGGAAGTATTATTCCGAAGGACAACATGGATAAGAGCCAAACTTTATTGCCTTTTTATCCTTGAAAATACATGTTATTACATGGGAGATTTTTTTTCTTCAAGATTTAAGTAGTATATGACTTAGTGTAGGGGTCACAGAATTTTTAAAATGTGCACACAACTCACTTTTCCCCATATCACGTCATACGCAGTTTTAACTGTTCTTTTACGTAAAATAAAAAATTAATTAAAAAAAGGCTATACCATTTTATGGCACTATGAAGATGAATATATCGAATTTTGTACCATGTTTTGAGAAAATTATCATTAAGGAAGGACTCTCTGAGATAATTTTTAATGCACTTTAGGTTTTCCCATAAAAGCTGGAAATAAGGGAAACTAATTTGAGATTTCACCATTTGTGAACTTGAACAAGGATAAAAGCGCACGAAGTAACGCGTGCGCCATGGCGCCTTCCTGTTTTTCCCGTGACTTCCGTACGAGAAGCTGACACCGCTTGAGAGGATTCTGAGCGCTCAGGTTTTCAGGATCAGTTTTTTTTATTTTTCTTCTATTTTACTTTGTTTTGTCAGTTAAATATTCATTATAAACTAATAAATACGGCCACTCCTCAATTAAATGTTTTCAAACATCGATGTGGTGTTGTGGATGTCGCATACCTAGTTAGAGAACGAACAGGAAGGAAAACATCAAATGCAATTTAGCAATTATTTCGCAGATTCACGATCATTTCGCACTTAGTACGTGATTTCGAATTTTGCGATCGATTTCAAATTTTTATGTGAGATAGAAAACCTTGAGAAATAGATTGTACGACTGTCAAACATACAATTACTAATTTTTTCATTGTTTGGTAACATTTTGCATTGTTAGCAATTGCTAAAATATACCATCTCTACCTATGAATGGTATTGCGTGCTATTCAATATTAAAATTAAAACTCTTGTTATGTTCTTTCCTATACTACTTGTACGGATCGATAACATAAGCGCCTAAAATAAAATATTACAGGTGATAGAAATGTCAGAAATTAAATTTTTCGATCAGTAAATGGTACCACACTATTACATCACATTAGGAATGACAAGATAAGACAAGAATTACTGGCGAACCAATAATATTAATTGTAACTGATTACAAAAGTACGGGAAGAGAAAATAAATGCGTAGAACACCAGGAAAAATTCTGAATACCAAATATTATACAAGAATAAATTCTGTTCGATCGTGGACAGGATGGTGAAGTCGGAGCAATCAAATATGCCTGATCCCCGAAAGGAAGAAGAAGAAAAAGAAGTTTTGTTTTCTTTGTTGAGCCCGTGCTCACATTCTGAAATGTTTAAATCACTGTTGTATAAGTACAAATACCTTCATTCTGGTAACCAACTTTGAGCTTTTCTGAGTACTTGTGTTATGAAGTTGAGGTATCCTCAATAAATGGAGAATAAACGTCTAGAAGGTACCATTTAGTAGATTAGCTATGTAAAAACATTTAAAAACTACTTTTAAAACCTAGAGGATCGTTCCCGAGTTACGCCTAATTCACAATGCAAACTTAACCGTAACATAATGTCTAACCTTAGCAGTAAAATTTTCACATAAAACGAGCATTCACAATGACGAACGATCGTTTCACCTGAACCAATCAGAATTGAACATATTGAAGCTTGATCGATTCGTTTCTATCTTTTTCTTCGACCTTTCTATCGATTTAAGTCTTTCTTATATGCGAGTAGCTGTATTTGTTCTCGTATTTCCTTTACTTTTTTCACATGGAAACTTTTGTAACAAATTCACGAGTAATTCGTCGAATGTAATTATTTTATTCGCCATGGAAAATTAAAGTCGCAAGAAAAATCGCCCAAATTCTTACTCTGAATTCACCACTGCACCAAAACAGTTCGCAAACTAGTTCACTTCATAACAATAATTAAATGACATAACAACAGAAAACATATAAAGTCTAATACCTAGCCACACACAACTACCTTAACACAATCTGATATCGACTTTTCATTTGCTTCTCGCGGATTTTGCTTTGCATTTGTTGTTTTCATGCTGCTCTCTGATTGATCTTCCGTAGATTTCTGACAAGTACGTAAAAGATTGGAACATGTGAACTCTAACGTTTACGTACGGTTAAGTCAGGCTATTGTGAATGGTCTCGCTTAATAACCAATTTCTACGTTTTGCGTTTAACTTGTGGTCGCTCAATGGTCGAAATTCGACAGTAAATCTATTTTTATTAAGGTTCTATTGTAGAAGAGTATACTGTGTAATCATAGCATATAATATATTTAAATTTTGTTCTATTGCAACATCTGAGAGCGTGAACAAATACAACAATAGTGGTGTTGTTGGCCTTAATTTCCTGCATACCTATGAAAATTGAAAGCCCACAAAAACCTACCTATGAACACGGAGATCACTGGACTTCTCGACCCTCCTGCATCGCTGAGAAATACAACAGAAAATGGTATTGTGAAAATGGTCAACTGCCAGCAGAGCCAAGTCCCTCAAAAGTCAAATATATTGCCTCTAGTATCCTTTGTTGTGGAATATTATGTGAAGTGAAAAATATCATTACAAACTTCAGAAGAACTAATATCGTTCACCTTCGAAAAATTACCATTACAAGTATTTTTACTAATTTTAATAATATGCTTTTCACGCACACAAATGCAAATATGGAGCGAAGAATCTTTCTCTTAAATGCTAAGCTTGGAATAAAACATGTAAAAATGTCTCAGTTTTTATATTAAGGTATAGAAAACATAACTCGTGTCCCATAGTGAACGTTGAAAATAAGGATTAAGGCTCTAAAATACTACGTTTCCCAGTTATGTAGGATATACGATAGTAGTACGTTGCAGTGTGTTGGAGGTTGCGCATTCATACTAAATTATTAAATTTAATGTATTTGTAACACACATTATGTGCAAATTTTTGTGTTGTGCCCTCCTTCTCCGTATGAACTTTAATTATGCCAAATATTATATTCCTTCGTGCGCGCAATGTGTTTAAACAGGACTCGAAAATTTCTCTGCATTTATTGATATATAGATTACCAAAAATTCGATTTTTTAACTTAAACCTGTATTATACATCCCTTTGGAGACGTATAATTTCCTGTTCATTAATATACTTGAACGCTTGGTGACGGAGCTTGGCGACTTAAGTAGGGAATCTTGAAAATCGTACTAACAATCTGGCAACAATCATTAAAGGAATCGCGTTGACGTGTTTACACTAGTTAATAAGAGTTTGAATAGATACGGCTCATTGGCTTATTTTCTTCGATTGGCTCAGAACAAGGTCATAGAAGTCGGAAAACATTGCCATTGCTGCGCGCTTTATCGCGATGAAGTCACGAATCGCAAATCGCAAGAACAAAGCCCGTGTAACTGGCAAACAACTTCAGAAATTGCCCTGCGATTAGGGGCCGCAAATCGATTGTTGGCTAAGAAAGCGAGCGCCCCTGCGAGTCAGCGGGCCACTGCAGCGGCGGTCACTGCGACCTTGACCGGGCGACCGGGCCTTGTCCTTTGGCAAACTGCCACCCCGGGTGCGCAGACCTCCAGCTCCACCCACGCCCGACTGCTTTCTACGCAACAGACCCGCCCCTCCTGCTCTCCGCCTGCCCTACTTCACCTCCTGCTCCCCGTGCTTCCCACTTCTCGATGCACCTTTTTCTGTTTGGACCTCGCCCCTTTTCCATTTAAGATCTGCTCTAACATCATCTTATTCGTGCTGTTCGTATTTTCATTTTCTTTCCCGCCCAGTCCTTTCCCGTTCGTGTTGTCTTTCTCGACTATTCGTCTACTCACCAACGTCTCCTGCCAGGTGCCCTTCACATGCCTTCCTTCGAACGTCTCCAAAGTCATCCAACAGCGTTTCGGATTCCCTTCCTCCTCCCGCCCCAACCTGGCTTCTCCCTGCTCCCCCCATGCTCTTCACGTCTCGACGCAACTTTTTCTTTTCTGTCTTCACCCCTTTTCCATCTAACAATCCGCTCTAATATCACCTTATTTTTACGTCGCTGATCGTACTTTCATTTTCATTCCGCCCAGCCCTCTCCCATTCGCCTTAACTTACACGACTATTCGTCTCCTGATGCATGCCTCCTGCCAAATCATCTCCTGATGCACATGCCCTTCCTTGGAACATCTCCACAGCCATCCAACAGTGTTTTGTTTTCCCTTCCTCCTCCCGCCCCAACCCGACTTCTCCCTGCTCTCCCCCATGCTCTTCACGTTTCGACGCAACTTTTTCTTTTTTGCCTTCACCCCTTTTCCATCTAACAATCCGCTCTAATATCACCTAATTTTTACGTCGCTGTTCGTACTTTCATTTTCATTCCGCCCAGTCCTTTCTGTCCGTGTTACCTTCCGAGACTTTTAGTCTCTTCAAACACGCCTCCTGCCAGATGCCCTTCACATACCCTCTTTTGAACGTCTCCACAGTCCCCAGCAGCGTTTCGGTTTCCCTTCCTCCAACACGGCCTCTCCGCGACCCCTTCCTATCTCACTGCTCTCTCCCATGCACTCAGGATCTCAACGCAACTGTTTTTCTTTTCTGCCCTTACCCCTTTTCCATATAACAATCCCCCCTAGCATCCCCTTATTTTTTCGCTGCTGTTCGTACTTCATTTTCATTCCGCCAAGCCCTTTTCCATTCGCCTTAACTTACACGACTATTCGTCTCCTGATGCATGACTCCTGCCAGATCATCTCCTGATGCACATGCCCTCCCTTGGAACATCTCCACAGCCATCCAACAGTGTTTCGGTTTCCCTTTCTTCCCCTTCCACTCATCAACAAAGTTGCCCGACCATTACCTGTTACAGCATCACCCAGCGTCCAGCACGGCCGCACGGTCACACCGCCTCAGCTGCTAAGGCGTACAACTACTACGAACTTCCAAGAGACGCGACCCCACTTTCGGGAGTCAGACGGCTTGAGACAGCAACTCAGGGTTCGCACAATCAGGCTACGTAGCGGCCGGCTGTTGAGCAGCCAGTAACATTCACGTAACCCCTGATCTATTCATTCCTTCCCTGATCTATTGAACAAATACTGGGATGGGCCCTTGTTTTGCTTCTGGACATTATTGTAGCTTCAATATGCACCACGTTTTGTTGAGCTCTCCTTTCCTAGTTGGGAAAGAGTGTATCTGGCGGTGTGTATTCCTAATGTGTTCATAATACTACACGACAAATACGAAGCATGAAGTTTTCTACAACTCGGGAGCCAAAAATGTCTAGTTTTTCAATGTTACAGACTACGCTTACATGGGAGTTTTATTCATCCTTCAACTATTATAGTATACTGGAGCTCAAGAAACACATTACACTTGTCCCTAATACGTCAAAAATAGTTGCTGTTCTTGGACAGAAATAAATCAAATCAAATGAATAGACGTCGTCGACCCATTGCTCTCTCGTACCGGTACCCAGCACGCACCCAGACGGCATGTATCTCTTCCCGGCACCATCACCACAGGCTTGTACTTCCAGTCTATCCTACCCGCTTACACTCAGCATCATTTGATGTTTTTGACCGGGAGGTCGTCGGGTTCACGTCCCGACAGGGAAAGGCGTTTTGGCACCAGATACATAGCTAATTCAGCCGCTCTCTGATGGCTAATACTAGCGGTTGTTCGGCTGCTCTCCAGCAGTTTTCCGAGGTTTCTCCGATCAACACCAGGCGAATTCCGGGACAATATCCTAACAAACAAGCCACAGGTGATCTTTCCTTCCTATTCCTTGTCCTATTCTAATCCTTACTTGCACTAGCTACCTGATTGAGCAAAACTCCCGCAAACTGACGGGTTGGTCGGCGCCGGATCTCGCCATCTAACGATGAAACTCACCACCACCTCCCGCGAAAAAATATACACTACACTTATGGAACTAATGACCATAGAAGTTGACGCGTCCGGAATCACCAATCAATCAATCACTCAATCCTGCCGTCTCACTTCGGCACGCTTCCTTGAAACGCGACTTCCCCGCTTGGGCTCCGCCTGCACCCGAGTATCTCCCAGAACCGGCACAACCCCGCCCAATCCGCCCTCCTCACCCCAAACCCTCACTCTCCCGGCCGCACTCTTCCTCCACCCCCGTCCCTGTCAACGTCCTTGTCCCCGCTCTTCAGCCGTGAAACAGATTCCCCTCCCACCGCGCCCGGCCGGTCAGACCGCCAGCGCTGCGGCAGAGGCCCCCGCCAACTTCCAACCCGTGCCGCGCCGCGCCGTCTTGCAACTTCCGCTCCCTCGCGCCCCACTGAGTAGTTCGGCATCCCGCAGGGCAGCGGTTTCAGGCAGGAGTCCACAAACTACCCGGCGGGCCGGAACCGGCACATCCATCACTCCTCGTTATTCGATGCCTGACCCCGTTAAAAGAACGCGAGAACCGGAGTTCACAAATCCGGTTAAAAGTACGAGAGGATAGAAGGTCCCCCACGAAATCACTGCCGTGAAATCTTCGAGGCGGTTGCGATGATGTTGGGTTTAGTATTTAGCGTTGAATACCAGATGTGGTGAGTTAAATCTCCATCGATGTTTGTAATACTCGATTTGAACGAATGTTTTCGCAGTTTTAGCGAACGTGTTTGCACAGTTTCTCACGAACCAATGCCACAAATGGCATGCAGACGCTTTTAAACTCAGATTTTTTGATAATGTAAACGTGAAATCGGGTCTAAAGGAGCAAAATTTGTCCTGATTGAAAGACAAAAATGCTCAAATGCCTTTCTTAATGCCGTACATGAATTAAACACCGTGAACAACGAATACATTTCTACAATTCGTTATAAATTGTTTAACAAATGTTTCCAATAACGTTCGTAATGCAACTAGATAAAAGAGCGGTGAAAGCGCACCCGGAGCTCAGAAGAACTTGCGTGGATTAAATTTTAATGACCGTAAACCTAATAGGTATTTCAATTGTGATGTCGAAACCTAGTAAATATTCCACAGAACAAAGGAATTTACGTCTCTTACAACACTAATGTTCCAAATAACACAGTTGTGAAATACCGGAATAAACCCCTACTGGCCTGAACACTGCCAAAAGACGCTTAAAGCATGGATGTGATTCAAAATGCATAACATTCATAATTCATTTACTTTTTGACTAAATTTATTTTTTAATCTTTAAACTTTCTGAACGTACATCAAAGATTGGCAACGTACTGCAAAAAACGCACCTCGCTACATGCAGGAAGTCTGTCGCCGCGTCGGCGCTGAGTTCGTGGAATTAGGACTGTCGCAAGCGGGCGGGGGCTGGAAAGGCCCGGAGCGCAGGTGTAGAACATTCCAAAAGTATTTTGAGAACTTCCAGAAATTGGTGGAACTAACAGCAGCCAGAACCGCGTTGCGTTGCAGCGATCACGTGGTGTTGGTGGCTGCGCAAACGCGAGTATGACGTCGTATGTCATTTGGGCTGAGAGTGTAAACCTCCGAGTGCGAGTTGCAGGGGTTGGTCCTGAGTTGAGTGGGAGACCTCGGGCGGATATACAAAACGTGCATCCAGGCAGTGCGTTGCTCGTGTGGCAACCCTGGTGTTGGGAAGCCGTGGTGGAATATCACTTCCTTTAGTGACAATGGGCACGTGGTGGTACGCCGTGTGCGTGGGATTTTGATCAGTGTTGAGTGTAGAGGCATCACAATTGAAATACCTATTAGGTTTACAGTCATTAAAGTTTAATTGAAATGATTGAATGCGTTGTCATTGTCAACAATACTATTTATTTCAATAAGAGCAGCTTTCGATGGCTTAGCCATCTTCATCAGTTTTCTGATACAAGAAAAATATAAAATTAGCAGTAATTCTAATTTTAATTTTTGAATTAACTGTTAATTCTAATTTTATATTTTTCTTGTATCAGAAAACTGATGATGATGGCTAAGCCATCGAAAGCTGCTCTTATTGAAATAAATAATATTGTTGACAATGACAACGCCTTCAATCATTTCAATTATGTAAATGTCAACTACAACTCACCACTAAACCAATACATTAATGTTTAATCCACACAAGTTCTTCTGAGCTCCGGATGCGCTTTCACCGCTCTTTTATCTAGTTGCATTATGGATAACAGAGAGATACGAACGTTATGGGAAACATTTGTTAAACAATTTATAACGAATTGTAGAAATGTATTCGAGTTGTTCACGGTGTTCTAATTCATGTACGGCATTAAGAAAGGTATTCTGAGCATTTTGCTCTTTCAATCAGGACGATATTTTGCTCCTTTAGACCCGATTTACACGTTTACATTAGCAGAAAAATATCTGAGGCTTAGAAACGCCTGCATGCTATTTGTGGCTTCGGTTCGTGAGAAACTGCGCAAACGCGTTCGCTAAAACTCCGGATTCAGGCAAATTAATTGCAAGTAGTTAGCTCATGCGATCCGGAAACCGTCTACCAGAGCTGTACATATATATTTTAAATTATTACTTGTGCATCATTTTGTAAATAAATCTGTAAATAGTTGAAATCTTTGCCTGTGATTTGTAGTGAGAGTACCACAACGTCACAATATGTTGCATCAAATTAAAACATAATATGGAAAAAATTCAGAATATTTTCAGTAGAATTACATAATTTGAAAACTTTCGGCTTTGATTAACAGGTCGTTCGAAAAAATGCGTTTGCCAAACTTTAGATTTTTTAACCTCGTTTTTTATTTACTTTTCTACCCTCCTCGAACACACACACACACACACACACACACACACACAGACGCTCACGCGCGAACTTTTGAAATTACGAACGAAAATTTTATTTTAATATCCATTTCTAAACTAATCACAAATCAAAGTTCATTTTTCAATATATTGTTGCTCTTTGTCACAGGAAAGGTCATGCCCGTTTTCCCGCTTAAAATAACGTATTATTTGAAAGACCCTTAAATAATTTTGATCCGTTCTCCTCAGATTGCATTAATGGCGACCCTTCAACGCCGTCCGCGAAGGCCTTGCACACCCCTCGAGCGAGGGTCGGCAGATTGGGCGAAGAACAGCGGAGGTCTGTGGCATGGCCGGCGCCGCCCGGCCAGAAGCATCTCCGGCACGCGAAGCCGGGAGCAGGGACTTCGCTGTTGCCCTCGCAGTGGACGCACACCTCAAACACAGACGCAGTGTTGCTCTGCATTGCGGTTAATTAGTTAGAGAGGATGCGCATTCTTATTACTCACTACTGTGAAAACGATCTAGAACCGTAAAAAGAAATGAGCAAGGTAACCGTGGAGAACGGGGGTGTAAGAAAGTAAGTAGATGGTGAACGTGATCTGGAACAAGGCCTGATGAATACGGACATAGTCCTGTAAGTAAGATCGCACATTGTGAATGAACTACTTCTGCATTGGTATTAATATTTTGTTATGTAAAAGACACATGGCTTGAGCTCGTGAAAATGTTATAAAGAAGAAGATAAGATAAATACGAAAATTCCGTTTTACGCTAATCTAATGCACAGCTTTTTTGTATCAAATGTATTACTCAAAATCGGGATAAATCGTGGCATTAGATTTGAGTGCAAATCCGTTCCGTAGGACGCCGGTAACTTTAATCAATTTTTTTCGTGTTCTCGTCACAAAATATTGCTGAAGTTTTCAAATTCAACTTCGTTTCATTTATCATTGGCAGCGTAAAGCTTAGCATAGCTTAAAGTAATAGTAAAGCAGTTAGAATGCTAATTATGTACACGATAAATCCACTGTTGTATTACATAAATTTAAATAAAATAACATACCTATTATTCTGTCATTTATGCGCATTAAATTCGATACAAAACTTTTTTCATAATTTTAAGATTCAAATATGGGATGCCCATTAGATCAGATGGCACATTAGATTCGCGTAAATACGACACATATAACAAAATACACAAATACACAAATAAATGAATAAATAAATAAATATACAAATAAATAAATATACAAATAAATAAATATACAAATAAATAAATATACAAATAAATAAATATACAAATAAATAAATATACAAATAAATAAGTACTCTTTCGGAGCGCAGTTCTACAGCGTACAAAATCTGGAACTGGCGACAGGGCGAGAAACGGTGGCGCAAGTGTGGAAAGCTTTGCTCGCCCCCGCCTCCCACAACACTCCGAGCAGCGTGACAGCGGCTGATTTATGTCACCAGGTGAAACACAAACCAACTTTCTTCCCGGCGGGTTGGCGTCGGAAGAAACGCGAACTGCCATTAATTTTCTGCGATGGGGACCTTGAGAGCTTTCAAGGAATACTCATGTTTTCGAGGGTCGCGGCGTTTGGACCGGGATAGCCAACGCGCTGACTTGATAAACAATTTATTTGAACACTCAGGTGCTAGGTATTTTCTTGCTTTTGGGATCTCTTCGATTTCTCCTTCTCGTATTTAAAATGTGAAGAAAAAACATGACTCCATATCTTAATAGTCGTTAAGGCGATACAAAGCAAATTAAGTGACACGATTGGGCTTAGCAAACTAGGATAATAGCCGGGGAGACATAATAAACGGACTATAATGTGCCATGCGTCATTTAATGTTTTCTTGTTTCTTATGAGAATAATCCATGCAAATAATAATTACCTATGGTTTGAGAATAAATACTTCACAGACCATACAGCATCTGGCGTCAGGTAAAATCCTTGACGTCCACTGACCTTTGGAGTGTATTTTTATTTCTCTGTTCGGTTGCATTTTGCAGACATATAAGAACAATGTAACGAATACAATATTATCTACTAAACACCAGTTTTTGAAGTGCTTTTAAAATGTTTGTAGCAACAAGAACTGTTGAATGTAATACTTAAGATTTCATCCGCACTCCCGCCTTCTAATCACCGTTCCCGCCAGCCCCATTGGCACCTGCGTCCCCGCCCTGCCCGCTTCCCATCCTCGCCATGTCTTGCCTTTGCCCCCTCCCTTGCCTGCGCCCCCGCCCTCGCCTTCGTCCCCGCCCTCGCCTTCGTCCCCGCCCTCGCCTTCGACCCCGCCCACGCCTGCGACCCCGCCCGCGCCTGCGACTCCTCCCAAGCCTGCGACCCCCCCCGCCTGCGACCCCACCCCCGCCTGCGACCCCACCCCGCCTGCGACCCCACCCAAGTCTGCGACCCTCCCTCGCCTGCGACCCCGCCCCCGCCTGCGACCCCTCCCGCCTGCGACCCCACCCGCGCCTGCGACTCCACCCAAGTCTGCGACCCTCCCTCGCCTGCGACCCCGCCCCGCCTGCGACCCTCCCCGCCTGCGACCCCACCCGCGCCTGCGACTCCACCCAAGTCTGCGACCCTCCTCGCCTGCGACCCCGCCCCGCCTGCGACCCTCCCGCCTGCGACCCCACCCGCGCCTGCGACTCCACCCAAGTCTGCGACCCTCCCGCGCCTGCGACCCCGCCCCGCCTGCGACCCTCCCCGCCTGCGACCCCACCCGCGCCTGCGACTCCACCCAAGTCTGCGACCCTCCTCGCCTGCGACCCCGCCCCGCCTGCGACCCCACCCCCGCCTGCGACCCCACCCGCGCCTGCGACTCCACCCAAGTCTGCGACCCCTCCCTCGCCTGCGACCCCACCCCCGCCTGCGACCCCGACCGTGCCCGCGGACCCCGCCCGCGCCTGCGACCCTCCCACGCCTGCGACCCCGCCCACTGCCTGCGACCCCGCCCCCGCCTGCGACCCTCCCGCGCCTGCGACCCGCCCGCGCCTGCGACCCCACCCCCGCCTGCGACCCCGCCCGCGCCTGCGACCCCCCCCCGCCTGCGCCCGCCCCGCCTGCGACCCCGCCCCCGCCTGCGACCTCCGTCACGCCTCGGCCCCCGTCCGTCGTCTGCAGCGCCGCGTCGCCGCACGACTCTCAGTTGTTTGCGATTGTCAGCCTGTTTTTAAGGGGATGTGTTCTTTTCACCTTCAGATCCCTTGTGTATGGTCAAGTTCACTTTTCGTCAAATATTCATCTCAAAGTCTGAAGACAAGTCACTGCCTTGTGAACGATTTGCCCAAACATCATGAAGTAAAGCTACAACCAATGTTTCACGAGAAGTTATAAACAGCACCTGCCCCAACACACAAATCAATGTAGCATATCTGAAAAAAATTAACAAGAATCGAAACGAATTGTAAGAATTCCATTAACTAACTTAGCTGTTCTAACAAATGTGGCATTAAATTAAAATAATTTCCTTAACATTTAAACAGCTCAACCAAGTAAGACAACGACTGTACATCTTCCTACCATTTTGCACACTTCACAAAAAACGAACACTCGAGGAAGCCCCTCGGGGGAAAGCGGCCGTATGCTCACGACTTCCTCCGGGGCGCGACAGATCTCGGAGCAAAAAGTAGCGCTCTCGCGGCCACTCAGCCGCGCCCGTTCGCAGCGCGCAGCTGACCAAGTTAGGTCGCGGCGGCACTGGAGGCTCGGCTCCCGCCGGCGCGCCCGCTCGGCCGGCGCCGAGGGGCAGGGGGCGGGGCCGCGGCGGGAAGGCGAAGACCATGGTCAGACGCTTCATCTACTCGTACGAGCCAGGCTCTTCAATACAAATTGAAATAAAAGGTGTCAGCTTTACCGTACATTTTTATACAGCGAGTCAACTATGGACCACCCCCATAACTTCTGAATGGTTTGCGATATCGAAATGTAGATTTTGCTCAACAATACATAATCATGGGGCTAATATTCTGTATATTGATTTATTTCGTAATATTTTTAGTTTTTGAGAAATTGAGTCATCTTTGATTTTTACAATAGAATGATAAATTTTTCTCACCAGCAATGGATAGATCATGAAAATTATACTAAAATTTCTATAAAATACTAGCATATGACACATCATTGTATCCCTCTTTTTATGACCTATCCACTGCTGATGAGAATAGTAGTTTATGCAATTAGTTTATAATGTTAAGCTTTATTACACGAGTAGATGTTTTTAAGCGAACGACTTTAGGAGCGAGTTTTCCACTTTGTACGAATGCAATATAGCAACATTACAAACGAGTTGCTATTTTTTTGTGAATTATAAAATTATAAAATTTTAGCTATTTTTTTGTGAATTATAAAATAACAGAATTATAATTGTTTTAAGATTATCGAGTTTTAAGAGAAAACGGTGGTTGCATGTTACATTTACCTCTACCACCCCAACATTGTCCCTACCACCCCATCCACAATGTCTTGGACTGCTACAATCTCTCGCCGACTCTTGAATGCTGCCTGTCGGGGCTATCGGGTGAAATAATATTGAATGGCGGCGGCGTTCAGGTTGCGCAACACTCTCAATGTAAGACCCTTCACATTAGAATCTCTGGATAAAGGGAGTAACGCATTGCTTTGCGCCGCCGATTCCGCCATTTTATGTTCAGTTGAACTGTGTGAGACTGTGTGAGACTGTGTGAGACTGTGTGAGACTGTGTGAGACTGTGTGAGCTGAAAACCACCAGTCTACGAAAAGCCAATAGTAAACTACTCGAAATTCTGCAAATGACACCGACTTTACTGCGGTTTTCACAGAGCTGCCTCTCAATTCCACTCAAGACCCGTCACCACGCTGTCATTTAGGCACTGTTTCTCGCGTCTTTCTCGGTCATGCCGCTAGAGTCACTTCATCTGCAGCCCTACTTGATACGGTCGCGAGCATGCGGCATCTAGTGGCACGACTGAGAAACACGCGAGAAACCGTGCCTAAATGCCACCGTGGTGATGGGCCTTGAGTGGAATTGAGAGGCAAATCTGTAAAAGCTGGAGTATAATATCATTTCTCCTCAACTTCTGAATGCTGCCTGGTGGGACAATTGGGTGAAATAATATTTAATGGATGGGACAATTGGGTGAAATAATATTGAATGGATGGGACAATTGGGTGAAATAATATTGAATGCGTGGGACAATTGGTGAAAGAATTGAATAGTGGGACAATTGGGTGAAAGAAAGAATGGGCTTTTAACCCCTGAATCTAGGGCCTCTTCATCGCCTGCTGCGTGCGCTCGCTGCGGCCGCGGCGTGACAAGCCAAGTGGCGCGGGCGCCGCCTCCGCCGCCGCTGGCTCGCGCAAACAGAGCTCCATTCACAGCCGGCGCGGCCGCTAGACGTGGCGCGGCGCGGCGCTGCCCAGATCGTGGGGCGGCTCAACAGAGCGCTCCTGGCAGCTCGACCCACACCCACCGAGTGCACGCCCGCGGACGCCGAGCGCTCGCCAGGGCGCCAAGTGGACATTTTCTCCGGGGGGAAGCGGCGTTGTAAGGTTCCCGTCCTTTATTCCAGTCTATGAAAACTCGCACGCTTCTGTTTGCGTGTTTAATCAGAATAAAACTACTGTCGACTCCGGTTATAGTGAATTCGGATATAGTGAATTCGGATATAGTGAATTCGGATTTAGTGAATTCGGATTTAGTGAATTCGGATTTAGTGAATTCGGATATAGTGAATTCGGATATAGTGAATTCGGATATAGTGAATTCGGATATAGTGAATTCGGATATAGTGAATTCGGATATAGTGAATTCGGATATAGTGAATTCGGACATAGTGAATTCGGATATAGTGAATTCGGATATAGTGAATTCGGATATGGTGAATTCGGATATAGTGAATTCGGATATAGTGAATTCGGATATAGTGAATTCGGATACAGTGATTCGGATATATGAATTCGGATATAGTGAATCGGTATAGTAAGTTAGCACTGGTCCCGTTTCACTTACATTACAAATAAGCATAAGACGACTCGGTTACAGTGAACCTGAACCACGGCTATAGTAAACGTAGGAAGTAAATCCTAGAAATTAATTGGATCTCTTATGTAATTAAACGATTAAAAGGGCCTTTGGAGAGTTGGACGTGTTGCAACAGTGCAAGAGTAAATGAAAGGTGTCGGGACTGCATGACACTACTTAGAGACAGAGGACAATGCAGAATGAAGTATGAAGAGTACGAACTCTTGAGAAGGATCTAGAGAAATTAGTAACGAAAACTTTACAAAGCAAACAACTTAAAATAATTGCTTTTTTAAGTAGAAATAAAGATAATGAAGTTTCAGTTCGTGCTGTTAATGAATGTAGAAGTATCTCTATATTATTAAAATCATTGTAGAGAAATTCTATTTAGTTTTGACATCATCGGATATAGTGAACCTCTTATGTAGTGAACCAAACATGTTAGTCCCCAGAAGGTCACTATAACCAGAGTCGACTGTACTTCGTTTCAAGTGCTCAATAGTTATTTATGCATTAAGGGCGTTATATGGTTTCTAATGATCGAGTGGTGACAATGAGTCTAAAGGCCTTTGGCGCGTGGGCTTTTCTGTGCCCGAGATGATTAGAGCCAGTTAATGCCCGTGGTACAGACAATTGTTTTCTAATTTTAATGATTCAGATTTTTTATTCACAATCAACTAGATATTAATTTGACTCGTTTTTTCATATTTCCCTCCCATATTTCCCTTCAATAGAGAACGTGTAACATTCGACTGTTTTGAATTTCCGACGGAACCACGATCTTTTCGATCCAGGTAAGGTTTGCAGCGTATATCGAGCTCCGTTTCGAAGGCAATAACAAGCAATAACGCATCACTAAAAATAAATATATTTCTTTTAATACTTTTAAAGTTATTCGGAATCATCTCTTGAATTCCTCCAACTCTTGAATTCCGACAATGAGAGTTCTTTCACAGTTGCTTCTTTTCAAATATTTTTATAACAGAAATTAAATAATAGCAATTTAAATGGTTACCTGTGGAATCTGAAACACACTTCCACAAACGCATCACCTTGTACTTATCCCTCACTTCTTTCACAAACATCACCTTGTATAGCTTCCCCGATTCAACTTCACTTAAAAATCTTTTAGTTTTGTGCAATTCTCACCAACTCTTAGTTCTCGTCGGAGTTCATATCATAAATATCCCTAAAAATATCTGGCATTTGACGACCTGTACATCACTCGCCAAAGCCTTCTTACCAAATTCCAACTTTGTATTACGGCTACTAAGTCAAGAGTACTTCTGCAAACATTACAGAATGACTCAAACACTAGGTTCTAGCAATGGGCAAATCATTTTATCTAAAATTAATAAATTTACAATAATATTAATATTTCCAACAACATAACATTTAAAATTTCTGTTACGTTGTCGCGTTCAAATAAAATATCAGTGGCGCTAGCATGAAACCAACGAGAGTTTCATTTTTTTTACAACTATGGATGTGATGAATAAAATACCCTCCACATACAAACAAATGTACTGTATTCTGTTCCTATATGTATCCTCTGTTATCTTGAATGAAGGTCCGATACTCAAATGAAAATTCAATAAGCATTATCATATTTAAACATTTTATTTCTCAATTTCCTTGATTTGAAGATTTTGAAGGGTGTAAATCATAAATGAAATACTACCCAGAAATGCATTACAATAATTGTGTCCCTCTAGAAGGTCGTTATCATCGGCATCTCCGTTGTGCTTTTTACCAATTAAAATCTTTTAATGCAATATCCTATTCATAAACTGGCCAAAAAGAAAAGTCTGCTTTCTCACTAGTCAGTAAAATGAGCGAACAAACCTTACAATTCTGTCTTAAGACTAATAAAATAATTACTTCGTACTGTCTATATCCTTAACTACTCTGGTGAAATTTACTTGCACCTAAGCTCTGGCGAGGTCCTCAGGTGCCCTGAAGGTATATTACTATTTATCTCAATAAAAAGTTTTCTTTTTTCAAATTTGTTTCTTTGAATCAGTTTACAGTGTTTATAATAATATGGAAAACGTAGATTACAAGCAATTTTTACACACTGAATTTCTGTGATCTGGGCATAAATGTTTACAGCACTTTTCGCAAACTATTTTTGTCTTTCTGTCCGCATTTCTCCGACACATGTAGCATCTTGCTTTTTTGGTTGATTCTGACACTGAAAGGATGTTGAAGGTTAATATAATTGCGTTATGATTTTACTCTAATACAAATCATAAAGTTTAAATATACATAAAACATGAATCGAGGGAATGAAAAAGAACTCACGTTAACACTACCGTGGAGTATCGTGAGACCTTTTCTCCTCTAATTCCAAAAATAAACCTCAAATCACTTCGCACAATCATCAAAACAAATAACACAATGCTGCTGAGGAATACTGGAAACATGAGCGATATCTAGTAATTGGTTTCCGAATTATAATGACAGATACTTCGGCCGGGCGACTCCAGGACCCCACCAGAGTAGTAAAGGGTTAAACACCACCTTCTCTCATGTGGAAACCCAAACTCATCGTTTAAGCATTGTCGCCTTTGGAACCAACCTCCACGATTTAACGATTTTTTTCTATTACATGTAACTTCAAAGACTACTACACTCTCCGTTTTAATTAAAATTCAATTTTTTGTTGATGAAAGGAGTAATAAAGCTGCATATCACTACATACATTGACCAAGAAGAATGATTGTTTCTCAGAAGACATTTAATGGGCGAAAAAATAATCTTCACACAACACGGTCTAGAGGATAATCAAAGTAACTTTATTAACCACATCAGCTCCTAAAAGATTGCTCAAACTCTCTTTTACTATGCAATCAGAAAGTCTCACCTGACCGTCACTGCAATCTCTTAAATGTCATTTAAATCAACAACAAAGAAAATTTCATGTTACATGCATTCAAAATGTTAAAGGTAACATTAAATTACTTTACGTTGATAAAATTAATACTAAAACTTAATGACCCATCTCACTAACATAATAATTTCGCCTAGGTGGAACTCATCCTTTCTTACTACCGAGCCAATGTCTAAAGAAACCTTAACAAAACCCGCGACTGACGGCTAATAAAATGACTTTTATTAACTCTATCATCTGCTTAAGCAATGCTCGGTACTGCCGCGCGATTTCTCTTCCTTTAGCATTCTAACTTATCGTCACCGTTAAATAACTTCCTGCTCGTGTCAGATGCAATAAAGTTGTAATTGAAAGCCGGTGAACCCTCCCCCGCCCCACGTCCTCGCCCAACTACTCTCTCCTTTGTGCGGTCGTCTGAGAAAAGAGAGCGGGACACAACGCGGCGGCGGCGGCGGCGGCGGGGCCCGGATACAAAGGCTCCGCGACCGTCTTTTGTGCTGGCGACGCTGTCTCTTGACAAGCACCAGAAGACGAGATATGCCGACGACGGCGTCGTAGAGAAATTTTGGATGAATTTAAAAAATGAAACTGAAGGGAGTAATATTAAAAGGCAACACCTTCCAAAGGCATGTAATGAAATTAAAAATTATGATACCAGGAGAGAAACAAATCTCAGAATACTGAAAAATACACAGCAGACGGCATTGTCCAACAAGGAATCGTCGAGAAATTATTGAAGAATTTAAAAATGGAAACTATAGAGTGCAAATATTAAGTGAGAATTGCTTTCAACTACATACAAGGGAATTAAAACTCAACATACGATGGAGAGAAAAATCTCTGAAGACGGCTCACAAATTACGAGTAGCGTGCAGGATACAGGGCTGTTGGTAATGGATACAGAGCTGAGGACAAGACGGCATTATCGAGAAATTTTGTACAAATTAAAAAAAATATGCTGGAAATATTAAACGGAAACGCCTTTTAATAGATACGTCGATAGCCATATAATAGACATGGAGTGAGAAAACATATAAAAGGAGATTCTGTTCAAAGCAGATTTCGTATCACAGATGCAGCCCAGAGGAGATAGTATATCCAAGACGTCATGGACGAGGAATGTTAGAAAGAATTCCAAAAGGAAACAAAGTGTAGTTATTAAGCGGAAATGTTTTTAATGACACACTCTCCTCGTAGAAAAGACTCAAAATGAAAACAAAGAACGGCGACTGTCCCTTGTGATGTCTCCCGTCGAGCCACCAGGCGACGAGATACGGCCAGCGAGAAACGAAGATATTGTCGAGAAATTCTGGGAGAAATTAAAAAAGGAAACTGAGGAATGTAAATATTAAACGTAAACACATTTCCACGACTTATAATGCAATTAAAAATTATTATGCGATTGAAAGAAAAGGTCTTAAGAGAACTGCAAATTAGATTGTAGGGAATAACCGGCATTTCCAGGAAAAAATTTCGAATAATTGAAAGAAGGAAATTACGGTGTGGATGGAAATCACCTTATAATGGCATAAAATAGAATTCAAAATCTTATTCCTGCGGGAAAATTATGGGTCAATTCCTTTTCCTCCCTTAAGCAAAACAGATCCTAGTTTACAACCCTAAAATATAAACCGTTTTACAACCCCAAACGTAAAGTAAGAAGGTAAAAAAAACATGCTCAAGTTGTATGGCGCATCAGAACCCATCTGTGAAAAAAATGGCACATGGTATGCTTAAAGTTGGCCATCAATACCCTAGAGCAGGGGGTCTTCAACCTGAGTTCGGCGGAATCCTAGGGTTTCCTGGACGTTGACAGGGGTTCCGCAAATAATCATTATTTGTTCAGCCAAAACACATATAAAATGGAAATCATCTATACAAGGAATTTTTCACGAAGGAATGTCTTATTAAAATACAGATTGTATAATATTGTAAAAATTACAATCTTATATAATTGCATATAAAAAGGCACCTGATTGTACAAACATACAAGATTGATCCATATAAGATTTGAAAAAATTAAGAGGATAAGACAAAAATATACAAAGATAAGTTTTTCGTTTTTATTTTCAGATTTTATCTTTCTTTTCAGTTTAATTGAATATATATAAATTTTGTTCACACCATATGATGCGTAAAACTACGTTTCGCGATACGTCGTGGTTCAGAATTTGTGAAAAATAAAACTCTGCTCTGATCGCTAGTTTTCTGTAGTTTCTCCGATTAACACCAGGGGAATTCCGAAGCAGTACCCTTACAAACGGGCCACAGACCGCGCGCGATCTTTCCTACCTCTTCCTAGTACAATTCTCTCCCCTTACACACACACTTACACTAACATGCTCTACACTACCACATATTCCGGGAGACCGGTCGGGGACTTCGCACTTGTCCTGGCTGGGACGGTGCCCTTCTGGTGGGAGATACCTTGTTGGGGAAAACCCCGCTAGCAGACGTTAGGTTGGCGCAGAATCCTGCCATCCGCCATCCTGTCATCCGCCGACCCTAGTAGTTGATGCGTCCGGAATCACTAACAACCAATCCATCAATCAATCAATCACTCAATCGGTACTAGAGGGTCAATCCGGCCCTGGCTGCAAGGCGGTGGGAGGAGAGTCGGCAGTCTGACGCGGCGCGGATCGCGTGAAAGGCCTCCATACGACGCAGCCTGCAGATAAGGTAGCAGGCGTGGGGGCTGGCGAATATCCCCCCACCCACGCAACACGAGGAGCGCCGTTCCTCGCGCAGGCTCCTCACCGAGGCGCTATCGTGACCGACACAGTGTATGAAATGATGGCAATCGTAGTCAAAAGTCAAACTGTGTTTCTGGACAGAAATTCAGATTGAAGCTGAAATTAGTATTAAATACAAAAATTAATGCCTTGTCTTGGGGAACAACATTTTGAATCTTCAACTCCGTTATTTTTCGTCGTTCAAATTTAATACAGCTTTTGCTTTCCAGTGGCATGCTGGAACACATAATAATATACCATTTTATATGAATACAGCCTCGATATCAGAATTTACTAACAGAAATGTGAGTATACTTGCGGTTCTCTTTTTTCTTTCTCTGAGTCTACAATTTCCCAAGCAATTGCGTGACATATGCGTACTCGACATTCCGGCGAAGACTCGTCTCAATTCAATGAAATGGGCTATGAGGAAATGGGCTTCGAGCCTTTCTCACAACCCACGGGATTGGAGAAATGGTAGTGTGGATAGGATGGGAAAAAGTTTCTTTCGGGCGCAGTGCTTAGTCGATGAAAAGTACTGAGCAGGCATTCACCTGGAATTTCTCTAAAAATCAATAGATGACCAATTAGAACAAATGAACTCTAAAATTCTCAGTAGTAGGTCTTTCAACTCCCTTAGCTGGCACGAAATTCAACCTGGCTCTCTCCGATAATTCGTTGGAACTCCAAATTAAAATGCGCAGTCCAATGACTTTCCTCCCCTCTATCAAAGTCCTACATATATTACGATCTCTACACTGCACCTGCATCCTCCAAAAGTACCTGGAACTTGCAATTGATCTGGCGACCAATGGTATCTCTCTTGCCCCATCGGTTGATCCACCGTCCGGAGAGACGGGTTTTACCGGACTCCAACCGCACAAGCAGCAGAAAATGCTGAGAGAGCGCGAATGAGAGAAACGGACAGCAAGAGAGCGAAAGGAACACCGAAAAAGAGAAAAAAGAGAGCTATAGAGAAAAGCAGAACCCAAGGGAAAGGGAGGGAGATGAAAAAGGGGAAGAAATAACGGGAGAGGGTAGTTTAAGAGAAAAAGAAAAAGAGACAGAAAAGAGAGAAAAAAGAAAAAGAAAGAGAAAAAAGAAAAAGAAAGAGAAATCGAAAGAGAGAGAAAGAGAAATCGAAAAGAGAGAAAGAGAAATCGAAAGAGAGAGAAAGAGAAATCGAAAGAGAGAGAAAGGGAAATCGAAAGAGAGAGAAAGAGAAAGCGAAAGAGAGAGAAAGAGAAAGCGAAAGAGAGAGAAAGAGAAAGCGAAAGAGAGAGAAAGAGAAAGCGAAAGAGAGAGAAAGAGAAAGCGAAAGAGAGAGAAAGAGAAAGCGAAAGAGAGAGAAAGAGAAAGCGAAAGAGAGAGAAAGAGAGAAAGAAAGAGAGAGAAAGAGAAAGGAAAGAGAGAGAAAGAGAAAGGAAAGAGAGAGAAAGAGAAAGCGAAAGAGAGAGAGAGAAAGCGAAGAGAGAGAAAGAGAAAGGAAGAGAGAGAAAGAGAAAGCGAAAAGAGAGAAGAGAAAGGAAAGAGAGAGAAAGAGAAAGGAAAGAAAGAAAGGAAAGAAAAGAAAAGCGCTCTCGATAGAAAGAACGCGAAAGACAAAGAAAAAGACGCAGAGTGAGAGCGCACGCCTTGCAACGCGAGCCGTCCATCTCTCATTCACACGGGATGCATGGCGAGGGATTACGTTGAGCCCGCTCCCCGACCGGCCCCTTTTCTTCGGCCTCCCCCCCCCTCCCACGCGGGCGCAAAGAAAGAAACGACGGGGGCGAAGGGAATTTTTTTGCTGCGAATAATTCCAGCCGACGAGAGATGCACTATTTCAAAGGTAACCCGACAGTTCCTAGCGCCCGCGAGTAAAAACGAACCTCCGGTGAAATTACTTCCCTTTCCTTTAGGAGGGCGATCATTCCCACCACACTTCTCTCCTCCTCTTTCGCCACACTGGCTGTTCTCTGGACGATCCTCTTCGAAAATTTTCAACCAGAGTTTCCGCTGTATAAAGTTTCGTCTCTGCAATCCGTCTCAGTGTACCAGAGAGCTGAAATTCGAAACCACCAGTCAGCTTTTTTTTCTGCATACAATGGTTTTTTTGCCGTTTCGTTCATTAAGGATAATTATTAGAACACATTGTGCTGATATGTGTTTCCATGTTATTCTGATAATCAATTGCCCCTTTAATAATAGCAGTACTAAAATTAAATCATGTTTCCGCTGATTCTCGTCGAGGGTTGGTATTTTTTTTGGGGGGGGGGGAATGTAAACCACCAGCATGGCTTCCCTTGGGAAACGAGTAAATTGACCGTCAATGAATTATAAAGCTGTTTTACTACGTAAAAAAGAGAGCTGAAGATCCTTAAGTCGCCCCCGAGAAAAACGTATCTTGATGTTGTGCTCTCAATTCACGATCATGTCTTTTAGCATAAGCTAAAGTTAAATAAACACAGTCTTGAAAATACCGAAAATAAATTATATCAAATATTTTACACCATGTTGAGATAAGAATTTAGTAACTGAGTACCCCGATATGTTTTTAAAAAGATTTACGTTAATTTTACTTTAAATATGTCAAATGATTGCTAATCAAACAATTAGAAATGAAATTATGACTATTAACCTCATTCATATGCTATATAAAATTTCTAAGAAACAACACATTAACAACTTATTATTAACTTAAGATGAAAGTAAGTATTTAGAGAGAATATGTTTTTGCAACACTTGACTAAAATGTAGATGTCGTCTTTACGTATTTTTTCTTAAATTTGAAATTGTTACTTACATACGCTATTCTGGTAAAACAGGTCTTTGGGCTGTTTATGATATTTACACTGCTTTTAAGAAAATATAATGTCCGTGTATATTTATACATTAATGATCATATTCATAATTATTGCCGTGAATTTTCATACATTAAGTAGAAAATATAAAAAATAACAAATATTGTTACTCAACGAGAATACCTTTCTTATTGTATTAGTAATTGTATTGTAACAGTCTTCTCACAATAGATCACAGACGTTAAATACTCCTTAAAACAATTATTTATAATCAATGTGAATATTTTTGACCGAGGTTAAATTATCTAGTCTAAAACATTTACTTTTTAGTTGATGTGTTTTAACTCTTCAAAAATATTATTTCTGAATTAAGTGCATACAACTAATTTTATACGAAATGTAAACTTGGTAGTCTCATAGCCATTGTTGCTACGCTCATTGGTAACCAGTAACCATTTGTTTTCTTATGAACATTAGAATTAAATCGTGTTTTGCATATTTCTGCGTAAGTGAGCATTTTTTCCAACCTGTTCCGTGAAATTTCTAAATAACGGCCCACTAATACCTTAGCCTTTAAGAGGCGAGTGTACTAAATATTTATTTCTCATCTCTAGTAATAAAAATTAAATTAATAAAATGAATACGCACAAATGAGTTGTGCAATTCGACCTCTGCACAGGTGTGCAAACTTCTTTGTCCTCCAAAACGTTGTAATTGGGAACACGTTGGTCAACTCACCTGAACAAAACAAACAAATATTAGAACCACTGTAGTATACATAGATTTGTAAACTATTATCATTGCGTGAAAGTGAAAAGAAGAGGAAATAAGATTATTGGATAAGTAATTAACAGTAAAAAACGATTAACCGACATCTTAAAACAAACTATTATAATTTCATTTTGACGCGGAGAGTATCTTCAAAGTGTTTAATATGTAAACACAAGCAACATGACAATCAACACAAAATTGTACACATCAAAATACGTCAATCCGTGCTGTAACTAGATCCTAAGTGTAGATCATCTTTGTTAAGCCATTCAGGTGGTAGAGTGGAAAACAAGTTTAAACTACATCTATATGTAAAAATTGCCTTATTTTTGCCATTCAGAGCAAACAATACTATATAATTCACAAACAAAATTCACTGTTCATTAATTTCTTTTAATAACCCTATATTAAAAAGTAACAATATTCCTCAAATTGCTTACTTTATGTCGAGTCAATATTTAATAACTGGTATATGATTCAACTTCAGTACATTAATTTTATGCAATCGCCTAAAGATTACAAACCGCCTCTGGAAGCGCAGCCCCTTGAATGCCCAGATCACTTTAAGGGAGAATTAAACTTTCTAAACCTTCCATCCCCATTCAACTTCACTTCAATAAATCAAAAACTTGGAAAACAAACTGGCAGTCTTGGTTCTGGAACACGTGAGTTCAGGAACAGCAGTTAGGTCGAGACGCGGCCACAGGAGATGGGTCAGAATCGAACGGCTTCTGTGGGGCGAACGGCAGAGCCAGGCATTCGGCAGAGAGCTTGCGCCTTTGGGTTTACTTCACTGCTAGAGCAAGTTGTTCCAGATAGAGGAAAACACGTGAAATGTAATTAAGTAGAAATTTTTGTACCCCTATCTGATCACAAATTAAGTTTCTCATTTTGTAATCTACCAAAATCAAACCTTTTGGACGTTCTATTACATTTGTGGCTGAGGCCCCCAACTTCGCAGCACATATCAGAAACATCTAAAAGTTGATTTCAAAAATGAAGCACTCTAAAAAAACATTTCAAAAGAGCGTAATGTTTCCATGGTCACTAGCCAAATAATTTAAAAACGTTTCAATAAGCTCAGGTACTAATATATTCGTATTTTCTGTAAAATTTATTTTCCATTATTTTAGCAGCCCTATGTTGTAACCCTAGGTATTATACCCGCACGTTTTCTTGAGCCCTCATTTCGCTAGATGCGAGGGGAAGGGGTAATTATCTTGTTCACAAGACTATTATATGAAATTATAGCTCGTTTCTCGATGTAAAATAATTTCTGTTACCGCGGTGCAAACATTTCTAGTCATCAGAAGTTGTCAACAAAGCTTGTTGTTATCACTTCATCTGAATTCAACTGATTTAGCAAAGGAGTGTGGGTAGGTATGCCGGGGCTCAAGAAAACGTACGGGTATAATATTGTAGCGTCACGTTGGCGGCCGTGGGTGAGAGGAGGAGCGGAAGTATCGCATACCTGCGGGCATGAATAGCTAGGCGCCCGGCGTTGGGATACATTCAGACAAAGGGGACGCCAGCTTCACCGGGAAGGTCACGTGGTAGACGCGAGCCTCCCTCCCTAGGACGGTCACGTGGCGGCTGCACTCTGGTATAAAATCGAGCCGACGAGCTCAGACGGTGGGTTTTAATTCTGGAAACCTCGCGCGATGCGCAAAACTTTACGCCGAGGCTGGAGCGTGTCGTGGCTAGTGCACGGGTGACGAGGTCACGGTAGTGGCGCGGGAGTAGCGTCAGAGGAGGCGGGGCCTCCCTAGCTATGTGGGGTATCCACAGGGAAATACAAGTGTGTAATTTCTGAGCAGAAGTTGGTTATTGTACATACATGTAAATAAACTTGCACATACTTGTAAATGTCTGTGTGTTTTTCTCCATGACGCCACAATTGCTACTGCAGCGCACACCAGAACTGTGGGAGCGGTAGCCGTCGGCGCCCTCGCCCTCAGACTGGCCTTCCACCCTCGGCCCGCCCACGGCCCTGGGCGCGCCGGCCGCCACGCCCGCCCACTCCCCTAGCCACTACATCCGCGCCCACGGCCGCAAGGTGCGGCCACCCGGATCGGTTCCCACCGCCCACCGCTCAACCCTCTCAACACCTCTCCCTCCTCAACCTCGCTCCTCTCTCCGCCCTCACGGCGCAGGCTGCGGGTCGGATCCGTTCGTCTTGCCCCCGCCACGCGACGCCAGGGGAACTCGGAAAACTAGTTCAGTAGATCACTACGTTAGTCACAACGTATAATCTATACTATCTCTAAAAGTGAATTCAACGACATGTAAGCGACATCGATACCACAAAAAGTAGCGTATGAATAGATATGAAACTTTTACACGCTCTTCTCCAGGATTGTCGCAGTGTCCTTGCAAAGTTTGGTAAAGACTAACACAACCCAAATGCGGAAAATCAATAATTTAAATAATAAGTTGCTAGATGCACCGCGACCATCTTTCGCCTCTCGATTAGAGCATGTGATTCCTAAAATATTCCGTCAGAATCCAGTAGTGCTGCAGCAAAACTGGTACCTAATTTATTCTCTCGAAGTCAGTAGCAGTGCACAAGATTAGAAAAATTTCATGTAATAGCAATGTGTTGTAAAATGAAATGAAAGAAAATTATAGTATTTTATTAAAATTTGAACCAATTACGTTAAAAAGAATACTAAACACTGTGGTTTACATAAAAGTGATCTTTTCCCTCATTTGGAAGGATTGAATATGAAGAAAACCCGGGCAATGCCAAGTATTTTGCTAATCTATACGAATAAAAGTGAATTCAACATGTAACCAACATCGATCCTACAAAAAGTTGTATTTGAAGAGATACGACATTTTTGCAGGGTCTTTTTCAGGATTATAGTAGGTACCTTGTGAAGTTTGGTAAAGATTAATATAACACAAATACGGAAAATAAATAATTTAAATAATATGTTGGTAGATACACCACGATCATTATTTTTCTTCTGCCCCTAAGAGAAGATTGCTTCTTAATACATTCGCTAGAGACCAATAGCAGTGCTTAAGATAAAAATTTGTAAACTAATAGGGATGTTCTGTAAAATAAAACGAAAGAAAAGTATAGTATTTTATTACAATTGGAAGCAATCAGATAGACAATCTTTAACAGTGCTATTTATATATAAAATTGATCATTCTCCTCTTTCAGAAGAATTGGATATGAAGAAATCCCGGGCAACGTCGGGTATTTTGCTAGTATATATAGAAGTTACGTGTATACTTTAACAAAGGGTTCGCCTATTTAGCAGATGTTTTATTGGAACTGAAATCACACAAACTTTGAGTCGTCGTTTGATATTTCTGAAATTGTATTTGTTTTGTATCGTATAAAAATGTACCAAAATAAAGTTTCTTTCGCATTTTTTTCAGATTTATAACTAATTGTTTGTTTGTTTCGTGTTTCAGGGCGCGTCAACTGCTTTGGTCATTATTCCCGTTAGTGTAGTGCATGTTTTTTCTCGGGAGATGGCGGTGATCTTCCCCTGCTGGATGGCGAGATCCGGCGCCGACCTACCGTCGGCTAGTGGCGTTTCCCCCTAACCAGGACTCTCCCACCAACGGGGCACCGCCCAAGCCGGGACAAGCTCTAAGCTCCCGACCGGTCTCCCGGAGTATGTGGTAGTGTAGTGCATGTTAGTGTGTGTGTAAGGGGAGAGGATAGGAGAAGGAAGAGGAAGGAAAGATCGCGCGCGGTCCGTGGCCCGTTTGGTAGAGTACTGCTCCGGCATTCGCCTGGTGTTGATCGGAGAAACCACGGAAAACTACCGATCAGAGCAGCCGGCCGCTAGAATTCTCCTCCAGACAGCGACTTAATTCGACCTAGCTGAAAAGCTAGTGTCAAAAATCCTGCCGGCGTCAGGACTCGAACCTAGGACCTCCCGGTCAGAGGCGCTGCAGTGGCATCAGTTGATGCACTGAGCTACCGCTCCTGGTTTTATAACTAATAGAAACTAATATTAATAATGGGGAAAATGCAACATACAGAGAATATTTACGACCAAGACTAATATTTAGTATTGCAACTGAATGTTTCATTTACAGAGTATTTACACAAAGTTTAAAACGACTGAAGAAAGTAAATTCAAGTTCTCTGTAAAGATAGGAACTTCCCACAGACAGCGATTCTACCGCTCAAGCTCCTCAAACCCACTCTCTCTTGCTCGCTTCCAGTCTCCTCGACCACGGTACAGTCAGACGCCGTTGCTTATCGGGTTTCGCCTTACGGTGGCTAGCAGGAAAACTAAGGAAACTAGTTAACGAGATTACTGCGACAACAGTAATGGGAGAGACGTAAATAAAGAATCAAGGAACTTTTTAGAAACATTTGAAATTAATTTCGAAAGGAATAAGTACGTGGGTGAAGACCGACACTTTTCGCATCTCTCCTAGCGCCTCGTTGTCGATGCCCAGTTGCAAACCTGCCACTTTGCTTTCGGACAAATCCCCTGATGAAGAAGAATGGGATGTAATAAAAAAGCTGCAAGACAGTGTTTCAAAATTGTTTATTTACGTTCCATTTTCATATGCAACTTGGCGCGTTTTATATTTTATGTATAAATATTGAAATTGAATTTGAAAGTTTCTTAGAGTACGAAAATTAAGGGAAAGAAACAAGACTCATGGTAGGAATTATCTGAGAAATTCAGGAGAGAATTTCGAGAATATATGAGAAACTTTAAAGAAAATGAGAAATACTGATTTAATAATTTAAAGATATTAATTTAAATGAAAATTTGTTTCCACTTTTTCTTGAAATTGAACATTTATTTTTACTGAAATTCTTATTATTTTTCACATACAGCAGCGCTCTCTTGGCGTATCAAGGATCCGCAGGCTTCCGAGGCCAGAGTCATTTGGTACTTGGCTGTGCAGGACGAGCCACGTCACAGTCGGTCATGCTAATGTTTCGGCCATCATGTTGAACTTCTTCGGAACTATCAGTAGCTCAAAAGGAGACCACAACATAATGGCCGAAAAGTCAGCTCAACCGGCTGTCCCGAGTCTTAATGGCCCAAAAGTCAGCGGACCGAGCCGAGTTCTAACGCGTGTCAAGTTCACGTTCCCAACCCATAGATTATTTTATATTTTACCCCGGATCAAACTTTTCAATTTATAATGGTGTGAAAATTCGTTCCGAGATGTATTTTTGCGCTTCCAAACAGTCAGTCACTTGAATAATTATTGTTGATGCAGCTGATATCGGTAAAATATTATTTTACGCTCTACAACCGTGAAGAAACGTAATTGATATAAACGCGTAGCAGTGATCAGCAACAGACGTGATGATCTGCGAGTGTCCTGAGCGATGTGGCACGAGCGGTAATCAAGCATCTGCCTATTGGGGCGTTTAGAACGGGTGTGTAATGCTTCTGTAATGTTTTCGTATATGCTGTAATGCTTTGGACCATGAAATCAGTACTGTCATTTCAAATACCGAAATATAAGGACCTCAATTTTGGTCTGTCTTTAAACGTCTATGCACTAGTTCATACCCTGTCCTTCATGTGTATATTTTACATGAAAGAACGCTTATTCTCACAAAACAAAAGTTGTTACCATGACTTATGTCCCAACCCTCGAATAATTTCTTGTATTACTTATGTCAAAACAATTTTCAAAAAAAATCTTTAATAGTTTGATAATCAGTAAACAAAATATTCGACGAGCCATGATCGATTAGATATTGTTCGTTGCTGTTCTTGTCTTTTGTAAGAGGACTCAACAAGATTGTCTACTCCTTCCTTTTCATTCATATCACAGTAGGGATTGCAATAAAATAGATGTTTTTAAAACATTGATATTTACCACTACAACATCGATATATAAACATCGACATTTTGTTTGCCACGTTTATTTTTAGACTTAAACACTTTTTCAGAAGTATCTACGTTTAAAAAGTTTATGCATTTCGATAATTGTTTAGGTGGTAATATTGTTAAACTGCATTTTGAATCTTGCCTGTATACAATATAGAATAGAAAATTAAGGTGATAGGATGCATTAAGTCATAATATACTTTAAAGTAATTTTTGTGTATTATACAAGACGTTTTACTTTGATGATTTGTGAATGAAAGTGAATAATTGGAATAATAGCAAAACACGATAATCTTTATTTTTTATTTTTTATTTACATTACTATTAACTTTTTACTTATACGTGATGTGAATAAAATATACCGGTATTTTATTTTCATCGCCCTAATTAAAATTGGAACAGAATGGGCATATTTTATTCGTTTAATCATATTTAAAACATCGATATTTTAAACGCCCATGTTTTTGTGGACTTTTGCAGCTACATCGAAAATCTTTTGGTAATATATGAAACATCGATGTATCAAAGTTTAGATAAAATGTTCCATCACTACAGCAGAGACACCCTTTCGTGCCCTTTCATTCGTACCCTCATTGCCCGGAACACTTCACCGAGAACCTCAACTCTTTCCCTTTCATTCGTACCCGAGTCAATTCCTTTCCCTCCCCAGAACCCTTCACCAGGAATCTCAACTCTTTCATTCGACGACTTCCTCCCTTCGTACCGAGTCGATTCCTTTCCCTCCCCAGAACACTTCACCAGGAATCTCAACTCTCCCTTTCATTTCGTACCTGAGGAGACTCGTCTCCCCTCGGCGCGGAGCACAGACAGCGCTCCGATCACGCTCCAAAGAGCAGCGGCGGCGGCGGCAAGTTGCCAGGCGCACTTCGTTAAACCGAAGACGCGCCGACGAGAGCGCGACGAGTGGAAAACTAATGCCTCGCCGACCAACCACGCTTGCCAGCGGCACCGCCGGCGCCAGGGTCGCCGGGAGATCGAGCACCCAGAGATTCGCTTGGGTGACAGAGGATCCGGTTCTTAATCGCATGCCAAGCATGAGGACTAAACGGGAGGTACGGATTTTACTTCTCCGTCATACGCTACACACGCACAGTGTTTGACCAAAAATAAAGCGTTGTCAAGAAGCATGCCGATTTAGATTGATGTAGATGTGATGGAACAGATGCATTGCACAGTGAAAGGAATCGTGAGAACTATAAATCAGGAGGTAACAGACTCATTGATTAGTGATTCCGGATACGTCAACTGCTAAGGTCATGCAGTAAGTGTAAAAAGTGTAGTGCAGGTTTTTGTCGCGGAAGGTGGCGTTGATATTCCCCCACCGGATGGTGAGATACGGCGCCACCTTACCTGTCGGCTTGCGGAATTTTCCTCTACCAAGTTTCTCCCACCAGGGACAAGTTCTAAGCTCCTAACTGGTCTCGCGACATGTGTGGTATTGTAGTGCATGTGTTGGTGAGCAAGGGGTGAGGATAGGACAAGTAAGAGGAAGGAATGACCGCGCGCGGTCCGTGGCCCGTTTGTTAGGGTATTCGCTCCGGCATTCGCCGGGCGTTGGTCGGAGAAACTACAGAAAACTACCGAAAACTACATCGGAGGCGATGGTGTAACGGATAGCGTATCGGGCTGTTATACCCAAGTTCGCAGGTTCCAACCGATCGAAGCCGTGGATTTTTAAAGACGAGAAAAATCCTTCGTACGCCTTCCTTCGGAGGGGAAGTAAATCTGGCTGTCCCAAGTTAGTAGATTTACTGCAAGTAAAGGTCCTCAAGCCTAAATGAAGCCTCTGAGCTAAATTCAAATTGCCTGTTTCGACGTCCAAGTAATACCTTCTTTTTCCCCCAGTATGTGAAAGAAACGTAACGAAATTTGCGTGGTCACACGGAAGGCCTCATGGCCTGAGTCTCGCCACGTAAAATAAGGCATTCATTATTCAAAAACTCCAGACAGCAGCTGAATTCGACCTACCTATGTAGCTAGAATATCTGCCACCGTGGGACCCGAAACACTCACTAACGTCAATTGATGCTCTGAGCCACCTAAGTAGGAGTTTATAAAATTGTACTCCATGCCAAGTATGTTTGAAAACCATGTGTTTAGATGACGTTGATGGCGCTAGTTACGATGCGGATAAACGCTTAAATTAGAAACAAGACCTTGAGAACAAGAAGTACATGACGTATGTGCAAAAACCTCGCCGGATAAGTTGCGCTTATGGGGAAGATAAGATTCACATCGATGAACTCAAACTAAAAAACGGGAGGTTAAATTCCATGACAGGATGCGCACGGAAAATGCTGTCGCGTGTAGATGGCCGGAAAATGCTGTCGGAGAGTCTCATGGCCGTAGGTGTTGTAATCACAGTTGAACTCATGAAGATTAGCCTACAAGAGATTAAATTACATTCCAATGATATGAACTAAAATTATCGCTGTCTCAAATGCCGTTGATGGTGTTAGGTAAAGTTTGCAGTAATGATCAGTTTTGTTTATTTTGTTTATAGATATTTTCACACAAGTATTCCCTCTATTACCACGAACGTGAATCTAAAAACGTTAAAGAAACAAGATAAATACTTGATCGCAGACAATTCATTAACAGCCTGATGCCTTTAGTTTTGAGCGGCACAGCTGTAATTTCTATCGTCTCTAAACGCCTGCAATGTGTTAGTCTTACACGTAGGTTTACAATATCCTCCTGCCAACACATCTACGTGAAAGAAAATCAACAAAATTCGATTGATGACTTCATATGTGCTTCTCACTACGACGCAAGACTATTATTCTTGTCACCATGTTTCCTCAGGGCTAGCCAAATCGCGCTTGTAAAATGGATGATTCTGAGGAACACAGTAGTAATGACAAACCGTACTGCGAGTTGAACAGTTGTGGAGTGTGGCTGAGTTAATAAGAAACAACGAAAACCCTTGAAAGTAATTCTTTAGAATTTGCCGTTGAAAGCATACAATTGTTCTACAAGTAAATTTTAGATCTTACCACAACAAATAGTCCTGCTCGTGCAATAGTCTCTCTCCTGCTCGACACCCAACAAGTGGTCTGTATGTGCGTACTGAGTGTGCGGTTGGAAATGGTTCAATACTGCCGGGATCAGCGCGAGCTCGAGAAACGCGCAAACTTCGCCCAGGCGCCTGCTAATCCGCATCTGCAACTACGCTCCGCAACATGGGTGAATGTTGGCATCAGTTGCCCGGTCGGGACGACGGTGCAGCGAAGCGAAGTCAGCAGCATCAGTGGCCTGTGACTCACCGACTGGATGCGGCTACTGTCCCCAGAAGTCAGGACCGTAGTCAAAGGCGATGGGTTTTCTCCGATCAATACGCGGCGAATGCCGGAGCAGTACCTTATAAACGGGACACGGCGTGAGTGATCTTTCTTCTCTCCGCATCTCTCACTTATGACACACACACACACACAATGACAGTCACTACACTAGAACATCGGAGATTAGTCAGATGCTTAGAGCTTGTCCTGGCTGGAGCGGTGCCCTGCTGGGGGAAGACACCCCGAAGTTATTGCTGGAAACTCCGATGTCAGCGATTCATTGCAGAACGTCTTGCGTTTTACAAGCCAGCTGCCTCGCTAACTTCTGTGCAATCCTTTACTGATAAGTGCACGAATAAGTTCTTTATGTTTTGTTTTTAAAGCTTCTCCACTATTCTTCAAGAGACATCTGATTGTAAACCAGCGGCCCGGTCAGCGTTTCGGCCTCTTTCAACCACCATCGACAAACGGTAGCAGATATTAGTATTTTTTTTATTATGGGCATCTTTTAGTACATCCTTTCTTTTCCAAGTTCTCTTTGCAACAGAATCCAAATAAAGTGTAATGTCTTGGGCGTGTTTTTTCAACCTTTAAGTACTGTCAACCTACCGAGCCTGGTATTTCATAGCGATTCCTTCAGTCTCTATTTTTCCAATGGGTTCCTACAACCTCTATTTCGATGACAAATCAGTGCATTGATGCGGCAAATATACTTGATATTTTGCTGACACCACTCTTAGACCAAATGTTTAAATACTTGATAATAACAAAAATCCAAATAATTTTAAAACATCGGGATAACAAGTGAACGAAATAAATGAAAATATTTAAAATACTACGAAAAATACAAAAGGGATGTCGTTTGGATTGTATGAAATTTTCTTCCAGAATTTGTTCGAAAGCGTTACTTCCGCCTGACACAAAGCAAAAAAGTTTCAAACAAATTCCGTATATTTCGATAAATATGGTAAGTCAATCAAATCCAAGGTATTATGGTGTTGATCAATAATAGAGTAAGCTCATTCGAATTGTCTCCATTCAATATTTTATAATATTTAAAAGTAATATAAAAGGAAAATAAATGCCAATTCATTGCTACCGTATGTCTATTTATGGTTCGTTTTGCTCCCCCTTTATGCTTTTGATGGAAAACACAAGAACATTCATGTGTTTAAAATGTAATATTTTCAGCCAATTAAATTAGTTTACTTTATTTTTACAGTGAAAAATTGCGTACTTTTTTGTTGAGATTGGTTCAATAATTAGAATTGCGTACAGGCGGTGCAGTTTTATTTCTTTTTGTTCGTAAAAATGATCGTAATTAACAGTTCGAGGAATTGAATGAAAGAGGTGAACAATTATATGCACTCTTCACATTTTGGGGACACATCAGGCATGAAAAAAGTACGATATATTATTAAATAATTGATTTGTCCATTGTATGATACACTCGTTCCGTTTGTGTTTCGACTCTACAATGGAGTGAATTCTAATAAAATATTTTAGTGCTGTTATAAACCCTGCAGTCTTTGCCTCATTGTATCGTGTGACTTGTTATAGCATAATAGAATAGAATATTTTTATGCTACTTATGAGTACATTAAGTATTTGCGGTGATAGCGTTTTTCAAATACAATTACTAAAAATACACAAAAACAATCACACATTATAATATGTACATGTCTGCTTAATACAATTTTGCAAAATCAATGTCCCAAACCTGTCCTGCTAAAGCTGCCATACGAATATAATAATAATAATAATAATAATAATAATAATAATAATAATAATAATAATAATAATTTTAATGTTAACGTTTTCTTAAAAATAATACAATTTATTTAAACCACTTTTAAAATTTTAAACTTCTTCGCTATATTATTCTACTACATAAACCTGCAAGACTGTTTTCAATCAGCAATTTTTTTTCCGCTCCGAGATCCGACCTCAGATCCTCTACGCCACAGAAGGGCCATATGGGCCCATCTAGGGTCGAAACTTAAAACCGTAAATGAACGGTTCATGTAATACAACCTCAGAAATCAAAAAATCCGTTTCCAACTTCCAAAACCTCGACTTCATTAAGATCGATCGGGGAATATCAATTCTGGAGAAAATCGGATGAACGGTTTAGGCACTAGCTTTGACCACAGATGGACAAACGAACGTTTGCCTGTCAATCGATTTTTTGGTATCAAGGACCCACAAAACGAATCCTGGCTACTCCACGGGTTAAGAGAATTTTTTTTCCATATTCAGCAACTGGATTTATCCACGATTTCGTTACCGGGCAATAAGAGTTTTTCTGTCGAAAATTTGCCGTTTTCCAATGATTTATAATTTTTTTTCTTACGATTAACTTCATATTGGCGATAAAGTAAAAAATCAGAGCGGAAATCCAGTCCCGATTGGTTGATTGCGATTCCGGTCAACTATCGAGTCATTGGTCCCGTAAGTGTAGTGCATTTTTTGCTAGGGAGATGGCGGTGATCTTCCCCCACTGGATGGCGAGATCTGGTGCCAAGCGGGTTTTTTCTCAAACCAGGTATCTGCCACCAACGGGGCAGCGCCCCAGCCGGGACAAGTTCTAAGTTCCCGACCGGTCTCCAAACATGTGTGGTAGCGTAGTGTATGCTAATGTAAGTATGTATATGCAATGTGTGAGGATAGGACAAGGAAGAGGAAGGAAAGATCGCGCGCGGTCCGTGGCCCGCTTGTTAGGGTACTGCTCCGGCATTCGCCTGGGGTAGATCGGAGAAGCCACGGGAAACTACCGGTCAGAGCAGCCAACCGCTAGAATTCTCCTCGAGACGACTGAATTCAACCTAGCTGAAAAGCTTGTGTCCAAAATCCTGCCACCAATGGGTCTCGAACCTAGGATCTCCTGGTCAGAGGCACTGCGGTGACATCAGGTGAGGCGCTGAGCCACCGCTCCCGGTCCGAGACTCGATGCCTGCTCTTTCGCCCCCCATCACCACCAAGGCTGAGGCGATCGCAAGTGGAGTTCGTCTTATTGCGAGCGCCTGTACATCCCTACCCCGAGGGAAACGCGCGGGCGGAGCCGCGCGGAATTTATAGTGTTGTTTTCCTGTCTGCCACACACGGGGAACCCAATTAAGGATGGCAAAAAATATCGACGTTTTCCATCCGAAACACCGATATATTAACATCGATATTTTGCTTTCGATGTTTTCTTCACATCGATATTTTGCTGCAAAACATCGATTTTTTTTTTTTTTTAACATTTTTTAAATAAAAGGGTTTTAAGCATTTTGTAGAGTAGCAGTAATCCACAGTAATATCGTTGATTTGCGTCCCCTTCTTTCCATGCTGCACATTTCGCCTATGCGATCTCAAGAAGTGTGGGAGCTGCTCGCGTTATGAATGTATGTTATCGCCAGGCGTGTCATTACCTGAATCGATAGTAGTGTTAGACATGGTCCTTAGACGTTTTGACAAGTCATGAACCAGACTCACTCCATCCCGAAGTTCCACAGTAATATCGATATTTTAAACGTCCATATTTTTTGTCGATGTTTTCATCGACATCGAAAACTCTTTAGCGATGTATCGAAACATCGATGTGACGATATTTTCGTGAAATTTGCCATCACTAAAACCAATAGGAGGCAGCCGGCACAGCACATTCGAACTGGACACTGTGGGCTATTACTAATTAGTACTGATTGATTATTTCGTTTTTCCGACAGCGGTAATTGCTATGGTCATTAGTTCAGTTCGTGTAATGCATGTTTTATCGCGAGAGGTGGCGGTGTTCTCTCTTCGCTGAATAAGGATATCCGGTGCCCACCTACACTTCGCCATGCAGGCATTTCCCATTTACGAATAGGATGCCACCACCGGGGGACCGCCTCAGGTGGGAAAAGCTCTACGCTCCCAAAATGTTTGGTAGTATAGTGCTTGTAAGTGTAAGTGTATATCTGGAACTATGAGAGGGGAACAAGGCAAGGAAGAGAAAGGAATGCGCGGTCCGTGGTCGGTTCGCTACGATGCTCCGGCATCGGCCTGGTGTTATTCTGAGAAAACACGGAAGACTACCGGCCAGAGCAGACTCTAGATAGCGGCTGAGTTGGATCTATGTAGCTAGTGCCGAAAATCCTGCCACCGTCGGGACGTCTTGGACCAAATAATTCGAGGCACTGCCGAGGCATCGTTTGATGCCCTGAGCCCCCTCAGCTCGTCTAATTAAATGTTTCCAAACATTCTGCATTTCGAAATTCACTACTTGAATTCATTGTCATTGCTTGTAATTTATTATCTGACCCTGAAGGGTGCGCGTATAAACTTTCGAATATTGCTCAACATCTATTCACAATCAGAGACATAGTCCCAATGCAATATTAAATAGTAGCCATTTTACGTTGTAGAAATTGAGAGTCTACACGTTTCAGAATTTTTCGGAGAGGTAGAGGAATTTGAAGGGAAGCGGTAAATTTAAGAAAAGCTTCAGAAATGTTTCATTTTATTGATTACCGTCAAAGAAACAGGACTCATAGGATCTCGAAAACAGGATTTTCTGGGTCTATAACGTTCTTCACGACAAGTTCCAAGTTTTACTAACGTGCGGGAAATGAACGTTATTGAGGGCATGGGAAAATAGTTAACAACCTTTTTTAAAACGGTGTTAAACAACTCGAAGTGAATCAGAAGAGTGTTCAAAAATCGTGCGTCGACATAAGTTTTCAAGCTCTATAAGAATAGGGATATTAACAATACAAGTATGAATATCAAATAATTTTACGTCTTTTGCACCATAAATGTGTGTAGTTTTCCTTTTCCTGACACAATAATGAAACATTACTGTGTTCTGAATGTAACCGACAACACCCCAAAAGTGTCGAACAACCTAGTTTGCACAAAGCAGAAGGCTCGAATTTTGATATAATTTCGTAATCGAGCACATGAAGCTGTACATGCCTGAAAGGTTAAATCGTACAAGAAGTGCAAAGAGGAACAGAAAAAGTACAAAGAAAATGGAAAAAAGAGAAAAAGAAAAAATGAAATAGAAAAAAAATTCCTAGCTCTGTTGTGCGAATCGTCTTGAACTCTGAAACTGCTTTTGACGCATCAAGTTTCCATAGAGACCATTCTGTTGCATGCTGAGTCACTAATATTGTCAAAAATGTAAATGGAAACACAATATTTTCAACAGGAATAGAAAAAGTTGTTAATGCGACGTGTTACAATACATGGATGCTTCTTGTGAGAGATGCACTGTAATCAAAATCGTTTCTTACAAAATTGAAGAAAAGTTTCAGTTCACTCAGAAACCGTCGTTCTTTGTGCTTCATGCAATATTTGATTAGCATTAAACGAACCTCAAATGCCAATATTTGAAGATATTTGACGGGAGAATTTTCTCAAAATCTTCGTACGAGGTTCTTTATTCTTGATCGCAATGCCAATGCCACACCTTAGGCCAAAACTGTCTTGAACGAACGAGTTAATGAGTACGTGATTATGCACATACGAACGCATGATGAACGAGAAGGCAGGGAGAGGCACAACAAATTCCACATGGACCGACTGGGAATTGAACACAGCTCCCGCATTGGAAGGCGAGCGGTGTGACAGCGAAACCACGTATGGCGCCTATTTTCATTTGAATCTGCAGAATTGTTTGCCAATTCACTCCAATCCCATTCAATTCAATTCAATAATGTTATTTTACTTGGCGAGCCCAGCCACATGTTGCTCTTCCGTCTAACCACGCAAATTCTATGATCACTTCCCACTAGCCGAGAAATAAGTATTACTCAGGCGAATTGAATTTAGCTCAGAAACGTCTTTTTGGCTTGATAATCTTTAACATGCAGTGGGTCTACAACATGGGACAGCCGGTTTTACTTCCAACACGAAGTACGAATTTTTTGCCCTTAAAAATGTACGGCTTCCATTGGATTTGATCCGCGAACCGCGAATAAGGAGTTCGTTACACTGCTGTAGTTTTCGTGGCTGTAAATGTCGTTTCCGACCACTGTGGAAAGACGGGCTCAGAGGAGCAGCGGGCACAATCGACCACTGGGGGCGCTGCGGCCTGTAAAAGCCCCAAGTTGAAACGAGTTTTCTTGAGGAGTGGAAGGGATTTGTTTACGCATGTCATGCGGGATGAGGGGAGCAAGATCGAAGTCTCCTGACTCGTAAAATATTCAAATGGAGAATATGCTTTTGGGAAAGAAAGAGCGATAAAAAAGCAAGAGAAATTCTTGATTGTATCCAATGCTTTGAGAGTCTTAATTATCAAATAAGTTGATAAATTCATAAAGGAAATAATGTATTACATTATTAATTTATTGCTAAATTCATAAAGGAAATAATGTATTACATTATTAATTTATTGCTAAATTCATAAAGGAAATAATGTATTACATTATTAATTTATTTAATAAATTCTTGTGAATATACTTATCTCATGAATATCACCTTCCTTACGCGGAATTTCCCACGACATATTCTTTGAGAAAAAGTTATCATCTTTGCCTCCCTATATGACCTAGAAGTTTGTAACATTTATTCTCAGACATATGTATACTCGCATATGCCCTCAGAAGTGTATTAACTTCTGAGACATGTAAACAACCGAAGATTTTTTTGCCAAATTAACTTGTGGAGGGAAATCCCTTAACCGCAGTTACACAAGAAACCATTTCTGACATCGCGCCCCTGATAAGTAGGCAGCTCACACTGTACAGGCATTCGGCAGGTATACAATATCTCGAGACGACCAATAATTGCTGCATCCAGTTTTTCGTATTTATTGTTCAGTTTCCGCTCGGTCAAAACTTGCATCGCTGATACCACCGGCAGATACGTTAAATTTCAAGGTCAAATGGTTGACGTTGAACAATAAAAACATAAAATCTATATTGTCCATTCGTTCCCTGCTAAATCCTTTACCTAGCAAATCTCGATGCTTGTTGAGTTGCCCATCGATTCCACGCGAGATTCAAAATTCAGTCCTGGGTAATTTCTTTAAATGATATTTCGCCACCATACGTTAATTCAAAACTATTATCGACCACCTTCCACGACTATCTTCGACCACCTTCCACGACTATCTTCGACCACCTTCCACGCCTATCTTCGACCACCTTCCACGTCCCTATATATTTGGGTCGTTCAATCGGAGGCTTCCTGCATTTATTGAAATGCTACGATTGAAATTCTGTGTATCTTGGACAGAAAGAAATGATATTTACTTGAACTTGCTTTTCGTTAAAGAACGCACTTTCAGTTTAAAAACGCACTTTTCAAATTCACAAGGTATTTATGTGAAACTTGACGCAACTGCCGTAATCTTGCAATGCGGTTCCCTATCGATTCTTTTCCTTATCAGCCGAAGGGCGATCAAGCAGCACGCGTCTCGAGAATCAAAACTAAAAAAATTTTCTTATACAAACATATTTTTATCTTACAAAACAATTCTCACAAAATGAAAAGAAATAGAATTTTTCATTAAAGTAATTTGCTGGAAATTGTCGCCAGAACTATTAGTAATATACCACAATACATAAGCATCTGTAGTGTTTGGTTGTCAACTAAATTTCTATGCCTTTAAAAGAAAGTATCAAGAATACTAATAATAACTACAGCAACATTTCTCTCTCTAGACAGTCTTTCCATTCGAAATAACGCAGAAAGAGCTAAACAAAATGAGTTTTTGTCATCTGAATTCATTTGAAGCGGTCGAGTTAACGGCCATCGTGACGGGACAACGACGAACGAACATTATCGTAAACTCAGCCGAAATTTCTCATCACTAAACCACGAAACGTATCTCATCAAATCAAAATTAAAATTTGGAGAATGTTTTCAAAATGTTAAATGTATAGACGCAGCACAATATTGCCAGAAAGAATATTAATACACTGTGTCGAATATTTTTATTACTGGTATTGTCGTTCCCGTTTTTATGTCGTTCACGCCAAAATAATATCTTTTATATTTACGTTTTAATACAAATTAATTAGATAATATTTTAATGTTTCAGTACAAGTCTCAAAGAAAAGAATTATTTCAGCAAATATTGAAAACTGTAAAAAATCAATATCGATGTTACGTAACATTAAACTAACACCCCCATTCCCTATGTAACGCAACGTAACGCTACCGGAAAAACCCTCCCTCCTTTCTTAGCGTTACGTAATTTATGGACGACTCGTAATGTTTTGTAGGTAGAGAATATACATACTATGTTGAGAGTTGCCATTTAGAAATTTACCCAAAATCTACCTAGAGACCGAAGGATGTGAAATCGTAGGTGATATGACAGAATATCGTACGTTTCCGTTTTATTCACAAAATCATTTCCTCTTAATAACAGATATTCACAATTTACAATATTTTTATAGAAACACTGATACGCCAGCATTAAAAAGAACTATAAAATTTCAGTGCTACTTTTAAGTTTAAGGATTTATTATTTGGTTTACAACAAGTATTAGACGATTACACAATGAAATAATAAAATGAACATGTTTTCAGCGAAATGAATTTACACTTTATTTTTCTCAGTTTAGCTTTTTTAATTTGTATTTGACTATTTTCACAGTTACTTTTTACATTTCTTTTATAAAACGCACTCCGCAGCAAACGCGCACGAAAACGACTGTTTCCTCCAAGCAGTTAGCGCGAAGTGGCGGCCCCCCTAACGGCCTGCCGTGCAATCTCGCGCAACGACGCGGCCTTATAGCAACCCAAAGATTGCTTGTTGGGCTGGCACGCACATTCCCAGGCCCCCTGTGGCGGCGGCGGCGCTACTGCGTTGGCTTACGATCCGTGGCGCCGTTACATCGACGACAGTCTCCGAGCTGCCACCGCCTACGCCAGCCGCACCAGCCGCCGCCGCCACCGCCGCCCCGCCCCCGCCCCGCCGCCCCGCCGCCGCCACCGCTGCCACCGCCCCGCCGCCACCGCCGCCACCGCCGCCGCCATCGCCGCCGGCGCCGGCGGCATCATCCACGCCGTTAGCAAGCTTTACGACGACATTCGCGTTGAAGTCAGGCAGGAATAAATCATCATCATCATTATCATCATCACCCGCGCAGATTAGTGCCTGCCATGTCGTACGGGTCGCGTTGTTTATGGCCCGTATATATCTTGGCTGTTCGCGACGGACGAGGGGGACAGTGGAAAGGGGAGGGGGAGGGGGTGGGGATGAGAATGGAAATAGGATGAGAACGTGTACGCACGAAAAGATGAGACGTTGCGTGGGTTCTGGGGAAGGAGCGGAGGAAAACGCGCTTTTGTGGCCAGTCTATGCAAAGGATGTTGGGTTATGTTTTTGCCGCAGAATTTAAGCAAATCTCTTATCTACCCCTATTCAACAGGAACACCATCACAATCTTCACTTTGTCTAAAAAAAGTAGCGGTAAGTGCATTGCGTTATGAAAAAAATGGCTAACAAAGTAAAACAGCCCAAATGGAACCATACCATACCTTACTAATGAAATAAATAATTAGAATACTTCTTAGTAATTCAATATTCTCCAATGTCTCGGAATAGTTGAGAATCTTTTTGCTGCAAAAAGCCATTAGTTTCTTGTGATCCCATAGTACACCAGTCTCCAAGTAATGAATATCTGCTTCTTGCCAATTTCTTTCCTTCGAGTTTGCGGAGACGTTTTTGTCCAGGTCAATTTTTGCAACAACAAAAAAATAAAACAAAATTTGGAAAAACTGTTGCTCCCAAACTTGTAGCGGTTTATAATAAGTCCGCATTCCGACAATCGGAGTACGTGGATGGTGCGATTGTGAAACAGAAACAACAAATAAGTTTGTATTGGCAGTGGTTTGGCGTTGTGGATCCCACCTGGAACCCCACCACATAGAAGGGAAATGTCGGGCAGGGATTTTACCCTGCATGGTCGACAAACGAGCTTCGTATATGTGTGCCAAGCTACCTTCCCCGAAAAAGGGAATTAATGGCTACCTAGAGAATGTGTTCATATGCAAACTTGTTAGCAGAATATTTCGTACATATTTCTACATCACTTGTCTATGGTTGCAGGTAGTATCCATTATTGGTATTACTATTGCTTAAGCAGGTAGTGAGCCGCAGTACTATGCCGTTTTAAGGGAAAAGTGTAATTTAAAGTTATTGACATAGACTATGTAGGAATTTTACAAACTGCGGTATATATGTTCCCGTGTTCATTGACTAACGATTTAAATAATTATTAAGTGTGTGGTCTACGATACATGACGTCATCTTAGTTGTAGCGTAATCGTCAGAGAAAGGCTTACAAATATCTTTCCAGGCCTTCGTCCGACAGTCAGGATTGGCTAGTATACATTTTATATTTGAAAATCAGTATTTTTGGTTGTTTTTTGAAATGTATTTTAGAGACTATTTAAATACATAAAATAGGTGTATTTAAAAATACTTAAAATAATTTCAATAAAGATGAAGTTAACGAGCATAGTTTATTTTCGTTTGATTCTGCTAGTGAATAAACCTCATTGAAACAAAAATAAAAGCCCTTTCAGTTGTTTAATTTGAATTCTCTTCATTTTTAATGATAAATCTAAATCATTAAAAACGTTGAACAATTATCCGACAACAAACATGTGTTTATTCCGAGTCTGGACAATGTCCTTTTTCCTATTTTAATTATTTGAAATTATTTTAGACAACCTGCCCATTATCAATGTTTACCACAGAAATGCCTCCTGCGAGGGTTTTATAATGCCTATAAATGCCTATTTTAGAGGCAATTTCTTAAACGAGCGTTAAGAGCCTTTAAGTGTCTAAATTGAATTTACCGCATTTTTAATATTTTTTATATTTCGTTTTGTACAATCATTTTCCGAGAAAACGCTCATGGCTAATTTTTTTACCAAACAAGTAATGACCGCGTAAAATCTGCCAGGGCGTTCTCCAATCGAGGAGCTCTATGCCCTATATGTTCTTGCCTGTAATGCGGCGTAGATATCGCTTAGAGACGTACGAGAATTTGAAACCGTGCATGTTACCTTATCTACTCTGCCGATGTCCGCCAAAGCGCTCCAAAGAAAAGGAAATTGCTCTCGTTTCTCCAATATTAGCAATGATTAGTAAGCTCTGTTCCTTACGACTTCCAAAATACCACTCCCAGCGTCTTTCGCTTTTAGAAGGTAGAATTACACAAGATGGGCGGAGTTTCCTTCGATAATAATTTCGTATTAAGATTCAAAATTATTGTATTTACTGTATTTTGAATAGTTGAAGTATTTTAAATACGTATGTATTTTGCAATTCAAAACTTAATGTATTTTGTTTGTGTATTTAATTATTTACAGAGTATTTTGATGAAGTATTTAAATACTAAATTTAAAGTATTTTACCCAACGCTGCGGACCGCCGATATATTCGAACGCGCCATCGGAAAAGTCCTTTCGTGTTCACTACAACCATTAGTGTTAACAAGAGTTCGAACGAATGAGGAACTTCAGACAAAAAAAGGTCGACCGAAATTTCGGCCAAATTCGGCTCCACTGTGATCGCCGCCTAAGCTGTAAAAAGCTGTAAAGCGGGTTGCAGGTGAATAAGGGATCGTGTTGGGGAGGGACCACGCATTCGCAAGCAAGACTGGCGCTGGCGGTGAAAGGCAAATATGCAGGGTGAGTCACGTTACTTCAGCACTTCCAGTAACTTTTGAGCTCTGAAAATCGGACTCCGAACTTCTGAAAATGTAGAGGGATGGAAAGCAGAGTTCAGGGGAAAAATTGCAACAGTTTTGTGTATATTTGGGATATGTTTCATATCATCAAATATTAAAATCAGCTTCCCTTCCCCGAGCGCACGTTTGCTGGTGGAGCGACGCGTGACATTGGGTGGTGTTCTGTTACACTCCAAATATCCGTTAAGCACGAGTCGCAAGAGTCAAAATTGCTCCAAAAAAATGCCTATGTGACATGTGACTATAGACGAATATATATATATATATATATATATATATATATATATATATATATATATATATATAAAAAATATATTGAATACTTCATTCCGTCGTGCACTTTCGTGAAAACTGCATTGCAATAACTTCTACCATTCAAACGTTACAGAAGGTGCTAAAATTACGTGACTCACCCTCTATATCGACTGTATATAAAGACCTTGGAGCAATAACATGCTATGTCACATTGAAATTGAGATATTAGTGTATTTCCGCGCCCCATAGGTGTCTCTAGAATTTAGGTTTTTATTTTAAAGTTTCGCCGCAAAATGGCAGTGCAATTCATAAATTAACGTTTTTAACCCAATAGTAGAAGGAAATGTTTAAATTTTTGTCTCAAAACTTCGGATTTTGGCATAGCATGTTAGTTTTACGAGGTATTCATATACACTAGTTTGTAGAAATTTGGGATAAACACCAGCGTGTAGAAATGTGCAAAGTTTACTGTCGTTGTCTTTTGCTCTCAACCGTCCGCGAGTCTTTTATGACAAACAGCTAAAAGAAATTGATGAATGACATACAATATCAATATGCTGTTTAACGGTTTTGATTCAAAGTGTTATTAATATAATTAGGTACGTACGTGTAGGGGTGAGGATAGGACAAGGAAGAGGAAGAAAGTTAGCTCAGCAAAACAATCACCAATGCTTGGCTTGGTTGGTTGGTTGATTACTGATTCCGGGCACGTCAACTACTGAGGTCATTAGTCCCTTAAATGTAGTTTATGATTTTTGCTCGGGAGTTGGCAGTCATTTTCTCCCGCTGAATGGAGAGATTCGGTGCCGACCTACCGTCGACCAGTGGGGTTTTCTCTAACCAGATATCTCCCAACGCGGGGCACCGCCCGTGTCGGGACAAGTTCTAAGTCCCCGACCGGTCTCCCGACATGTGTGGTAGTGTAGTGCATGCTAGTGTAAGTGTGTGTAAGGGGTGAGGATAGGACAAGGAAGAGGAAGGAATGACCGCGCGCGGTCCGTGGCCCGTTTATAATGGTACTTCTCCGGCATTCGCCTGCTGTTGATCAGAGAACCCACGGAAAAACATTCAGAGCAGCAGGTTTCTAGAATTCTCTTCCAGACACCGACTGAATTCGACGTAGCTGACAAGGTAGTGTCGAAAATCTTGGGACTGCCGGGACTAGAACCTAGGACACCCCGGTAAGAGGCACTGCAGTGACATACGTTGATGCACTGAGCCGCTGCTCCCGGTCAATGTTTGTGCATTAATACATCAATCCAAGGCGATGGTCCAACCTTCGCCTTCCGCGATGAACACAATGATTCTATCATCCCCAAAAATTACAAAGAATTATATACCAAAATACAATCACGACTATCTCGACCCTCAGCTCTCATATAACTGCTACTAAAGAATTTCTACTTGACTAAATAGGCGCACTGCACACATGTTTCATTTATTAGCAGCTTCAGCTGATTATCAAAAACGTTCTCGCCAAAAGCACACGAATTCTGCAATTTGACCTCAACGCACTGTGTATTGATATAAGGAAACATAGGATACTTCATTTCATACCAGGAAAAGTTCATGTGTGTTTATTGATGTGAGCGCTGATCTGAAAAAATGCGTTAGATATCGCGTGCGTGCTAGTACACTTGCGTGTTGGAGTACTGCAGTTGCCTTGACATTTTTTTCGCAGCTGATACGAGAGGTCAAGGCACTATAATGAAAGCCGGGATTGTGAGGCCTCACGCAGAAAGCAGGAATACTAAGAATCGACAAAACCTGGAGCGACCGGCATTTGAACTCGAGCATTGTAACGGAGGCACAAACCAAAATGAAGAATCGTTTTTGCTATTAACGAATATATTTTAATATTCGTGAATGAACAAATCGACCTATTAACCTTAAGTCAATCGATAAATTCATAGAGAAAAATTTAAGGTTTTTTTTTTTTTTAAAAATTACTACTTACTATGTCTAAATTTCTTTATCAATACATTTCAAATATTACACCTTTCCTATGATGTTAATACTATTCTCGACTCTAAAGAACAACATTTATATTAACAACCAATACTATTAAAAATTACGCTATTTCTTTCACACTGCTGACAAGTTGAGTAAATAGATAGCTAGCCACTTTATATACGAAATTGCAAGTGAATTATTCCTACTTATTTCTTGCTTTTACATTTTTGAACTTGCTAACCAGCACCAAAAGAAATCAATTTTCACGGGTAGAATATTACTACTGAGTTTGAAAGATAAACTAAAATCCAAGGAATTCAAATCCAAGTTCTGCAGATCCAGACATTCCGGATTGCGAGAAAAATTATCCCCTTTCCCAATGCCTTCCTTCGAATAAAACGAGCAAAATTAATATGAAAAACTCGACAATAGAAAGGCAATGCGTAAGTGGATTGGATTCGTCCAGCCCATTCTGAGCTCAAAAGTACAGTCTGCGCTTTCCAGGAAGCACGGCTGGAAGAAGGCACATAAATTTACCCGCAAAATTTCCTGCGGAGGTATTCGCGCGACGCGAGCGGTCGGCGCAAAGAAAAGCCATTACTCTTCGCATTTGTCCGATTGACAAGGCCACGAAAGGGCTGCATTCAATCCACGCCCCCCCCTCAGCCGGTGAGTGTAATGTGGCAGGGCCGCGCGCAGATCAGAAGGCCGAGGGCGGAATATCCCGCCACGCCCAACCCCGTCCGTCATAAATCAAGCTCTCGTGCCTGGGGTGTGCTGCTGGCTGAGGGGACGGGGTGGCGGCGGCGGGGCCATGCGACAGCGGGTTGGACGAGCGGACAAGCGGACGAGCGGACAACGGGAGAAGGCAGACAGACAACGCGAGCGGGCAGACCGACAGACAACGCGAGCGGGCAGGCCGACAGACAGACAACGCGAGCGGGCAGGCCGACAGAAGACAACGCGAGCGGGCAGACCGACAGACAACGCGAGAGGGCAGACCCACAGACAACGCGAGAGGGCGCAGACCGACAGACAGACAACGCGAGCGGGCAGACCGACAGACAGACAACGCGAGCGGGCAGACCGACAGACAACGCGAGAGGGCAGACCCACAGACAACGCGAGCGGGCAGACCGACAGACAACGCGAGCGGGCAGACCACAGACAACGCGAGAGGGCAGACCAACAGACAACGCGAGAGGGCAGACCACAGACAACGCGAGAGGGCAGACCCACAGACAACGCGAGAGGGGAGACCCACAGACAACGCGAGAGGGCAGACCCACAGACAACGCGAGAGGGCAGACCCACAGACAACGCGAGAGGGCAGACCCACAGACAACGCGAGAGGGCAGACCCACAGACAACGCGAGAGGGCAGACCGACGGACAACGCGAGAGGGCAGACCGACGGACAACGCGAGAGGGCAGACCGACGGACAACGCGAGAGGGCAGACCGACGGACAACGCGAGAGGGCAGACCGACGGACAACGCGAGAGGGCAGACCGACGGACAACGCGAGAGGGCAGACCGACCGACGGACAACGCGAGAGGGCAGACCGACGGACAACGCGAGAGGGCAGACCGACGGACAACGCGAGAGGGCAGACCGACGGACAACGCGAGAGGGCAGACCGACGGACAACGCGAGAGGGCAGACCGACGGACAACGGGAGAGGGCAGACCGACGGACAACGGGAGAGGGCAGACCGACGGACAACGGGAGAGGGCAGACCGACGGACAACGGAGAGGGCAGACCGACGGACAACGGAGAGGGCAGACCGACGGACAACGGAGAGGGCAGACCGACGGACAACGCGAGAGGGCAGACCGACGGACAACGGGAGGGGCAGACCGACGGACAACGGGAGAGGGCAGACCGACGGACAACGGGAGGGCAGACCGACGGACAACGGGAGAGGGCAGACCGACGGACAACGGAGAGGGCAGACCGACGGACAACGGAGAGGGCAGACCGACGGACAACGGAGAGGGCAGACCGACGGACAACGGAGAGGGCAGACCGACGGACAACGGAGAGGGCAGACCGACGGACAACGGGAGAGGGCAGACCGACGGACAACGGGAGAGGGCAGACCGACGGACAACGGGAGAGGGCAGACCGACGGACAACGGGGGAGGGCAGACGGACAACGGGAGAGGGCGAGCAACGAGAGTGGGCGAGCAACGGGTGGATGAGTGAGTTGGTAGATGCCATCGGGGGGGGCGATGAGAATGGTGAGAGTTGAGGGTGGGGACTGCGGCGGGCAGGTTGAGTGGGCGAGCGGCAGTGGCGGCGGCGAGCGGTGGGTGGGGGCTGTACGGCGGACGACAGACTGCGGGCGTGAGGGCGGGGGCTGAGATAGTGGTGTGCCAGAGGGTCCGCAGTCATGCTCTCGATCGACTGCGGACTTCTAACCTTGTCTCCCAGCGATGGCTGTGGGTTCTGCACCTAAACAGAGGGTGGGGTTATTGCAAGTCGACTGTCCGATCTGCCGTGATATATCAAAATGTATTAGTATTCTTATTTTATCTCGGGGAAGACATTCGGCATAAAGTGTTTTCTACTATTTCACCAGCACGAAAAGTTGCAAAAGAATGCTGCCTGAGTCTCAACAATTACACTGCGCGAACGGACGAGCGCTATGCAAACAAAATATTGTGTTGTGCGATATAGGGTTAATTATAAAATATTTTATAATAACTGAGTAATTTTAAAATATTGTAGTACAACTTGTCAATAAATTTAATTTGCTTCTTCTGATAATAATTCGACTTTGATTTTCATTTTCTTCGTATTTATGTAATTAATAAAAAATGAACAATATCAATTGTATCTACAATTTTTTTTGTAATGGTGTATGGAAAGTGAGCACGTACACTTATGAATGACATATATGTACATAATAAAAAATGTACAATGAGAATTCTTTCTGCAAATATTTTATGATAAGTGTATATGCAGAAATATCTTCAAATCTCTCACAAAAGTCAATGAAATTATTTGTACACAGACAACTGTTTATTATTCAGTAACATTCATAAGATGAAATGAAAGGATAAAATTTTTTGATCCCAAAGATTCGAAAGGTTACAAAATAAACAGATACCCCTCTCTGTGAACAATAAAACTCGAATCGAACTGAAATACACAACAACGTAGGCCCTTTGACCCTTACTTGCAAGTGTATTTTTTTATTTATTTTTAACGTGTCTCAATGTGTTTCAGCAGCGCGTACAGAACCAGACAGTACGAAAATATGACTATTAACTAATATGCATTGCCGAGGTTAAACATGTTATATATCAACAAAAGTAGTTCCTGAACATCCATTGTGAAGAACGTTTCGTTATTTTCCTTATAACATTGATGCAAAAATAACAAAACAAAAAACATACGTTGTTACATAGTTTCTGGGAGTTTTTAAGAAGCGGAAATATATTTTTTATACATGATTTTCCCATATCCACCACCACCATAACAACTCCAAGCATCTTCAATTCATAATTGTTTTAAAATAAGTCAAAGAATTGTTTCGTACGAGATTGCATTCCTTCACATACGAACTCCTAGAGATTAGAGAGCTTCGTGTTTGTCGACAACGGAGAACCTGGGAAAATGGCCCCTAGTGGCAGCGATACATGGACAGTGCGCCGCAAACAACAGCCATTCCCTGGAGTAATTGGTGCTTCTACGTAATTACTAAGTAAGGCACAGCTCGAATTCAGAAAAGAATACGAGAAGAAAATTGTAATAGAACAAAAGAAGGAAAATATTGTAGAAAAAGGCAAGAAAGGATATAAAGGGACCAGAAAAAAGATAAAGGAGAGAAGAAAGAAAAGTAAAAACAGATAGGAAACAGAACGGTTAAAATGAAAGGCGGAGAGGAGAAGAAAAAAAAAGAAGAAAATGAAGGGCAGGTATATCAAAGGAAATGGAGCTATAAAAATGTAAAATACAAGACAAGATACAAAACTTAAGGAAAAGAGAAGTTTAAAAGGGAAGAAAGAAAGAAGTTAAAAAGAACAGAGAGAAACATTAAAAAGGCAAATTAGAGAAAATAAATAAACTAGAGTGAAAAGAAAATAATAAACAGGTACAAAGAAGAGAGAAGATAAAAGGTTGAGACTGAGCTTTCAAACAAAGCATGTAATAAACTCTAAGGTCACAATAAAGTAGAAACGTTTCAAATGAAAAAACGAAAAACAACACGAAAAGGAATAATAAGGAGCAAGATGCAATTGGAATGAGCACCAGAAAAAAAAGACACCGTTGAAGAGACAGAGAGTAAACGCAGGCGGCTCCGGCGACGGCCGAGGGGCGAACGTCGAAGGAGAGCGCAATACAAGCCACGTCTCGCACCCGGCCCCACCCCATCCCCATCCCCGTCCCACGACAATCTGCCCGAGCTGCCCTCCTCCGTTGCACCCCGCCCCTTCCACCCCGGGGCGCCCCGGTGGGACCGCCGCCATCCCCGCCGTCCTTCCTTCTCCACCCCGCCCCCAAAGCCCAGCCCTGAGGACAAGCCCTGGCGCGTCCTGCTGGCTGTGACTTCCGAGCATTGCTTCCGAACCCCGCCCCCGTCACCAAGCCCGTCGCCCCTCCCACCGCCAGCCCCGGACTCAAGCTCTGCCCCATCCTTGTGCCCCATTCCGACCTAGAAATCCTGCCCATCCCCAACCTCTCTCCCGCCACCAAGCCTCACTCCCTTACACCCAACCCCAGCCACAACTCGGCCTCCTCAAGCAAACCCCATGGCCCTGCCGTCACAGCCTCAAAAGCTGCGTCTCCACCGAGGCTCGCCCGAGGCTGGCCCGCCCTGGCCCGCCCCACTCCGCCCCGAGCCCAAACCCCTTGCCTCGCCACTCTGCCCCACTCCAGTCCTCCAGACCAGCCTCCTGCCCGGCTCCTCCCCACCCCCCCCCACTTCCTCCTTGCACTCCTTGGCTCCGCCTTTCCCCGGCTCCTCCCCCCCCCCCCCTTCTTTTCCTTTGCAAGCTGAATCCCGCCCGCCCGCCCTCGCCCCGCCCGCGCTCTTCGGAGCGTCCCGGCGGGCCGTCCGCCGCCGGCCAATCGTCGCGGAGGCGGAAGGGCGGGGCGGGGCGGGGGCGGAGGCCGAGTCGCCGCCGGAGATAAGGCGAGGCTCAGCAGGCGCCCGCTCGGCGGACGACGCGGCTCAGCACGGGACGGGGAGGCCGCAACGCCCAGCGCGAAAGGGGGCGCCACCACACGCGACAACTCTACGACATTTTAGAGAGGAGTTGGTCAAAGAAGAGACCACTTTGACAGGTTGAGGAACAAACGAACGTCGTGCAAGTCATTACAAGAGATAGAGATGAAGCCACTTACAAATGAGCTAACTGAAAACGAACGCACCGACAAAATGAGTGCAAGGACATAACCCGCAGTTCTGTTGCCAGCAGTGGCCAAGCAGTAACTGTCAAAGCGGTCCCTTCTAATCGAAATCTCTCTATACCCAGGATTCCCGTAGGTTATAGATTGATCGCCAGAAAAAAATATATTAACATTTGACAAACGCCACGACGAAGACATTCCGTCTCATGTGAAAGTAGTAATTATAGCCCGTGTCAGCTGGATCTCGGAAATGCAACGATAAACATTTTTTTCATTTCAAAAATGTATCTGAAAACGTAAGATATTAATAATACTATTTTTTTCTTTCGATATGTAACTGCCCTGGCACACTTTTTTCTTTTCAGGATATACTTACACATACTTACAATCACAGAGAGAAAGACAGAGAGAAAGACAGAGAGAAAGACAGAGAGAAAGACAGAGAGAAAGACAGAGAGAAAGACAGAGAGAGAAAGACAGAGAGAAGACAGAGAAGACAGAAAGACAGAGAGAAGACAGAGAAAGACAGAGAAGACAGAGAGAAAGACAGAGAGAAAGACAGAGAAAGACAGAGAAGACAGAGAGAAAGACAGAGAGAAAGACAGAGAGAAAGACAGAGAGAAAGACAGAGAGAAAGACAGAGAGAAAGACAGAGAGAAAGACAGAGAGAAAGACAGAGAGAAAGACAGAGAGAAAGACAGAGAGAAAGACAGAGAGAAAGACAGAGAGAAAGACAGAGAGAAAGACAGAGAGAAAGACAGAGAGAAAGACAGAGAGAAAGACAGAGAGAAAGACAGAGAGAAAGACAGAGAGAAAGACAGAGAGAAAGACAGAGAGAAAGACAGAGAGAAAGACAGAGAGAAAGACAGAGAGAAAGACAGAGAGAAAGACAGAGAGAAAGACAGAGAGAAAGACAGAGAGAAAGACAGAGAGAAAGACAGAGAGAAAGACAGAGAGAAAGACAGAGAGAAAGACAGAGAGAAAGACAGAGAGAAAGACAGAGAGAAAGACAGAGAGAAAGACAGAGAGAAAGACAGAGAGAAAGACAGAGAGAAAGACAGAGAGAAAGACAGAGAGAAAGACAGAGAGAGAGACAGAGAGAGAGACAGAGAGAGAGACAGAGAGAGACAGAGAGAACAGAGAGAGAGACAGAGAGAGAGCAGAGAGAAAGACAGAGAGAAAGACAGAGAGAAAGACAGAGAGAAAGACAGAGAGAAAGACAGAGAGAAAGACAGAGAGAAAGACAGAGAGAAAGACAGAGAGAAAGACAGAGAGAAAGACAGAGAGAAAGACAGAGAGAAAGACAGAGAGAGAGACAGAGAGAGAGACAGAGAGAGAGACAGAGAGAAGACAGAGAGAAAGACAGAGAGAGAGACAGAGAGAGAGACAGAGAGAGAGACAGAGAGAGAGACAGAGAGAGAGACAGAGAGAGAGACAGAGAGAGAGACAGAGAGAGAGACAGAGAGAGAGACAGAGAGAGAGACAGAGAGAAAGACAGAGAGAAAGACAGAGAGAAAGACAGAGAGAAAGACAGAGAGAAAGACAGAGAGAAAGACAGAGAGAAAGACAGAGAGAAAGACAGAGAGAAAGACAGAGAGAAAGACAGAGAGAAAGACAGAGAGAAAGACAGAGAGACAGAGAGAGAGACAGAGAGAGACAGAGAGAGAGACGGAGAGAGAGACAGAGAGAGACAGAGAGGGAGAGAGTGACAGAGAGAGACAGAGAGACAGAGAGAGAGACAGAGAGAGAGGCAGAGAGAGAGGCAGAGAGAGGCAGAGAGACACACACAGACCACATACAGAGAGCCCACGTGTCAAGGATGGTGCCTTATATGAAGGATGTCTTCGACTTGCGACCCAAAGTGCAGGAGGCTGTCTCATTTGTTTCATCTAGCTGAGCCCCACTGCCCGAAACCAGGTCGCATCTAGCCTACCAACAGTTAATCAATCACGCAGTGCATTCACTGCGTCGAAAACGCTCTTCGAAACACATTTACAAGAACAGGAGTAAGTCGGAGCTTCCCTTCGTAATGGCCGGCCCTCTGCGCGAAGCCCAGCTACAGACGGAGTTGGTTCGACCTCCGCGCGGCGTGGCTAAGCCGCGCTTTAGACGGAAGCCCTCGTATTACAGACATATTTATCGCCCGCATCGCGTGGAACGCGGTGTGGCTAGAGAGACCCCTTGAGAGACAACGGGGAGATAAAGACTTGCGAGTGCCCTTCCGCGGAGTAGACCGTCCAGTGGGAGCCAAAGGTAAAAGGTGCACACAGGCCGATGTGACTCTAAGGGGCAGGTGAAAGTAAAGCTTCCCCTGAGAGCGTAGGCCTCCGCGGCCGGAGTCAGCAATTACTTGTCTCTCCGGGAGACGCCGCCTCCTAGACACATGTGCCAATATTTCGACCGCCATTCTGCGACCCTGCTACGGGCTGAATACCGTATTGTTACGATTATATAATATTTTAACAAAAACCGTTTATTTAGTTTCTTAAAGATACACTAAAAATACTTTATTTATAAACAGATAGTCTTCAGAGTCCTTGTGTTCCTCACTTGGTTATTTCTTTATACGGCACACTTCTTTTTTTATTTTCACTATGCACTTCTTTTGCACTGTCGCACAGTCCGAAGTTCTGACCACCGTCCGAAGCACTGCTCACCGTCCGAAGCACTGCTCACCGTCTACTGCGCTAACCACAGTTGACGTCACTGAGCACAGTCCGCTGATCTACTGTTCACCGCGAAGCACACACTTTACAGCTCATCTTCCACTTCAGACTAACTAGCGGCCGCTGACAGCTGCGAATTTATACCTGGCTGGCGCCCGCCTGGAGCCTTCCGGAACTTCTGCCACAATTCTACGCGACATATGCCATATACATATATTCTACACGACGATTACCCCGGAACCATCCAGTTTGGGGGGCGCCGGGAAATGCAATACGCGCAGGAATCCCGGCAGATGATGCAATATTCGTTACAGTATATTTTGCCGTACATAGGCATTTCACCCCGAGAGAGGTAACAGAACGGGTAATGCACCGACCATTTCTTAGCCGACTGCGATGGGAAATTATGCTTTTGTTATTTACCGTACATTTTGTGGTTTCCTTTCGACGTTAACATCAACTACCAACGGATTTCGATGATCACAGATCATTTTATAAATTTCTTATATTCGTCGTGAAACAGATACATTGTATCTAGTCACAGAATTTTAAAAATTAATAAGAAGTTCGCCGACAAATGTTCAAAGGAAAATATTTTTATTTAGGCACCTTCGTTCACAAATTGCCAAGCTCTAAGCTCCCGACCGGTCTCCCGGAATGTGTGCGAGAGTAGTGCATGTTAATGTAAGTGTGTGTGTGTGTGTGTGTGTGTGTGTGTGAGGGAGAGAGAGAGAGAGAGAGAGAGAGAGAGAGAGAGAGAGAGAGAAGTGACGATAGAATAGGAAGAGGAAGAAAAGATCTCGCCCTTTCCTTGGCCCATTCGTTAAGGCTTACTCCGGCATTCCCTGGTGGTTGACAAAAACACGGAAATACTTGAAAAAACACGATCAAGCAGCCGGCTGCTAGTATCCTCCTCCAGACAGCGACTGAATTAGTCCTAATTATTTAGCCATAACCTAGTTATGTCGAAAATCCTGCTCAAACTCTAAGCCTAGGACCTCCCGATCAGAGGCACTGCAGTGACATCATTGGATCCCCTGAGCCACCGAACCCAATGCATACAAAATAAGGGCATACAGTGTATATTATAGAGGAGACTATTTTGGTTGATCGTATCCTGTCTCTGCAATAACAGTTCTGTGACCGACGCCGGACGTTCAGCATCCGGTGCTCAGTACCACGCGAGTCAGACGACTTCCGGAGGTGCGCTGGGAAGCGGCAAAGGGCAACACGGCAGGGAGGAGTTGGGAGTCCGCAGCAATGAAACCGAGTCACCTACATTTATTCTTTATTCACGATGATTAATGTAAGACCATAGTTTTAAAATTATACACGTTATTATTTTCAAAAATTAGTTTTGTTGCTTCGGGGAACGTCAAAAGCTGTGGTTATTAGTCGCATTAGTGTAGTGCATGTTTTTATCTGGGGAAGTGGCGGTGTTCTCCCCTGTTGGTTGGTGAGATCTGGCGCCAAGGTACAAATCGGCTTGCGGGGGATTTGCACACCTAGTCTCCCACCAGTGAGGCACACCCCCGCCCGGGAGAAGCTCTGAGCTCCCGACGAATCCCCGGTCTACGAGTGAGTGTGGTACGTGTAAGTGTTCGTAAGTAAAGAGTGAGGATAGGGTAAAGAAGAGGAAGGAAAGGTCGCGCGTGGTCCATGGCTGATTTCATAGGGTGCTGCTCCGGAATTCGTTTTGTATTGACCGTATGAACTACAGAAAAATACTTAACACAGCAGCCGACCGCTGGGATTCTCCTCCAAGCAGTAGCAGCTGAATTCGACCTAGACACACATCTGGTGTCGAAAATGCGACACCGTCGGGACATGAACAATAATACCTTCGGTCATTTTCTGCAGTCAGCGGCAATGCTGGCTTAACTCATCTGGTACACCGCTATCCAGTTTGAACCAAATTTAAACAAAGTCTACTTAAAGAATGTCCAAGTACTTCACTTATGACTCATTCTCCGAATAGGAACGAGAAATATTAGGGTTTCACGCGTAAAAAAGACGACTACGACAGCCGGCCAATCGCTGTTCGCCGGAGCGACCAGAACCGCAGCTTCGCCGGACCCGTTCATATCCCGCGAAGGCAGCAGCAGCAGCGACGGCAGGCTGAGCCGGGGCCGAGCTCCGCCGGAGGCTGAAGGGGTGGGGGGGAGGCATTCGATTTCCTGGCCGCCCGCGCGCTGCGGGGGCGCTCGGCGACTTCCGGTCACCGCGAGCCGCCCGCCCCTTGCCCCCGGGCCCCCCCGCCGCATTAAGGCTGTTTGTTCTGGGCTCCGCTGCGTCCGACAGGGCGGCTTAGCCCCGCTATATATGGCGGAGGCGCAGGATTAGGTGCTGGACCCGATCCACCCGTGCCCCGTCGCCGCCCCGCCCCCCCCCATTGTCCACCGCGCCACCGAACGCCATCGTCCGCTCGCGACCATCCTCCATAGGCCCGGGGTCGCACCAGGTCGCCCTCATCCACTCTCGCCTTTCAACAAACCATCCTTGATCGGTGGAGGCTGTTACCTATCGTGGACGGTAGTTCCCGCCACGCGTCCCGCCACGCGTCTCGCCACGCGTCTCGCCACGCGTCTCGCCACGCGTCTCGCCACGCGTCTCGCCACGCGTCTCGCCACGCGTCTCGCCACGCGTCCCGCCACGCGTCCCGCCACGCGTCCCGCCACGCGTCCCGCCACGCGTCCCGCCACGCGTCCCGCCACGCGTCCCGCCACGCGTCCCGCCACGCGTCCCGCCACGCGTCCCGCCACGCGTCCCGCCACGCGTCCCGCCACGCGTCCCGCCACGCGTCCCGCCACGCGTCCCGCCACGCGTCCCGCCACGCGTCCCGCCACGCGTCCCGCCACGCGTCCCGCCACGCGTCCCGCCACGCGTCCCGCCACGCGTCCCGCCACGCGTCCCGCCACGCGTCCCGCCACGCGTCCCGCCACGCGTCCGCCACGCGTCTCGCCACGCGTCCCGCCACGCGTCTCGCCACGCGTCTCGCCACGCGTCTCGCCCGCACTGCCGCGCGCGTCTCGCCACGCGTCCCGCCACGCGTCTCGCCACGCGTCTCGCCACGCGTCTCGCCACGCGTCTCGCCACGCGTCTCGCCACGCGTCTCGCCACGCGTCTCGCCACGCGTCTCGCCACGCGTCTCGCCACGCGTCTCGCCACGCGTCCCACGCGTCTCGCCACGCGTCTCGCCACCGTCCGCCACGCGTCCGCCACGCGTCCCCGCCACGCGTCCGCCACGCGTCCCGCCACGCGTCCCGCCACGCGTCCCGCCACGCGTCCGCCACGCGTCTCGCCACGCGTCTCGCCACGCGTCTCGCCACGCGCGTCTCGCCACGCGTCTCGCCACGCGTCTCGCCACGCGTCTCGCCACGCGTCTCGCCACGCGTCTCGCCACGCGTCTCGCCACGCGTCTCGCCACGCTGCCCTCATATCTGATGTAATATGTAAACTGGTTAAACAGACACAATAATTTTCTAAGAATATGCATGTTTAATCATTTAAACAAAAAATAATATTAATTACAAGTTCCACAAATGACAAATTTCGTTTTTCTCGCATTCATCGAATGACAATCCTTCATTGTTACGCCAAATAAAGGCTTGTATCTTCATAACATAGCATTATATTAAACAATATTACGCTAAGACTAAAAATACTATAAATATTTCCTTCATTCGCAGTTTTCGTGAGAATACTAGTGAGTACATCTCAATTTTTTTATCCAGAGTTAAAGATGCTATAACAACAAAACATGTTACCAATTTCATCTCATTATAAAACATCACATCATAAACAATATCATAGATTTCCAGCTTCCCAAAAAAATAAACCTTAAAAAAACATCATCGGTGGAAACTGCGGCCCCACCACTTAAGTTTAAGGATTAGGAACGACGTGATAGAAAACACTGCGCACTAGCTATAAAGCTTTCTGGTTCGAGGAGAGACGAACGTTTTCCTTGCCGACCAATTTAACAGATTCTTCTCAAGGATTTAATTAGTTTAATAACGAAGCTATGAGGTTCAGAGAATGTTTCTTCCTTAGGAAAAAACTTTGTAAAGAATCCACCTAATTCAGATTATATTGTAACGTTTTAAAACCACTGTACTAAAAAACTAAAGCACATCAGATACAACTTTTTCAGATAACCGTTTTTTATCAAGACTTAACGATAATCTTATTTACTCCCGCCTATTCTATAACCGGTCACTTTTTATAATTCACAAGTTTAGCCATTTCGGAAACCATTGATGGAAGAAAAGAGCAAAATACATATCTAAAGACATTTTACAAAAGCGTTCATTTCAATAATTTTTCAAAACACATTTTAGTAAGTTGAAGTCAGTGTGCGAACAACTAGGTATTAAAATGCTGCGAGTTTCATGTTGCAATAGTTTGTATATTTCAATCCAACATTTTTAGGCAAACGGCGTGCGGCAATTGTTTAATTCAATTTAATTTTTTACCATTACGCAAAAGCACCCACGAATGTTTTCACATAGATTGCATTGTAGTTTTGAATAGATTTCCCAATGCTAATTAAACAGCAGATATTACGTTGTTCCGCAGAGTATAAAGCAAATAAACAGGAGTGATTTAAATAGATTTCGTATTATTTTAATGCACTTGTTAACGCGAGTTAATATATGCCGGTGCCTGTTGTACTACTCGTTATTTTCATTATATTATATCACAATTAAAATAATTGGTGTGATCTAATTCAGAAAATGTGAGAAATTTTAAAACTCTAAAAAAATTATCTCGTTTGAAATCTATTTTCATATACAGATGGGTAATATCAGCTAGTTTCAATTACAAACGTGCATGGCGAATATGGTAAAAATGGTCAAAGTTATGTTCAAACCCGAAATATTAATGTTTGCATACTTTTATGAAATGAAATGGAAAATCGTGATGGCTGGGACGTGAAATATAAAAAATATATATCAAAAGGAATGTTTTTGCTAGCATAAAAACACTGAAAAATTACAATTAAGCAAATAATCTGCAATTTATCAATTTCCACAAACATCAGGTATCACATGAAAGTAAGTTAAGTTAAAAATTGCGGAAAACATTAAATCTTAACAAAGTGAAAGCTTAAATACAAACGAAAACCTAACAATCTAAAACATTCATTAAATTTCCCACTCTTTTCATCTAGGGCCTGAAATGTTTAGCATCATGTTTTTCAGACACTAGTTCAGAGGGTGTTCACAAAATCTGAATAAGAAGATGATAATGTCAGGTGAAAAATAATAGTAAGAATAGCAATTCTGTAGTGGTTAGAATGGCAATAAGGAAAGGGTAAGAATGGCAACAGGAAAATAGCGGTAACTATGGCAATGCAGGAAAATAATGGTGAGAATTGCAATACAGGAAAATTGTGGTAAGAATGACAATATAGGGAAAAAGCGGTAAGAATGGCAATACAGGAAAATAGTGGAAGAATTGCAATACAGGAAAATAGTGTAAGAATGGCAATACAGGAAAATAGTGTAGAATAATACAGGAAAATATGGTAAGAATAATAGGAAAAATGGAAAATTCAACAGGAAAATAGTGGTAAGAATTTCAATACAGGAAAAATAAGAATTTAATACAGGAAAATAGTGGTAAGAATTTCAATACAGGAAAACATTTACAGGACATTAATTAAAGAATTAATTTTGTGAAAACAAATTTAATTTGAAAAAAATTCTATCTTCAGTAATATATTCTATTATCTATCTTCAGTAATTGTACGAGAAGGTACAAAAAATTCAGACTTACAATTTTCAAAAATTCAGAGTTAACAGTGAAATTCGAACATGTTCCATCTTCATAAGTTCATTTTTTAAAAATTAAAGAAAAATTAGAAGCAATTCCTGATAAACGTTTGAAAAATTAACAGGGCGTTCAAGTGAAAACCCAAAAATGAAATAATTATTTTCAAAATTATAAGCATTGTCAAGCCAAATTAAACATTGAGTCCAGCCAGGGAGTTATTAAGTTTGCAAGAATTCTTCGAATAGTTTAGACGCTAGTGTTGTTAACAGACGCACAGACGGAAAGACACACAGATGGACAGACGCCCATAAGGACAGACGCACAGACATTTAAAAATAACTTCAAAACGGTATTTCCGTTTATCTCAAAAACTATTTTCTACAGCATTACATTGCTTTCTCTGTACTGTATGTTATACACGTACGAATACGAGAAAGCAATAGCAAGGAGAATGGATTTCGTGAAATTATAAAACATTGAAGACAAAATACACCTGAAAAGGTTTTCCGCGTAAGTGAGTAATATCACATACATTTTGCTATGGGGAGAAAAAAATGAGATTCACAGAAGCACCTGGTATTTATAGAACTACCATAAAATTCTTGTGCAAACTTTTACTAATCTAAAAAATACCATCCATTCTTCTCTTAAATTCCACTGTATCGGGAACTGCAAGCCGCAAAAAGCGAAAAAAGCACGCAGTTACATTATAGAAGCCAAATAAAGCAACTACGCGCGTAAAATTACAATAGCTAGCTTTCGCCAGCAATCACAGGACCAGACCCCCGCACTCGCCCTCATGCATATTAATTTTCTTCCGTATTCCCAACACATCAAGCTGCTGCGCTCCCAGAAGCAACAAGGCCCTCTGGGCCGGAGCTATCTAATTCAACATGGTCTCTCGAAGCTCCTTAATTGTGTTTCACTTCGCTTAACTACCTGCACCGCTGGCCTACCTCGCGTACTACTACACGCCAAGTAAAAACATTTAAGATGGTCGAATGGGCAAAGTATTTGCCAAATGTTGCGAGGCTAGGTGGTGATTAACTTTGAGCACAAAAACCCATAATTCAGCTTAAATTGACTGTAAGCTCATAAGTTATTAGTTTCAATCCGACTAATAGCGTTTTATAACAAGATGGTTATAAACCAATCACCGGCATCTAAAATGACACGTTCACATGTGAACTTCTTGTCTTACTCCAGACCTTCAACTGTTTTGGACAAGAAATAAATATTCCATTACGGAAACTAGTAATCAATTTAACATTTTAAACAACCCACCAAGAAATATGTTTCGCTATTTTTAACATTATATGCATACTATTTAATCCATTTATGGCTTTTATTTATTAAAAAGTCTAACGGAATGCCACTTGTGGATGGAACTTCTTAGATAAGCCCGCTCGTCGCCAACGTCGGCGTCGGGGACGTGAACTTATCGATAAATTTCAAACCACTAATGAAACGACTTCTGAAAGGGTTGCTCTTTTAAATTCAAGGTTTTGGGGCAATAAGCTATGCCACATTTCTGATGAAATTGAGATATTAGTGTATTTGGACGCCCCATAGATGTATCTAGATGTTGGGTTTTATTTTATAGATTCGCCGCAAGATGGCAGTGCAATTCATAAATAATGTTTTTAATCCCAATGTGTAGAGTGAAATATCTAAACTTCTACTTTCCTTTTTCTCAAAATACGTAGAGTGTCTTAGGGTGTTAGTGCCCCGAGGTCTTCAATTCAATTTCGTAGTCCCTATACATTTTGGTGTTATTTCATTGTCATATTCAAATTACTACGGAAATAGTCTTTAAAACATAATGTTTTTGATACTTTAATGAAATGAAAGCCGGCCTGTATATTTCTGATCTACGAGCGGCATAATTAAACCGCATCATTCAATAGCTATGTTTGTGCTTATTACGTGATTGCCGTTACAAATCTGCTTCCAGCATTCTATCAATTGATTACGGTCAATAGATCATTTTTGTGGCGTGGAGCAAATTGCAATGCTGTATTCATACCACGAAGATACGCTTACGTATATCTAATGTAAGGGTTCCAAATATGCTTTAAATCACCAACCGATGAGTCATTTAAAACTGCAGCATATATCAAGTTACCAAATATTATGCATTAATTAAATACGTTACTCCAGGGCGGCATTTACAAATGTAAATTATCTTCCATTATTGTATTATAATATTTGCGATTATCGAATACAAAAACTAATATTGATATTTTTTCTTAAATTAATCTATTTTTTCAGTGTTTATAAGAATCGAACAATTCAGTAATTCGTAGTAAATAGCTGCTTTTTATCAAGATGAAAAAATACAAAGGTCAAAAGAATAAATTAATAGATTATAAATGAAGGGTTGGGTCGAATTCTAGAATTCAAATGTAAACTCAATATTCGTGCAACTAACTCAAAAAACTTCATTCAAACTCACCCTTGGGATTCAATTCGAGCATGGGATGAAACTCTGACACTCACCTGAAAACACAAAATGGTTTAAATTTTTCTATACACATCTTTACAATATTACTATTTCTACAATACTTTGCGCACATTCAAGTTGTAATTATGAAAAGCGAGCTTATTTTACATTCAGGGTGTAAAAATTAACACAAATAAATAATAGTTTACCTTGCATCGTCTTTCTTACCTTCCTGAAATTAAACTAGTCAAAATGTAAATCTTGTTAAAGAAACGTTAAGTGAAATTCGTAGTCACACATTTTTAACCGTTTTTGACGTTAAATAAAATAAAATAAACAATTTAATTAATAAATAAATGGTTCCAATTCGGGTAGCCCTGAAAGAGACCTGTGCTACACAACGGAGTTACCAGTAATGCGCTGCCAACATTCTAGCTCAGCTACCGGGATTCAAATTCTGAAGGATCCTTCTGGAATTAAAAGTGGACAAAAATCTCACGGTAGGATTGCACCTCCAGGTATATCCCCAAGCGGGGCACACGTCAGCCGGAACAAATAGTGTAATGCAATCGGGTAGTACAGTGCATGAAAGTACTAGGGGGAAAGAATAAGACGAAGAAGGGGAGAAAAATCGCGCGCGGTCCGTGGCCCTTTTGTTAGGGTACTTCTTCTGCATTCGCCTGGTGTTGATTGGAGAAACCACAAAAATCTACCGATCATAGCAGGCGTACGCTAGAATTATCCTCCAGACAGCAGCTGAATTCGACCTAGCCATGTTGTTAATTTTTATGTTTGATGAGTACTTGGCATGTGTTTTTAGGCAGCATTTGAAATTTGTGAGAACAATTTGATAATAAATTGACAACAAGTTAAAATATTCGTTGGTAGCGTACATCCGCGACCATCGACACTCGAACCCTAGGACCTCCCAGTCAGAGTCGCTGCTGAGACAGCCTCAATGCAACCTCGAAACTTAATCGGTATTTGTCTCGACTTCATGAGTCACATCAGAGTTGCAACAATCAACATCACACCAACTTTACGCCGTTTCGGGGTCACAAGAAATCTGCTACTTTAAGGTTCGGACTGGAGTACAATGACTGACTCCACGATAAGACAGATCGTCCAACAACGAACGTTGTCCTTACGAGAGAAAAATTAACTTGTCGCGTTCTTCGCAACCAAAATGGGCCGTGGGCGCCGCGGGCGATCGCGGGGTGGAGGGCGCGGAGGTGAGCGGCGGTGAGCGGCGAGCGCCGCCCGGGCGGCCGGGGATTAATCCCAGGCGAGGGCAAACAGATTAATTTTCCTCCAGGCGTTGAAAGCCCCGTGGCGGGGGGGAGGGGGGGGGGGGGGGCGGGGGGGGGGGGACAGTGTTTAGAGGAAGGGACGGTGAGTGATGAGGTGGAGTGGGTGGGAGGGGCGGGGGAGGCGGGGTGAGACGGCCAAGTGCAGGGCACTCTGCCTTGACCGCCCCGCCGCCGAGGAGATTACGTTACTCGACACCTTACACTCGGAAGGAAATCCGCTCGGTTAACGAGGTGCGCTGATATTGTCGAAACACCGCGGTAATCCTACAATCTAAAACTCGTGAAACAAGTTTGATATGTGTGATATTCAGAAGTTTATATCACATTTATCACATCTGTGTGGCACTTCACACACATATTGAATTGCTGTGAATCGGCACGTCAGGCGCAATGAATAGCGTAGTTACATCGTCTGGCGCAATTCCAAATGTCTTGTATCTGCTAAACACTAGAATAGGAGAACTTTCTTTGAACCAGTGAAGCTATTTTGAAAATTGCACAAGTACAATTTCGATATGTTATATGATTTACTGTATAATAGTCCATAAACGTTTAAGAAGTTATAGCATAAAAGATTACAAACCTAAGAAATGATTCAGATAGTTAATCGCCTTGGTACCCTTGGTGATAAAGACACCATGAACCAAAGCACTCTGATTCGATTCCCAGACGGAGTTGTCTAATGCTTTGAATTTGTAATATTGTTTAGTCGCTGCGTATGTTTGTGCGTTTCTCCATTAGTCACAGTTCGGCATCTTCTGGTCCACTATTCGAAGCAATTCAGAGGTCACCGCATCTCGGCCAACTACAGGGACAGGAACTATTTTTTCCGGATTCTTCAACGTCATATTGCAAAAAAATGCTTTAAAGAATGTAAGCGTTTAATACGCATTAGGGCGAGTTTTAAGGCACATGCAATGTAATCATTAACTCATTCAATTTGAACTCAAATAATAAAACAAAAGCAATGTGGAATATAATAAAACATATTACCAAATCAACTAGAAAACCCGTAGAGAATGTTGTTTTAAAATATAACGATATAAATGTGAACGATCCGGCAACAGTGGCTAATCTCTTTAACCAATACTTTTCGAGAATTGCTGCTAATCTCACTAAGGATCTTCAGGCACAAAATTCAAAAACAGACAGTTCACCCAAAATTTTAGACACAATGTTCGTTTCCGAAACTTCTTCCTATGAAATTCTCAAAATAATCGGTAAACTAAAAAATAAATATTCGTCCGGTTTAGATGAATTCCCGGATTCTTTGTTAAAAACTTGTGCGTATGCCATTATACACCCGTTAACCCACATATTTAATGCATCTTTATGCACTGGAACGTTTCCAGATATTTTCAAAACAGCTAAAATTAAGCCGCTTTTCAAAAAAGGCAACAAAAATGAAATTCAAAATTATCGGCCCATTTCTCTTCTATCAGTCTTTTCAAAAATATTAAAAAGACTTTTCTACGTACGAATGGAAACCTTTCTCACTAAACACGACGCGCTTTCAGATTGCCAACATGGATTTAGAAAATCAAAATCAACGAAACAGCCATATTTTCTTTTCTTAAAGATGTCGCCTCATCATTGGATCAAAACGAGGCACCTATTGGATTATTTTTAGATCTCTCAAAAGCTTTTGACGTCATTGATCATGACATTTTACTTTCCAAATTACCTTCATATGGAATTCGTGGTATTGCTCTAGATTGGTTATGTTCGTACCTTAAACAACGATCTCAGAGAGTTGAAATACCTTACTGGAATGATGGAACATTACGAACGCACCTTTCCGACTCTTTGCCCGTTGCATGTGGAGTTCCTCAGGGATCGATATTAGGCCCTATTCTGTTCCTACTTTACGTAAACGATATGCCCTCGACGATTCGAAACGGAAGAACGGTTCTCTTTGCGGATGATACGAACATCCTTTGCAATAAAGAAACAAATAATACAATATCTTTAAATTGGTTAAATTAAAACGAAAAGAAAACGGTTTTAATTTTTCAATTCAGTCAAACCTTAAATGGAACGTCCATTTATTGAACACAAAATTAAGTTCATTATGCTACGCGTTCAGAATTCTTGCAAATTCAGTCAGCCTTCATACTGCTCGTTGTGTATACTTCGCGAATGTTCATTCCCGCCTGAGATATGGCATAATATTCTGGGAAATACATCTTATAGCTCCCAGACTTTTAGATTACAAAACGAATTGTACGAATAATAACCAAATCCACCCACGTGATTCATGTAAGCCTCTCTTCATTAATCTAGGAATTCTACCATTACCGTGTCTTCTTATTTACGAATCAGTGATTTTGTAAAAATGACTTGCTCAAGGGCAGGAATATATTTTCAAAAATGCCGAAGTCTATTACTATAACACTCGACGTAGAAATCATATTCATCAGGTGACAGTATCAACAGCTCATTACAAAAATTCACATACAATACATGTACATTATTTTACAACACTTTGCCAGATGACATTAAACGATTAAATTCAATAGAAAAGTTTAAATCCCAAGTGAAATCGTTTCTGCTGCATAACTGTTTCTATACAATTAGAGACTATACTGAGCATCACAAGAAAAGTAACATTAATTTTAACAATGATACATAATGCATTATTTACCATTTGGACTGTATAAATGAGTATAAACAACCTGTAACAACTATTGTACTACAACTTCCGGGTCAATGACCCCCATCTCGATCAGGTTTTTCGTCCAGTTTCCTGATCCATTGAGCAAATGCTGAGATGGCCCCTTGTTTTGCTTCTGGACATAAATGTAACTTCATTTCCTGTGCACGTCTTTTAGAATTCAGTGGTAAATACAATTATTCAAATTATCGTTTCCATGTTGTCGCGGCAGGAATTAATAAGAGCGAAAATTTATTGCTTATTTATCCTTGAAAATAGATTTTATTACATGGGAGTTTTGTTTTTTCTCCTTTCAAAATTCAAAATTTTATTGCTTATTTATCCTTGAAAATATATTTTATTACATGGGAGTTTTTGTTTTTTCTCCTTTCAAAATTCAAAATTTATTGCTTATTTATTTTTAAAATAGATTTTACTACATGGGAGTTTTGTTTTTCTCCTTTCAAAATTCAAAATTTAAGTAGTATATGACTTAGTGTAGGGATCACAGAATTTTGAAAATGTGCACACAATTCACTTTTCCCCATAGCACGTCATACGCAGTTTTTAACTGTTTTTTTGACGTAAAATAAATAAATAAATAAAAATAAACAATTCTTCTCGAACTGACTAGTTCAATTTTGAGTAAATTTTACCAGATAAAACAGCAATCAAGGAAGGAAGAAAGAAAGAAAGAAAGAAAGAAAGAAAGAAAGAAAGAAAGAAAGAAAGAAAGAAAGAAAGAAAGAAAGAAAGAAAGAAAGAAAGAAAGAAAGAAAGAAAGAAAGAAAGAAAGAAAGAAAGAAAGAAAGAAAGAAAGAAAGAAAGAAAGAAAGAAAGAAAGAAAGAAAGAAAGAAAGAAAGAAAGAAAGAAAGAAAGAAAGAAAGAAAGAAAGAAAGAAAGAAATCAGAAATAGGCACCATGCAAAAGTGCTTCGTTTCCTTTTATACATTCCCATATCTTGTGTCATCAGAATTAATTCATATTCATTAGCATTGATTAGTTTATGGTGTGTGTGTGTCTAATGTGTGATGGTATGCGTGTTTATGGTGAACGTGTCTAATGATAATTGATGAAAGAGCGAGAGAGGTGCAACGATAACATGTATGGTTTTGTCAAAATTACCTCAGTATCGACTGAACTCAAATGAAACGCTTTGGAAGCCAATATCATTATCATAGCCAACTACTGCGTCACTGATTTATCAAGAACATATTGCTAATAGACACCACATAGATATTTAAACCTCATCAATGTATAATCCAGTTATTAGCACCAGTGTTTTAATTGCCCCAAAGAAATATATTTCCACTCATATTATTATTATTATTATTATTATTATTATTATTATTGTTGTTGTTGTTATTATTGTTGTTATTACTATTATTATTATTACTATTATTATTGGAATTATTACGCGATAAAGGAAAGACAAAAACCTGGAAATATCACTATGCTCGTGAGTGCTTTAGGTTTAAAACAAAATTTTTATTTTGAAACTGGCCAGAAATGTTTTTTGGATCAAGATGAGAAATAAAGACTATTAAATACTAAACATAAATTATGATGCAAATAGATCACATTGTTGTATGCAAGATTGAGCAAAATTTTGTTACGTTAGAAACGTATTCAACAAATACCCAAAATATTTCTTCTACGTGCATAAAAATTAAATATATTTTACATCGGTCAATACATATGATTTTTTTTTCTTTTTTGGTACGAAAATATTCAAAGATCACACGTAGTATCATGTGGCCGGGTAAATTTCAAGATTTTACCATACAAATCCAAACAAACGTTGCGAAGCAACAGACAAGGTTCGATCAAAACATCGTAACAAGATTCGATAAAAAATTGCAGCATAACCAGAAACAAGAACATCTAGTGATAGAGATAGTTCTAGCGTCAAAAAGCAATTCGAACAAAAATGCTGGAGTGGGACCTCATACATCTGGTCCTCTGGCAAAACTCCGTATTCCACATGGGGCTCTCATGAATTAAAAAAAAAGAAGTACGCCCATTCGAATTCGCTGAACTCTGACCCCGTGGGTGGAAAAGGGGGTCGAGAGGCCAGGAGCGGGGAGGCAGGGGGTGGGGCATGCAGCTCGCCCGCAGAGCGTGACTCAGAAGCTAATTCAATGGGAGCGACAGCAGCTCCTCCATTTCACCGACCGCCGCGGAAGCATACCCATAAAATTACAACGGCATCGCTCTCGTGTTGCTCGTCGCTGGCGCTCCCGCAGCAAATCTACCCTGATGAATATGGATATCGCCCTATGATGGATACTCCCCCAGATCTTATGAATATTGAAATTTTTTAGCAAGGCGTCTCTGTTCCGAGAAGAAAAAAAAGGAGGGCGAAGGCTTATATTATTTGTTGTTGGTTCATTAACTGGAGTCTTCCGAGTTTCAGCGCGTTGAGGCACCCGAGTTTGCATAATCACGTTATGAAACCAGCTGATCTCAAGTACTTTGCGCAAGTTCCTGAAGAGTTTGGTGCCGGAAGAGGAGAAGAATGTTTCGATTTTAATATCAATGAAACGAGCTTCCCATCGCGCGGTGGAAAAGGGTCGGGAGAGGGATCAGAAGCGGATGGGCAAGCGACGCGCCAAGTGGCGGGCAGGGGACTGGCGATAGGATAGGCAAAGGGAGGAACAGCAGAGGGAGAAAAGGGGATGGGAGGAGGGAGGAGGGAACAGAGGGGGGGAGGAAGGGAAAAAGGCGGCAGACGGGGGAATGAGAAGAAACCGAAAAAGACAAGAAGAGTGTGTGAGGAGGGCAGAGACGACAGGGTCGGAGAGGAACTGGAGGGGACGCAGGACGGAGAGCGACGCAGGACGGAGAGGGAGGCGGCGAGGGGGAGGAACGGGTAGAGTCGCAGAGAGACAGAGAGAGTTGGAAAGCGACGAGGAGCAGCGGTCAGAGACGATGTGAGAGGGAGAGTAACTGGGGGTCGTGAGAGGGGAAAGATGGTGAGAGACTGAAAGGGGCACGGACAGAGCTAGTGAGTGGAGGATGGGAGGAGAGAAACAGGAAGGGACGGGGCGTGGCGGGACGGGTGATTGGGTGCGCGGTTCACTGGGTTCCTGAACGAAGGGGTGGCTCAAGGGATGTCACTGCAGTGCCTCTGACCGCGAGGTCCTAGGCTCGAATTCCGACGCTGTTAGGATTTTCGACATTATCTTGACAGCTAGGTCGAATTCAGTCGCTGTCTAGAGGAGAATTCTAGTGGCGTTCAGATCAGTAAGATTTCCGTGATTTCTCCGATCAACACCAGGCGAATGCCGGAGCAGTACCTTAACAAACGGCCCACAGACGGCATGCGATCTCTCCTTCGTCTTCTTTGTCCTATCTTCACTCCTTACACACATTTAAACTAAGTTGCACTATATTGACACATACGCCAGGAGATCGGTCGGAAGCTTAGAGCTTATCCCGGTTGTGACGGTGCCCCGCTGGCAGGAGATACCAAGATGGGGAAACCCCGCTAACCGACAATAAGTGGCCCGGTTAAGCTAGGAAAGATGACCAACGCCACCTCCCGAGGAGAAAACATACACTACACTTACGGAATAAATGACCTTAGTAGTTGACGCGCCCAGAATAACTAACCATCAATCAATTAGTCAGGGTTTCCTGAGTCGCCACACAGACGCCTGTAGAAAGGGAGCTCGTACGTTCCCGCACACCTAAGTGCTAACACCGGGGCAGGGTGGTTAGTGGGAGTTTGAATGAATATAGGAAGTAAGGAAAACACATTTGTTTCCTGGTAAATCAAACCAGATCCTACATGTGCAAGTGTGACGATGACCTGAATGTAATGTTATGCGTCTATTAGCAGACCTCACAAATGAGGAATTTACAACAAAATTATGCAAATAATTGCGTTTATTTCATTTGTCATTTCGTTAATTATCTTTCTTCCAAATGTAATTAAACTGTTTCCCCATTTTTAAATTTGTTGCGTCTCCAAGCCTCTTAAAGGGCGTTGAGCGCTTTGCGCTGAGGAGTAATCCTCCATTAACTTGCACGGGAGTAAGTCATGTTACGTCACGTCGCAGTCAACTGTCAAGAGGACTGCCAGGTAGTATCTCCGCGTACGCGTCTCCTGCTAGGCGCTCCTGCGTCACTACCCAGCGGCCAGAATTGGGAAAGAATAAGGATAGGGGTAGGGTTTAGGACACTTTTCAACTTTCTGGTGTAAATGGAAACAGACAAGGAAAAAATTAATCACGAGGTTATGTGAACAAAACTCGAGGAGCAGTAAAGTACACCGAAAATAAAACATAAGTGAAAGTACCGAAAATTTGTTAGAATATTTAGCAATAAAGGTGTTATGTCGTTAAGAGAGAAGCCAAAACAAACAAAAGAGAGTTGATTAAGTGAATTCATTTGAAAACTCTATGTAGAATGAATCTGCAAATACGTCTTTCCAAACTCTTTACAGTTTTATCCAATTATCCATTTTAAAACATATTTTATTATGCATGATATGCAACATAAATTCTTTGTTGAACTGATAGAAGGAAATCAATCAATAAAATCGAAAGCAATTAGCGGTAATATTGAAATAAGCTCTAAAATAAGTTGTAATCCATAATTGAATGTATGATGTACTAAATTACTTTCACCAATTGAATTGAAAAAACAATCAGCTCGCAAGTATGTGATCCTCCACTTATCTCTAAGAAACCAACTTCTCTAAAAACTTAACTTCTGTAATATTTTATGGAGCCAGTTACGACACAATCGATCACAGCGATACAAGTCAAATTCATTTACATAATACATTTTTTGCAAGATGCATTCTGCATGCATGTATAATACTGTTTGATAATGTGTAATAATATGCAGAATATTCTAACCAGTACAATACCGTATAATATATAATCTTACAGTGCGTTGAAACATTTTTAATACAAGGTCATGTGACGTCTTTCATGACCATTTTTAACCTGAAAATGTGGTAGATTGTCATTTCCACTAAAAGGGAGAAGAAAAATCATTCAGAAATCTCTAGACTCTGTAATAGAATTTCGGTATACGAAAAAGAAAGTAAATGTGTTTAGCTTTATTCTCCACTATTTCGTGCAGCACGCTACATTTTCCGTGCATGGGAGGGTTATGTATTATTTATGAATCAATGTTTCCACTTTTCTCCTCTTATTCTTCAATAACAAAGGGCAAAAATTACTTCAGTATACATTTATGAAAGGGAAGAGAATGAAAACGTTTTCCTCGAACTATGAATTACCTCGAGCTTATGATTCGATAATCATCAAAGGAACGAATCATGAAGAAATCTCTTTCTAAATAAATTAGGCTTAGCCAACACCCCCCAAAAAAATGCAGCACTTAATTATAAAGATTGAAAACATTCCCTTAACTCGTATCAATTCGACCCTCACTACCTCATCTTCAATACGAACTCTTATTTACAGGTATAAATATAATGTGAACGGATGTTGCCAGAATATGGGCGGTGTAGCATATGAGATTCTGAGAAGAACTCTGAGATTAAAAATCAAGATTTTTCTTGGAGGAGTGTAATATTGTAGGTGAGAATATTTTACACTTACGTAAACATTATGCAAAAAAATCCTGAAGCTTTCGTACAATTCCAGATTGTTTTAAATTGTATTCAACTTTCTCCTGAAATTTGTTTCTTCGATTTCACATTTACGTTTCAGAGAGTATGTGTATCGATTAGAGTGGGCGTTACTTGGCCAGGTTTGAATTCTTCATTCATTCCTCTATTTAAATTGTAAAATGATGAGAGATGCCAATTTTAGGAGAGGTATTCACGCCAGCGTTGTTTTACGCATATTTCTATATACTACTTTTTCAGTCTTAGAATCAAAGATTTTTGGGTATCCCAATTCAGACCTTTGTAGAACTTCATCTACAAAGCTTTCAACGAAGACTCGCAACTATTTACAGTAAATATCCTGTTATTAATAAAATTACTTTTTAAACCTATTTATATAACTTCTCCTGCATATTTTAATTTTTTAGCATACAATTTTTATATTTATAATCCAGTTGTACTAACGAAACTCAGGATTCAAATACCTTCGTTGATAATTGCAATATTCTAACAACAGTAGCCAGCTCCAGCTACATTGAAATAAAATTTAAAAAACTTAATAACATACTATGAATCGTGAATGGTGTAATAGTATACCAAGGATGGCTATAAGATGCAGGTCAACAAGAAAGTTAATAGTATTAATATACAGTTAATTAACTCGGGTCTACGTAATCTAACTAATGCAAGAACGAGAAAAAAACAAAATTAACTTTCAATTACACTAACATGGAAACATACGTTTTTATTCAACGCTGTGGGCTACTACTATTCACACGCAACGGTCATAGATCAGGATCAGAAACTCGGCGAATTAGGAATAGAGTAACTCCAGCGAACCGGCGAATTCGTCAATCGTGAACCAACTAGTTGATATTGACCATTCATAGCTACAGATGTTTGCTTGTTAAACAGGCATTTCATGCACGCACCAATTACTGAGACTAACGGAAAATATTGCCGAGTTTTAAAAGGCACGCAGGACTAATGTATAAATTATGTAGTCTGGGAGTCCCTGATTACATCCAAAAAAGAATCAATAGCTTTCTTTCAAACAGAAATTTCAGAGTAAAAGTCAATGAAACATTATCAACCCCTCGGAACATATCAGCAGGATTACCTCAGGGATCAGTACTCTCTCCAACTTTATTTAACATTTACACCTCAGATATCCCAGGAATGCCCGATACCAAATTAGCTCTCTTCGCTGATGACACAGCCTTATTCACTGCTCACGAAGACATTCTCATAGCCCACGATCGAATACAAAATAACCTTGATGAACTAATATCGTGGACAGATCAGTGGAGAATAAAAATCAATCCAGGAAAATGCCAAGCCAAAATATTCACACTCCGTAGACCAAAAACTCCCCCCAACTTAACAATCAACTGCAGCCCAATTCAATGGAATAATGGCCCAATTAAATATCTTGGTGTGCTTTTCGATAAAAGATTAACGTGGAAACCCCACATCCATGCGTTAGTAAATAAAGCCCAAGGGAAAATATCAAAATTATACCCACTAATCAACAGAAAATCCTCATTAAAAATTGAATGTCAGCTGACTATATTTAAATCAATCATTTTACCCACCTTAACATATGCTTGTCCTGTTTGGGGAAGCGCAGCACTCTCATCAATAGAGAAACTTCAGACGGTACAAAATAAATGTCTTAGAAAAATCATACAAGCACCGTGGTTTATACCCAATACTCAAATCCATAGGGAACTACGAATGGATTTAATAAAAATTATACCTCGCTTCAGTTTCAAAAACTTTCTATACTACACTTAACACCTCTCACTTAACAAATAAATTCAACCTAGGACGAAATGCTATCCAACCTTGCCGAATCCAATCCAAATACCCAAAAGACAAGTTTCGCCCCCCATAAGAATATTATATTTAAAAAAAGTCAAATAGATGGCCTAATATTAAACCTAATAAATTTTAAATAAACTCCTAACCAAGTCCATCCAAAATCAAATCACCTAACGGAGCAGCGATCTAAAGCTCAATAAGTCAAGGATGCCCATTCCTAATCATGTTAATATTTATGTATTCAAGCCCTGGAAAGGCCTCACGGCCGAACAAGAAGAAAATAAATGAAAAAAAAACAGGCATGTCTCCGCAGAACAATAGTAAACACTTACGTTACTATTAACTGATAACCAGCACTGATAACGGACAAGGAGAGTGTGCCGTCACAGATTCGTCTTGCAGCGTTTCTGATACAAAAAAAGCTTCGAGTGGCGAAGTAGACATTGTAGGGCCCCTGCACATGGAGACATTCCGCAACGCTTCTGAGTGACATTAATTGGTGTCAGTGACCTTTGTGTGATGCCTTTGTGATGAGTGTGATGCCTTTGACCGGAAAGTCCTAGGGATCGAGTCCCGACGGTGGCAGGATTTACGACATTTGGTAGATACCTAGGTCCTATTCAGCTGTTGTTTGATGAATAATTCTAGCGGCTGGCAGCTCTGATTGGTAGTTTTTCATGGTTTCTCCAATCAACACCAAATGAATGCTGAATCAACAACACACTAACAAACTGTCAACGAAGCACTTGCGATCTCTCCTTCACCATCCTTGTCCTATCCTCACCCTTTGCTTATAGCACTTACTTGCATCACATTACCAAAAATACCGGGTGACCAGTCAAACTTACAACTTATCCCGGCAGGGACGGTGATCTAATGTGGAAGATACTTAGAGGGAGAAATGTCCAGTAAGCCGACGAGCAGGTTGGCCCTGTATCTCACTACCCAGCGGGGGAGGAACACCGCCAACTCCCGATATTAAAATATTCACTACACTAATAGGACTAATGACTATAGCAGTTGACGTGTATGGAAACCAATTAATCAATCTAGATTATATACAGATTCTCACAGGTGTTCCAATTTCCGCTTACACTCCCCTGACCCTTTCCCTGTTCCTCTACTTTTTCCTGCTCCTCCTTTCGTTACTTCAATTTATTCTCTAAACCCTTCCCCGTCCCCCTCTCTCTTTCCCCCCCCCCTCTCTCTCTTTCCCCCCTCTCTCTCTTTCCCCCTCTCTCTCTCTTTCCCCTCTCTCTCTTTCCCCCTACCCATCACCAGTTGTGCAATCGTCACCATTCCCCTGCTTCCTAGAGAGAGTTGCCGACCACCATCTCGGTGTTTTCTAAGTGAACAGACCCGAGATCTCGTCTTTAAAACTTTCAGAGCACTTTCTTATCTTCCCGTTAGAAGAGGCATTCCCTTCAATTCCAAGTCTTTCGGAAGCTCTCAACATTTTCATATCCACCGAAAACACTGCATTGCGGAAATCTGAAGCACCTCTGCCTCAAAAGTTCTTCGATAAGGCGATAAAGCCCTGCACTCAGCTGCTCTTTCCTCATTTTATGTCGCTTTAATTTGTCTCCTCGCCCTTCTTCCTAGGGAGCTTCAGCTCAATTCGGGCTTGACACCCGCGAACTCGCAGTACTGCAGAATTCTTTCGATGGCATGGGTGATGATCTCGGTCCTAAGGAAATTGAATAGAGGGAAGTGAATAAAGTACACCACGCGGTCCATGAGCCGTTATTTAGGTGCTACTGACAATGATCACCCTGGAAGGTGCACCAATGGTCAGCCAATCTACGTAGGAAAAGTTTGATATTGTTCTATGTAAATTGTTTCATTGACATCTATATTGTCTTTGAGGGGCATCTCATGTTTGTTTGTTTTTATGCTTGTTATACATTTTTCCTAAGTTAGTTTGGAAATGCCGCACATTATTATATTTCCTAAGCAAGAAGGAATGTCACTTATTTATAAATACTTAATTGTAAATCGTGGAAGTACATTTACTAAAATGCCCTTAAACGCAATATAGCTCTTTTAGATTTAAGAGAGCAGGAGACCCCATGAATTTGCATTGGATGATGCAGGTCGAGTCCCGCACGCCTGAAGATCCCGGAGATTCCGGAGACCCGGGATTCATCGTTTCAAGATCCGAGACAATCCCTTACGATGATTTAACTATGCGGTACGTCTAGTTTGGACTGAAATTTAGGACATATTCGTATACAAAGCTTCAATAACAAACTCGAAAGTATATACGCCAACATATACGATGTGTTGAACCAAATACGACGATGGAGAAAGACCTGCCAACATTCTATAATATAGTATCTGTTAAATGTTTAAAAATTGTTTACTTAAATGAATTTAACAATTTTAATATCAAAATAATTTAAGAGATGAATTAAATCTAAATAATTGAAGACTGTAGCAATACCAGGCTTCTCTCCCCCGCTTGCAGTTCTGATTACATTGTTCGCGCTTCGCCACGGGCAAGGGCGAAGCCAGAAATTAATTATTTTGTTTCTCGCGTCACAGAGGCACGGAGTCGCCGTCGCTTCTAGTGGCTGTTGCCGGGGGGCGACGGACGACGAGACGGAGGTGAGAACGAGAGGGGCGGTGGTATTGGACAAACCGGAGGTGAAGTGAAAGAGAGAGTGTTGGAGGTGAAGTAAAAGAGAAAGTGAAAGAGTGTACAGACAACGCCAGTGCAGATGAAAAGCGAAAGAGCAGAACGAGAGAGGACATAACGAACGGCGTGCGAGTGGCGGAGGATGGAGAGGAGATTGCAAGGAATACGAAGGTCGGGAAAAGGGAGCAGGAAAAATGCGCGGGGACAAGCAATGGGGACAGGCAAAGGGGGACAGGCAAAGGGGGACAGGCAAAGGGGGACAGGCAAAGGGGGACAGGCAAAGGGGGACAGGCAAAGGGGGACAGGCAAAGGGGGACAGGCAAAGGGGGACAGGCAAAGGGGAGGAGGGAAGAGGGCGGGAAAAAGAACGGAGGGGAAAACGAAAAAAAAAAGGTGGGAAAGAGAGCAAGGACTAGGATGGCGGCGGCGGCGAGGTTTCGGGAGCGGCAAAGGCGTTGAAAAGCACGGGAGACGAGAGCGCACAAGTGGCGAGCGCGGTGGCAGCGACGGCCCAGCAGATAAGGGCCAAACGCCGGACGCGCGGCCGGCGAGCGCAGCAGCGCGCCAACTTTCGCAATTCCGGCTGCCATCGCGACTCCGCGCTCTGCGCCGCACGGCGCGGCGCGGCCACCGCATCGAGATACACAGCGAGGATAGGCGCGGCGCGGCGCGGCGCGGAGAGGAGAGGGGGGGGGCGAGATGGAATCAATATTGCAGAACAGAGGCCGTGTAACCTCCACCCGTTATATTGCTCGTGTTCTTTTCCACATCAACGGTCAGTGGTCTCGCTTGGGGTGGAGGGAGAGAGGGTGGTCTCCGTCACGGCAATGAGGAAAGATGGTCATATTAACTGAGTAGAAATAAAAATAAAAACATGAAGTAAATTAAGCTACAGCAACATTACCTACTGAGAAAAAGGACAAAAATACAACAACTTTCAAATATTAAAATATCCAAATTACATCTCATTCAAGTATGGGAAAACAAAGGAAATCATCGGCTTAACACAAGGTCGAGAGAATTCTTCAGTCAGTTCTAACAATATTGCATTTTCTTGTAGTTATATACGTATGACGAAATGTGTTTAATTGGAAAGTAAATGCATAGTAATATTAACTTCACAGATATCATTTTCGTAATTTTGCAAGATCAATGCACTATGATCATTATTACGTAAATTTCTTTTTTCGAGGCCATCTACTTTGTGCGACAAATTCGTGCGAAGGATTTTCACGAAAACATTGTTATTATCCTTTTTTCTGTAATTTTTAATTATTTCTGGTTCAGTGCCCTATGAATAACGCGAATAGTTTGACCATCCCATTATGTTTCTACTGTCATTGTATATTAAGTTTGTTTCTGGTCGGAATTACCAATAACTGAGCGGCTACAAAACGAAAACCGCGAAATTAATTTTTTCTTAGAAGGCTACCTTTTTCACACAGAAAGGTTTTATTCTTAAGAGTGCCCATTAAAGTTGCGAAATTAAAACTCGTCAAGCTAAATTATTCCAACATTTCGAGAATATTAAGAAATAAACCGAAGGAAAACAATAACGAGGAGAATATTTCGACGAATCTTCGATATAAACTCATTAGCATTGGAAAGTGACTTTCCGTCTTCAAGTTACAGTGACGACCACGAAAATATTTTTCGGCCATTAAGGGGTATGGACTACGAATTAAACTGATCCTCCAACAAACAATTAAAGCAGCAAGAGAAAATTAAAGATTTGTTTGCGTCAGACCGCAATGTGCATCATAATAGACTCAGAAGAGAATAAAGAAGACATCAAAGTCGTCTTTAAGATCAGGGGAGACCAAACAAAATCCCATTCAGATATAGCCGAAAACAATTAACTTCAGTTTCGTTTATTTTTACTGCAAGAAGTTACCTAATTCCAGAGACAACAGACCTGAAGAATGTGAAGAAATTGCTGAAAAAAAAACAAGCGATCACGTACAGAATGACGATTTTGGCGGTAAACTGTAAACGACATCTGAAAGATACCCTAGATGCCCCCGAAGAAGCAAGACAATAGATTGGTGAGCGTTGAGCAAGACAGCAAGTCTGGAAGGAGGTGATCGCCGTGAAAAACATTGGAGTAATTATTCATACAGACAAATGTGGCGACGGATGTAGAGGAGGTTACAAGGAATAAGAAGGGCGGAAGAGGAGAATGGGAAAAGAGGACGGGGGAAAAGGCGGGGAAGAGGGACGGAAAAAAGGACGAGGTAAAGTACAGGGAAAGAATGGGAAAAAGAACGGGATAAAAGTCTGCAATAATAACAAAGAAAATGTGAAAAATATTATTGCCACTCGGGAAGTTTTAGGAATGGCAATTTAGACAAGTACAGGATTATCAAAAATGTACAAACATTTTCCGTTCAAAATCAAATCTGTTAATAATGAAAATTTGCTGGTTATTATTACAGAATTCTTGAAAAATAATAAAATTAAAATTTAATTGAGAACTTTAATCTGGATTTCCACGCTTCAACATTTATACTGTTGTCAGACAATTTAAATTGCTTCGCATTCTTTATTCACAATTCAATTGAAAGAAGCGTTTTCTACATGAACCCTTGCAAATAGTCGTGCAATCCTAATTGGTATTAATCTACTAAAGTTCGATACGTCCTAGCTGATACATTCCAAATGTAAAAGATAGACACTAGGG